>JASSKH010000020.1:8009027-8611527 GCA_031763025.1 Macrocystis pyrifera | reverse complement strand
TTTTTGTTTCCCTCTCCATCGGCTCCGCGTCTTTCTTCCGAGCGGGCCAGCAGAAATAACACTGGAGTCTGTGATGGCCGCCTTTCTGTACGGATTTGTTTTTTGTCTGTCCGCTTTTTCTGCCTGCCTGCCTGCCTGTCTGTCTCTGTCTGTCTGCCCTCCCATTTTCCTTTTTGTCGGTGTCTCCATCAAATAGCTGTGTAGATCAGCAGTAGCATGTAGAATTTGTCCTGTCTGTTTGCCTGTTCTGTCTGCCTGCCTGTCTGCCTGCCTGCCTGCCTGCGTTTGGTTGCACCATGCCTGTTTCTCAATCGGCGTGTCTTTTTTTTCTGAGTATGTCTACAGAAATGGCGCTGCAATATATATATATAGTATAATTATATATTATATATATAATATATGTAATATATATATTATATATATATAATCTATCTATCACTGCCGTCCCTTTCGTGCACTGCTGAACACTTTGTATGTCTATCTGTCTGTCTGCTTGTCTGCCTGCGTGTGCGTCTGTCTGCCTGTTTGGCTTGTCTTGCACGTGTATCCGTGTGACATATCCACTGCTGTATACATAATAATTTATGTGTGTTTTGTCGGCCTGTTCAACTTGTCGTCTGTCTATAATGAAAGTCTTTGGTCTTTTTCTGATTTTTTTTCCGGGTATCAACGATGTGATACCGTTAAAAAAACAAAAAAAAAAACAAGCACTGATCGATACCTACGGTTTCGTTATTTGATGTAAAAATGCGGACGGGGGATGCCAGGGGGGGTGGAGGGCAAAACACGTTCGACACGATACATGGATATCGATGTACTTACATTGATGTTTCGATATATCGAAACTTTCGATATACGATATCCAAAACAGCAGCAATTGATTGGGTAGGTACAGTAGCTCCTCCGTTGAGGACATACGATATGTATACCTATCTACCTGGTATATCGTGACGTTCTACGATAGAGGTGCAAGTGGCACATTTCCGCTAAAATGTTTTCTGAATGACGTGGTTCCTTAACCCAAAATCGTCGGAATGCCAGTCTTGTTTCGAAAAATGGCGATTTGTTATACTTGGGCCATGGGATTATTCATCAGGGTGCAATTTGATTTTTGCAGAGGTCAGATTTCGGGTGGGGTATGGAGCTCCTCAGGTGCGGAGCCTCAGAAAATTTACGGTGAACCTCTATCGTAAATAGTTCGATACTTCGATATATATCGGAAAGTTCGATATTCGATATCCCCAAACACTAGTTGGGTACGAAGGGTAGCTCCTCAGTTGAGGAGATACGCTATGTGTATATATCATTATCATTTACTGCTGCTCGGTAGTAGTGATGATGGCATCCAAATATAGATATTTTTTTTATAAAACAGTAATATCAGGCATAAAATACACATCGAGGGGGGGGGGGGGGGGGGGGGGGGGGGGGGGGGGGGGGGGGGGGGGGGGGGGGCGGGGGTGCCCACTCGTGGCAGGCTTCGTCCACAACCTCCGAACTTTATTTTTGCTTTTATTTTATTTCCCAAAATGTAGACACGCCCACTCCTTGGATTCTGCAGCTTCTGAGATTTTTTCTTCCTCATACACGGACTGCTGTATATGAGGCCGTATAAACCCCGTAGTACGCGTGGTCTTACTATTACGGGGGGCCATAGAAAATAGGACCAAATGTTATTGGTAAAAATAAGGAAGTATATGGGCTTTTGTGTGTACCATAAGTCCTATTAACTATGGACCCCGTAGTACGGGGGGGCATAGCGAATAGGACCAAATATTATTAGTAAAAATAGGGAGATATGTGGGGTTTTGTGTGTACCATAGGTCCTATTTACTATTGACCCTCCGTAATAGTATGGCACACAGCCTGCGAAGATGGGGTTCGACCAAATCCTCGATCTCACAGATAGATGTTCTTTAATTTTATGAATATATCGAGTGTTTGATATTCCGATATGTATCGAAAATTTCGATACTATACATAATATCGATAGTTCGGTATCGCGATATACACATCGAAACTTTCGATACGATATATATAGAGAGATAGTTCGGTATTGCGATATACATAACGAAAATTTCGATACCATATATATATATCGATAGTTCGATAGTCCGATATATATATCGAACATTTCAGTACGATCAATATGAACCCCCCCCCCCCCCCCCTACCCCCCCCCCCCCCGCCTCCCCCGGAAAAAACAAGTCTTTATTTTAGCAGAATGAATGCAGGCCCACCGTTTCATGCGACTCGCCGCCGAACACCCTCACGTTTCGCTTCGCGCTGTGGTGCAACAAGCAATGTCTGCCTGGTCAGTGAAAACGATGTTGTTGTTGTTATCGTCGTTCTCGCGTTAAGTCATGTCCTAATTATTGAGTCCGTGGTCACAGGTCAAGGCTCTCCCAGAAAAAGTGGAGGGGAAGAACACACCTCGGGGAAAAAATGTACCACATGGTCAAGTCAAATAATGCAAAAAAATCGGCGATATGTATACGACATAGACGTATCATGGGTGAGGCACATCGTGCGCCCCCAAGACAAGAAAAAGTCAAGTCATTGTATTACGGGGGGACCATAGTAAATAGGACCAAATATTGTTATTAAAAATAGGTAAACATTTAGGTTTTTGTGTGTTTCGTAGGTCGTATTTACTATGTATGGCCCCCCGTAATGGGAATGCGAGGGTCTATCTGTGGTCACACGACTACAAGAAGAGTACACCCCCCCCTGTTTCGAGTTATTGCATGAAGGTGGGGGGTCAAACCCTTCTAACATTGTTTCACACCTCGACCATATCATCCACAGATACGTCAGAACGTATCATCTACAGATAGATCAGGTGGATCATCTACAGATAGATCAGATATATCATCTACAGATAAGTCAGATAGATCATCTACAGATAGATCAGGTAGATCATCTACAGATAGATCAGATAGATCATCCACAGATAAATCAGATAGATCATCTGCAGATAGATCATCTAGATCATCTGCAGATAGATCATCTACAGATACATCATCTACCATCTACAGATATATCATCCGTCCGTCACCTGCCGCTCTGAGGTGCTGTGCAGGATGATCTGTACAGTACAGATCCAACCCAGGCAACATGTCCATGCACGTTATATATACCATTCTGACCCAAGATATAAGGACAGTTAGCATACACATATATTTTGGGCCAGAGTTGTGTTAATATATATGGCGTCCGCCCGGCATCGTAAGCTAGATCATACATGCCAGGTATCAGGGGTGTATCTGCGTATCTGCCCTAAAATAGCGACTTCATTCGGTGGGCATCGATGATCTGTGCGAGATGTCCAGCGTTTGTTTTGTGTCAAAAACCAAAGAATTTCCACAAAACTTTCAGTAGGCAAACCCAACGGACGGACAGACAAACAGGCAGACGGACAGACAGGCAGACAGACAAGACCTTCTATAGATAACTTCGAAGCGCCTTTGGGAGCCTCCAAAGAATGAAGCCACACGGTCAGTGGGGGTTTGAAGTAGGAGGTGATCCGCGCGTTGCGTGATCGCCCTGAGGTTCCAGTCAGCGCTTAGAAGGCCTGTGTCTCGCTCGAAAATTCCAATAGATACACAGGAACTCGAAATAGAGGGGGCTTCCGTCCACCCCTGTCTATTGGATGGCACTGCTGTCGAGGAGAGGGTAGGCGCCTGCCACTTTTATTTCGAGAAAATTGTTTGAGGTTTCACTGCTGTGCTGCTTGCTGTGTACGGTAACGTGAACTACTTTTGCCACACTATTTTTTTTTTTTTCCTGAGCCGATCGGATCCAATCAACCATTGTAGCGTCACGTCGTCAGTCCTTTCGTCTCGTGCACAGAAGAGTGAGTGTGTGTTGGATACCGTTTTTCTCGAGTGAGAAGTATTGATGATTGATGGGCTCTACTGAAAAAAAAAGGGACGGGGGGGGGGGGGGGGGGGGGGGGGGGGGGGGGGGGGGGGGGGGGAACGCGTGGTACACGTTCCTGGTACTACTGACTGTATGAACATGTATCGCTGTTGTTGATGCCTCCGTTGTTGGTGTCGCATGCTGCTGTCGGCGCCAACCATTGTTCATCTTTTTGTTTGCCGTTATTGGTGATGCTGGTGATGCCTACCGTTACTGCACCAGGTGAGACCCGAGGTTCAGCGCATGCTGACGGACGAATTCTACCCCCCCCTCGATTCCGCCACCGAGGTGAGAGGGGAAACAACTGCTGCTGCTGCTGCTGCTGTGTATTTTTTCTTGACTTTTTTTTTTTTTTTTTTTGATTTTGATGATTTTTTCCATCCCCATTTTTGCGTCGTCGCCCTTCCTTTTTTTTTTTTTTTTTGCTCCTATTTATGGGGGTCCATAGTAAATAAGACCTACGGTAAGCACAAAAAACCTACATATTTCCCTATTTTTACTGACAATATTTGGTCCTATTTACTACGTATGGTCCCCCGCAATATTCATGGTCGTAACTCAGATCCGGGGTCACACAGCAGGCTCTATCCCCCCCCCCCAAAAAAAAAAAACAAAACAGACCAAAAAAAAATGCGCCTCTACGAAAGCGTTCTTGATAGGAAGCAGCTCACCCTTCATGCGACTCGCCCAACACCTCACGGCGCTTCGCGCTTGATGCAAGCAATGTCTCCCTGGTCGGTGAAAACCTGACGAGCTCCGTCCCGGCATTGCAGGGATGCGAGGGTTTACGGTAATATGACTGCGGTCATGCATGATAATGAATACACCCCCCCCCGCCCCCCGCCCCCCCCCCCCCCCCCCCCCCCGCGGCCGCCAGTATGGTTCGTGGCTTTTGTTTTTTTGTCGCGTGAAGGATCCATTCAACCCTTTCTTCCCTCGTCGACTCGCGTCGAAATGCGCCCACCCACGCTACGTGTCGATAGGCGCTCCGCAGCAGTTGGTCCCTTTTTTTTGTTCGTACGTAGTATTAAAAGTCCATCATCTTGCGTACCGTGCTTGATGCTACTTATTCATATTAATATTAATAGTATGTTTTCGCTTTCCATGTTGATTTGATCGTCTACTTCGAAGTACAGCAGTAGGTACGTACCAGGTCTCTGCGCTTGGGCTGAGCTTTACGCGTATGTCTAGATGTAGGCATTCGTTTCGTGGCGAACCCAACTAGAATATTAGTGTCATTTATTCCAGGTAGCGACGAGTACAGCAGCAGTGAGATCAATCAGCCTCTTGCGTGCTACCTGGTACACGCACAGCAGCGCACGGCGCTATTTTTCGTTTTTTTTTTTTTTTAACATTCTCCCGCCGAGTCGTACGATACTCCGTTGCTTTTTTAAACGATACGGGCTGCATCGAACGTACGAAGCAGGGTAGGTGGAGATTGGAGATGATAGATGTGGAGATCGATCCCTCCGCCCACCCCCCCCCTCAACCTACCGCACCACGTTGCCCTCCACCCCGTCCACCCTCCACCTTGCTGCTGCTTCAACCGCCTCAACTTCAACTGCTTACACGTTTCATGCCACCATGCCAGTACGTATGTATACGCTTATGTTTTCACGTTCAAGTACTTGATGGTATTAATTTTAATACAATGTTACGGGAGACCGTAATAAACAGGACCTAAGGTACACACAAAAAAACCTGTATATTTACATATTTTTACCAACAATATTTGGTCCTATTTACTATGGTCCCCCGAGTACAGGGCACGTACCGTTCGTGCCCCCTGCCTGTAGCCGGTACCGCCTTTCCCCTGCGAGCCGTATGGTATGCATGTAGCCGGTACCGCCTTTCCCCAGAGGTACACCTGGTACGTATTACATGCGAAGAAAAAAAAAAAAAAAAAGCGAAGCTGTGGAGATCGAAAAATCACTCAAAATTCATGTTTTTTTGCAAGCTAAAGCTTTGGTGTCTGCGGCGTGTGTACGAGCTGGACGCTGGGCCAGCCAAGGTGCCGCTACGTAGAACGGTTGCTTGGGTATACAGCAGTATACCCCGCTCAATCATGCCTATTTTTCACGTGATTTTCGGCACGGGGTGGTGTTATTTATTTATTTCGATGTCTCAACCAATGTTTGAGATGCCCTCTCTTTTTTTTTTCCCCCTTTCCCCCCCCCCCCCCCCCCCGAGGGTGTACATGACCGATGCAGAACTATCTCCGAAAAACTATGACGAGCGGCCTCGACAACATAGTGTGAAAAAAAAAAGCGAAAATTTAAAGAGGGATGGTTCGGTATGCATTTATTGGCACGACGTACGTACGGTTAAAATTCGAGGTTAAAAATTCAGTCCGAAATTTGCAAAATTGAGCGGGGCATCGAAGAAATAACTCGCCATTATTCTCCTTGTTGCTTGCAGTCAGAAAGACATAGACAATAATAGTTGCTTGTTGTATTGTGTTGCAACTCTTGACGGGTAATGACTTCGCACTACCCAGGTAAAAGACAGAGCGAAATGAGCTGTTGAGTCCTGGGTGGCTATCCCTACCTCTTGGTCGAAGCTAAAAGGGTTTGACCAAAGAGGTCCGGCAAGTTCATGACATGTACACTGGCGGAGTGTCATGTTAAAATCTGTGTTCTGCAGATGGACTAGAACCGGTACACGAATAAGCAGAGAGTGTGTTGGGCGCAAGCTTTTTTTACCCAGATCTCCAAGGAGGATAAAAAAAATAAAATAATAAAAAAGACTTGGGCAACGAGACTTGCATCGATCTTCTCCTTGCGTCTTCAGCACTGTGTTTTGGTTGCTGGCGTATGTATGTATGTATGTTGTGTCGGCCCGCACCTAGTGCGAAGGCATGGTATTACGTAGGTTATTAATGCATTACGGTGTGTTATCTCTGTGTCGTAGTCTGTGACCACAGAGCTCGTATCTTTCTAGGGTGAAGAATCAGCACAGACACTGGGCTTGCTGGATGTCGACGAGCAGAAGAACGGTTTTTAATGTGATGAACACACACTGTACGAGTAAAAGTATTTTTTTTTTACGAATTTATTGAACCAAAAAGTTGGTGTTTTGAGTCTTCGCGGGTAGCTCGGCGAGATCGAGTCGCGAAAAAATAAAGGTCAAGAGTTTTTCATACATGCACATTTGTTGGTGCACAAGCTGTGTCGTGGTTTGTGCTTGCAATATGTGTAGTCTAGGTTGCAGTGGTCTAAGATGCATGACTTTAGAAAGCTTTCTCCGTTTTTTTTGGCTGGACAGCTCGTTGGCTTTCAGAGTTAAAACAGCCGTACAAGTGCAAGGTCGTAGCGTAGGTGATATATCCGCTGAGTCTCATGGGAGTCCATATATCTGTTGCACGGATTTGTGCACTATTTCGGGGGTCCATAAGTAATAGGACCTATGGTATACATAAAAAAACTATATATTCACCTATTTTTACTAACAATATTTGGTCCTATTTACTATGCATGGTCCCCCGTAATACCAATAAACATGAACATTTTGTTTTCAATACCTGACCTACTACTGTGAAGGACGAAACGCGCAACGCCAATCTACAAATCATCTCGATGTCACTAACCCGTCGCAAACCGCCTTCTTCTTTTCTTCCGTTCGTTTGGGATGGCTCGCCCTTACCAACCTATTGACCCGGTACTTACGAGGTGTTGGCTCGGCACTTTCCAGGATGATTGCTTAGCACTTATTGTGAAGAGCGCTTGTTGGACACTTTTTGGGCACGATAAAAAAAGAGCTACGAGCCCGAACCCTGACCCGGACGAACCCTGTCAACCATTGGCTATATGTTGTTATTATATATATATATAATATCTATGCAATGCTGTTGTACGAGCTGCTCATCTTGATTTTTTTTTTTTTTGTTTCACTTTTATTTAGCGATCATTTTCGACGATATTTTTGTCGGCCAGGGTTTTTTCGGGGGTCCATAGTTAACACCAGGTAGGACCTATGGTATACATCTCAAAACCTATAGATTTACCTATTTTTACGTAACAATATTTGGTCCTATTCACTATGGTCCCCCGTTATAGGGGAAAAAAAAAAAAAAGAGAGCACGAAGGCAGGCCCCCGTTAAAGGCGGGACAAGCCCCATACGAATGTGTTCATGTGGTACAATTTTTCAGCTCGAGGCTCGCAGAACAGGGCTGGGCAAACGCCGTCAAAGACAGCCTGCTCCTCTAGGCTAGACCAGCTCGTGGCGTCATGTACAGTAGTAGTTTCGTTTGTCTCGTACACGGACGGCGGCGTGCGTCTTGTCTGCACATCGAAACCGCTGTTTCTACCCAACTGCATGGGTGAACCCAGTGCCCGCCCTGATTCCTTATGCTACAGAGATGGTTACCTCTGGGGTCACTACGGCTGTGAGTTGGCTGGATTTCCGGCCTAGTTATTGACTCGAGTCCATACCTAGTTGTACCAGCCAGCTCACCGACTGTAGTCGACTTGGTAGCCAGCCAACTAGTTGACTCGAGTCAGGCGAGCCTTAAAAGTTCCCCCCGACCGAGGGGGGCCTGGAGGCGCCCCCGGGAGGTCCACCGAGGGGGGCGCTTCCGGGGGGTCCCGCTGAAGGCTACGCCGGACGTGAAAATTACGCTGTTTAGGCTTTTCGTTTTACACACAAAGAGTGATAAAATATGCCAAAGTTGAGCTCCGGTTTTTGTAAGGAAGTAGGCGTATTGTCAATTTCGTCGTATCGGGCGGTAAAAAAGAACTAAAAAGGGACATACCAGGTATCTATGTGCCACGAACACGGAGATTACGCCATCCCGTTTCGGGGATAGATCCCTCAACAACGCTTTTTTTTGTCATACCGGTACCTGCTCGTACGGTATGTATTGTCCATAATACTATGCTTTTTTTCACGTTAATTCACTCTTCTCCAAAAGCGGCTCCGCGGCCGTAAGACAAGCTCAAACGAAAAATAATTCCATTGAATACTGAACACCTTCAAGAAGAAAGCAGACCAAAAGTAATACGCAACGAACTCATAATAAAACTGAAATGAGACATCAGGGTGCATACGTACCAGATACGTGCTATGTTACGGGTGGTACGAGTTGCAACAGGACGACACCAGCACCGTGGATGGCGATGGGTCGATGCGCCATGAGCTGCAGTATACCCCTGTCTCAGGTTGCACCAAGTAAGTGTGGGCTGCTGATGTCGCGGGGAAATGCGTGCCCCGTACAAAAGAAGCCTTCCTGCAAGCAAGAAAACCCGAATACACAAAAGTTATTTTGGATAGTTGGCACCGCTGCAACTACGTGATGAGTAACTTGAAGGCCTAGCCAACTAGTCACTGGCTGGCAACTTGTAGTCAGCGAAGTCACAGCCTTAGTGGTCAAAGGCTGTTGAGAGACAGGGAAGAACAGAAACGAAAGCAACCGCAAATCAGTGGCGGTAATAAAACAAGTGAAGTGCCAACGTACCGGGTACGAGGAGAGCACATCAACACAAGCCAAACAAAATAAAAAAATAAGAATGAAAAGACTAATGAAAAAATATGAGATGAAACGTTACGCACTAATGACGTCAGGACATCCGAATGGCTGCTAAGGATGGAAGAAAATCGTACGTGCTCAGGAGGGACCGATGCCTGCTGCACGGACGAAGCAACATCTTTAAGAAAAGGAGGATGCCGGAATAAGGATTCGCGGGGGGGGGGGGGGGGGGAAGGAAACCGCGAGAGAAACAAGGCCAAAAGCAAGAAAAAAGAGAGAAGAGAGAAAAAGAGAAAATCGTATTCAAGGCGGTGTTGGTAACATGGGGATCTCGTCTTTGCTACAAAACCGATCCGGCGACCTTGCCACACCGTCTGCCATCTCCTTCCTACTGTCGTCAATAGCGGCGTCATGCGAGTGCAAGTACTGCCGCTGTCGCGCGTGCCCCTCCAGTGAACCACTCGACGAGAAACAAACAAAAAACTACTACCGAGAATTCAAGGGCAAGTCGAAGCGATATCTTGCCACACGATCTATCATTTCATTTCTGCATTCATTCGTCGACAGCTGTATCAGTACGGCTGCCCCCCCCCCCCCCCCCCATCCCCTCCCCTGTGTCAACTTTTTACTCGAGCAAGAAGTTGTACCAAGCTCCACCAACAGGCCGGCTATAAAATCATATTTAGTAGTCGTTTCCCCACCGATAAAATCACCTCGCTTAATTCTCGAACAAGAAACGAACAGTAAGAACAAGCCGAATGAAAGAGAGAGAGCAAAGCGAACCCCAACTAGCCTTTTGTTACCTCTCGTCTCCTACCCTCTCTTTTTTTCACTTCCCGTCTACTGCTTGTAGTGTCTACGCCCTTCTTTCTCCTTCTCCCCTTCCAAGCCGTGACTCAGATCCGGGGGTCACAATGTGTCACAGTGCAATGCAGGCTCTTCTCCCCCCTCCCCACTGCTGTGTACGGTGTGTACTTGTTTTTGACAACCCATCGGCATAACCACACCCAGTGTGTCTGTCCTGAGTCCTGACCATTTTTTCTCGAGAGAGATACATGGTGGTCACGGCCTGTGTGGGACAGAGAAAAGCATGAAATAGAATCGCAGGCGAATCAAAGAGGTTAAGGGGAGTGAGAGATTAGTTACATCGAACCGGGTACGAGAACACAACAGCACAAGCCAGACCGCAAAATAATGACAAGTAGAAAAAAAAAAAAAAAAAAAGAAGAAAAAAATATACATGCCATGAAACATGGTACAAATGACGCAAGAAAACCAGAGAAGCTTGAGACAAGGAAAGGACAAGTAAGTGCTGAAGAGGAACAGATAATAACTGCTGCACGGACGAAGCAGCTCGAAGAAGAGGAAGATACCGGCAACCGAACGGCGGGGGAAATAAAGAAACAGAGAGAAACCAAAAGGCAAAAATCAAGAAAAATCGTGACAAACCGTACGTAAGGCTGTGATGCATATATGCACGAGTATGATGGTAACATGGGTTCCCGTCTCTGCTGCGAAATCGGTCCGGAGACCTTGCCACACCCTCTTCCATCTCCTCCCAACTCTCCTCAAACGCGTATCTTTTTTACGATTGATCCGACCTCGTTGAACCGTACGATTGAATCAGGTGGGTGGGTCCATGGATTGACCTTTTTTTTTTGCGAATTCATGGGCCTACGCTACCTCTTCGCGATGCTTCCGATATCGATTGATTGAATCGTGTACGATTGAAGAAATCGGAAACTTAATCGGCTGCGATGCACAAAGCCAGCGCTTTACGTGTCATCAGGTATCAGGTTATCCTTTTTGCGATTGATTTCGTTGTCGCTGAAGCGTACGATTGAATCGGATGGACGGTTCGGTTGCGGTTCACAGGCCTCACCGTTTTGCCATTCGGATGTCGATTACCGCCCCTCGTCCCTTCGCATATTGTATATATATGATACGTTCATGTTTGAGAAGGTTTAGCAAGCTGGGAGAAGGGATCTTTAGGGGTGTTTTTGACTTGAAGATTGCGTAGCGCGGTCTGCACTTCGGGATCATCGTCGTCTGCAATTGATAATTTTCCTAGTTCGATGCAAACGCGGCGGCCGCGTTAATGGCCAGTTTTGGCCCGTTTTAGGGTTAGGCAGGGTTAGGGTTCATTTTTTATGGATTGTATGTGTGTTCTTCACATTAAACCGTTCTTCTGCTCGTCGACATCCAGCAAGCCCCATTGTCCGTGCTGATTCTTCACCCTAGAAAGATACGAGCTCTGTGCTCACAGACTACAACAGAGATAACACACCGTAATGCATCAATAGCCTACGCAATATACATACGTACCATGGATTGGATTGGACCCAATGGATCAGCTGGGATTCATATAATAAGTTGCACATCCCGCCCCTAACGGTGGTCCGGTACGTACATCATCGTGTCCTCCCTGTATATCCGGTCGTACCGTTCATTCCCTGTTGGCTGTGAGTCGTATCGTGTCCTATTCGTACAAACAAGACACACCCGCTGAGGCGTATTATATGTATACGAGTATGGTGTTGTACGTTGCGATACCACACGCGTTCGATGGTACGTACCTGGTGACCAGGTGCCTGTGGCACGTTACATATCAGATACGATATGTACGTGATATGTTTTGCAGATGCAGATAAAGAAGGAAGTCAAGATGTGCCATATAATAGCGGCGAGATCGATCGATCGCCCCCCCTGCGCTCTCGACCCTCTACGCCCGCGGTGTAGTACGTGTCTTCCCTTTTGCTGTTGTGATCGGTGTCGATCATGCACAGCGTGGAGATAGAAAAGGCAGTAGTATGTACAGCAGCAGTAGCCTTCACCTTATCTTGACCCGCATAAACGCGCCGCACAAAGTACGAAAATATTTTACCGTTTTTGTGGTGGTTCACACTTTTTTTTATTATTATTATTATTCTTGTCAGATTTGTTCCAAACGCGCGCGCGGCGAAAGCCGCGCACTTGGGTCGAGCCCTATTTTTATTGATTGATAGCAGTGGGCGCCCGGTGTTCAACATACGTCAATTTGATGTCTTATGTACGCAGGCTCAAATGTCTCACGACCTGCCATTTTTTTTTCCGAGCGTTGATCTAGCTCTGTTGTGTAGAATTTAGTGTTGGTTCTACTGTTGGGCTGTGTTTCTTATCCCCAAGTTTCTTGATGTTCGTGCCGATATGAGCGTGTTTTTTCTCGACTGAACTGTTTCTTAGCTGCGGGCCCCACTGCTGTACCGCAGTTGCCTGGACTAGGGTTGGGGTTGGGGTTGTTAAGGTGTGGATGGGTCGACGCCTTCTCGTGGTCTCTAATAATAAAAGAAACAACCAAAAAGCACGAAAAAACCGACAAAAAAAAAAACATGCTATTAATCGTAGGTATTACATATTTGGTACTTTGTCTGGTGTGATTTTGTGTGCTGAAAACCGGTGAGGGCGCCTCAGGAAAGGGGGGTGCAGAATATATTAGTTGGGATGGAAACATCTACCAGGTACTATTACGGGGGTCCATCGTTAATAGGACCTATGGTATACATAAAAACCTATATATTTACCTATTTTTACTAACAAAATTTGGTCCCATTAATTATGGCCCCCGTATTAATACGGGGGGGCATAGTAAATAGGACCTACGGCACACACAAAAGCCTATATGTTTTCCTTATTTTTACTACAGCATTAACAATATTTGGTCCTATTTACTGTGGCCCCCCGTAATATGATAGGTGTGTAATTAAAAATGTCATTAACACCACCAGGAGGTAATATATATATCTTTTGGTTTTAGGTCATACGTAGCATATGCCTGGTACCTGGTACACGGTTATATATAGACGAAAATATCTCGATGCAGTTATCGATAGGTGTCTAACCAACAGATGAACAGCAGTCTGTTGTCTACTATTTATTTTTGTATGAATACTGTCCGCCAGCTATGATGGCATGGTAGATACCTACCGTGTAGCACGCAAGATAACTCCCTGCATAACACTATCACACCCCGGTGATAACGATATCACACCCCCTCGGACGCTTTTCAAAGCCGGGGTTTGTCGACAACGGCGAGGGCGTACTGGATACGACGAGCGATGATGCGTCTATGGAAACATGTCTCGACGAATTATTTCCAAAGCCACTATTTTCGTTGGGTGTGCCCCCCCTTAAGGCATGTTTTGGAGGAAACCGGGTCGGAAATTCGTCCCAGGGGGTGTGTTATATTATCACCCAGTGTGATAGTGATTTACTGCACTGCTGCCTGCTGCTGCCGCATCCTGCTGTGCTATATGCACATTGAGCCATTCATTTCGTCCAGCTACACCAGAACACCCGGTGTCGGTCGTGATTCCTTATCCTAGAGAGATCCTACTAGTGCTGTAGTTCTGTGGTCAGACTTAAGACAGGCAACAAAAAAAACAGTGGAAAAAAACGATCGCAAATTTATGGGCAAAGCAAGCGAAATGCAAAAAAAAAAAAAAAAAAAAAAAATTAAAGCGTAATAACACGACACGACAAAGGCCAGAAAATAAGAATGAAAGCATAAAAACCTGCTGGACGCACGAAGCAACACAGAGGGGAGGAAGATGGCGGCAGAATGACGGCTGGGGGGGGGGGGGGGGGGGGGGGGGGGGGGGGGAAGAACAAAAAAAAGAGAAACAAAGCCGAAAGCAAGAAATGGCAAGAGAAGGGAGAACAGAGAACATCGTACTCTAGGCGGTGGTAGCAACATGGATGTCCGTCTCGGATAGAAAACCGATTCGGGAACCTAACCGCACCCTTTGCCGTCCCCTTCCTACTCTCATCAAAAGCGGTGTCAAGTGTCAAGTGTCAGTACTGCCGCTATCGCCCCCCCCCCCCCCCCCCCCCCCCCCCCCCCCGCCCCCCAAGTGAACCCCATCAACAAGCAACAAACAAAAAACAGACAAGAAACTTCAAGACTTTTTTGCGGGCTAGTCGAATCGATACCTTGCCACCCGATCTTTCATTTTCGTTTCTGCATTTGTCGACAGGTGTATCAGTACGGCTGCCCCCCCCCCCCCCCCCCCCCCCCCCCCCCCCCCCCCTTCCGCCCCCCGCCTCCCTTGTCGCCGCTCCTGGCGTCCTGAGCGGCGTGGAGCAGCCGACTCCTCTCCGCCTCGCCCCTGTGTGCTACCTCGCCACGAGACAGTCCGCCGCTTCGACGACCCCCCGATACCACTTCCCACTCTGCTTATTACGGAGGGCCATAGTAAACATGACCAAATGTTGCTGGTAAAAATAGAGATTCATATAGGTTTTAGTGTGTGCCGTAGGTCCAATTTACTACGGTACCTCCGTAATACGTCCCCTAGGCTTGTAGTATCATTGTACCGCGTTTATGTATGTACAAGTAGTAGGACGTGTTTCCTCCGCCTCGTGGTTAAGGCTTCTCTCTCTACAGCAGCTGTACCACTAAATCAGAAATAGGACGAATAATCAGCACACCGCCTGGGTTTGCTGGATGTCGGGGGTGTGTTGCCAGATACGTATTACTTATCATTACGTAAAGCTTGCTACTCTTCCTGGCAAATGAAATGGTTGGCAACACACTGCTGCCGTGTACGAGCAGTACGAGACAAAGGGAGGGGACTCTACGAGAGCTAACCAATGGTTTGATTGAAGCTTAGGATTTGTTAAAGGTATTAATGGTTCTTATTTCTTTTCATCTCGAACACAAATTTTGTGACCCTCAACCATTTCCCCCAACAGGTAGTAAGCTCCCCTCCTTCCCTCCCCCCCTTCCCCTATACTGCTGTAGACCTGGTATATATATATATAGGTTGGGTTGGCGTCGGTTGGCGACGACGCTGTAAAACACGCCTCTCACTGCGTGAGCTAGACAGCCAGGGTACCGTTTGGTTCGTTCGATTGTTTTTTTTCCTTTTGGCGGTTACCACGGCTGGCGGTCGAGTTAGATGATTCTTGCGAGGTAAAGAACCTTTGCTCCGCACAAGGGGAATGGTCGCATCACGCAGGGTGTATATGATGAGGCACCTACGAGGCAGTTACATAGTAAACCCGTTGCGTTTCTGGAAGTGGCCACACCAGAAATTAGATCGATTCATTGATGCTGTCATCCGTATGCAAGAAAATCCACCTCTAGAGCGGTTCGTAGTAGGATGCAGCTCACCCTTCATGCGACTCGCCCAACACCTCTCGGCGCTTCGCGCTAGGTGCAAGCAATGTCTCCCTGGTCGGTGAAAACCCGACGTGCTCCGTCCCGGCATTGTAGGGATGCGAGGGTTTATGGTCATACGACTACGGCCATTCATGATAATGAATACCCCCCCCCCCCCCCGCCCCACCGTGGCATTAATATTATTAATTGTATTTTCTCTTGAATAATTATTAATATTAATTGCGCAATTTCTGTCGATTTTCTCTTGAACGGAAGACTGCTGCTGAAAGACTGCAAGGAGTGGTCTAGTGTGGGTGGCCCGCAATTATTGCCGGTGCAATCGCCTACAGCAGCACCGGTTACCTGGTGTGTGTGTTCTTCACATCAAGCCGTTCTACTCGTCGACATCCAGCAAACCCAGTGTCCGTGCTGATTAGTTCTCATCACAGCTGGTTCTTATCCGTCTGGCAGCAGCAGTGACCCTCAACCATATTCTCGAATACGGTGGTGTTCAAAGCTCTCCTCACTCCGCCGCCCCGCCTGCTGCTCCCGCTTGATGCTTCGGAAATGATCGCGTTTTGCTTGCTCGCGCGGTACGTATGAATATGAACAAATAAATACGTGGTGCCTGCTAATAGTCCTCATCACGGAAGTTCAGCTTCCGAAACCGTTTTTAACAATATTACGGGGGGCCCTAGTAAATAGGACCAAATACTGTTGGTAAAACTACGTATTAATTTAGGTTTCATCTATACCGTAGGTCCTATTTACTATGGACCCCCGTATAGCCGTAAACGGGATTGCGTGTCCTAAACGATAAACGGGGGAGTTCAACCACAGAAAGTGAAAAAAAAAAAATACGTATCTAGTCTAAAAGGAGCAAAAACGTATTGACGGGTATTTCACCCACAAGAAATGAAGAACAAAATCGAAAACGACGTATGTTTGTAAACGTGGATCACCTGGTACAGCAGTATTACTAGTTCGACCGCACCAAAAAAAGGGTGTCAACCAAATAGTGTGTATATTTCAATGAGGTACGTATGAAATTGGTGTGTTTTTTTTGTTTTTGTTCATAAAGCTGAAGACAAGAACGGTGTGTCCCATTTTTTACATCTCATATGTAACTAAGCTCCGTGAACGTATGGATGAAAACAGAGAGTTCAACCAACCGCTGAAATTCTGATAAATTATGGTGGAAATCAAAAGCGAAAAATAGCGGCAGTAGTAAAACACGCCAAAAAATTCCGTATACACCGAGAGTCCAACCACATTAAAACTGAAGGAAGAAAAAAGTTGAACTAAAAGAATGCAGATTGCCACGGCGTCCCTGGTGGCTTGGTAGGTGGTCCGCGTGCCTGTCAATATCAATTTCGTGGGTTCAAGTCTCACCGAGGGCATGCTCATAGGGACTTTTCTCGCATACAGAATTGATAAGCGGAAAGCGCGAAAGCGTGAGTTGGCTACATTCGATGAAAATCGACGAGCAGTGGGAATGCTGAACCCTATGCGCGACAAAAAATAAAGGCACGTACCGGGGGGGAGAAGGGACGACACCTGTGACCACGGCTTGTCCAGAAGGTCGTCGAGGGTAAAACCTCCTACGAGTGGGCTGGAAAGTAAAAGTGATGGATAAAAAAAAAAAAAAAAAAAGATTGAAATATCTCCGTGGACCGTGGGCTCTTGGTCCATTAATGTTCCTATTCCGCCCTTCTCGAAGTTTTGATTTTCGCTACGAGGTATATTCATGCATTAGCAACTGCAATTACTTTTTCGCAAAAATACCCCAAGATTCCCCACATCGTATATATTTAATAGTTTCATCGAGAAACCGGCGAGCCGGGACGTAGACGGACCAAGAGCTCGCGGAGTTTTTTTTTTTTTTCGAATTTTCTGCTCTTCGTGTTTTTGTGCTCCTCTTCGTACCCGGTACGTTGACGTTTCATGTGTTTGCTTACAGTAGTTACAGTAGTTTCCTCGATGTCTTTTCGCGATGATTTTGGTTTAAAGTGTTGTCTGTCTCGAGTCTCACAGGCTCTGACCACAGCAGTAGTAGGTTCTTGTACTTTAGAGGGTTTGACCGAAAAGGCGAAGGCAATCGAGATTTTCTGCGGCTTTTTTCGTGGTCGGGAACTAATACGGGGGACCATAGTAAATAGGACCAAACAGTGTTGTTACAAATAGGTAAATATATTGGTTTTTGTGATACCGTAGGCCCTATTTACCATGTGTGGTCCCCCGTAAATAAGCAGCGATAAAAAGGTGAGATTGTCCAGGCAGGTTCAGCGGATTCGCCATCACCACGTCGAATACCAGGCAATCAATATTTCTGCGATGATTATTTCACACACAAGCAAGAGCCAGAATTCGCGATTTTCCTTCCTATTTTGTCTTGGAATACGAGGTGACTCTACGTCGTAGCCTTTTCGTCAAGTGAAACACGAATTTTGCAGACTCGGGGGCGCGATTTTTCGTCGACTTTGCCGAGCAGAACCCCCCGAGACTTCCCGGGCAGCGGCGGGTGACACGTGCGAGCGCACCGCCGCGAGCGCGTGGCCGTGGCTTGCTTGAGCGGGTGGATGTTTAAACGACGGCAGAAAAAAAAAAGCACGTTCAAGTACCCGATGTCAAGTAGAATGACGTTAAAAAAAAACTGCGGACGAGACAAGATGATACTTTTTTTTTTTCAGCAGAGACTGACACTAGACCCTGCGTTCTCAAGGTAGGCCTATTGACGCATCTCTCTCTATATATATATGTATTGTCAAAAATTGAGGAACATCCAGCCCCCCCTCTCGAAAGGGATGCGTGGTCAACGGTCACGGTCAATGACAAAAAGGCAAGCAACAAATGGGTACCCCCCCCCCCCTCCCTTCTCCCTCCATGAAACGTCTGACAGGTTGGAAATCCAGGGCGCGTCGTCGTGTCGGCTACCGCTGTCGGAGCCTGGCTGGAGCACAACATGGAAGCGAAGAGGCCGGTCATGGCGAGGTTGGCTGCGGCGCTCAAGACCAAAGCAAGATCCGTTGATGCCGTCGCTCTTGACGAACCCTCTGGCGATGCCTCATCTGGCGATGCTTTAGCTGGCGATGCTCTATCTAGCGGAGCCTTATCTGGCGAGGCGTTGGTTGAGAATGCGTTAGCTGGGGAAGCCTTGTCTGGCGATGAGTTCTTCTCTGGCGGCGCCTTATCTGACGAAGTCTCTGACGAGTGCCTATATGACCAATCTTCTGGAGAAGAAGCCTCCGGTCAAGAAGCCCTGTTAACCGACAAAGCAACCGGGGTTTCCAGAGGAGACAACGAGGGGAGGAGGGGGGGGGAGGGGCATGCGGTGGAGGCCGGGTTGGAAGAGCGTAGAAGAGGGGCAGAGGAGGAGGAAGGGGAGGGGGGGAGTGGGGGGATGAGGAGGAAGGTGAAGGGGGCTGGGCGGAGGAAGGAGAGTGGGAGGAAGAGGAGGGGTGGGGGGGGCGGGAGAGGAGGAGGGGGGGGAGGGGGGGGAGACAGAGGGGGGGCTGTCACGGGGGGCGTTTACTGGACCGGTGCCGTGGCAAAGACACGACGCGAATTCCAACGGGGGGGTGGTAGTAGTAGCAGTAGCATTCCCGGCAGCGGCAGCAGCAGTAGCAGTAGCGGAGGCAGTGACGGTGACAGTAGCGTCAGCAGCAGCACCGCGAGCAGGATTTCCCTCCCGTCCGGCAGCAGCAGCTTTCGGGCGATGGGGATGGCGGCTTCGCCGAAGAGCGGACGCCCGCGGCCACGGACGAGGGGGTTTGTTGCCGCTACTACCAAGGCTAACGCTAAGGATAGTGCTAGCGCTAACGCTAAGGCTGAACGCTAATGCTAGCGCTAACGCTCGCTAGAGGCTAACGCTAAAGGCTAAGGATAACGCCCAGGCTGACCGCTAACATTAACGCTAAGGCTAACGCTAAGGACAGTGCTAATACCAACGCTAAAGGCTAACGCTAACGGTAGCGTCCAAGGGTAGTACGGAGGGATAAATAGTCTGCGAGACCGCGGTTTGACCCCTTACTGACCTGACCGCCCCCTTGACATCGTATCTATGGTATGGAGGCCAAAAGACGCCTCGACGCGTTTTGAGAGACCGGTCTTCAATACATGGCATCGTTGTTATAGATAACGCTAAGGGTAACGATACGAATAGTGCTGAGGGTAACGATACGACTGGTGCTAAGGAGGAAATAGGCGACGACGAGACCGCGGTTTGACGCCTTGTCCGACCACCCCCATTTGGAGCCAGATTAGCCCAGATACTTCACACCTGGCCGGGACCGCCTTGACGCGGCTACAAAGACCGCGGCTTGACCTGGGTTGACGCCTTGACTGACCGCTCCTCACACTGACACTAGAACGTAAACGCCAGAATGCGTCTGAAAATACCGCGGCTTGACGCCTTGACCGCTCTTCACACTACAAATAGTATGCCAATGCCAAGAGAAGCCTCGACGCGTCTATAACGACCGCGGTTTGACGCGGGTTGACGCCTTGACTGACCGCTCCTCACACTGAAAGTTGACGAGTCTAAAAAGCGTCGGATGACGCCTTCAATGACCGCCCCCCACTCTAAAAATGACATGTCAAGGCCAATTGACTCCTTGACGCGTCAAAAAGACGCAAGTTTTGAGGCGGGTCGATGCCTTTACTGACCGCCCCCACACACTAAAGGTAGTACGTTCAGGCCGAAAGACGCCTCGACGCGAAAAAAAAAATTAACCCCCCCCCCACCGGTCCCCGTTGTTTCCCCCCTGAATACATTTGTAGGTAGGGGTCTATTATGGGTAAAACCATGCCTATTTTTTCTCATCCTATACATGGTCCGTCCTACCGATCCCCCCCCGCTCGGGAGCTGGGGGCGGTCTGGATAAAATGACAACATCTACTGGGGAACAGGACCGCCTCGTTTTTTGTGTTGACTTTTCACGGGTGGTATGGCGATGGCTTTCGTTGACGATTTTCTTCCTGCCCCTTAAGGTTAGATATCCCTTTCTTTCTTAGAAGTTGAGCCAATCGCACCCGTCGTCAACTCTATATGGCACTCTTGCCCATCCCCTCTTCTCAAACATGCATACCAATGACTCGAAACCTCTCCACAAACCCCTGATTTCCTCCGTTCAATCTTCCACACTCGACCGTTCTTGCTACCCGTCGACATCCAGCACAACCAGTGTCCGCGCCGATTCTTCGATCCTACTATTACAGGGGAGCCTAGTAAACAGGACCAAATAATATTAGTAAAAATAGGTAAAATATATAGTTTTTATGTATACTCGTAGGTCCTATTAATTATGGACCCCGGCAATATTGATCATGAGAAAGGTGTATATACAAGCCTCTATGTGGTCACAAAACAGCTACACAGAGATACAACTACTGTACGTTGTTATGCAATAAAGCAGAGTAGACAATGCGATATGATGCCATGTCATCGTACTGAATACGACAGGACCGACCTACACATTCTATCAGAGAGAGAAAAATCGAAAGAAACGAAAAAAAAACAATTTCAAGAGAGAAAGAAAAAAAGAAACAAGCAGTATGCCGCCGTATATAGATATATATATATATATATACCTGGTATGTGATCACTGACCAGATTATCACGGAACTTATCAACTTACATACGAAGCTGGTATATTTTATGTTTTGACAGGAGAGTGTCAAACTTTCGTCACCTACGGGCCACGATATTACTGGGGGCCATAGCAAACAGGACCCACGGTACACACGAAAACCCATATACGTACGTATTTTTTGCTGCAAATATTAGGTCCTATTTACTGTGGCCCCCCGTAACGGTACTACGTGATACAGGCCGGTTTCCTGGTATCAAAAGGGGCAGTACGGGGCTGGCCCGACTACCCTATTAGACACAAGATACCGCACCTAAGACACCCCCTGGGACGGATTTCAGACCCGGCTTCCTCTAAAACATGCCTTAAGGGGGGGCACACGCAACGAAAATGCTGGCTTCGGAAATATTCCGTCGATATGTGTTTCCATAGACACAGACGCATCGCTCGTCGTATTCAGTAGGCCCTACTCTCAGTTGTCGACAAACAAACCCAGCCTTGAAAATCGTCTGAGGGGGTGTGTTATCTTATCACCGGGGTGTGATAGTGTTAGGCACGTCGACCTATTATGTAGTAATGTGGTATCGGGGATGCCAACAAAAATACCAGGCATTACTGTTACGGAGGACCATGGTAAATAGGACCAAATGCTGATAGTAAAAATAGGGAAATGTACAGGTTTTTGTGTGTAGTGTGTATCCTATTTTTACTATGGCCCCTCGTAATATCATCTATGGCCCCCCGTAATATCATCCACTAATATTACGGGGGGCCACAGTATATAGGACCAAATATTGCTGGTAAAAATATGGAAATATATGGGTGTTTGTGTGCACCGTAGGTCCTATTAACTATGGCCCCCCGCAACAGTTGTTTTAAGAGCACAAGTCAAGTGCCGTTATATCATGCTAATGAGTACCGGTAGTCGTTGCTGTGTCATGACAGACGCCCCATCGAAATGTTTGACATCCTTTAACCCTCCTAATAGCCCCGTTTTCGAGACAAAGGACTTGGAATTGGAGTGGTTTGTCGCCAAATCGGGACTGCGGTTCTAAAAGAGTTAATCTCCATTGCCAAAACAACGGACCCCATGCTAATAATAGATCAAGACAAATGGAGACGGAGGAAGGAGCAAAGACAACATATAGAGTATCGCAGGTAAAGCGTAGGAGGAAGTAGACATCGAAGGCAGATAGACCTTGTGCATCGTAGGTTTCTGTGAAGTGGAGACCGAGACAGGGTAAGAGTCAGGGATGCAGGTGTATCTGGAAGCTGAAAAGCAGTGCTTCGCTTTTTCTGATTTAAATCTTCTTTATTCTTATTATGGAAGGATATTTGGTTTGTATAGGAACGGCATCTATGCCATATTGTCGGAAGGCAAGCATAACAATAATTAATTTTTGCTATTATATTGTCGGAAGGCAAGCATAATAATAATAATAATAATAATAATAATAATAATAATAATAATAATAATAATAATAATAATAATAATAATAATAATAATAATAATAATAATAATAATAATAATAATAATAATAATAATAATAATAATAATAATAATAATAATAATAATAATAATAATAATAATAATAATAATAATAATAATAATAATATAATAATAATATATAATAATAATAATAATAATAATAATAATAATAATAATAATAATAATAATAATAATAATAATAATAATAATAATAATAATAATAATAATAATAATAATAATAATAATAATAATAATAATAATAATAATAATAATAATAATAATAATAATAACTAATTTTAATTATTATTATGCTTGCCTTCCGACAACATAGCGTAGATGCCGTTCCCTGTATAAACGGAATATCCTTCCGTAAATCAGTAGTATCCCTTATACGATTCTCTTCTTCATTCATGGCGAGAGCTGAGGAGGTGCTCTCTTTGGTACAGAAAGAAGTGAGAGGTGGGGGAGGGAGACTCGAAACCCAGATATACTCGTCCCACCCCACGCCACAAGCTCTCCTAAATTCCACTTATCTGAAGTACTCCTGCATAACTTTCCTATGGCTACCGATCTATCTTTGCTAAATAAATAAGAACTTAAATCACTTTATGGTCCTATCTCCGTTAAGGAACATTATTATTCTCGTCTAACGGGCTATCCTCCCTAGAGAGCATTTTCCTAAAAGAACGTTACTACTCTCGACTAACGGAATATCCGCCGGGCTAATCCACTCTTTGGACTATTCTCGTATTCGTGAGACTACAGAATTGCCGACTATATTATTATCTATATATGTAGCCCATGAGTACGTCACTCATATCACGTTAGCCCACCCTGAATTGTCGTATATGTAGACAACAAGATGGTCGAGGGATGAAGACAGAGATCATCCCAAACGACCAGGAAAAGGTGGTCGAAGATGCGGCTATTCGAAACAAAATAAGGGAGGAAATAGATTACCCACACCTCGTAATTTGACCCAAGCACTACGAAGGGGTGTTCACTAGGAACAACCACGAGAGGGAGACGAAAGGAGAGGAAGGCAGAACTCAAAGCGGGGGCGGAGGAGGAAGCAGAAAAAGCGAAAACAAAGAAACACGAAAGAAAAAGGAGACAGAAGACGAAACGAAGGCTAGAGGAAGAAAAAAAACGAAGACCAAAGTGAAGGAACAAAGAAGCACGCACAAAAATTGTTACTGGGGCTATTGTGTGGACAGGGGTTGTTCGCCGAACCGTTTTGGCAACCCAGCAAACTCTCAAAAGGAGAGAGGGATAACAATCCGAAAACATAAATATGCTGTAGGCGCCATGCCTTGTCCTGTGGTGTAAAATGTGCGATCGCAAAAAAACTCCTTCCACATCATCAAAGGTATAAATAAATGTATTTGATGCTATTATTCTTCCTAGGTGATCAAACTTTGGGCTGGCGCAACCTTGATCGCCAGAACTCCGCTTGGTACTCCAAAAAAAAGCCCGGCATGTGTGCGCACGGCTTGCGGCGCACTAGCCCCACAAATCCGGTTTTGGATTTTGGAACCCCGCATCTTTTTTCGTCATGTAGGCGAAAATAAAGTGTGGCGAGTCTAATTTCGCGGAAAGAAGTCGAAAAAAACATTTTGGGTCTGTTTTCGCCGTATGATTTTTAGACGAAAAAAGTTTTTTTTTTTGGTGGGTCTCGTTTCCATTTGTTTTATTACGTAATATATTTAATACCTGGTGTTGATATTAAGTGCGTCTTTTTAGTTTTTTGTTACCCTGTTTTGTTCATTCCGTTTTTTTGTGGCTTTCCTTTTTTAGGGAAGGAATTAGGTTCAAACCTATGACGTTTTCCTCTCAATTATTCTTTTTAATGTACTCACATAATATACAGCATATACATTTTTTTTTTCATTCCCTATTTTTTCGGTTTTCCTTTTTCAGGGAGTTAAGTTCAAACTTACGACGTGTTCCTCTTATTTACTTTTTTGAATGTACGCCTAGAATATAGATACTAGATAGAGAGCATCCGGCCGGGGCCTCTCCGCCGGGGGATCTTGCCCTCGGCTCGTGGTGCGCGCCACAGCCCGGAGGCCTATTAATAGCTCATACCACTATCAGCTATAGCTTGTGATCCACACGACACCACACGCACGACACCACACGTCCACTCGCGATCAGCTGGTGATAAATTCTTCTTTTCGCTCCGCGTAAATGTACGTACTGCTCTGCTGTTGAGATATCCTATCTTGCCGTCAGCGCGCGTATGTACGTACGTATTTACACGCTTTAATCTATCGCCTGTCGCGACGAGAGAGCTCTGTAATGAGAGCCCAAGTCTGCTGGTACGAGTATCAGCTATTATTAATACCAATAGTAATATCAGTAGTAGTAAATAGTAATATTTAAAATATTACTACGGTAATGTATTATTGGTATTAATAATAGCTGTTGTGGCGGCTCGACTTTCATTCTCTCACTTTTGGGTTTCTCCGCTTGCGCGCAAAACCCCGCCCGCAATACCTACCGAAAATACGTATCATACATGTTGTACGTACAGACTCTCCGTCTCTCCCGTAAGGATTCGTTTGTCTCGTTCGGCGCACACGTGGCCGAACGCCTACTGCTGTACAACAACACTAAAAAAAATGACACTATCACACTCAGTGACGAGACACCTAACGCACCCCATGGGACAAATTTCAGACCCGGTTTCCTCCAAAACATGGGGGGCGGGGGCACGCACAACGAAAAAGGTGGCCTTGGAAATATTTCGACGCATCGCTCGGCGTATTCAATACGCCCTCCTTGCTGTCTAGGAAGTCTAGGAAGCCAAGCCTTGAAAATCGTTCAAGGAGGGGGTGCTGAATATTGAGTGTTATATACGGTAGCCCCCGTCCCCCTGCCGTCTCAAAAGGTATGCATGAATGAGTGGTCAATTTGTCAAACCACCCCAAGATATCCCAGGCAAGCAACAAACGAGTGCGCCCCCCCCCGCAAGGATCTCCAGGTCATGAACACGACTACGGCCATTCATGACAACGAGTACCGCCCCCTGCCCCTCCCCCACGCACTACCTGGAAGTGGCCACACCGGAAATTAAACTAACTCATTGAAGCTGCCATCTATATGCAAGTCCGCCTCACAAGCGGTTCTTAGTAGGATGCAGCTCACCCTTCAAGCGACTCGCCGGACACCTCGCGGCGCTTCGCGCTTGGTGCAAGCAATGTCTGCCTGGTCGGTGAAAACCCGACATGCTCCGTCCCGGCATTGCAGGGATGCGAGGGTCTATGGTCATTCGACTACGGCCATGCATGAGATCGAGTACATCTCTCCTATCGAGTACACCCCCCCCCCCCCACGCACTACCCATCACCACCACCACCACCACCAGTACCCCTGCCGCGAGAGGTTGCGAACCCGTGAGACTACACATTCTTATACAGTAGTACCGACATCTCTTATTTCGGGGGACCATGCTCGTAGTACATAGGACCTATGGAACACACAAAAACCTATATATTTACCTATTTTTACTGACAATATTCGGTCCTATTTACTATGGCCCCTTACCGTAATACCAAGAAGCGGGAACGTTGAGTCCAGGCTGGATTTCTTGTTGAAGGAAAGGGGGTGCACTCTGGTACACCAACCAATCTTCAGTAAAACAACCCTCGAGTTTCTTAAGTGTCCTGTGTGCCTCGTATAACCTTTCTCAGCGCCCGCTTTGTTAGCGCCTGGTATTAATAGCAAAGTGCCCTGTACTCACTGCTGTACAGGCAGACACGCTTGGGTTCCAAGGATTAATCACCCTGGGCTGGGTAATCGATCGATCTTTCACCCCCATAGCTCAGTAGGGAACAAACACCCTCACACTTGATCACAGTGCAGCACTATGGGCTCGCCAACAAGAAACGCCTCATCCGCGCAAGACTTAACCTGATAATCTTCAAGTGGCACCATTCTTGAACAATCTTGAGCATAGATAGGCTATATTCTATCGTAGGATGTACTGTAGTGTTGCGCTCACCGCTGAGCACATTTTTTGTTTTGCGTAAGAGTTCCCCCAAAAGTCAGCCTATAAGTGTTCGTTGATATCGGAGAGCGTTTTGGGCCAGAATTTGCAGAATTTCCGATATTATTCGTGTTTTTTTTTTCTCAAGATACGGAGGCGTTCTGTCACAGTTTTTGAAACTCAACAGAGGGAAAAATATCTACAACGCTTAGTATTAACTCTCACGTGTTCGGGAATAAAAAGCTGGGAAATCTGGAAGATGCTTTTTTTTGCGCAAACAACTAATGAAAACATGGAAATTCTGGAAGTTTGGGGGGGGGGGAAAAAAGCTCTCCGATATCAACGGCGAGGATTTTTCTTGTTCGTGACGGGCCTATATTCTATACTGCCGTACGGTATGTCGATCACCGGATCCCTATTGCTGCGCAGTCGTTGGCCATCTTCTTTTTGCTCTCGTCGAGAGAGAGAAAGAGTGCTGTCCCGACTGACTGCTGCTTGTTGCTTGCCCCTTCTGCAGCACACGCTCTCCTTCATCCGTGGGGCGCAGCCTGCTCGCTCTGCTCTCCGGCCCCTTCTTCCCGTGCCCCCTGTCTGTCCATTGTGAAACCGTTTTCGGCTGCTTCGAGGGCCTCCCATGCCCCCCCCCCCCCCGCGCCGGTCGTAAAGGTGCGCGTGGTCACTGGTCAAATGACTAAGGCAAGCAACAAATGAGTGCAACCCACCCCCCCCTCCTAACCCCTGCCCCATACCACCTGCCCCGTGGTATTTTATTACGGGACACTTTTTTGTTTACATGTGATGCTACTACCGGTCGTATCGCCCCTGTGCGCTATGTCGGCCACCGGTGTCGCATTGTAAGATGGGCACCGGTCGCTGTGGTGTTGCAGCGGCCACCGTTCGTTGTGGATATGCCGAGTAATATGGGCGAACCTGATGATGCACCAGTATGTGACATAAGTCTCAGTTTATGGGGGGGGGGGGAGGGGGGGGGGGGGGGGGGGGGGGGGGGGGGGGGGCGCTACGTAAGAACACTGGACTGAGAAATAAATCGTGCTCAGCGGCGAGTGCAATATACACATATATAGAGAGAGATATTTTGATAACCACTTCTACTTTCCAGCTTAACTCGTAGGAGGCTTTACCCGCAGCGATCTTCTGGACAAGCCGTGGTCACAGGTGTCGCCCCTTCTCCCCCCGGCACGTGCCTTCATTTTCATCGCGCATCGGGTTCAGCATTCCCAGTGCTCGTCGATTTTCATTGAAAGTTGCTTGCTCACGTTCTCGCGCTTCTCGCCGATCAATTTTAACGCAAGAAAAAGTCCTTATGTACGAGTGCGTATGCACTGGGTGAGACTCGAACCCGCGAAACTGATCTTTTGGGTAGGCACGGGGACCGCCTACCATCGCCCGTAGAAAATACAGTTGAAGTCCTCAGTACGAGTAGCTACCCCTTTCAGAATTGCAGTCCCGTTTGGGAGACAAACTACTTGGAATTAGAGTGGAAAGTCCCTCAAACGGGACTGCATTTTACCGTGAAAGGCTAAGCTCGAGGCGTTTCTTGTTGACGGACCCATGCCGTACGTGTGTATAGGCTGTGTAGCGGCTTGATCTCGTGGCTACGAAGTCAGGTCGATGCGTGAGCTCGAATCACCCCTCAAAAGCACCCCTTTTGTTACGCAACGGATGCGTCGGGACATAACGCCTACCAGGTACCAGGTACGTACACGGCAACACAGCAGCGTGCATGTTTGAGGTCTCGACTCGAGTCGACGAAGGAAGAAGAAAACGTTGAACTCTTCTAGTAGCGATAAAAATAATGGCCCGCACCGTGCTAATAGTAGGGGTGGGTGGGTGTGAACTCATGTGATGCCACTACAGTGCGGTGGGGGAAAAAGTCATCGGACAGGGACGGTAAGGGGGAGAGAGTCGTGCCTCTGCAATGAGGTAGGGTGCCGGGGGGGGGGGGGGGGAGGGGGGGGAGTACTCATGTCGTGCATGGCCGCACTCGTGTAGGACCATAGACCCTTGCACCGCATCCGTACAAGGCCGGGACGGAGCACGCCGGGTTTTCGCCGGCCAGGCAGATATTGCTTGTACCAAGCGCGAAGCGAAACGTGAGGTGTTCGGCGAGTCGCATGAAGAGTTAGCTGCAACCTAGTAAAACAACCGCTCCTTGTGAGGCCGATTTGCATATGAAGTACAGCGTGGACTGGATTTGGGGGGGGGGGGGGGAAGCGCCTGCTATGTGACCCCAGATCAAAGCTTCGAAAGGGAGGAAGATGGAGAAGTAGGGCGAAGATCATGGACAAGATTGCGAAACAAACGAAGCGAGCACTACACTAAGAAAGCCTGTTAGCTGGAATCGTCACGAAAAAAAAACAAATCGGGAGTCGTTATACTACTTGATTACAGTACGGGCCCGCCAACAAGAAACACCTATTCTGAGCAAGCGCAAGCCTCTGAACATTACTGAGACACCAAACGTACTATTTTAGCCTTCGAGCTTAGGCTAGTGTAGTATATAGTATGATCGAGTGTGGCGGTGGAGGGAAAGTGACCCGACCTTGAGCTCAACGAAATCGCATTTTCTTCACACGATTTTCTTGCGTAACGCCCCTCGGAGATTGCGGCTGTTAATTATTCATCTAATACAGTAGGCTATTTCGAAGTCGTGGTGCTGTACTGTGCCGAAGGAAGCTGTCGGTACTGCTGTAGATAGAAGTGTAGAACACCTCCATTCTCTCACGTAAGGAACCCGGCGGGGACCGGCCTTTTCAGGTTGTTTTCACCGTCGCCACCACCGTAGATCAAGATTGAATCTGCCGCGCGCAAAATAATCATCTGCTACTTACTATTACGGGGGGACCATAGTAAACAGGGCCAACAATTGTTATTCGGTAAAAATAGGTAAATACATAGGTTTTGCGTGTACCGTAAGTCTTAAATGGTCCCCCGTGATATTATTCGTGCGCCGCTCTGACCCACGATATAATGAGCGCCTTGACTGAACGTTTATATGCTAACTGTACCAGTACTTCGTGTCAGACTGGTATACTATTACGGAGGGACCATATTCATCAGGACCCAACATGCTTCGTAAACATACAGGAATATATAGGTTTTTTGTGTATGTGATGGGCCCTTATTACCACGGCCCTCTCCTCCAGTAACACGATACTGACTCTGGTTTAAACAAGTGCACCAGCAGCACCGTCCGTCTATCAAGGAGCACGAACGATTCTGGCTACAAGGAGACGTTTTTTTTTCTCTTTTGGCGTGAGAGCGAAATGTTGTTTTCTGAACACAAGCCAAAACCTAATTTGACTTCTCCTGAAAAATACAACCAAACGAGCCCGACTTTCACATTATTTCTCTGATCAATACACACCAGGTCATCTGAAACGTAAATGTAAGCAATATCATAGACCTAGGCCGTAGTTGTAGGCCGGTGTGTCTCACTCGGATTCCTGTAGTGTGGAATCGCGGGGGCGCCGCCTTGTGGCGTTCCAACCCCGGATCTCGCTGTGAGAAGGGAGGCTGGAGGTGGCGAGTACGGGTACAGGCTTCAGATGTGTGTGAAGGAAGGTAGTTCCTCCTGATTTTTTCGGAGGCTCTCACCGTATCTCACCCAAAACTCACCCAAAAGCTGTCAACTTAAAAAAACAGTTGAGCATACAGTCCCAGTGGCATGTATGTCCCTACAGCAGTAGATATGCAACGAATGGAACAATTTGTAAAACATGAAGGACCCCTTGTTAAATAATCATCACATTATTCCCACGCGAGATTAGGTATATACATACCTGGTACCTGGTAGCTTCTAACCGCGAAAATAGTGATGGGTTAATCAGCATGGCGGCCACTGTTGCGAGGTTGTGTGGGGGGGCGTGGTGGATTTTTTTTGGGGGTATCCGAGTTACTACAAGCAGTGCAAAGCGTCGGTACGGAATAAACGGGCGCAACACGGTCCTACACACACCCGTACTTTTCGACGCTCCCGCTGCTGCTAACTCTTGAGTTGAGAAACGCCTAACTTGTTCGTTGCCTTGGTGGCCATACCGAGTCCCATTCTAAAATAAGCTTAAACTCACAACGATTCCTGGGCAAACTGCAGTCAGTCCCAATGCGGGGACACACCACTCATATTCCAAGTGTGAAGTAGTCTGCCCTCAAAGCGAGACTGCAAAATTTTGCCCCGAAAAAGGCCGAAAGGACTTTCAGTCATGAATAGTTTGCCCCCAAAAGTACTCGTTCGTACCTTTACCGTCGGAAGCGTCTTTCGCTTCGAAATAAACGGGCGGGCAGGCAGGCTGGGGTGGAAGGCCTGGGGGACGTGCACAGAGAGAGCCCGACCTAGCGCTCCGTCGGCGCGAGCGCGGGCGCGAGGTCGGCTCGGGTGTCGGCGGTCGCTGGCGAGCAGAGGGGGAGTCGGAAGGACGGGGAGGGAGGGGGTTGGTCGCTCTCTTTCGTGTCTACGAGCCGTTTCGTGTGGTCATCGAGGCAGGACGAGGCGAGCACGGTGGGGCCCTCCGCCTCTCCGACGTTGTGGTAACTTTCTTGCGCGGCTCCTTTGTTCATGAGAAAGAGGGCTTCTCGTACTCGAGCATACGAGTGCAACTTTTTTTTTTTCCTTTTTTTTTTCTTGTCCTCCAGCGGTTTGGTAAGAATAAAGCTTGAGCCCATCACACTTTCACGTTCCAATTTCGTGTCGTGTGTCAATTCAGCCCATATAGCCCCGTTGCAACATCAGAACAGGCTGGTGTTACCCCTGGAGTTTGGGCGCGTTGACCCGACCTGACCCCCGAGAGGAGCAGGTGCGGTGGAGATAGGCACCCGGGAAAGTCATGTCTTCCGGGTATTGTGGGACTTGCGCGAGCTCACCCACTAGCAAAAACCGAGGCTATGAGGCCTTCCCGCCGGACTTGGTTCAGATACGGTCCACCCCACCCGTTGGGCGTTGGGGCGTTGGTATTCTTTCGCTTGTCTTTTGTGTGGCTTCACGTTGTTCGGACCTTGCGGACCATCCGTTTTTCTTCCAACGTACTACTGACATCAGTATATCAACACATGTACCGGTACCAGGTGGATTAACCGCTCTTCAGGACTGCAGTCCCGTTTGGGGGACAAACTACTTAGAATTTGACTGCTGTGTCCCCAAAACGGGACTGCACTTCTAAAGCGGTCACTACTTCGGGAAGTTCGCATTCCTTGGGTGCGGAGGCGGTGCGAACATAGTCGCCGCGCCAGTATTTACTATAGTATATAGGTGCTCGTGCAGCCCCCCCTAACATTCTGTGGAGGTATTACGGGGGTCCATAGTTAATAGGACCTATGGTGTACATAAAACCTTTATATTTTCCTGTTTTTACTAACAATATTTGGTCCTATTTACTATGGTCCCCGTAATTGGTGCCGCTGTAGTTGCGTCTGGGAACACATGTCGAACAAAAAAACATGTCATACCGGTGTTATGCTGTTGCGAGTACTGAGTGTTGTAGTAGCCGTGGGGAGTCATAATGCCTAGTAATATTCTGGTATAGTGGTACCAGGCGGGTAGGACTTTTGGCCCCTGCGGTTCCTCATGTTTTGCTTCGCAGTCATTCATATATGCTGTATGGTGACGGAGGGGTGGTGGTGTTCTAGTTGTACCGGAGCTTTCAATAGTCCGCGAGGGGTGATAGTGTGACGACGGAAGGTCAGGTGGTTGTACGATGGTGTGGGTGTCATCTGTAGGAGGAAGGGGGCACGCACGATTGGTACACATTTATAAGTATTAAACCAGGTATCAATCACCACATCAACACAAACGCTGAAACATATAAACATGCGCTGTATGAACACATACACTTTTTTTTGTCAGTTAAAGATCGCAAACAAACAAAAAAACAAACGAATAGATCGTCCAATACGACTTTTCCCACCAAAAAGAAGAATGGAGCACATCATACATGCATGTATGTATGAACATATGAACGTATCAGTGCCATCACGATCGATCGTGGCCACGAGACACAAATACAGAAGAAGGAAGCAGAAAAGAGGCAGATAGACGGATAGGTCAGAATCAGAACACAAGCTCTAACAATGGCTGCGCTGCTCTGTGCTGTGTTTTCTGTTACGCTACAAGCGCAATTAGAGCTGATGCGGCAGAACGTACGTTGTTATATTCGGCGCGCGTTTCGTTGATCTATCTCTCTACTTGTTCGTGCCAGGTATATAATACTACCTGGCACGTACCAGGAGGTACAGACGTACTCACTGCTCGTAGTTTTTTTAGAACACGGCGGTGGTACTCTGTTACCTCCGTGGAACCTGTTGGATGCTGCTGCTGCTGCTGCTGCTGCTGCTACCGCTGCAGCTGCTGCCGCTGCTGCTACTGATTGATTGATTGATTACTTCTGTGTCACTTGAGTGCCTCGCTGTTTACACTCCTCTTTAGTTCTGCTTCACAGTTCACTGCTGGCTGTCTTCTGTGCCACCTTTTTTTAGCTTTTGTTGCTGCAAAACTTCTCTCTGCTGCTGCTGGAAGCGTATGTATGTATATATATGTATTGCGTCAAACCACAAGCCACACACTTTTGACTGCTGCTGTTGTTCTTCTGCAATCATGTTTTGCCTTTTACGCCCTGCAGCAATGCTGCTGCCCTGCAGCAATGCTGCTGCTGCTGCTGCTGCTGCCGTTCCTGCTGCTCTGCTGTGCTTCTTCTTGCTACGAGTAGTGAGTGCGTGCTGCTTCTTTCTTATCTTGAAAAAACACTTTTAATAATATCTGCGACCGTCTATCTGCTCTGCTTATCCTCTGCGTTTTTCTTCAAAAGTGTCCTGGGTTTTGTTTCGCTTTGCTTATTTTTGCGGCTGGCTTTGCTGCATCTTCCTTTTTTTCATGTGTTTTTCTGTTGTTGCTGTTGCTGCTGCAGCTGCCTGCTTCTTCCGCTGTCACAAAGAATGCATGCTGTTGCTGTTTGTTGCTGCTGCTACTCTGTCCCCTATACTACTTCTTGTATTTGCTGCTTGTTTTTTTTTCTTCACCTATACCTACCTTCGTTTGATTTTTTTCTGCTCCGCTTTCCCATTCCCCCACCTCTCTGCTCCCTCCCCCATTCCACTCGCCGTGCTTCCTTCGAACCTGGTGTGTATTTTCTTTTCTGATTGATGATGATGGTGCTGTTTTTCGTGTGGTCATTATTGTTGTGGCTTCTTCAGCTTCTTCGTCTACTGATAGCTGCTGCTGCTGGATCAGGTTGTGGTTGACAATGTTTTGTTGTGGTTGTTGCTGTTCGTTGTTGTTGCTTTCTCTCTCCCCCCTGCTTGTTGCTTTCGTTGTCGGTGCTGCCTGCCTGCCTGCTGCTGCTGCTTGCTGCAGTGCCACGATGCTGTGGCTGATGCTGCTGCTGTTGCTGCTCCTGCTGCTGTCATCGACATCATCGTCATGTCATGATGGTCTCACTACAGTCACCATTACCACTGCTGCTCTCACACACACAGAATAAACAAAACGAACATACCAACCAGCAGTAGTACCAGCTCGGATATACTACTGCTGTAACAACAGCATAGATAACGGCAATACGAGTACCTGTGGCTGGCATATTAATGCAGGTATTGCTCTACAAAATAGTAGTATCTTTACATCCCGCTGTATATATAGCGGTTTGCGCATCACTACTGCTGCCTTTTCATATTCCATGGAAGAGTGCAGGAGCAGGAGGAGTCTTAGGCTGTAGGGGGGCAGGCCTCCCTATTCACGAGAGAAAAGATGTGTGGGTCTCTGTGTCGGCAAACTCTGCTGACTGTTGCTGTTGCCATAAATATGCTGTTTGCATTTCGTATTATATAGTCGAATCATACCAGTACACTGGTACCAGGTATACCTGGTACAAGTAGAAAGATCGACTTCATTTCAGATTTACTCCGAGTACGAGTACGTTCATACCTTGTGTGTATGCGGAAAAAGTTCATGCATCTCCATTTAGAACTGCAGTCCCGTTTGGGTACAAACGACTCAAATTCCAAGTAAGTTGTCCCCAAAACCGGACTGTGGTCCTATATCAACAAATAAAACCAAGACAAGGGCTAACTTTTTTTTTCACGACGTTTTCTGTACTCGCCTACAAATAATCCCAATCCAACCGATCCAACAATTCGCAACTCCAAAGATCCGAATCTTTATTTTGTATGCTGGTACCAACCATCTTCCGATCCGCCCCCCTACATAAAACCACAATCGACCAACCATCGAAAAAAATATCCACACACCGCAACAGCAAATAATGATAGATTTGAATTTTCAGATTTTTTCGGCGCACAAAAAAATCATAATAATAATATGCAAGCGCTACTACTGCTACTATGGAGTACGAGTACGTGGTGTCAAATATGAACAAGTCCGAGCGAAAAGAGATTCCGGTGCGAGCACAAAAGAGAGAAAATTGAAACAAGAAGGAGGAAAAAAAGACCGGAAAATTACAATTTTTGAGATGTTTTACTAGAAAAAATGTTTCGAAAAACTCAAACAGGAAACAATCGTCGAAAAATGTTGGTCCTCTCCCAGCCCAACCCCACCCAGTCCTCTCACATCACTCATCAACATTTTTCGCTGAGGGCCCAAACCAGCCAGCACACACCTTAAAATCAACATAGAAATTTTGCATTTTTCAACGCAAGCCTACATTTTTTTTGAGGGAGAGAAACGACAAAGCAACTACGACGGGGAGCACGGCTGCACGAAGCGACAGAGCTCGGGGCGGGGGCGGAGCACTGGAGCATATTTTTGGTTGGACCGTGGGCTGATCTGGGCTGGGCTGGGCTGCGCCCATTAGTCTGCTGCTGCTGGGTTCTGTCTGGATTCCACTAAACAGGTCTGAGGCTTGCTGCTGCTTTGTGGTGTGTTGTGTTGTGTGTTGTGTCTATCCGTCTGCGTCTCTTTTTAGAGCTGTCCTTGTGTGTTTTTTTAGTACGATACCTATTGGTTTGTTTGTTGTACATGTGCTTTTACTCGTGCTGCTGCGACGCCGCGTGCGCATGCCAGCGCCGGACGCCTGCTGGCTCTTACAGAGAGGGTTGCTTACAACCCCGCGCAGTCGCACAGAGAGAGAGAGAAGAGAAGAGACAGGCGAGTAGAGCTGTATCGGGCAGCAGAAGAGCTCTTGAGCTACAGCAGTAAAACTATTTTTTGCTTTATTCTTTTTTGCGTTCCTAAAAAAATGGCACCAGGTACACAACGTACGTACCTAGCTTTTGTGAGACGTTGGGGGTGCCTTCATGCCGCCTATGCTGTTTTCAGTATAAACATAGATCAGTCTCAAATACACCGGTACAAATTTCCACCAGCAGTTTAGTTTTTCATCCATGCCGCCCAAGAGATCAGACCTGACCATCCAATGATGACGGAACCCTACTGCCTACCCTCCCTCCCCACCAGCGCACTATACTCCTCGTATGTCATGGTATCAGATCGTAGAGCTGCAGCGTACACGCGTCGTGCCTTGACTTTGTATAGGACAGATGCCGTCTGTGACTTTCTCGCTCCTACGTACCTGGTACTCTGCAAGCACAGAGCACATAGGCCCTCTCCTTTCGTACGCACATACGCTATCTTTATGTGCGACTCTTATTATTTTTGCTGTTCGTATCTCCTCTTTATCTCCTCTTCATTGAAAAAGCAAGTAATTAGGGTCCTCGCTTCTCTCCTCTCCTCTCCTCGCTTTTTCCTGCCTGTGTCTGGTTCCTGGGTTCATCCCCCCGTGGCTCATTTAACTTTTAATTTTGCAGCCCGATTTTTTTTTCAATTATTAAAAAATACCTCGAAAATAGTGAAGGAATGTACCCTCTACGCTCATATCGTACGGATTTGTGTGAATAAAAATTATATCGTACGCATTTTTTAGATACGTACGTCGTTCGTCTGTCGTATCACTATTTTGCAAACGTAAACGTCGTACTCGTATTCGCTGTTCGTGTGTATTTTTACACCTGTTGTGAACACGTGAACCGATTTCTTTCCGAGTCTCGACGAGTAGCAGACACCATGCAGAGCAAGCACTCCGTTGTCCCTCAACCATGTGCAGCAGCCGCCGCAGCAGCAGTGTCCTGAGCGGCGAGAATAGCGCTGGTTCTTGTGGCAGGAGACTCTTGCAGCTTGTGCGTAAATAATATTTTTATTTTGCCTGAAAAGCAGAAAATAAATGCTGCTGCTGTATTTTCGAGTATCCCAGAACCATCAGCACCGGCACTACTACTTGCAGTATGAGGAAGACAGCAGCACGACCAGGAAGCAGCACCAACAGCAGCGGCAGTACATCTCCGAGCCGTCTTTATTTCGAAGACGCGGCCGCAGCGGCGGTAGGAGCAGTAGCAGCGGCGGCCGCACTGGCACCGGCAGCAGCAGCAGCAGCAGCAGCAGCATCAGCAGCAATAGCAGCAGTAGCATCGGCAGTAGCCTGGAGCAATCCGTCGTGAACGAAAGCGGAGTGCTCGACGAGTTTGTGCTGCTGGTTGCTCTGTCCTGTGTTCTGTCAGTGTGCAATAATACCAGGTATTCTTCTTATGTTCTCAGGATCATCCTGAGCAGCCGCAGCGGCGGCGGCGGCGGTAGAAGTAGTAGCCTCGACAATAACGACTGCAGCTGCTGCTACGTATCTAGCTGTGCTCCACTGTTCTGTTTCGCAGTCCTTCTTTGCTGACCTCTCAGCAAAGCTGTGGGTGTATGGTATGATATGATATAATACGATCTGCCATACATACATACATGCGCTCACATCAGAATAATCGTAGAGAACGACAACAAATTTGACGCGAGACGATTACTTGCGTGATACCTGGTACCTGCTATGTACCCTCCCAGCTCGGGTTCGTACATACTTGCAACATCAACATCATGACCACCGATGCAATAACCACGCGGGCACAGCACAGCACAGCAGGGCGAGCACCATTGAGTACGAGTCCGTCTGCCAGTCTTCAACATTCATGGAGGGAGGGGGAGGGAGACGGGACGGGAGGTTCGGTTCGGGTGCCAATGGTGTGCATCTGGAGTGGGAGTGCGCGGGGGAGGGCGGGGTGTTGTGGGTCCAATGTATACCACTATGGCCGAGAAAATAGGAATTGTTTGATGTTCATATATTTTTTTTTATAAATTTTGAATAATAAGGAAAACGTGCACTGGTATATATTACATTGACGGGCAGTGTTGTACTAATATTAATAGTGATTTTGTGGAGTGGTGATACTCGCACCACGATTATTATTACCACGGCAGTATCGATTAGAGCCCATTCTCCATTTTTCCTTGAACAGTGAAATCTGGTGGGAAGCCCGTGGGGTCCCCTTGCGCGATCCTCTCCCCGTGTGGTATCATTTTTAGCCCTTCATTTTTTTCTTGACTGGATATTTTTCTGCCGAAGATTTTCTTTGTTGCGCTTTCCGTGCTGGCGTACTATCGCCAATCCCTCTCTCCGGCAGATCGTACGGTAGACGTACGGGTAGTCTCTCTCCCTTGGCCTCGCAAGACAGGCAGACGCAGACTGGGGACAGACAGACACCAAAGGCAGACGTGTTCTTTTGGCACATATGTACATGTGAAATGCCAGAGATTCATATCTTGTTATCGTATCATATGATGAATTCATCATCGCCATCGTTAAATCGCCATCGAGCTTTTGTGGAGACTAGGCCTAGACTATTATTATGGGGGTCCATAGTTAATAAATAGGACCTATGGTATAGATAAAAACCTTTATATTTTCGTATTTTTACCAACAATATTTGGTCCTATTTACTATGTGTGTGTTCTTCACATTAAACCGTTCTTCTAGTCGTCGACATCCAGCAAGCCCAGTGTCCGTGCTGATTCTTCACCCTACAAAGATACGAGCTCTGTGGTCACAGACTACGACACGGAGATAACACACCGTAATGCATTAATAGCCTACGCAATACCATGCCTTCGCACTAGGTGCGGCCGACACAACATACATACATACATACGCCAGCAACCAAAATCCAAAATACACCATAAAGAAAGAGAAGCAACGAAGAAACGAAACCGAAAAAGAAAAAGAAAAAGAAAAGAATCCCAAATAAATAAATAAAATGGGAAGCCAAAGCTCAGACACATACATACTTACCCCGAGCATGAGCCAAAAGGGACGTGCAAGGGGGAAGAAACGAGAGGGAAAAAGGGGACTATGCATCCCGGTGAACACTTAACCAAGTAAAAAGAGAAATAATGAGTGGGCCAAAATACGCTCGTCACCCACCCACACTATGTAGTACTTCTTTGATAAGGATAAGAAGGGGAAAATATAGGAAAAAGTTAAGTCACGGAAAAAAAATCAAAGCACCAAGCCAATACATACCGAACGGCCGCAGCAGTTGGCGGTACGAGTAGCAAAGAAAAGTCCAACCTATTAGTCGGCCTGGTATCTTGCTACCCTATCTGCGATCTCTCTGCTACTCTCTTCTACCGCGGTTTCCCTTCTACTCCTGTTCCCCCCCCTGCCCCCATACACTTGTACGGTGTTCCTTCTACCCCTCCTGCTGTTACCCCTCGCCCCATTCCCTCTAACACTACCTGCAGCGGATGCACGGCGCTGTCTACTCAGCTTTGCCCCAGCCTCGTGGCACCTGCCCATGAACTGTTCAGCTGCTTCGAGGATTCCCCGGTACCACTTTCCCGTCTGTTTTGCTGCAGTGGGCCACATTGCGGTCCCAGCTCCAAAGACTAAGGGGGAGTCTTCCGTTGATCCCTCTGTGGCTTTAAACACTCTAAGGTCCTCAGCAATGGCCCTAGGCCAAGTCTTGGGCTGCCCGCCTGGTTTCGGGCTCCCCCCACCAGCGATCGTCCCGAACATCAACCGACTGGGCAATCGCCCCTCGTGTTGCCGCACCAGAGCCCCCGCAAAGAAGAGTCGCCGTTTACGGAAGGTCGTTTCGATACTTTCGCATCGTGTTATTCTGAGCGCCTTCGCATACGAGAGGGTGGTGTGGTCGGTGCGTAGTCGGCGCTGGAAGCCAATGACTCGCAGAAGGACTTCGTGATGGGCCGATCGAAGCTTGGCGAAGTGGTCCGCATTGAGGGTCCACGTCGCGCAACCGTACAACAAGGTCTCAATCACCTCGGCCTTGAGCATCTGGACTTTCAGACTAAGCGGTGCGTTCGTCCTATCCACAGTTCCGGACCATGCCGTCTGAGGCATGCCCGCATCAGACGGATTCGTCGCTCGATTTCGAAGGAGAGGTCAGCGTTCTCGTGGATAATGCCTCCTAGGTATAAAAACTGGGTCGTCTGTTTATACTTTTGGCCTGCAGCTTCGATCGCGAGCGGTAGGTGGTAAACGTCTGATCCGGTGTTCGTATGGTCCCCCGTAATAATAACTAGTTTAAGCTGTCTGATGCCGGTTGCTTGGGTATAAATAGTGCTGGTACTTAAGGCTGGCACAGTTTTTCGCTTCCATTCTCAAACCTATATATTCCCCTAGCCGGAGTAAGTGCCGGTTGCTGCCGTGTACACTGCCCATTTTTCAGGCTGGCACATACATCCCTGATATCAGTACTATTTTTCATTTTTCAGGCTGGCACATACATACCTGATATCACTATTTTTGTATTTTTGTATTTTTGTATTTTTTTCACTTGTATTTTTTTAATCATCACTTTCACTTTCCAGCTTGTGACTCTTAAGAGGTTTTACCCTCAGCGATCTTCGGGACAAGCCGTAGTCACAGGTGTCGTCCCTTTTTTCTCCCCCGGCACGGTACAGGCCTTTATTTTTTGTCGCGCACAGGGTTCAGCATTCCCACTGCTCGTCGATTTTCACAGTTCATCGAAGTAGCTAGCTCACGCTTTCGCGCTTCAGGCTATTTTAATGATGATTTATAGTGGAAGCAAAAGTCCTTACGAGAATGCACTCGGTGAGACTTGATTGAACCCACGAAATTGATCGCAGTGGGCACGCGGACCACCTACTGTACTAAGCCACCGGGGACGCCTACTGAGGCACCACTATTAATACTGATGAATGCTATTGATACTATTAATATTAATAATGGTAAGTATTCATACTGCTGTATTTATTTGTGCACTCAATCGTGGTCCCGATTTTGTGCGGTGCCAGCCCAGCTTTTTTGAGACGACGATGTCCGCACTAAAACCAGCTGGCGAGGCACCGTCGTACTGCGGCCGAAGGTGTCAGGAGGCATGTCAAGCAAGGCAAAGCGTGATCTGTCAAGGGTGGTAGGGCGGAGTGTTCAACACTAAAACCTAGTATTTTGGTGTTCCATGTCAAGGCAAATTTGCTCCGGTCAAGGAAGGAGGGGTGAAAATGCTGTATTCTGGCATTTACAGTACATCTGCTGTGACTACTACTGCTACTACTACTACTACTACTGCTACTGCTACTGCTACTACTGCTGGTCGTGAGAAGTGACGACCAGGTATTATTTCTGATACTCTACTACTGCTCAGTGCTGCTGTGTTGCTGTACCATTTATTATATTAATAGTAGTTCAATGGCAATAGTACGTAACGATTTCCATTGCACTACGACTGGAAGTACATTGGGGGCCCGCACTATAGAGGGTACCACACTGTAAAAGGTACCGCACTATTGCCTTGCCTGACCACGAACTGGCGAAAAATAAAATATCTCATTATACACAGGCACCGGCAGGGTGGTGGGTGACCATCCCGTGACGAGCAAGAAAACGTGGTCTTCTCTCTATAAATAATAAATAACACAACTGTAATACAAGGTCTTAAACGTTTTCTCGAGTACTCAAAACAATGTCTTTATGTACTAATTCCAAGTTATTTTTCGTCCTGACAAGCCGATTCACATGGTCTCATGTTCTCAATCAACAAACCCGATCCTGAATGGAAGTCATACACAGACAGCACACGCACACCGTAGGATTCGGGTGTTATTCGGCTCTCACAAGGTGCTGCCTGCCTGTGCAATACGTACGTACTTGTACGCTGTGTGTGTTCTTCACATTAAACCGTTCTTTCTATGTACACCCGTCGACATCCAGCACAACCAGTGTCCGTGCCGATTCTTCCATCCTAGAACAAGAGATACAAGTTCAGTGCAGTGTGGTCACAAAGCTACCCCGTACCTACAGCAGTCAGTACGTGGTACAGCTACTGCCTGCAGAAACAAATCTTTTGTCTGTGTTATACGTGGAAAGGTCAAGGAATTTGAAATCTGTCCCAAAAGTAGAAGTCAGCGGTCCCTGGTACGAGGTTGTTGTTGCTGCTGCTGTATGTATTGATATCTTTTAATACCTGGTATTTATTAATAAATAATATTAAAAATATACTATCGATCGGCAACAGCACAAGTACCCGACAACAGGTGACCCGATTGTTCAGTCCCCCTCCCTTGGTTATCGGGGTTTATGATCTGCGTACCATACATGCAAGCATTTAGCGGTATATTGCATGGATGCATGATGCATCATGTGCTGCTGCTGCTGCTTGCTCCTGGCCGTAGGTGTTGATATCATTATTAATAGCTGCACTTGAGCTTCATCGTATCGTATGACAGATGAATTACGGATTATCGCACCCAACTTCCTGGTTGTGTCCTTTTTACTTCTTGTTTTCGTTGTTTCGTCTTGCCACATGCCATTTATTGTACGTACGTACTCGCCCTTTTTTTCTGTCTCCAGCCAAAAATAGCACCACGCTCCTCGGTTATATATGTATTGTATTATTATTGTATTTTTCGTACGTATATTTGTGATATTTTCGTACTTTAGCCAACTTCTCTTAGCAGTTAGTACAAAGCACTTTTCGGTACAACACCCGAATGCTCGGACATAGGAAGCCCGGCCGGACACATTGGTCGATGTCTCGGTGCGATCCGTGCACTCTGCAGGTGGCGGGCGCCCAAAGTTTTTTTTCCGGCGGGAGTGGATAAGACGATTTCCCTGGTTCCAGTACGAGAGGCCTTATTTTGTACGTACGTACCTCTGGAATGTCGCATTTTTTTGGTCTTTCATGTGCTGTCGGAGTATGTACCAGTACCATTTTTTTCCTTCTGAATGCTACAGACAATTCTATACAGCAGCTGACAATACACAACACCAGACAACAGACAATTCAATACACCAGCAGAGCAGAGAGCCCCAGCTGCATACAACACTATAACCCTGACGTTCAGCAGCAGCAGCAGCAGTAGCACAGTGGGCAGCCACGGGCACGTGTGGCAGGTCTACATGCGCGTAGGTCTGCGCTGTATTGCTGTCGCTAGCTGCTTTTCTCTGACCCTGAGATCGATCATCCCGCAACAGCACACGTCTCTCTCTCTACCGGTACCCTCTTTTTATATTTGCTACGTATACAAGTAGTGATCCAACACTTTTTCCACAAGCAGCAGCAATGCAGCAGCAGCAGCAGCAGCCGTTCTTCTGTCGTCAAAAAAATGTGCGTGTGTTATTCATCACTTTGATAATGGGCGGGATGCAGTTAGTTTTAAACAGGCGTGCAGGTAATACATCCGAGTATTATTATGGTTTCGTTCTTGCGCCACTGCCTCCAGGCACTTCCGGAGGGGAACCTTGTACCAGGTGCGAGTAGTAATTCAGATCGGGGCTCGCATACAGCAGTGGGCTCTTATCCCCCCTCGCCACTACTGCTGCAGCACTTGCTGTTCTCACGCCAACTCGTCGCCACAATGCAACCAATGCGTCCTGTGGTCGCAGAAATACACTGCAGCAGTTCCGCCACGAACGTTCGTGCCTGGCATTTTCATCGCGAGAGAGAAGACCGCAGCAGCCTTGTCTCCCCTCGGTCGACTCGCGTGGAGGAGTTCCGCCTACGAGTACCCCAGGCCAACAAGACGCCCTCAACAAATTGGGTCCTTTCTATTCTTGCGAATGATACACTCGTGATAGAGTCAGTACCTCCCCCACCTCGGTGAGAATCGAACTCGGGCACCGCTTGTGGTACTCGTATTGTTGTTATGCTTGCCTTCCGACGATATAGCGTGTAGATGCCGTTCCTATACGAGTATAAACCGAATACGATCCTTCCGTAAATCAGTAGTAATATTGTTGATAGTATTCCTCATACAACTTCTCTGCCAGTCGTTTCCCAATTTCCATTCCCCATAGCATTTCATTAGCTTTTACCGGTATTGTTTATCCTATTCCTCATCAACGTTCCATCCCCAGGTCGTTGGTGTCATTCCTCCGGCTTCTGTTCTTCCTCCCTCCCTTCCTTTATATCCTATTATTGGTGGTATATACTACCCTGGTATGTATTGCCAGGTTAATGGTTTGTAGCATTCGGGGCTGACCGCTATCGTTAAATGGACTACCAGACATCAATTATTATTATTACGGGGGACTATAGTAAATAGGACCCAATATTTTTGGTAAAAATACCTAAATATATACCTGGTAGGTTTTTATCTATACCATAGATCCTATTAGCTATGGACCCCCTTAGTAATATTAATATTTAATATTAACAGTACCTTGTTGTTTGTTACCTTGTACGTACGAGTGGGCAGGCAGCAAGATTGTGTACATATCATATCATATCATATCATATATACGTGGTGAATGTATAATATATCCGAACACACGCACGGTACGCACGACAGGGAGAAAGAACAGAGAAATAAGAACGCACGTCCGCAACAGCTTCCGCGCTGATCGTGATTCTTGAGCCTACGCACAGAAAGAGCGGTGCAAGCTCTCGAGGCCACTAACTACGACTTATCCCAATTGCCGTGTATTTATACGTGGTACGAGTACGAGCACGAGTATACACGAGGAGTCTGGAGAGACCTCTGCGGAGTACGGAGAGCAAAGAACCTATACTGCCTGCAGTACTGACTGGTTGCTTTTTCTTTTTTCCTGCAATTTGTAGTCTGGTTTGCTGATTTTTTGTTTTTGTTTTTGTTTTTGTTTGTGGTTCGTTTTTAACTGCCGTACCGCCGTATCCCACCCACCCAAAATGTCCCCCTTGTTCCAGTGCATGAAGCCGTTGGCATGCGATGTCCAATGCATTCTCTCTTATATATCTGGTATCTCTCGATGTCCCCGAGTTAGAATACCCCTGAAAAGCAAAGATGTCGGTCAGGGCGGGTTTGTTTTTCAGCTCTTTTGTTTTCTCGACGACGACGGTAATAGCTGCCATAATATAGTCGAAGAACATATTTTTTCGGAAGGCTGCTTCCTCTCCACCAGATATTTCCGAAAGCACCTCGTTTTGTTCGGCTTTGGCGACCCCGCCCCGTTGCTGTTGCGTTCTGGAGGAAGAAAGTCGAGCGCATGAAAAACGATCGGCAGCCCTGTGCGACTTGAGCGTTCTTCGCCGTAAGGATCGAGCAAGGACTCACCCACATGCGCGGACACTGGGGTGTGCTGCGTTCGAGATCGTAGCGCAGCAGTCGTGTTCCCTCCTCCCTCCATGGTGCCGGTTGCCCGCTCTGCTCGTATTAATAGTTAGTGCCTGTGGAATCGCTTGGCGCATGTGGGGTCAGCCGGCGTGGGCCAGCGTGCGGAGTAGCGCCGGTTGCCGCTACCAGTGTACTACTTTTTTTTTTTTTTTCTTTTTTTTAATCCTCTGGCGGATTGGTAAAAATAAAGCTTAAGCTCACCATACTTCCACGTTCCAATTTCGCGTCTTGTGTCATTTTTGACCATAGCATAGCTCCCGTTGAAACATCAGAACAGGCTGTTGTTACCGCTGGAGTTTGGGCACGACCGGTATCGTGGGCTATTAATAGCGCATATCGGCACTCTAAGGGCCCATCTTATCGAGGACTTTTGGTCCTTTCAGTTTGATTGATTTATTCTCTTTCCAATTTAATTTGCATCTGATTGGCCGAAGAGTGAATGACCAGGCAGGATTCGTATGGGCAAATTAGAAAAAAAAACAATTTGAGTGAAAAATCTTTTGGGACTTTTTTCGTGTGATTTTTTTTTGTTTCAATTTCCAATTTGGGAGTTGATCAGCCTTTTGATGTGGCATGTTCATTGTGGGTCAACACCCCCGCTGAAGCCTGTGGTGATTCTTGACCTCTTCGGTGACTACGGTCGAGGCGATAAAACCCGAACCTCAACGACAGGCGACCGGAGCAATAGCTGCGCCCACGGCCACAGACCATAGCCCATTGTACCCCGCGGTGGCGCCTCAGAATAAATCATGGCGGCCGCAAGCCCAATTTTTCGGCCTGCTCGATCGGCCAACCATCACGAAAACCGAGCAGCCGATAAAAAAAAAACAGAAGATACGCTCGAGACCTCGATAGCTGACCACCGCTGCTGTTCCACACGTGGCGCTTGAGGGCTCCCCCCGCCTGCACAAGACACCCTGAGCGTGATATCTTCCTATCCTGCGCCACCAAAAAAAAAAAAATGCTGGCGGCGGCGGCGCGCACGCGACAACGCAAACCTTCGCTCTCGTCTACGCTCGTCGCTGTTTGTCGGCTGGGCGTTGTGTGACGCGCTGCGTTATTCCAGGCTGTTTCGATTTCCTTTTTGTTTGACAATGAATGCGCCGTTTCACGATAGGATACAAACACGTTTTTTTTTTTCGAAATCAAATTGAAATTCATTGGAATTGAAATTTTATTTCCGAATAACAAAATTTAGTGTTCCCCGTTAAGATGGGCTCTGATGAGGGAAGGACGACAGCTAAGTATGAAACTCCACTTACGGGGGGCTATAGTTAATAGGACCTACGGTACACACCCAAACCTGTATATTTACCCATTTTTAATGACAATTTTTGAATACGCGCGTTCGGTTTACTACAATACTTGGTAAAATTCTGTAAAAATGGAATATAGACGAGACGTATTACGCAGATTGCAAAGCTGAGTACCAGGTATCAACTATTTACTAAGTCGAACTCACAGCTGACGTATTCCCTAAATTTATTAAATAACAATATTCGGTCCCAATTACTACGGTCCCCCGTAATACTGCTGTCGTACCTTCTTCCCCGCGAACACGAACCCTTTACAAGCAGTATTACTATTACGGGGGTCCATAGTAAATAGGACCAAATTAGGACCAAATATTGTCAGTAAAAATAGGCAATATATATAGTTTTTTTTTATGTATACCATAGGTCCTATTAACTATGGACCCCCGTAATAGCACAAAGAACAGCAGTAGTATTGATATTAACATTAATATTAATATTAATAGTTCGGGTAGCTGGTCTTGGTTCGTGCCGTTCGAATCATCGCCTTTTTTTTTTTCTCATTTTTTGCCCTAAAGAGGGTCAACCTGGTACCATGTACCTGGTATATCTGTTCTTACCAGATACGAGGTAGCGCTCAAGATATGTTCGTATTAATAGCGTAAAAACACAACGTCCCTCACCCTGCACCCCTGGAACAAATATTGTTGTTGTTGTTGTTGTTGTTGTTGTTGTTGTTGTTGGTGTGTTCTTTACCACGTTCTACCCGTCGACATCCAGCACAACAACCAGTGTCCGTGCCGATTCTTCAATCCTAGAAGAGATACAAGCTCTGTGGTCCCAAAGCTACGCCACATCACGGATACTACGTTGCCACGTGTATGCAATGCATTGGAAGCCAATATACATCACCCTTTTATGACTGCAGTCTCTTTATATCAGTTTTGGGGACAAAGTGCTTTGAATTTGACTGCTGTGTCCCCGGCAACGAGACTGCGGTACTAAAAGGGTCAAAAACGATTTTCCTCCAACAGCGGGGAGAGTGAGAGCGTAGGTCGATCGACTTTAATACGAGCAGTAATAGTCACTACTATTAATAGCAATAGGCGTTCCCGAAGCCTCCGTTTTGGTTCGGTGTACTGCTGTATATACGCGCGCCCCGCTTTGTTTTTCGTATTTACTTACACATTTACCCCGACGGGAGTGTTTGTCCTTCTTATATGCCGGCGTCCCCGGTGGCTTGGTAGGTGGTCCGCGAGCCTATCAAGATCAATTTCGTGAGTTCGAGTCTCACCGAGTACATGCTCATAGGGACTTTTTCTTGCATAAAATTGATTAGCGGAAAGCGCGAGAGCGTGAGTTAGCTGTACATTCGATGAAAATCGACGAGCAGTGGGAATGCTGAACCCTATGCGCGATAAAAAATAAGGCACGTACCGGGGGGGAGAAGGGACGACACCTGTGACCACGGCTTGTTCAGAAGATCGTCGAGGGTAAAACCTGCTACGAGTGGGCTGGAAAGTAAAAGTGATGATTAAAAAAAAATATATATATATATATATATATTCATGCATTGCGTGCGCCTGTAACGGTATGTAAAACGGTAGTACGATACGTATAGATATAAAGCATCATACCTGCACACAATTACGGCAGTATTAATAAATAAAAAAAAATGTACAAACACGGTTGAATCCCCTTGCGTTGTCTGCCCACAGGGTCTAGCGATCCCACCACCACCACGGCCGTATGAATGCCACGGGAGTGATACATACTATTATACATATGTATATAATGCTAGTTGTACCGTTGTAATTGTAGCAGTTCCTGCTATGTGATACCCGGTATCAGTCTGACCATAAATATAAGGTACTTTTCGAGATTTTGTTGCCATCAGAACCTCCCTTATATTTTCGACCAGACTGGTATGTGATAACGTCCCCCCCTTCGGGACGATTGTCCGGGCCGACTTTTCTTTCTCCAAAGCATGTCTTAACCCTTCTTTAGAAAACAGCAGTCTCTTGTTGCGGAAATTACTCCGAGTTTGGCAGAGTGGTTTAGGACCGCAGTCCCGATTTTAGGGACAAACCGCTCTGGTTCCAAGTGCTCTGTCCGCCAAAACGTGACTGCTGGCACTAAAAGTGTTGACAACAACGAAAACTGCTGTGTCTTCGAAAAGATCCCGACGGTATGTTTTCGTCGTATATATAGATGGACGAATCAAACACCAAACGCCGGTTGTTGACGCCTTCTCCATTTTCAAAAAAAAAAAAAAAACGACGAAAAAACTTCCGAAAAAAAATCGGGAGAAGAACGAAAAGCGGTTTGTCGGCGTAAAACGAAATTTTAGGGACCGTTTTGCGCAAAAATCTACCAGGTCTATTGATACCTAAGGCTTCCGCCGTATCTTTCTGTCCCAAGATTTGTTCACGTTGAACCGTTCTTCGTACCCGTCGACATGCTGCACAACCAGTGTCCGTCCCGATTCTTCAATCCTCTACTCGTACATAGAGAGGAAATACAACAAGTTCTGTGGTCACAATGATATCATAATGCTGGACATGGATGATGTCGACGGGTAGAAAGAACGGTTTCACGTGATTAACACACTTACTGGATTGCACGACAGACACACTCTATGAACGTTCTATGAGAGAGAGAAAACTAAAAAAACAAGAAAAAACAAAAAAATGCAACGGGAACTATGGGTTAAATTGACACACGACGCGAAATTGGAACGTGAAAGTGGTGAGCTTGAGCTTTATTTTTACCAATCCGCCGGAGGACGAGAAAAAAAAAACATACCTACTGTAGTACAAACAAGCAAACAAACAAATCGAAAGAGAAAAAAGGAAGGAGAAAAGAATAAACTGCTGCCCCCCCGCAGGGGATGTGGCAGAAACTTGAAGAACGAGGCCAAGAAACAATACCACTATTAATCGGGACCGTAGTACCACTATTAATCGGGACCGTAGTAAATAGGACCAAATTTTGTTATTTACGGGAGTCCATAGTTAACGGGACCAAATTTTGTTAATACAAATAGGTAAATATATAGGTTTTTATGTATACCATAGGTCCTATTAACTATGGACCCCCGTAATAGTAATAATAGTGCGATTGATGGGGTTTTTTTTGTTGTGTACCGTAGGTCCTATTCACCACGAGTGGTCCCCCGTAATAATAATAGTAGTTTATGATCTAGATATATCTGCGAATGATCTGTTTTTCCATAGATGATCCATCTCTGTCTGATTTTTCCGACACGTGGGATGTCACGGCGGCATTTGCCCGAAACATGTGGCATTTCAGGATCGCACCCTATTTTGCAAGCAACCTGCCACGGCGGTGGACACTTACAAATAATTACAGTATTCATTGCCAACGCTCGCCCCCGCCGTGGCCTTCATGCTGCGTTCGCGGCTGAGACTGCTATTAATAACCCCTGCCGAAAACGCTGAGTTAGCAGAGAACATCAACTTTTATTGCTCGCCTTTTTTCGTGGTGAGGGGGTGCGGGAAAAAGAGAAAAAAACGAGTAAGAGAAATTTGCGCTGACGACTTATTACCAGATATACCTGAATATCGTATACACCGGTGCCACCTGTGTGGCTCGTAGCATCGCGGCCCAACGGAGCAAAACGGAACATTTCAGGCCTCGAAACAAACCCCTTGTCAATTCAAGGTCATGAATAGGACCAAATTTTGTTATTTACGGGGGTCCATAGTTAACGGGAGCAAATTTTGTTAGTAAAAATAGGTAAATATGTAGGTTTTTATGTATACCATAGGTCCTATTAACTATGGACCTCCGGAAATATTAATGATCTATAAATATTTGAGACCCACACCACTTGTAGAACTTTCCCTACTACTGCTGCCGCTGTATGTTGGACGCATTCATTTTTACGAAAAAAATATTCATTTTTTTTTGTCGTTCCTTCTTTCCAGCCTAACTTGTCGTAGGAGGTTTTACCCTCAAAGTTCTTCTGGACAAAAGCCGTGCGTGGTCACAGGTGTCGTCCCTTCTTCCCCCCGGTACGCACGTGCCGTCATTTTCATCGCGCATAGGGTTCAGAATTCCCACTGCTCGTCGACCTTAATCGAATGTAGCTACTTTTTGCTGTAGCTCACGCTCTTGCTCGCTCTTGCGCTTTCCACTATTATAATATGAATCATTTTTTTTTTCCGAGATTTTTTTTCCGAGAAATATCCGAGTATGCACTCGGGAGACTCGACCCCACGAAACTGAACTCAATAGGCGCGCGAACCACCTACCAAGCCACCGGGGACGCAAGCTTTATGGACGAGGAACGTCTAAGGACGGAAAAAGAATCAAAATATCACCCCAACACCCGACAACCACAAACAAACATCTACCTGAACTGGTTTGGTAATTACGATTTATTTATTTCGCTTCCCATTTATTGGCATCGATATTAAATATTACGGAGGACCATAATCAATGGGACCAAATATTGTTGGTAAAAGTTGTGAAATGTATAGGTTTTTGTGTGGACCGCAGGTCTTATTTACCACGATCCCCCGTAATAGTATCTTCGCCCATCTTTTCTGTCTCCCTCCCGTTTCTAGTCTTGAAGTTGTAGCCGGAGCCACATGTGTGTTGGCGTAGTTTTGTCGCCACAGAAGGCTTCTATCTCTCTTACGCACGTAGGATTTGGCAGAATCGGCACGTTCGGTTGCTTCGTCGCATACATGCAAGACTTCCATTAACTAGGAAACCCGAACAGTCGGACAGATGACACCGCTTGGCACCGCTTCAATTGCGTACCGGTTTAGCTGTAGTATATACCTACCTATACAGCCAACTATTGCTTATTGATACCTGGCGACTTTTACTTCCAACCCCGTTTAGGACTGCAGTCCCAAGGTGCATACAGTACGTAGGGATGAAACGCTTGGAATCAGAGTCAAAATACAGTATAGGTTTGTTGACAGCGCACCACTCAAAGGGTTGACTCCGTTAGTGCAGTTACTACTGCAGTCCCCTTTTGAGGATAAACCACTTGGAATTAGACTAGTTTGTCCCCAAATCGGGACTGCAGCACTCGTACTGAGTCAAGTCGTCCATCTCACAGCTCCAATGATAAGTTGTCCAACTCACAGCTCCAATGATGAACTTTTACCTTGAAAAAATTAGGCGTTTTGATTTTCGTAGCGGGGGGGGGGGGGAGGATGGGGGATGGGGGGGGGGGGGGGGGGGGGGGGGGGGTGCGACCTGTTTTTTTTTTTGTTTTTTTGCAGTCGATTTTTCCCCAACGGGAGTTTTGTTTGTTTGTTTGATTGTTTTTTTCAAACTTCGGCACCCTGTCTCGCTGTTCTCTATGATGCATTTATTTTTTCGAGAAAACGTACGTCGAGAAGAAGCGATCGCACTACTATGTGCAAAAGAAAAAGAGAAAGCTGACCCGACAAGACCCGAACCCGCCCGACCCGACCCTTCCGAAAATGTGTTTTTTTTTTTTTCAACAACTTCGGCACCCTCTCTTACCCTCTGCGGTTTCGATAAAAAGAGCGTCAAAAAGCGATCGCACCTATGTGTTAAACAGAAAAAAAAGCTGACCCGACCCGACCCGGCCCGGCCCGACCCGACCCGACCCGCGAGGTTTGACCCGACCCGTGAGAGTTTGACAACCTCCTAATCCCACCCGAGCCGAGCCGAGCCGAGCCGAGCCGAGCCGAGCCGTGATATTAAAAAATTTCCTGACCCGTGAAGATCCCTCTGGTATGTGGTATTACGGGGGACCATAGTAAACAGGACCAAATATTGTTAGTAAAAATACCTACATATATAGGTTTTTATGTATGCCATAGGTCCTGTTAACTATGGACCCCCGTAGTAGTATTCATCGGCCAAACGATTCGTAGGAAAGACGCCTGCCTCGGCGCATCCCCATTTTCATAGTCGAGACTCAACAAACAACCGGAGTATTGATGATGTCACACTATTAGTTAATGTTAATACGAACGAGTACAAAAAGTTGACTGTACTACAGTCAGTATACCAGGTAAGCTTTTGCTAAATAAAAAGAGTTTTTGAGTAATTTTTCGATCTCAACAGTTTAAAAAAAAAAAAAATTAAATCAGTTTTTTTTTTGTAATGCCACCGTTGAGCGCGCAGGCTCTCATAAAATGCTGTGTGTCTTATCACGAGGGACCGCAGTAAACAGGACCGAATATTGTTAGTAAAAATTGGTAAATATATAGGTTTTTATGCGTACCAGAGGTCCTATTAACTATGGACCCCCGTAATACTACTACTGCTGTGCAGGGTTTAGAGTGGCGTTCCTGTCTTGAGCACAAGCGCTTAGCTGTAATAAGGCTGTTTCCTATGCGGTTCGATTTCGAGCTTCAGATTTGTATTTTTCGATCCCAAAAATAAAGAGCACCTTCGTACCTGTTTATTCAGTTCGAAATATTTGCAAAATATGACCGATATTTTTTCGGTGTGAGGATCCGGTGGCCCAAGCCGTCAGATTTTGGCCCGAAATCCGACGACCTGGGTCGTCGGATTCACAAATCGCAAAAGGGCAAGATCTCTTAAGTTCAAGATGTTATCCACGACAACAAAAGCAGCAGCAGAACGATCGGTGAGTTGGATGGTGACACAGTAGCTCGATAGCGATGTTGCGTCGCACCCGACGCGCAGTCGGCGGGCGGCGCCTCTCTCCGTGGCCAGACTACAGAGTTGGTCGATCGGCGCGGGGTCCGGCCTAAATAACAAGAGAGGCGCACTCGGCGCGCACGTCTCCGTGGATACGTTCTCGTAGACTAAACTGCTGTAGCAGCAGCAGTAAGTCGCATTGTTGTGTCACGATACAAATACCAAGACATGTTGACTCGAACGCACTCGGCACGTCTCTCCGCCGCCAGACCAGAGGCATTCAACGTGGGCTCGGAGGGCTTGCATCCTACGCCCAATCCAGCGCTTTAGCGCGTCTCTTCGCGGCGCCAGATCACAACAACAGCAGTTGTAGTCTCCGCGTTTGCTCGAACCTCTGCACGCACAATATATCTGTTTGTTTTTTTTTTTTTTTTTTTTTTGCATACGTAACTCTGTTTTGATTCGCCAAGCTCTCACATCTGAAAAGTGCGATCGGGTCAAAAGCTGCAAGCTCATGAATCGAACCGCCGCGTAGGACACAGCCTGGATTCTCGGATTCAACGAAAATCTCAAGCCTGAAACTTCTCAACTCTCAATTTCTTCCGACGCTTGTCGCGCACTGCTCCTGTATGTCCTCATGCACGATGAAAATGCAGCGAGCGTAGGGTATATCTGGTGTATAAAACAGGTATATAGGGTGGCTCTGATTGTATCATGACCCCTGGTACAAGTAAAGCAAACTCGTGCAAACCTTGTGGCCAAACAAAAGCTTGTACGTCGGCCCGCGGACCCCATCCGGGACCCCAACCCTATCCAAAGCCTCACCGTACCCGTATCCAATGTCCCGACTGCTGTTACAAGCAGTAGTAACTCTTTAGACGGAAGGGGGCGTCGCGCCGCTCGAAAGCACATGGGTTTGTATGTATACGTAGGATATGATTCCATAACTTGGGCACCACAAGGTACTATTCAATACTACCAGGTACTTCTTTTCTTTCTTCTCTCTCTTTTTTTTTCTCAACTATAATGTTCGCATCTTGGCCCTTTTTTTTCTCTCTCCCTCCTGTAAAACGCGGTAACTCTCCAGTCAGATCCTCTGCTGTGGTGACACATGTAGCAGGCTCTCTCCTCCCCCCCCCCCCCCCCCCCCCCCCCCCCCCTCCCCCCCTCCCCCTCCCTCCACTACCGTTCTTGCCTTGCATTCTTATCGGGGGAAGAAATAGCTCTGTTATTAATATTAAATAATAGTCTTCTCCGACTATTGGGCCTACCCACGCTATACGCGCTCTCGGCAGTTGATTACTTCCGTTTTCACGAGTAAAAGTAAAAAAAAAAAAAGTCACTCTTACGGGGTTCCATAGTTAATAGGACCAAATATTGTTAGTAAAAATTGGTAAATATATAGGTCTTTATCTATATCATAGGTCCTGTTAACTAGGGACCCCCGTAATACGAAGAGGGCGAGATTTGAATTCGCGTATCAACCTTAGGAAATACGTGGGACCTGGTAGTATCCTAATGGAGGTCTTCCTATTTATTTATGTTGGCAGCAGTACTAGGCAGTCAGGGTGACCGTACTATTTCTATTTTGGTACCCTGGTACTTCGTACAGAGTAAATCCCTCTGTTTTTAGTATCTATTTTAAGCACGATATTGACATAATTAGCTCCAATAGTCCGACCCTCAGCTGTCTCGGTCGGTATGCACTACCAGGTATATTCTCAGTGTGTATCTATCCCCTTACAGCCCTCCTCAGCCCGTGACATCATCCATACCTGGTGGCCATCAACCAGTACACTTGTATTATTCATAAGTACCCACAGCATAGATACCGGTGATCGACAAGGAACACAATTCTCGTTGTTTGCAAACTATACAGTATATGCCACAAGCAGTCCTAACTTCCCCCCTCCCCTGTGTGTCCCCTCTTCCCCCCCCCCCCCCCCCCCCCCGCTGGAATGATATTAATAGTATCTCTGTCCGAAGCGTTTCGTACACTTTCTGTCGATTTTCCCTTGAACGAAGCTAAAGAAAGCACTGCTGTTGAAGGCTACGGCGGTGGTCCCTCTACAGCATTGCCGGTTGCCCGCTTTACCTCTAGTGCCTGTACCTGTGGGATCGGTTGGCACAGATGAGAATAAGGCAGCGTGGCAGGGTGGCATGGAGTGGTTATTACGGCGGTCCATAGTTAACAAGACGTATGGTGTACATAAAAACCTTTATGTTTACCTATTTTTACCTACAATATTTGGTCCTATTTACTACGGTCCCCCGTAATAGTGCCGCTATAATAGCGCCGGTGGCGCATACATCCCGAACGGTACTATTGGCTGACGCATACATACCGAACGGTACCATTGGCTGACGCATACATACCGATTGGCACTATTGGCTGACGCATACATACCGATTGGCACTATAGATGGGACTGCCGATGTCTCCGCTGCTGGCCTGTGCGCGTGCTTTGTTTTGTCTTTTTTCGTTTTAATTAAACCGTTCTTTCTGCTCGACTACATGAGTACGTACGCCCAGTGTCCACCCGTCGTTGTCTTGTTGATGAGAGAGTTATCTTGGTGCCAAGACGCATCTAAGACGTGCCAAGACGAATCTAAGACGCGCTAAGACGCAAAAAATGGATTTAGACGAATGGAATTCGCACGACTTATTCCAAATTTTTTTCGTTCTTCGGCCGGCTTAATACCTCGCTACGCTCGATTTCCCAGTCCGACTTGCGGCTCGCTTCACTCGTCTTAGAATATTAGGCCTAATATGCTGGGGTTAGGAGGAAGACCGGTAGAAAGAACGGTTTAATGCGACAGAAAACAACAGGAAGAGCAAAAATAACGGAAATCAAAATGAAGGCAAATTCAAGCAAAGTGAAGCAAAGTGAAGTGAAGTGAAGCAAAAGTGAAGCCGAAAGGCCAACGTCATCACAACGACAACAATGACAAGAACAACAACAAGAAGCTAGACCAGAAATATTAAGAACAGAAACACAAAAAATTAGAAGGATGATCGTGAAATGAAATGAAACAGGTTACAACTGCACTGACCCAAAGAGACCAGAAACCAGATAGGCTCCCAAAATATTAATATTGGAAGAAAAGCATCCCCCATCCATGTGCCAAGAGGAATAGGTAACCAACTGCTGCACGGACGAAGCAACGCGAAGGGCCAGCATGGCAGAGGAAAGTACCGGCACATCTGAGTATCTCCACTATGAAATACGCAGGGACACTATTGATAGTGTCTGTGACAGGACAGGGACGTAGGGACTACTGCTGTTGGCCACCTTCGATGCTTTGTTGTTGTTTTTTTTTTTTGTTTTTGAGTGCGTACGTACACGTACGTACGTACGTACGAGCGTATTTTTGTTTATTTTTCGACTCAGTTCGATCGACCGCACGTATTTTATTCCGGCAGCACTCTGCCCGTCTTCCAGAGCTCCTTCCTGACTTCGCCTGCGGGGCAGCACACGTATGTACCCACGTATCCTACCTACTACGTATTAATACTATTAGAGGATATCACAACATTTTCGTAAAACAACAATATCTGGTAACATAGTTTATGATATGAGAGCAGAGTACAGCAGCGTGCCGCATTTATTTGTGAATCACCCGCAGTTGGGTTTCGGTGTTTGTAGGTAGGTAGTCCGTAAACGATACGACGTACCCCACTGCTGCCGTGAACATGGTTAATCGAGTCGAAAACGTACTTTTTCGTGGTGAATTGGATGCACTACGTACAGAACCTGTATCTCTCTTCGTAGGATTGAAGAATCGGCACGGACACTGGTTGTGCTGGATGTCGACGGGTAGAAAGAACGGTTTAATGTGAAGAAAACAACAACAACAACAACAACATTACTGATGAACGAACTGCTTGTAGTACTATTTACGGGAGACCACAGCAGCAGTAAACAAATATAGGACCAACTATTTTCAGTAAAAATAGCGAAATATATATATATAATATATATAATATATATATATATTTTTTTCATCATCACTTTTACTTTCCAGCCCACTCGTAGGAGGTTTTACCCTCGACGATCTTCTGGACAAGGTTTACCGTAGGTCCTACCTGGTATTTAATATGGTCCCCCGTGATGGAGGTCCAGCACCTTTCTTTGTGTGACCACGGATTTCCTTGATTTGAGAGTTAATCAGTTGGCCCTTTTGGGACCGCAGTCTCTTTAGATCAGTTTTGGGGGCAAGTTACTTGGAATTGGAAGGGATTGTCCCCCAAACGGGACTGACTGCAGTCCTATGAATAGGAAGATTAATGTTGTTGTTGTTGTTGTTGTTGTTGCTGTTGCTGTTTTCTTCACGTTAATGTTGTTTTCTTCACATTAAAGCGGTCCTAGTAAGATTAAGGACACCGACGAAAAGGTACACGGCTGCTGTGTGCCGGATGTCGACGAGTGATAGACAAGAAGAACGGTTTTAGTGTTGAGCAGCGCTCACTCACGCATCTATGAGAGAGCAGTACCAGGGACCACAGTAGTAAACAGGAACAAATATATTGTGAGTGAAAATAGATTCGTAGATTATGTAAAGCAGCAGCAGTAGTTTTTTTTGTGTGGTACCGCCGTAGGTCCTACTTACTACTTACTATGCTATAGTCCCCGTAATACTAATATTATTAATAGTAGTTTCTTCTTCTCCTTCTTCTCGTCATCCCATTCGTTTATTTATTTATTTCGCTTTCTCGCTACCCCTCCACCCCGCCCGGTGGCTTGTGGCTTGGTAGGTAGTCCGCGAGCCTATCAAGATCAATTTCGTGAGTTCGAGTCTCACCGAGTGCATGCTCGTAGGGACTTTTTCTTGCATAAAAAAATGATTGGCGGAAAGCGCGAGAGCGTGAGTTATTAATATTAATAGCTACATGCGATGAAAATCGACGAGCAGTGGGAATGCTGAACCCTATGCGCGATAAAAACTAAAGGCACGTACCGGGGGGGAGAAGGGATGACACCTGTGACCACGGCTTGTCCAGAAGATCGCTGAGTATAAATCCTCCTACGAATTTGGCTGGAAAGTAAAAGTGACGATTAAAAAAATTTTTATATATATATTTATCTATGGCCGCATATCTGCGATTCGGGTTCACATACGTATGGCAGCAGGCTTTTTCTGCCCCAGCCCCCACCACCCCCCCGAACGACGGCTCGCGCCTCCTGCCTTGCTTCTCTTGCTTTTTCACCGCGGTAAGGGTTCAGCAATGTATCCAATTTATTCTCTCGTCGACTCCACCAGGTATGACTTGTGCTCACCGGGGGACTACGATACGTATCAGACGCTTTCCGCAGTTGTGCGCCTAGACTGTAGAGAGTTATGTCAACTCTTCACCGTATGATATATACATCATATATACGCCCTCGGTATTTTTTTTTTGTTGTTGCGAATTTCCGACACTTGATGTGGCTTGGTTGGATGTACCTGCCTGGTATGTGAAGAAAAACATTTTTTTTTTTTTTTTTTTGCGAATTTCCGACACTTGCTGTGGCTGGGTTGGATGTAAAAACGTGTACGTACTCGTAAATAAAACCCTCTTTTTTTGTGAACTTCCGACACTTGCTGTGGCTGGGTTTGATGTACACTGTATAAACATGCAAAAGTTTTTTTTTTTTTTCTTTTGTAATATCCCGAGAAGACGTCAGAAGTCAGAAGACATGTCACGCTAAAGGGAAGCTCCCTTTGTCAAGCTGTCATGGGTGCAGGTAGAGTGGGGCCGAAGGCCCGTAATTTTATAACCCTTGCAGGAGCGCCGTCCCGTTCTGGAGACAAACTACTCAGAATTTGAGGGTTTCGTCCCCAAAATGGTATAATACTGCAGTCCTAAAACGGTTGATTGTTTCCCACAAAAAATGGAGTCTTTTGATGTACGTCTGACGTACCTATTAATAGAATCCATGTTCTGTGTTGTCTTACCGTCTTCAAGTTGAGTCGTCCTTTCTCTGCTACCCCTTCCTTGGGCGTTCATCAGTACGCCAGGAGTACACCCAGTAGTGTCCGTCCTATTATTCTAATAATTATTTTATCCCGAAGAGATTCTGACTGCTGTGAAGGTGTTCCTGCTGAGCTATAGGGGTAAAAGGTCGATCGATTACCGAGCCCAGGCAGGGTAATCCTGTTAACACTCTTCCCCGCCCCCCCGCCCCCCCCCCCCGGCGGGATCTTCGGGGCTTCGGAACCGTGTACGTCTGTACGGCGGTGACCTATATCCGCTTCGTTTCATTTCCTGGGGAACCAGGCAGGCAGATGCGTTTTTTTTCTTCTTAAGGCACGCGCGAGCGTTTTTTTGTATAAGAAACGTTGGAAGTGAGGTTCGAACCCGTGACCTGGACGACGTCAAATGTGATGGTTCTGCTACCTACTGAGCTATAGGGATAAAACATCGATCCGAATACCGAGCCCAACTACGTACTCCTGTGGTGACAGGGTGTGAGGCTGACTCTTAAGGGACCAGAAACCAGAAAGCCAAGCAGAATTTCCCTTCATCGCGTAGAAAACCTGGGGAAGTGCCGTCGGTAGACATGAGCCATTCCCGATCACTGCCCAAACATAAAAGCCTGTGCTTTCAACACTGAGCACCCGTCGCCGCCACCGCCGATCCCTCGCCTCACGGGAAACGAGACGACGTCAAACCTTCGACGCCGTATATGCCTCAATGCTCTTGAGAGGTGCTCGCTCCCAAGTTTTGAGGGTCGTTGAAGCTGTGGGGCAGGAGTTTTCGCTTCAAGACATCGGAGCCTGACCCATTTCTGGCCGTTTTTTTTCTCAGACGGAAAATGGGACCCAGTTTCGTCTACTAATAGAAGACAAAAAAAACGGGCCAGAAATGGCCCAGGCTCTCACGTCTCTCGAGCGAGAACTCCAGCCTCACAGCATCAACGAGCCTCAAACTTGGTAGCGAGCACTCTCAGAGCAGTGGAGCATACAGCCCCGAAGGTTTGGCGTCATCTCGTGCCTTGTGAGGCGAGGGATCATCGGCGGTGGTAGAGGTGTTGTGTGCTGAAAGCGCAGCTTTTTCCTGTTGCGGCGCCCCAAGTAATATCTCCCATCTACTCTGCTGTGTGGGTTTCAATTCAACACCATGAAGGGAAATCCTGTTCTGTTCTCTGGTTTCTTGTCCCGTAAGAGTCAGCCTGAGACAAGAGAAAGCCCAAAAGCGAAAAAAAAATGATGGCACATTCATGGGTAATTAGGAAGGCGAAATGCCAGCGTACCCGAGTACGAGAACTGGTGAAATGCCATAATAGCGTACACCGGGTACATACGAGAACACAACAGCTCAAGCAAGACCAGAAAACAAGAACAAGAGAACAACGGAAAAGCTGAAATGAAAGAGGACACCAAAATGACTCAAGGAGATCAGAAAGGCTGCTATTTACTATTACGGGGGCCCATCGTAACTAGTAATACCAGCAAATGGTGTTATTTCGGGGGGTCCATAGTAAATAGGACCTATGGTATACATAAAAACCTGTATATTGACCTATTTTTACCAACAATGTTTGGTCCTATTTACTATGGTTCCCCGTAAAAAAAAAAAAGGTAGATATACAGGTTTTTATGTGTACCATTTTTTTTTTTTTTTTTTTTTTTGAATCATCACTTTTACTTTCCAGCTCACTCGTAGGAGGTTTTACCCTCGACGATCTTCTGGACAAGCCGTGGTCACAGGTGTCGTCCCTTCTCCCCCCCGGTACGTGCCTTTAGTTTTTATCGCGCATAGGGTTCAGCATTCCCACTACCATGGGTCCTATTTACTGTGGTCCCCCGTAATATCATCAAACTATTATTACGGGGGACCATTAGTAAATGGGACCAAATATTGTTGCCAAAAATAGGTAATTATATAGGTTTTTGTGTGTATCGTAGGTCCTATTTACTATGGCCCCCCGTAATAATAGGATGCGTTCTCAAGGACAGACTGCTGCAAGGACGAAGCAACACGGAGGAGAGGATTTACCTGTGCTGCTTGTATGATAACGGTGTTGGGGGGCACACTCGTAGGTAAAAGTGAATTCAGGCAGGCTGATGATACGGCCAGCTGATGGACCAACACAAAGACGTTACAAGAAGGCAAGACGGAAGGCGAGAAGACAAGCAGAGAGGGTTCGTAGATACAAAGAGGTACGAAACAGCAAACACAAACGAGCAGTCCTACGTACGTCCAGTTGGTGAGTCGGGGACGACGCAACCGACACAAAGGGCAGAGACATGCGGACCAAGGGGGGGGATGGAGAAACAACGCCAACAAATGAGAGGCGTTCTACGATAGAGATTCTCCCAGAGTTTTCTTGAGGCTCCTCGCTTGACCTTAAGGAGCTCCATACCTCCACCCGAAATATGACTTCAGCGAAAATCAAATTGCATCCCGATGAATAGTACCACAAGTCCCAACTACAACTGCTGTATACAAAAACGTCATTTTTCGAAATAAGACCGGCATTCCGACGATTTCGGGTTAAGGAACTCCGTCATTCAGAAGCCAATTGAGCGTAAACGTGCTACCTCTATATGGTAGAACGCGTGAAGTAAGAAAACAAATTAGAAATGTAGCAAAAAGGGTCACACAAACAGAATGAACAGGTGGCGCAGCCGACGCGGAATTGCAGGGTGCGGGAGGCGGAGGGAGTGGTGCCATCGACTCCGCAGGGAAAAGGGGAGGACGACAAAACAAAAACAACGAAAAAAAAAACAAAAAAAAATATAACAGCAGTAGTCACTGGGCGCCTTCATTGCCACAGAAAGACGGCCAGTGCTCATGTTTGGGGAATGTATTACCACAGATCGTGGAAGGGCGGTCGTGCCCGTCGTCTATTTACCGCAACATGCCTGAAATTAGGCAAAAACGTCCGAACCCGTTCGCGAGAAACGCAGCCCAAAATGTAGAGGCCCGTTGAGAAAATCAGGAGAGGTTACCACATATACATGATCAAGAAAATGGTTGGCATACGCGGCAGATGAGACAGCAGTTGGGGCAGATGAGACAGCAGTTGGGGCTACCAACCGTTTGTTGCCGCTAACCATGGTTGATTAGGTCTCTTGATCGACTGGAGGGCTGAGGTTGAGTTATTATTTTGTCCCGTACACAAGTGACCTTCAACCGTTTTTTTTTTTTTCAACAAGTGGTAATCTCCCATAAAAAACGAAAAAAAAAAAAAAAAAACATACGAACGTTGTTGAATCGCATCGGTTTATTTTTGCATGATAAGTAAGTTGCTTCTGTCTGATTAGCTTCTTCTGATCACCCATTAGAAAAAAATTGGGTCGGAAAATAAATCAGCAAGACGGCCTTCGTAACTTGGGCCCACGACGTTATTTTTGGGATATTCGATCCAATTATTTGTGTTGTTCTTCACGTTGAACCGTTCTTTCTACCCGTCGACATCTACAAGTAGCACAACCGGCGTCCATGCCGATTCTTCAATTATATTCATAGAGAGATACGATGAGCTTTGTGCTCTCAAAAGTACGACAAAGCAGCAGAGATTATTCATTGTTGTGGAGTGGTCAGTACTATTAATTTCTGCCATCTGCAACGATTCGCAATGGACGCAGAGCCTTGACTACTTCTGTGGGAAACATCGAACCGAACCGAATTGAAATGACTTGAGTTTAATTCAATCGAATGTAAAGAATTGGTTCACAACTCAAAAGTCTTGATATGCAAGGGCGCCCGAAAAAAAAAAAAATGTGAACCGTCACTGAATTTCAAATCGCTAGACAGCGGGGGTAGTAGAACCAAGTGAACAAAAAAAAAAGAGAAACAATGAAGGAAAAAAAAAAAAAATGCTTTTTCTTATTTCATCGTGTTGATCACAACGGTTGCAACGGTTTTCCATTCCGACCTCTGGGGGGTGCGGTGTGTGGTTTTCTCTTTTCAACGGAGGCCCCACTGCTGTGAAATGGCATGCTCACATGTTCGCGATGGGCCAGCGTCTCAGAGGCAAGTGCGTCAGCTGTAAGGGTAAGGTTTTTGGGTTTGGTCGGCGATGACGACCCAGCCGACAAATCGTGAACCTCAGCGAGCATCGACCGGGGCAGCGACAGCCAAGCCCACGCCTCCAGACCATACATACACCGCGTAGCACAGCGTAGCACAGCGTAGCACAGCGTAGCACAGCGCCTCAAATCCCACCTCTCAGACCGTAGTGGGACCTCGCACAGCGTGCGTACCCCGGCGGTGGTGGCGCCTACCAAAACGCACGGCGGGGGCAAAAAGCCCAAGTTTCCAGGCAGCTCGATCTTCCCAAAAGCAAAATATTTTCACGCGACAATCAGCACTTTCATGACGAGACAGACAGCAACTTCGTCTTTGCCTTTGCCTTCATTTTGCACGACTTTGAGTCACACCAAAGTACGCGTGCAGTGGTAGTACCAGGTATCACGGTGGCCTCTCTATTGCGGGGGACCATAGTATCCAGCACCTACGGCACACACAAAAACCTACATATTCACCTATTTTTCCCATCATTATTTGGTCCTATTTACTATGGCCCCCCCGTAACAATATGTAGAGCCCCCCCCCCCCCCCCCCCCCGTAATAATATATAATGCCTAGTTCGTCGTTTCCCGGAGGGGTCGACTATCCGACTTATTGATGCTAAAATTAAGGGGGTCCATAGTTAATAGGACCTACGGTAAACACAAACACCTACATATTTAACTATTTTTACTAACAATATTTGGTCCTATTTACTATAGGCCCCTTTTACCGTAATAGTGGGTTTCCATATTTGTGGGGAGGATTGTTGAATGCGGGACACATTTTTTTTTTTTTTGTTTTCCAACTTTTTTGGGCGAGTTTCGCTCGGTGTCATGGACGGACGCAGTTCGATCGAGGGCATGACCCAACCCAGCACAGCTTCAGCTGCGAAGCTGCGTCGTCGTCGTCGTGTGCCGCCCGAGTCTGTGACGGTCAAATCGTCTGTGTAGACTGTAGACTGCTGCCGTGGACGTGTATTCGTGTATTCGCCTCTGAGAGAAAGGACGGAGCTTCATGACGTATTTGACGCTCGTGCTGCCTGCTGTACTCTGCTGTGTACGATGCTTGAATTCAATATTATATCATCATGACGTACAATAGGAGATAAACCCTATATTAATATTAATAGCTGTGAGGCAACCTAGAATCCGATAAACGATTTTAAGGTCAGGCTGGTTGCGTCATATCATCCTCATTTGTATAAGATTAGAAAACGACAGCTGTGGCGAGATCGAGGATTTCGTATACTCGTACCAGGTACAGAGATCGAGGGTTTCGTGTGCAGCAGTTAAGGCGTCCTTCAACCACAGCAGTTGTCGAATACGTGGTCAACTCCACCTGGGTACAGAGTACAGAATGCTGGAGATTCGTCGAAAATGAACGATTTTCGATCCCAATATTAATGGTGCCTACCAGGTATCAGATGAGAACGGTTTATGTTGCCACTGCTGTTGTTTTAAAAAAAAAAACGGCGATATGCTTCCAGGAAAATTCTTTGGTTCCGAGTCGTGACCCACAGCAGCTGCGGTACTCAACTTCCCCTGACAGGCGATTTTCATGATACATGATCTTAATAGTGGCTGATGCTGTACGGAAGAGTTTGTGTGTTCTTGACATTAAACCGTTCTTTCTTCCCGTCGACATACCGGTACAACCAGTGTCCGTGCCGATTCTTCAATCCTAGAACAAGAGATACAAGTTCTGTCTAGTGTGGTCACAAAGCTACGCCACATCAGAGATGCTGCTAGTATTAATACATCATTCTTACGCACTAACAGCAGTAGGAGTACTGCTGTAGACAAGGAAGGCAATGCCGTGCGTCATCATGCGTGCTGGATATATGACAGGCACGCCACACGCACATTCTATGAAAGAGGAATGACATAAGGAAACAAGTGCCGCTTCTCGAATATGCAACATGATGTCTTGGATGGCTTAGGACTTAGGAATCGCAAGACGCGGTGCTCTGCTGCTGCTGCTGCTGCTGCTGCTGCTGCTGCTGCTTCTGCTGATTCTGCCGTATGTTCGTGTCCGTTTGGAAGTATTATGTACCAGGTAACAGGTATTTATTACGGTGTTATACATACGTACTCGTAACGGGTAGGTTTTCTGTTGATTCCACATACTTGTACCATGTTCATGTTTTTCCCGCTGTCTAACGACGCTTCGTTCTCTTTTTTTTACCCTTTTAGTGTTGCAGTCCCGTTTTGGGGACAAATCACTTGGAATTAGACTGGTTTGTCCCCAAATCGGGACTGCTGTACTAACGGGATTAACGTCTTACTTCTACCTGTCGACATCTCGCTCTAATATATTTTCACCCAGGTATATCCTGCTACAGCAGTGCTACTAATATCAATAAATTATCACCTCTCTGTCTTAAGTATTCGAACCGTTTATATTGAATATTAATACATACGCATGAATACGTTCGTGTACGAATATGGTAAGTTCTTTGTTTGCTGTTGTTGTTTTTGTTGTTCTTGTTATTCTTGTTGATCTTCTTGTAATTGCTCTGTTGTTGTGTTATCTTCCCACAATAAATCGTTTCATCTATTTTGTAGATTTGTGCCCTCCACCGGCTTCCAACTTCCCTGTCGTTACGCACCTATATGCCACAGGGTACCTCGTATATGCTGCTGTGTTACTATTAATAATATCCTTCTTTTTTTTGTTGTGATGAAGCAAAACCTTCTGTTCTTTCCTTTTTTTTTTTTTTTTCGCAAATAACGTTCAACATCCCGTAAAAACCAAAACCCACAACCCTGCGCTTCGGTTGGGTACGGGCAGATCCTGCAGAGCCCCGGAGAATCGAACGCGCCTCCTCCTCTCTTTGCTTGTTGATGACTTGATGAGTGTTTGTTGTGTTGACCGCCGTCCTGAAGGGCTTGTAAGATCGACGAAAGTCCTATTTCACATCACTTATGTGATAAGTACCAGGTATATATATACAGTAGCGGAAGCGGTCCCTTTTTTAGTACCGATCGGTATGTATGCGCCAGCACACGATACCAAACTATATACGGCGGCAACCGGCACTAACTACTCCCAGGTGTGCCGAGCGACCAACCGGCTCTACAGAGGGAGCACTACTGCTGTGTACGGAAGTCACGCGATGAACGCCCAACTGTTGTCGGCGGTAGGGACGGTGCTCCGGATCTCGAAAGGGATGCGTGGTCAATGGTCCAATCATTATGGCAAGCAACAAATGAGAGCGCCCCCCCCCCCCCCCCGCCCCCCCCCCGTCCCTCCCCTCTTTATTCGACGCTCTCATCTATACTGTATTTTGTGTGCCAAAAAGTCCGCCTCACAAACGATTCTTAGCAGAGGATGCATCTCATTCTGCGTGCGACTCGCCCTGGACGCCTCACGGCGCTTCGTGTTTTGGTCCAAGCAATATCTCCTTGGTCTGTGAAAGCCCGACGACGTTGTTCCGTCCCGGTGTTGTAGGAATGCGAGGGCCTGTGGTCATACATACGGCTATTGGTCACGCATGATAATGAGTACACCCCCTCCCGCTATAGTCAGACGGCTGTAGTCATGCATGGCATGAAAGTCCTCCCCCCCCCCCCCCCCCCCCCGTCAAGGACCAAGGACCAAGGAACAGGCTTCTCTGCGTACGTACGGTGACACCACAGCTTTCTCGAAATCACCCCCCCCCCCCGTCTCTTTTCCCTGCGTGGTTGTCACGATCTCGATTCACATCGAACACCCAACCACCACCACCACCACCACCACCACCTTTGACGATGTGTTTTCGTGGTCCTGCCTGGCCTAGACACCACTGAACAGACACCGATAGGGCTGGTGTGAGTTGGCTTTTTTTTTACTCTTAACGTTTGGCGACTAGGTTCTTAGTCGGCTAGGTTTTACGTACGTACAGTCAACAGTTGCGGGCGGTAATTTTGCGCGGAGTTCTGCGCCTATGCATCCGAATCTCGCGTTTTTTTTTTCTTCTTTTTTTTTTGTGCTACTCTTTTTTCAAGTAGGATGTTGAAAAATAGGGTCGGTTGACACCTTCCCGATTCGGGGACAAACTACTTGAAATTAGAGTAGTTCGACCTCAAGAAGGGAGTGCAGTCCTCGAAGGGCTTAAGGTTGGCACACGCCTCGCCACGGCCAACTACTGTTCACGGAGGACCGTAATAAAACAGGACCTACGGTACACTCAAAAAAACTATATATTTTACCTATTTTTTCTACGTAGCAAGATTTGGTCCTATTTAACTACGGTCCCCCGTTGTTAAGAACTGCTGCTGTAGGTGTCTATCTGGTGGTCGTGAGGTCCAGCCATCTCGCAGCCCCACTGAGCGAAGCGAACGAGGATTTTGGAAACCTCTTCTATCGTAGCGGGAACGAGGGTTTCTGAATCCTGTTTTGTAGCGGTCTGGCGCTGGAGGGCGGGGGGGGGGGGGGGGGGGAGGGTCTACGGAAAATGTTTCATCCGAATCGAATCACAGGTAGGGTGGGATTTTTTGGGCTCGAGTCTTTTCCTCACGTCGTGTGCGTGTTGGGTGTTTTTCGGTGTGTCGTTTGCTCGTGTCGTGAAATTCTCACCGTGCTCGACGGAAGCACCACCGACTTGGACACGCGCGGTGTCTAGGCATGGAGACCCCTACGTACCATCTCCACCCTCTGCCACTCGTGCCTCAAGTCGTCATGACCTCACGGGGCGAACAGGTCTGTAGGTGGCTGGAGTGCCAAGGAACGGTTCCGCTCACTACCGCCGTGCATCGCTGCTGTACTGGTACACACACTGGCGCGAGAGAGCACAGCAGCAGCACAGAGCTACTCATATTATTACGAGGGTCCATAGTTAACAGGACCTGTGGTACACACAAAAACCTATATATTTACCTATTTTTGCTAACAATATTTGGTCCTATTAACTACGGTCTCCCCGTAATAGTAGTGATTTTTTTGCACTCGGTGGATGGAGTCCAGCACCAAAATATCTCCTCCGTAAACAAAGGCGCAGTTTCCCAGCCACACTCGCCCGGTATCTTTCTGCACAGCAGTAGAACAACACAGCAGCCAGCGTATTCACTCCCGTTTCGCTACCAGGTATGCTTGGACGGACATTCTTTATTTTGATGGGCGGTTTATTTTTGTACCGCTTTATGTTTCTAAAAATAGAGAGCTTTACCATATTACGGGGGGACCATAGTTAATAGGACCAAATATTGTTGGCAAAAATAGGCAGATAACGTAGGTTTTCATGTGTACCATAGGTCCTATTTACTATGGACCCCTGTAATAGTACTGTTCAATAAACAAAGTTCCTTTTTTGGGGGGGGGGGGGAACATGGTATTATTACGGGGGGACCGTATCAAGTAGGACCTACGGCACACACAAAAACCTTTTTATGTTTCCCCTACTTGTACTAACAATATTTGGTCCTATTAACTATCGTCCCCCGTAATAGGTTACCAAATATTTCCGTACAACAAGCACTCATCAGAGGCCGGCGTCCCCGGTGGCTTGGTACGTAGGTGGTCCGCGTACGTATCAAGATCAATTTTTCGCGGGTTCGAGCCTCGCCGAGTGCGTGCTCGTAGGGACGTTTTCTTGCGTAAAAAATTGATCAGCGGAAAGCGCGAGAGCGTGAGTTAGCTACATTCGGTGAAAATCGACGAGCGGTGGGAATGCTGAACCCTATCATGGTGGAAATGAAGGCACGTACTGGGGGGGGGGGGGGGGGGGGGGGGGGGGGGGGGGGGGGGGGGGGGGGGGGGGGGGGGGGGGGGGGGGGGGGGGGGGGGAGGGGAGAAGGGCGTCCCGGGGGGGGAAAGGGACGGTGACCACGGCTTGTCCAGAAGATCGCTGAGGGTAAAACCCCCTACGAGTTAGGCTGGAAAGTAAAGAGTGATGATTAAAATATCTATACGAATCTACTGCTGCTGTATATCTACATCTATAGATGGGGCAGTTCGTCATAAACGGGGTAACATAAAAATCAATAATTCTAAGTTCGTTCGTACACACGAATATGTTGTCACCGAAAGAGCAGTTGTAAATTTGTTGACGTTTTCTTAATAGCTCTCATCCCTCTGGTTGTTGGTGTTGTTGTTGTTGTTGTTGTTGTTGTTGTTTTCTTCACATTAAACCGTTATTTCTACCCGTCCACATCCAGCACAGCCAGTGTCTGTGCCGTTTCTTCAATCCTAGAGCAGAGATACTCTGTGCGTACACTTGCATGTGGCATTTATTATTTACAAGGTACGTACGTACGTACGTACGTACTTGTATATTGAAACTATAACACTGCTCTGCATACCACCCAGTTTCAAGGCGTACCATATGGAGGACGATTTATTTTTGGTACCAACTATACCAACTGTTTTTTTAAGGTATTTTTAGGTATTTTTAGAATTTTATTTTTTAAAACCGATGCCTGGTGTGAAAAGTAGTATTAATAGTACTGACAGCAGTCCTCAGGGTGTGTACCAATTTGTCCCGAAATATAATGACCCTTTTGTTCAACAATTATTCTATAAGTGGTTCTAATAGAATGGGACAGAGAGGTCGACAAGTAATTGTCCGTCCACCAACTTTGGCGTAGTTTCTTTCGCACACCAGGTGTAATATTATGTAACCCGGTATCCAATATGCCATAGACTGACTACTCTCTAAGGCATTAAGTTTGTGAATGTAACCTGGTATCCAATATGCCTAGAGAGACTGACTGTCCTACTGTAAGGCATTCAATATTAACAGCAGCAAGACAAGTGTGTATGGCAGCAACGAGGTACAGTAACTTCGGCCTGATATCACTGATACGACTGATGTACCTGGTAGATGAAACGATAAAACATGTACCATCTGCTACAGGCAGAATCTCTAATTAATCTCTACATTTCCCCACCTACCCAGGGACCACCCCTCCGACCACCACCACCACCACCACCACAACAACAACAATAACAATAACAACCACGGCCATCTCCGTCGACCGCTTTCTTGCTGCCTTCGCTACGTACTATTGTTGTGTCGCACGTCACACTTCCTCGGGGACCGCAGGAGCTGGCTCCCGGCACGTCGCGATATCTCCGGCGGACTCTCACCACGACGATGGGAGATGTCGCGCTCGCCCCGCGAATAGGCTCCGCGGCGGACGAAGGGGGGGGCGGGGTAAGCGCTAGCAAAAACAATACCAACAAGAGCAGCAAGAAAAGCATCATCAACATCAAGAAGAACAACAGGAAGAACAGCAACAACAACAACAACAACAACAACAACAAGAGCAGCAAGAAGAAAAAGAAGATTTTCAACAAAAGCAGCAGCAGCAGCAGCACCGGCAGCGGCGGCGGCGGCGGCGGCGGCGACGTGAGCAAGACGAAGGTTACGAAGTGGCTGGAAGACGACCACGGACTGTCCCCATTCTTCGATCAACAGCTCGTCCGCGAGCAAGGGGATGGTGGAGGCGGGGGGGGGGCGGAAAAGCTCGGCAAGGAACGGCAAGGCTCCTTCTTCGCGCGTCTCCAGGTAACGTGCTTGACAGCAAAGTAGGGCCATCAGTTGCTAAAACCTATGGACGCAAGTGTAGCCATTTATGTGTCGCACGCATTCGTATGAAGACCGAAGGGTGCTTATGTTTCCGCCAACAGAGTCGTATATATACAGCTGCTGTATTAGTAGTGTACCTGGTACTATTGTTTATAATAGCTTTCTTTTTTTTTTGTCCTCGAAAGTTGATTCCTTTTTTTTTTGTTCATTTGACAGATTTTGTCTCTCGTATTTCGTTCTTTCTTTTCGTTCTCTTTTTTGTCTCGTTTCCTCCATTTTTTATTTTTTTTTAATGTTTCTTCTTGTTTTTTGTTTTTGTTTTTGTTTTTCTCCTCTTCTTTCTTTTTTTTTCTCTTCCTGCTTATTTGTCGTCTGGTTTGCTGCTTGAAACTGCAGTCCCGTTTCGGGGATAATTTACCTAAAATTAGCGTGGTTTGTCCCTAGAACGAGACTGCAGTATATATATACTGAAAGGGTTGTACATACCTGGTACGTACATATCATGCTTACGCTTTACGATATGAGGTGATACGATCTGACATGCTGTGAGTACTCACTCGTACCTGCAATAGGTTTGGTGCGTTTTTTTTTTTTCGCTCCCCTCTTTCGACCAAATGCGCTCCGTAAAAATACTGTAATATAGAGGTTTTTGTGTGGATCATGGGTCCTGATGACTCTGGCCGTTGTATTGGTTTGTGGCCTCTTTCGGAACGAACTACTGAGAATTTGACCAAATATGTCAAGAGACCTGTCAAGCGAAAGGCGAAACGTACGTTGTCGAGGGTGTGTTAATTGTTTTCTTCTTCGTCGTTTTTTTTTGTGGATCATCATCTCTTTCACTTTCCAGCTTAACTTTATAGGAGGTTTTGTTTATCCTCAGCGATTTTCCGGACAAGCCGTTGTCACGGGTGTCGTCCCTTTCCCCCCCCTCGGTACGTGGTTTGGTGTCATGTCAAAGCGTGTCAAGGGAAAGTTTGCTGTTTGTCAAGGGCCGTCACAATTGCTGTCTCCGGACGTCTTTTGAATTCGACTGTGTTCTGCCCGAAACGGGACTCATGTCCTGGCCCTTCAAGAGCAAGCAGGACGAACACAAAGAATTACTTACCACACTCGACTTACATTGGAAGATATGTGCTGGATGCGGATGGATATATAGGTAGAAAGAGACCCGGATGCGGATGTAGGTACAGTAGTAAATAGGACCAAATATTGTCATTAAAAATAGTGAAATATTTAGGTTTTGGTGTGTACCGCTGGTCCTATTTACTATGGTCCCCCGTAGTACTACCGCAGTCCCTTTTTGACGACTCTGCGCTGTTACGGGGACCATTGTAAATAGGACCAAATTTTGTTAGTAAAAATAGGTAAATAGATAGGTTTTTGTGTGTACCGTAGGTCCTATTAACTAGGGACCCCCAGTAATACTTGGAACTAGACTGGTTTGTCCCTAAATCGGGACCGCTGTTCTGAAAGGGGTTTAAGACGAGCGATGCGCGAGCGCCCAGAAGTACCGATAGCCCGTGCCGTGCCACCTAGGACCCTATTTATTGTGCTGTAACCCGGGAGCCAACTTGTAACCCCTCCCCCCCCCCCCCACCTCCCCATACTGGTCGGTGAAAACCCGACGTGCTCCGTCCCGGCATTGTACGGATGCGAGGGTGTATGGTCATACACCCACAGTCAGGCATGATGATGGGTACATCCCCCCCCCCCCCCCCCCCCCCCCCCGTAATCACGCAATTTTTTCCGTTGCCGAAATTATCACTTTTTCGTGGGTCGATTTTCCCCCGGTGAAGTAAGTCCTAACGATGTCAATTCGAAGAGCACCCCTCCGGGGTGTGTACAGTATAGCATGAAGACGCTATCTAACCTCATCGAAAGAGTAAATGACGCACATGATATCGGCAACAGCAGCAGCAGCAGCAGCAGCAGCACGTACTCACGAGCCTAGGTAGCGGGAGCTGCAAGAATCAAACTACAACATATTTTTTTCTCTTTTTTGGGGGGATTTTGGGGAAGGAAAAGATCTTTTTCGGAGGAGAGACTTGGGAGAGGGTGGGGGGATAATGACGAAGTCAAACGACGATTAGTCTATTACACCGCACTCTCACCCGGTCGTCCCGGCGGCGGCCTTGTGATCAGCTACCCTCGAACGCTCTTCTTGATGCGTGAGGTCGAATTCCACCGTCGTGAGATGTTTTGCTGTATTTGTAAAACTAAAGAGTCAACTGCTGAGAGCGCGCATATGGCGTGGATAGGCACAATTGATTCGACGCGAGTCGGCGAGGGAAGGAAGAGCTGAAGTCTTGCTCGAACCGTGGCAGGGAGGCGAGGGGAGAGCCTGCTGCGTGTGCCCCGGATCTGAGTGTCGACTAGGTTGTTAGGAGGGAGGGAGAGAAAGAAAAGGAGGGCGGAGATAAATGGATGGCAGTGAATGGCACGGTTGGCCGGCGGTACGATAGAAGTAAGATGGACGATACGACACGCGCGTGTGCAGCATGATGGATGGGATGTTACATACTGCTGTACAGTACTTTTATGCTGGTGCTTGGTGCACGCTCTCGGTAGAAGGTTGATGTTGATGTACCCGTGGGTCCCGACAGGGCCTACTGTCCCTTAGCTCGTGACCTTACACCGAGCCGGTGCCTGGTAGTCAGCCTTGTGGTGTATGTAGGTTGTACTTGTGTGCTGCTGGTGCTGGTGCACGCTCTCCGTAGAAGGTGGATAATGCCACGACACTTGTCGGTCGCTCTTTAGGTCGCTATTGGGTTCCGTAGAGGTTGATGTTCCCTGGCCAACTAATATCTACTGCAGTAGTCGTCGCCAGCTCAGCTCACAGCGCCATCGATTATACTCGTATTATGCTGGTGTTGGTGCACGCCCTCCGTAGAATAATGCCGCCATACTTGCCGCTCGCTCGTTACTTCGCTGTTCCTGTGGGTTCCGAAGAGGTTATTGTTCCCTAGCCAATCAATATCTACAGCAGTAGCCGTCGACAGCTCAGCTCACAGCGCCATCGATTATACTCGTATTATGCCGGTGCTGGTGCACGCTCTCCGTAGAAGGCGGATAATGCCACGATACTTGTCGCTCGCTCTTTTTTAGGTCGCTATCCCTGTTGGTGAGCTCCCAAAAGGTTAGTATTCCCTGGCCAACTAATATCCATTAGTAGTCGGCGACTTCTAGTGAACCGAATCAGAGACCTCATAGGTTGCGGCTTGTACTGGTGCTGCTTTAACGCTCTCCGCCGACGGTTTTCGCTATTTAGCTCGCCACGTGTACCCTTGGGCCCCTAGTTCGTTTTGGCCGGTCCTAAGCCAACTGAGAACTATAGTCCGCCACATGAAGTCACAGCCAACTGACGGCCGGCCTTATCGATTATTGTTGTATACATTGTTCGTATACGGTGCGCGGCGGCTCTCCGTCGAAGGTTCTCGCTGTCATTTGGTCGCTATACCTGTGAGGTGATGAAGTATGCCTTGAGCCGGCTGTTGGATGGCATCTAGTCATCGACAACTCACAGCCCCATCGATTACACGAAACTTTTATTTTTATGTGTATCTCATCTTGGTGCTGGTGCACGCTCTCCATAGAAGATTGATAAGACGCTCTCCTTGAAAGGCTGGTAAGACGCTCTCCTGAGAACGCTACAGTAGTGATACCGCACTTGTCCCTCCTCTGCTGCTCCACTCTGTCCAATAATATAAGCACCGGTTTAGCCCTAATTGTTTAACCAAGCGATGATTATATTTCTGGACGTCTCCAACAGGGTGAAAACTATTCCGTAGCGAACTATTCAATAATAATATCTACCGGTGGCCTTCAACTTTTTTTTTTCTCGTCGCCGCTCACCCCTGGGATTGATGATAGATACCCTGTACATATCCGTCCCTGTGCACGCTGCCCAAGTTTCAGAAAAAAAGGTTGAACTAAGATCACGCTTCGCCGCGGCTGTTTAGATCCGCTACACGTTAACAGTGTAACTAACCTTCAAACTCGTCTGGGCCGGTCCGGGTTACTTGCCAGGTTGCTTTTTTTTTTTCCCGGTTTCTTGCCAGGTGGCTATTCTTTTTTCTTGAGCTGCTCAAGACCTTTTTTTTGCCTTCTTTTTTGTGTCCTTCGTTCTTGCTCGGTGGGTACGTACGTACGGGTGTGTAGCTCGGAACGAACGAACGCGTGCTGCTGCTGCTGTGTGTGTGTGTGTGTGTTTTTTTTTTTTTCTCCTTTTCGGCTTGCGAACCCCCGCACCCCCCGCGCCCCCCCCCCCCCCCCCCCCCCCGGGGGTTTTCCGAAGGGCAACTTTGTGTGCCTAGTATACGTGTGGGTCTCAAAACGGCTATTAATAATTGATCGTCGTTTCCTTCTGTTGACAAAACGAATCCATTTCTGGCCACAACCAGCACCTACCTGGCTGTTAGTGGTCAGTCGGTGGTCGGCGGCTTATTGTCAGGGCCTTGCGGGGAAAACTTCCCGCGGGATTTCACGGGAAACGGGATTTTTTTTCTCGCGTTCCCGTGAAAATTCCCCTTTTTCCCTGGTACCATCCAAAAGAGTTCTCCTGAGGAATATTGTAATACCAAGCCAACTGATAAGTGGTCGGCGGTGGGTCGGCGGCTTATTATAGTCTAGCGAGCCAACTCGTCGCCCTAGCTATTTGGAGTGCGGGTACTCATTGTGTGAAACGTGCCGCATTGTGAGTATCAGTATCGGCTTGGTACTACTCGTACTGCTGCTGTTGTGTTGTACGATGACGCGGTTCTTCGCGCGTGGTGCCTGCATGCAGACATATTTTTGGCTACTGCTGCATATATGCTACCGGTACGCGTTGTATTGTTGTGGGATCTGACCTGTAGATGCCCATTCTCTCTGCAATGTCGTTGCCTTTTTTTGAGCCAAAGTCCGGCGAACGTGTTGGTGTGAGAGCACGAGTGTTTTGAACGATCAACATTTGCACTACAGCAGTAGTTCTTTTACTGTGTAACGCTCGTTTGCGGCGTGTCTGCCACCACTACGAGAGTACTGTTGTTTGCATTTCTTTTGAGCTACGGTTCCTCATTCCTACTACTGTATTGTAGGTGTGATGCTGGCCTGCTTCATGCCTGGTCTCTCTCTCTGGACGTAGCACAGTATGTACTACCGTACTTCACCTTCCTGTGTGTGTGTGTGTTTTTGTGTTTGTGCCACGTAGGTTGGTTCGTTACTTGCTGGAGAGCTTGAGAATTTCCGAAACACACCGTGATGTGCCGAAACAAATACCCCCAAAAACCGGCTTTCATGAGGGGGGAAAAAAAATGGACTCGCCGCTATTATTGTGGTAGCTCAGGCCGCAGTAGCAACAGTACCAATGCCCAAACAATACCAGGTATCTGATGAACGGTAACGATGTCAAGGGCAAGAATACACCAGGTTGCGCATCGAGTAAAACTCGGTACAATGGGGGGAAAACACAAGAAACAAAGGAGATTCCGCATATAGTGGTTGGCTAAGGGCCTAAAAGTGCAGATTTCCCCACCTCGTTGAAGCTTCCCATCCTTGTGCAAGCCCGCCTCAAAAGCGGTTCTTGGAAGGATGCAGCTCACCCTTCACGTGCCTGGCCGAACACAGCCTCACGTTTCGCTTCGCGCTTGGTACAAGCAATGTCTGCCTGGTCGGTGAACACCCGACGTGCTCCGTCCCGGCATTGTAGGGATGCGAGGGACTGTGGTCGTACGACTATGGCCATGCATGAGATCGAGTACATCTCTCCTATCGAGTACACCCCGCCTCCCATATCAGGAGATAGATGGTGGCCACATGCGGCGAAGAGGAACGGGACAAAATTAGATAAAATAAATCTCCAATGTAACATGGAAACAAGCACATGAGCTCCCAAATGTTGTATGTGTCTCTATTTGGAGTAGGAACGGCGCGCTCCCTCTCGAAAGGGATGCCTGGTCAGCAGTCAAATAAATGACTACGGCAAGCAGCAAATGAGTACCACCGCCCCCCCCCCCCCCCCCCCCCCTACAACAACATATGCTTCTTTACACTTGGGCCCAGACCTTCGTGTCTCAAGCCTCACAAACGCTAAATACGTTCACCACGGCGCTGTGTATACCGCAAATAACGTTGAGTTCACACTGGGATCCGATCGCTTTTCAGCGCGCTCGTTTTCTCTTCAACAACGATAAAGTAAGGTTGCTAAAAATTCGCCACACCTTTTTTTTATTTATTTTTTTCCCGGGAAAAAAAGGCTGCTGTCGGCCCCCCATCTTTTCCCCCCGAAAACAGTTTTTTTTTTTTTTGCTGTTTCGTTGATTCTTGGCGAAAAAAAAATCTTGCCGCCCTTGAAAAACTCGAGCGTTGCTGCAAAACGACTTCGCCCCTGTGCGCTCTCTGCGCTCTTAAGGTATGCCGTGGTACTTATTACGGGGGACCACAGTACATAGGACCTACGGTACACACAAAAACGTATATATTGTGCTATCTTTGCTCACAATTTTTGGTCCTATTTACTATGGTCCCCCGTAATAGTAGTAGTGGGAGTTGTAGGGTAAGGATGGCAATCGGTTCCGGAGCTTGAGATAATTTTTTCGTGTCGCCGCTGTGCGTAACACGGTGTACATCCGCAAAAACGAGAAACACGCAACACGCCCCCTCGGTAGATTTTTGTGAAATAAGCTCAACTCTTTTAGTGCTGCAGTCCCGTTTTGGGGACAAACTACTTGGAATTTGACTAGTTTTGTCCTCAAATCGGGACTGCTGTACTAAAGGGGTTAATTAAAGCTGAGTGTGCGCGACAACGGAGAGAATGCTCCACTGCTGCTGTGTTGCTGCTGCTGTGACAAGGCCGAGGGATGCATGCGCCTAGACTACCGTGCTTTGGATAGGGGGAAGACCTCGATTTGTTGAGGCCTTCCAAAAATCGCGAGATACGTTTTTCCCGTAACAGCTATTTTTCGTGTGCGTATCGGAGCACACCCTGTTTTTGGAGGGAATTCGGTTGGAACCGGTCGGAGAATCATATCCCATCAGCACGACGGTGTGCTTTGATGTTGGTAGATCGTATTGAAACTCTCGGCGCACAGCAGGAGTAGCATCGAGATGTCGAACGCTCGATATAGTACCGTCCGTGTCAAAAGGTGTTTTGCAGTGCTGCTTGTACATTCCCGGGCATCATCTCCCCGTGTCTTCGAAGTAAAGCTTCGATGTGGTATCAAATACGAGCTTGTCCAGAAGATCGCTGAGGGTAAAGCCTCTTGCCTGGTGCGAAGTAAGCCGGAAAGCAAACGTGATGATGAAAGAAAGCAAGCAAGAATAAAAATTGTGCCTGGTAGGTATCAAGAATAGGTACCAGCCAGGTATCGATCAGTGTTTTATCGTTCCGAGCTCGATTCCGATATCGATGTCCGAAACTACTTGCTGCAGTTACTATTAATACTGCTGTCTGTAGTTTGTTTTCCTGGGGCAGCCCATGTATTACTCTGTCGCACCATATTGCCCCATGGTATCGCCTGGTAAAACCCATCGTCATTTATTAATAGTGATAGTCATATAATAGTCATGGATGGTGCTCTCAGTCGTAAATAATACCTGTCTGGGGTATATGACAGTAGTGATTATGAAAGCCCCATGCACGTATTGATTGCGCTGTTGCGTATGCCGGGTATCCATACGAGCGTGGAGTATTTTCCTGCGTGTCAGCGCGTCCACCACCGGAGTATGGGACAAGGCAAACAAGCAAGTATGATGATATTCGAGTGCGACATCTCGAAATCATCGATCCATCCATACGATATCCAACAGCAGTATTGATACTACGCACTGCTTTGGTTGAATGACGCTTGCTCTAGCTGATGGCTTACCCGAGTGTTGGCTTGTTATCATAGCTTTGTTGTCTTTCTTTTGTCTCGCATGCCAGCGTCTTTTACCGGAGTGTTACCATGCATTGCTGTGCATACCAGGGCCGCCAGGTATACGATAACTATACAAACGTCGAGTCAGATATTTCGCTGTACATCGAAAGTGCGATATTTCGATAGATCGAAGCGATCGATACGATATCTACCCCTACTACTGAGTTATTCCGCGGGGGGACCATAGTAAATCGGACCAAATATTGTTCGTAAAAACATTGAAATATATAGGTGTTTGTGTGTACCGTAGGTCCTATTAACTACCTGGTATGGTCCAACGTCCCTTGTGGGTGGGTGGGTGGGTGAGTGTTGGAAGGTTCGTTGGGCAGACGGAGCGGTTGGTCATGGACGACGGACGGACTGACGACACACGGAAGCTTTCAAGCACGACCCGCGACCCCGCGACAGATAAAACCACCCGCTTCTTTTTTTTTTTGCGTTTCATTTGTATATACGGGCACACGACGAGATCCTTCCTACCTTTTTACTCTACAGTCAATACGGGGGTCTATAGTTAACAGGACTTATGGTATACATAAAAAAACTATATATTTACGTGTTTTTTACAAACAGTATTTGGTCCTGTTTACTATGGTCCCTTGTAATAGTAAATTCTAAATGCGGTTGTTGTGTCAGAATCTCACGCTTTTATTAGCTCGTCTGCCACGTGTTTCGGCGAAACCTACGTATAATATCTCATAGATGGCTGAGTCAATCACGAAGAAGCTACAGGAGTCTACAGCAGCCTACAGCACTCGCCCCAAGGTATCATATACGCTACTGATGTATGTCTATACAAGATGCCTGGTGAGCCGTGTAGGTTTGACCCCTGTAGGACTGCAGTCCCGATTTGGCGACAAACCAGTCTATTTCCAGGTGGTTTATGCCCAAATCGGGACTGCAGTACGAAAAAGTGACTCCTGTAGGTACATCAGTAGTGGTATAGTGCCGGTCGGTATGTATGCGCCAGCCAATAGTGCCGGTCGGTATGTATGCGCCAGCCAATAGTGTCGGTCGGTATGTATGCGCCAGCCAATAATACCGATCGGTATGTATGCGCCAGCCAATAATACCAGTCGGTATGTATGCGCCAGGCACTAATTAGAGCGGCACTAACTACATCCATGCCATACAGCCACACTGGCTTATTCTCATCTGCGCCGACGGATCCCGCAGGCACAGGCACTAGAGGTGCATCGATAGGGCAACCGGCACTGCTGTAGAGGGACCGCCGCTACTTCTGTATGTTCAAGATGCATTATCCTGGTACTTTGCCGTAGTACGAGCATGATGACGACAGCACACCCCTCCAACGAACTCCGAGCCCGATTTTGAAGCGTTGAGGTCACAAACGCCGCGCGGTTACGTCTACCACGGAGACGGTCTCGTCGAGACCGTTCCAAAGCCACCCTCTGGGCTGGTTGGTGCGTGATAGGTCCCGTGTGTCTCGGGAATGCGCCCCGGAGCGTGTGTGATCCTTTGCGTGTGAGACTGACGATAAAACGGCAGTGCCGCGGAGTAAACATGTACTGTAGGCACATATAGCCCCTTTTCCTTTTTTTTTTGGAAACCCTCGGGGCGTTCGGAGTTGGATATCCCTCGACGACGTCCCGTATCAGGGCTGGTACCGGTCCCTCCTAAGGCGTGGATTGTCTTGCACGTTGAGCCGTGCTTTCTACTACACCGCACCAGCACACCACCCAGTGTCACCGACTGCTGCTGCTGTGAGACAGGAAACAAAGGCGAAACTAAAAAAATATGCCGCAGATGCACCGGTAAAGCAACAAGAGAACAAAAAAAATGTCAAGCGTGCCAGGTTACGGTGAGTGATGACACAAGCCAGACCAGAAAATAAGAAGCAGGGGGCTATTATGGGCTAAATTGACACACGACACGAAATTGGAGCGTGGAAGTGCGGTGAGCTTAAAGCGTTATTTTTACCAGTCCGCCGGAGGATTGAAAAAAAAAAATAAGAGAAAAAAAAAAAAACCCAGACATTACACACGACAAAAGAGGAAAAGAGAATCGGTGCTTAGCGGGCGAAAATGGCGGGCAGCAATTTGAAGTCCCACGTATACTGCTTTCTCTTATCGCGAGGCCCCTTAACTCTTGTACCGCTGCCGTCCCGATCTGGGGACATACCACTCTAATTCCAAGTAGTTTGACCCGAAAACGGGACTGCAGTCCGAAAAAGGTTTTACATAGTAGGGAGGCTCCCCCCCCCCCCCCCCCCCCCCCGCTCCCCTGCCCTGCCAGGATTATTTTCCTGTTTTTATTTATTTTTTTTTTTTTTTTTTCCGCCGGCGGACAGGCAAAAATAAAGCTTAAGGTCACCACACTTACCACGTTCCAATTTCGTGTCGTGCGTCAATTTAACCCACACCATAGCTCCCGTTGCAACATCAGAATAGGCTGCTGTTACCACTGGCGTTTGGGCACGTTGACCCGACCTGACCTTTCCTGTTAACCCTTTTATAGGGGTGCAGTTCCGTGGGGGGGGCAAACCAGTCAAATTATAAGTAAGTCGTCCCCCCAGACGGGACTGCACTCCCAAAAGGGTCCATGGACGATTTTCCCTCGATTTTGTCGTACGTACGCGGGCCGTACGGCGGCACACACGCGCGCTGTTCTCTTTGCCGCCTTACGATGTTCCAGACACTGCTGCAGCACTGCATCTGCGATGTGCCTGGTATGTATGTATGATCGCTGTCACGTAGCTTTTGTGACCAAACGGCTTGTACCTCTCTAGGAGGAAGAATCAGCACGGGTCATTGACTGGGTGTCCTGGATGTGGACGGGGTAGAAATACCAGTTTGACATTGGGAACAACTCACACGAAGACGGATTGCACAGCAGTGTAAAAGGCACGGCAGCAGTAATACACGGCAGTTTTGTACGAGTACTTGCCAAAAATAGCAACACAAAAATATCAAGAAAACTGCGAGAGACCGTTTTTTTTTTTTTGCTTCTCAGAACTCATCACACACTGACACATCTCAATGTGCGGAGGCCCTTGTGATATTTCGTTCACGCGTTTTCGAGTTTCGAGCACGCTGTATTCTACTAAATACTTGACTCGTAAGAGTTTCGACAGCAATTTTTGCACGCAACGAAATCGCTGCTGCCGCCTACCTAGACTGCCGTAGTTGCGTGTTTCTTTTTTTGCGCGGAACCAGTCGTCATCCGTAACTTCTGCGCCTTTTGCGCGAAGCCAAGCAATCAATACCTGCCTGCGTGCCTCCTGCCTACGTACCTACAGCAGTAGTTGAAGCGAACCATTCACCAATCAATCGCCCTGTGTATGCACGAGTACTGTTAGTACTACTGCTGTTGTAGTTGCACTCTTAAAAGTACGTACGAGTATTCTGCTTTTTTTTATTTTCTCTTTCGTCTACGCAAGCGGTAGCATGGGCACGGTGACTATGGCGAAGACCCTCAGAATAGAGCGATTGGAGGGTCAGGGGCACACGGCGGTGGTGCGTGACGCACTATGAATAGTTCTGTTCGCTGTAGTTGACAAAACATCATGTTACCATTGACACACGACGCAAGCACGCCAGCGAGCAAGCAATCGCTGTGTGTTGTTGTTGACGTTTTTTTTTTTTTACCGTTCGTTCTACCGGTCTGCATCCAGCACAACCAGTGTCCGTGCCGATTCTTCGATCCCAAAGAGATACCTGGTACACACAAGCCCTGCAGCCTGCGGTCACGAAACCAAGAAGCATCAGAGATACGAACGACCTTCTGTCTGTCCATCGTGTTTTTTCTTACGTGGTACGAACATGGCCGGTATGATATTATTAATGGTAGTTCTCGTGCACGCTCTATGCGCGTATCGCAGGAAATTTCCCGGCCAGCCGGACGAGGGACAAGAGGAATTATTGATTGTTTTCCACCCATTTCCATGTTTTGATACGGTTGGGTTGGTGGGAGCGGGTTGTGATTATAAAATAGTTTTCCCAGAAGAAGGACGCACTCGACTCGCGGGGTTAGTGGGGACGGGTTGCAATTAATTGGTTTCGCAAACGAGAGGCGCAATATATCCGTTCGCAATTGTTTTCTTGGGGGGGGGTGGGGGGTGGGTTTTCTCTGCTGTCTCTTCTCTTTGCTGCTTTGGCCATCGATAGGAGCCTTATGGCATGGGCATTGACACGGCGACATGATCTGATGTAGCCCCATAGGGGACTAATCATCTAACGGTTGACTAAATTACAGGCACCAGGTTTCTCTCTCTCTCTCTCTGCGCTGGGCTTACCATATCCAGCGGTACGATGGTGTGGCATATTGCATCGTCTACTCTCTCTACTGCAACTCGTACAGGCAGCAGTTGTTTCTTTTTTTTTCTTTGTGACCGCAGAACTTGCATGGCTCTAGGAGGAAAAAACCCGATTGGACACTACTACTGCTGTACGTGTACAGGTGTGCTGGATGTCGATGGGTATCTACGTCGAAATAACGACAGAATGTTTAAAGAGTTAAAAGGACAAAACACATGGATCAAGAAATCAGGACAAGACACTGGGTGTACTGATGAGGTCGTTACATGGAAGACGACTGTTTCATGCGCAGACAATTTGTGACGATCGAAAACAAAATAGCAAACGAAAAATGAAAGGGGCGCGACACATGCATCCCAAACCGATGGACGTGTGCAAACCCTCCCACGTGCATAAACTAAAGCGCCCCCTGCATCTCACATCCGTGAAAGTGTGGTGAGCTCAAGCTTTATTTTTTTCCAATCCGCCGGAGGATTAAAAAAAAAAAAAAAAAAAAGTCAAACAGCAACTTGACTTACAGCCGCCCCTCCCCCTCCCTCTAAAAGCCTCCCAACAACAATCAATCAAAACCCCGATGTCAACAAACATAACATCTGTTGTATCCGCGGTTAAACCGGTTTTCCTTTTTATAGAACTACCGCATCTTGACCCCTTTTAGTAAAACTGCTGAAAAATATGATGCCACACTAAATGCAAGTATTTTGCACCCCAAAACGTGGGGTGGCTGCTGCTGTAGCGTCGAAGCCGGGCTGTTTTTATTGGCTACTGGGTTTCCCTGCCGGTCGGTGCGCATGTCTCTCCCTGCGCAGGTCTGGTGCTAATTCCGCCACATTTTTAGCCCGGCAGGGCAACGCGGCAGGCAGTGAGCGGCCAGCGTGCACGTACCATGCATCATGCTTGATAGTGCCAAGCGGCTGGTGGCGAGACAGCGCGATAGGCTTTCCTTATTCGATTAACCTTTTTGTGGCAAAACTATGGCCTCGTGCTGGAAACAAACCTCTCAGTTTTGGAATAATTTGTCCACCAAAAGAAGACTGCGGTCTTATAACCCTTTTAGAGCCGCAGTACCCGTTTTTGAGGACAAAACCGGTCAAATTCTAAGTATTTTGTCCCCAAATCGGGGCTGCTGCGGTCCGAAAAGGGTCAACACCAGTAAAACCCTCCCCCGGGACTTCCGGAGGGGAAAAAATTGACGACCGAGAGGGAACCACTACAGCAGCGGCCACCGCCACTGCTTTTTTTTTGTGACTGGGGCGACGATTAACCGATTGGTGTCCCGAGGCACAATGGTTGGACGCAAGGAGGTCACGGATCGTACGGCCACGACCCGCGAGGCACGACCCTTCCTGCGCGCACCCGTTCGGTGCTGTTTGGAGATGGAGGGGGGCTCGCGTTGCCCGTGGACGGTTGGGTTGATGCCGCCGAACTGATGAATTCGAATTCATCATTGGTTAGGTCGAAAAACTTGGGGCCCCAAATAGGGTAGTGGGGCGCAACAACCCTTCGGAGCAACGTGTCGCTCGATCCCCAGCACCCCCGGGGGTGTGCGGGGCCCCACCCCTTGGGGTCTCTAGCCCTCCCCACCCCCTGTCCAGCAGTAGCAGTGCCGGGTTTTTATTTTGATCACTTGGGCCCTTCTGCCGCGGGGGGCTCTGGGCTGCAGATGCGGGCGGTGTCAAAAGCAAGAGAGGTACTTGTGTGCGTGTCAAGCGCCGGGGTGCTTGTTTCAGTTTGTTTGTTTGTTTTTTTTTTTTTTTTTTTGGAAAAAAATCAAACGCTTCGTCGCGATTGTGTTCGTCATTTGTGCTTGTAGCTGTAGTTGTGTTGCATTGCCGTAAGTTGCGTTTTTGCCATCCGGCGGTGTCGCAGCACGGAGCTTATACGCTGGTCAGTCGTGAGGGCATTGCCCCTATTACGGGGGTACTTAGTTAATAGGACCTATGGTATACATAAAAACTTATATATTTACCAATTTTTACCGACAAAATTTGGTCCCCTTAACTATGGACCCCCGTAATAGGAAAGCCCAACGGAAAAACTGTGCACGAATCTGTGGTATCTGTCTCCCTTCAGTGCCTACTCCTGCTTTTCACGACTTGACCACCTGGTACCTTCTCCAGTGTTGCAGAAGTCCTTGCTCCGTGCTGTTGTCCGAATTCTCAAACCGACCCACACAGCAAGACGACGAACGATGCCTGTGTATTGTGAGTCGGTTGCAAACATCCTGCCTCGCGAGTTGTCTACGTGGCGGACGTCTTCTATGATAGCATCTTCTCTGCCGTGACATCGTTGCTGCTGCCGTTTGGTGTTGCCCTGCGGTCTGCCTCGTGATCGTTGATCTGTTGGTCTGTTTGGTGTTACATACGAGGTTCAGATGTACACACTGGTCCACTGCTTGCGCCTCGTGCGTTCATGGCGGCGGTAGATTTCGGTTGGCTGCTGGTGTCTGTGCGAGCGTGCGTGCGTGCTTTTTTTTTTTTTTTGTGTCAAATCAATTGTGTTGTCTGATGGCAGTTTTGTTCGTTGAGAGTGGTCACTGCTATTATTATTGATAGTACACCGCTAAAGATACGATGTACCAGGTACCAGGTATAATTCTTGCGCACGTTCCGATTTCGTCGTTTCTGGTGTGTTTTCGTTACACGCACACGTGTGTACCAACATTCGTGTACCAACATTCGTGAATTGATCCAGATTTTTCGCGCGTGTGACTGCGGGACGAGTCGTGACTCTTCGAAGACGGTGTCTCGAAGCTCGAGTCTTCTCGTCTGGTGTCGCTATATATATTACGGGAGACCACAGTAAATAGGACCAAATATTGTCAGTAAAAATAGGTAAATATTTAGGTTTTAATGTACACCATAGGTCCTATTAACTATGGACCCCTGTAATATGTATGTTGCCGGTGTAGCACTGGTGTTATTCCTTCCGTACGAGTATATATTACCGGGTTCATAGTTAATAGGACCTATGGTCTAAATAAACACCGATATATTTACCTATTTGTACGGAAAATATTTGGTCCTATTTACTATGGTCCCCCGTAGTAGTTGTATGGCTTCTGTCTCTCGGAAACTTGTGATGCAGGCCCGACAGCTACTGAAAATTAGCACGTTTCATGTTCGAAGCCATTGGGTCCTGCTGGTGTAGCTACCTACCCTTTCGTGCGTGGATGGTATGATCGGAATAGCGCTGTGCTGTACACATTGGCCGATGGTAGATGGAATAATAACGATCGAATCACGGCTCCCCCTTCTCCGAATGCGGTTACATGCGGACGTTGCAGCCGAGGCACGTATGCGCGTGTTGTAGGCTGGCTGTACACAGCATCTATAGAGGTCGCGTCCCTCTTTTTGTGGAATTCATGGATTTTTCAGCACCGGACACCACACTGGGTGGTAAGATAACACACCTGAGACGCCCCCTGAGACGAATTTCAGACCCGATTTCCTCCAAAAATATGCCTTAAGGGGGGGGGGGGGGGGGGGGGGGGGGGCACACTCAACGAAAATGGTGTGTTTGGAAATATTTCGTCGAGATATGTTTCCATAGACACATCATCGCTTGTCGTATTCAGTAGGCCCTCCCCGTTGTCGACAAACCCCAGCCTTGAAGATCGTCCGCGGGGGTGTGTTATCATTATCACCGGGGTGTGGTAGTGCTCTGCGGGTGGGTAACTCGTCTTTTCCCCCCCGAATATTGCTACAGCAGTACCACTCTGCTGGACGTGAATATAGGGACGGCTTGGTCTTGATAGTGATGTATGAACGTTATCTAGATTGCCGTCCAAAACGACGTGACCCTTCGAAAGCAAAAATTGCAGTCGCGCTTTGGGGACGAATCACTTTTTACGGGGGACCATAGTAAATAGGACCACATATTGTTGGTAGAAATAGGGAAATGTATAGTTTTTTGTGTGTACCGTAGGTCCTGTTAACTATGGCCCCCCCGTAATAGTAATTGACCGGTTTCTCCCCCGAGACGGGACTGCAGCACGAAAAGGGTGTGTAGAGCCGACACGCCAAGAATAATGACTTTTTTCTTTGTAGTCTTGTAGAGCCGGACACGCCAGTCTCTCTCGTCTAGAATAGGCTTACTGCTGCAGTCGTAGGACTGCGTTCATTTGTGCACCATGGGGTGTTTTACCTTGTACGGGCAGACAAGTTACTGGTGCTGTCTGTCTTTGGCGGCGTAGGTGATGTGGGACGGTTGTTTCCAGAGCGCCGTTGCTTCCGGAGTGGAGTACGGTTTCCTCACGTATGTGCTGGGACGGCCGTGCGCGTACAGCACCACGATAGATACTACGGGGGTCCACAGTTAACAGGACCTATGGTATGCACAAAAACCTATATATTTCCCTATTTTTACCTACAACATTATGGTCCTATTTACTATGGCCCCCCGTACTAGTGGTACGTGCTGTGGCAGTACGTGCTGCGGCATTGTTATTTTGTGTCGCCATTCCCTTCTTCTCTCTCTTCCGAATGATTCTTCTTTTTCGCCTTTTTTGCTGTTGTGTCCACGTGCTCTTACTCACTCGTACGGATTTACTTGCTGTAATTTTCGCCCTCGTATCGTGCCTGTCCCTGTCCGACTTTACTTGACTCGAGTATACTCTAGTACCGCTATATCTAGTAGCCTTCCTTGCGTCACGCTGGACCAATACATACCCCCCCCCCCCCCCCACCCCCCCCCGCTTCTCGTTCACCATTGAATACCGGTACCAGGTGTATTCGGGGGAAATCAGCTATTTACGGGGGGCCGTAGTAAATCTGACCAACGGTACACACAGAAACGTATATGTTTACCTGTTTTTACTAACAATATTTGGTCCTGTTTACTATGGTCCCCCCGTGATACTGTCTACACCAGTACGTTATGTGTGCATGGTGTAAAACTGCGATGTAACCACGCCATCATCATCGTCATCATGATGGTCCTCCGTGGTAGGGGCCGTTGGGGTTCTGTGTCCCCGCAACGCGCGCGCTCTACCCAGACGGGTCACTCAATGCCCGCAAGATAGCCCGAGAGCTGCTGCTGCTGTACGTTCGTCCCGGCTCTGCTCTACCGGGTAGAATTGGTAGTATACGAGGCATCACACAACATGTTGCAAAATATGAGGTTCGACTATTAAGGGGGACCATAGTTAATAGGACCAAGTATTGTTGGTAAAAATAGGAAAATGTACAGATTTTTGTGTGTACCGTAGGTCCTGTTAACTATGGTCCCCCGTGACAAGAATCAATCTTGTATATCACAGCTTTTTTTTTTTTTTTTTTTTTTTCTGTTTTTTTCCTGTTTTTTCATATTTTATACGATGCGTACCAGGTATTAATATATATTTACGACACTCCCTACGAAGTACCAGAGGGTGTTTCCGAAGGGACGTACTGGTGCGCAACGAGGGGTATACTATAACCAAGTTATATATTCATCCATACGTATTGGTCTGATGGTTTCTATTTTTTTTTTTTTCCCCTACGAACATGTTCGTATGTCTCATGTGACCTGTTTTTTTTAGTTTTTTTTTTTCTCCTGTACGTTTGCCTCTCACCTGGTTACGTATGACACCTGATATATGTGACTACTGCCGTGAAGGTGACCTACACCGCCTCAGCCGTATGGATACCCGAAGCACCCATCCACCGCTTGCACCTTCGTACTGCAGTACGGATGTACCTCACAGCATCATTGATGCCTTATTGGCAGGCCTGCTCGTTTCGGCACACGGCGCGCACGCACAGTGGCGGCCGCACGGGGGAGTCAAAAACATCTGCCTTGTTTTTTTCGTTTCCATACGTGCAGATGTCCGACGCCACGCGTTTCTTTTTCGTTCTGTTTACGCTGACACGCGGGAGAAGGTGGGTGGGTGGGTGTGGTATGTCAGAACTTCAAAAGTCATTGTCACCGACAGCTACTCTTTGACAGCGAGCAAAACCAGCAGAAGCGACTATTTTGGTATTTAATAACATCAACGACCTAAACAACAAAAGCCATAGCCTGTCTCCCCCCGCTCCCCTCCCATCGCAACCAACAACAACCACACGAACAACAACAATAACCCCCCCCCCCGCCCCCCCCCCCCCCCGCTGCTCCGTCTCGAAAGTGATGCGTGGTCAATGGTCAAATGTCTAAGGCAAGCAACAAATGAGTACGCCCCCCCCCCCCCCCCTCCCCCCCCCTCCCTTGTAGAGATGCGAGGGGCTATGGTTATACGCCTACGGCTTTGCAGGACATGAGTACATACTAGTATTAATAGTTTGTGTGTGTACGCCGATATGAAAGCGCTGCATATTAGCCCCCCCCACCTCACCTCCCCCCACCCCTCCCCCTCTCACCTCACCTTCCCCCCCGTCCCCTCCCTTTCCCCGCCTCCCACGGCTGCGAACCCTCGTCGACACACAACAGGAAGATGCGACGGCCCATAAATCTTGGTCGACGGAATCGGGGTCGCCACCGGGGATGATAGCGTTAGGGGAGGACGATACGGTGGTCACCCCTGTCTCGGAATTCAGTCGGAATAGTCGGAGAAAGGAAGACAATAAGCAGCAGCAGAGGAGGAGGAGGAGGAGGAGGAGGAGGACCACGACCAAGACCAGCAGCAGCAGCAGCAGCGGCAGCGCGAGAATGCGCACGAGCACAAGGAAGATTTCGAGCACGACCAAGAAGAGCGGACTCCTGTAAGCCCGATAGCTCGTGATTATCATCATCATCAGCAGCAGCAGCAGAATTCTAACCCCTACGTTCACGAGCACGTCCAGATTGTGCGGGTGGGGTCTACGACGGAGTCTATAGTGGACTCCTGGGCGCCCGCGTTGGCGGTGAGGCAGGGGCAGGGGGTGTTCGACACAGCCCCGTACAACAACTCGGAGGGCCTCGAGCAGCAGCAGCAGCAGCAGCGCCTCTCGAGACCGACCAGCAGGAGGCTCAACTACAACCTGTCCAACTTCGTCGACGGCTATCGGAGTCGCGGAGGGGAGAGCAGCAGCACGGTCGGCGGTAGTGACGCCGGGTAGGCGCGAACGACAGGGGAGAAGCTCTGCACGAAGCGCTGACGCTGAGGCTCTCCCGCCCGGCCAGCCGAAGGGGCGCGATACCGATGTTCGGGGAAGAGCTCGGCGCGAGCTTTGGCAGCGGCAGCAACAGCGATGGCGGCGGCGGCGGCGGCGGCGGGGGCTACTACAACGGAGGACGGGGGCAAGGGGGGCGGCAGAGACGGGGAGGACGGTGCGATGTACGACTCGACGAACCCTCTGTTTGGCGCCGGCCGGGCGGGGGGCCCGCTGAGCCCGATACACTCCGCCTTAGGGGTGGAGTCCGCTCTCGCGTGGAATCCGCGCTCGGTGTCGGGTCCGCGGTGGGAGTGGAGGTCGAGGTGGAGGAACCGTTGTCAATCGACAACCTCAAGCTTCGCGACGGCAGAGAGAGGCGCCAGGGTAGTCGCGGAGGGGGAGCGGGGGCGTGGGGGCTTGGAAAGGGGCGAGGGAGCACAACGACGACGATGATGATGTACCGAGCGTGAGCGTGTTGTCGGTGGACGACGATGGTGGGTCGTGGGTCAGCGGGAAGAAAGGGAAGGCTCCTTCCTCGTTGTGGGACTCTCCCGAGCCGGTTGCTTCGGAGGAAGCGGGGGGGCACACAGCGGCGGAGTATGAAGATGAGCAAGCGGCGGTGGCGGCGGCGGCGGCAGCGGTGGTCGCCCTGGCCGAGACCGTCAGGAAGAGAAATGGCTTTGTTGCGGTAGCGCCTGCTGAACCTGCTGAACCTGCTGAACCTGCTGCTGCTGCTGCTGTCGACGATGAGAGCTGGATGTGCGCGGTACGCACGAAGGTGTCCTCTGTCGCGTCTCGCGAGGCTAGGGGTGGTGACCGTAGTTTCGCTAGCGGCAGTGGTGGTGGTGTCGGTGGCCGCGGCGCCTCGACGGGGGCTCCGACGCGGGCGTCCAAGACGGACCTGTCTCCGGACATTGTGACCTTGTCTTCTGTGGACTACGGTGTGGACGAGGACGCCGGCGCTGGTGCTGGTGCTGGTGCTGGTGCTGGTGCTGGTGCTGGTGCCGGTGCTAGCTCTGCTGCTGCTGCTGCTGCTGCTGTGTTTGTCGCGCGGTCTCGTCCTGCCGCCGCTGCTGCTGCTGCTGCGAACAGCCGCCGTGGCGGTATTGCCGCCCGTCATGATAAACGCGTCTCGAGCAGCGGCACCGCCGCCGCCGCCGCCACCACCACCACCACCGGCGACAAGGACAATAGGCGCGCGGCGGAGGCGGTGGTCCCGGACGACCGCATCTCCCCCTTCGACGCCAACAACGCGTCCTTGTGGGCGAAGGCCGCCGCCGCGGCGACCAGCGCCATGACTCCCCGGAGAGGAGGACCGTCCAACACCTCCCACAACTCCTTCTCCACTTCCGCCTCCGCTTCCGCTTCCGGTCCCGGCGGTCTCCGCCGGCAGAGCTCGATAGCCTCGTCCTACTCTGCCCAGGCGGACGAGGGGGGGCAGGCGGAGATTTTCTCCACCCTCCGTCGCGCGGCGCGCGGGCTGACCAAGAACACCGCTAGGATCGCCCCGGCCCGGCGCCCGCAGTCACTTCCCCCCGCGCCCGACGCGAGCGCGAGGGGGAGACGCCGCCGCCGCCGAGACGACTTCCCGCCGCGCTCTCTCCCCCCTTGAAAAAAGCCCCCGACGCCCTCGCCCTCCATCTCGCCCTCGACGACTACGACTTCTACTCCTCCTCTCCGTCCAATAAAAAAGCGTGGCTCCGCAGTGGTGGTGGTCATGGCGTTGGCGGGCCGGGAAAAAACGGTGACGGACGGCGACCGTCAACGGGAGGCGGGGGGGTGGTGGGAAAGACGCCTCTTGTGTCCCCGTTTGGATCCGATTGGGCCAGTGATATCGGGGGTATTTGCGACGATACCGCCTCCTCCACGGAAGAGTCGGGGACGTCTTCCTCGTCTCCCCGTGCCCGCGCCAGGGCGAGGGTGGAGGTGGAGGAGGGGGATGTGGAGGAGGGGGGGAGACGCGCGGCGGCGGCAGCGGTAGGTGTGAGGGCATCGGTGGCGAGGAGGGTGGTGGGGGTGGGCTCGGCGAGGGTGGCTCCTGCTGACTCAGTGGGCGCTACCGCGGTGGCTATTCGGGAGGATGGGAGCGTGGCGGTTTTGCCGTCCGCGCCGTCTGACGAGGAGAAGGCAAGGGAGACGTGTTTTTTTTCTTTTTCGAGGCGTTTTTTTTTTTTTTCGCTTTTCTTTTCTTTTTTTTTTTTGTGAGCGCTTATGATGTCGCCAACTGGAAGTTCACGGCTCGGAGGTGGAGTGTCCTCCTTCTCCTCCGGTCCTTCTCCTCCGGTGCTCGGAGCCGAACAAGAAATTCAGGTTCCCCCCCCCCCCCCCCCCCCCCTCTTCGCTACCGCACTGTACAGGCACGACTCTCTTCCCAACCGTTGCATTGCTCTATCCCTTATCCCATTGGAGTGGTATGCCATGAGCACCCCTCCCGCCCCCCTCAAAGTTTCGCAAGCGCGAAATCGGGTACGCTCCACCACGAGACCCATCATGGCCTCTTACACCTGGTATAAATAAACATATATATATATATATACTTTTGGGTTGGGTTGGCGTCGGTTGACGACGGCGCTATAAAACACGCCTCCCACTGCGTGAGATAGACAACCAGGGCTCCGTTTTTTTTTTTTTTTTGTTTTGTTGGCGGTCGCCACGGCCGGCGGTTGAGTCAGATCATCTTTGTGCGGGGAGAACCTTAACTCCGCACGGGGGGGATGATTGTATCACGTAGTGTGTCCATGGTAAGGCACCCAGGAGGCAGTTACATAGTAAAACCCATTGCTGTCTCTGGAAGTGGCCACACCAGAAATTAGATCAAATCGTTGATGCTGTCATCCATATGCAAGAAAATCCGCCTCTAAAGCGGTTCATAGTAGGATGCAGCTCACCCTTTCATGCGACTCGCCCAACACCTCACGTTTCGCTTCGCGGCTTGGTGCAAGCAATGTCTGCCTAGTCGGTCAAAACCCGACACGCTCCGTCCCGGCATTGTAGGGATGCGAGGGACTGGTCAGACGACTCCGGCCATGCATGATAGTGAACACTCCCCCCTCACTTTTGGTGACGCCTGTTATCCTCGGCCCCCTTCCCCCACAAACCCGCCGCAAACAAGTCCTCTACCCCCACGAATAAACCCATCACCCCCGCAAATAAAAAGCTGTGGTCCGTAGGTCAGGGGACATCCGGGCTACATGCCCAACAAACGATTCAGCCCCGAAAACAACGCACCACCCCCACAAAACAACCAACCCATCCCGTCAATCCCCCCCCCCCCCCCCCCCCCCCCCCCCTCCCCCCCCACCCCATGCATATAACCCCCCCACTCTCACCAATAAACCCGCCATTCCTCGCACTAACAAACCTCTTGCTCGGCCCACAAACAAATCTCCTTCTCCCCCACAAACAAATACCTCACCCCTTCGCCCCCAAAAAGCAAATACCATCCCCACCGACAAACCCTCCTTTTCCCCGACAAACAAATCCCTCACCCCCCCCCCCCCCCCGGCAAAAATAAAATAAAATAAAGTACATAAACAAAAAACGCCATCCCCACCAATATATCCTCTTTTTTTTTTTTCGCCAACAAACAAGCCCCTCACCCCCACAAAGATAAAACCATCTCCACGAACAAACCCTCTCGTTTGTACGAGTACCTCAATAAAATTCCCCACTCCCACAATAAATAACGCCTTCTCCGCAAACAAACCCTCTTGTCCCCCCCCCCCCCCAAACAAATCCCGCACTCCCACGATAAAAACCGCCCCCCCCCCCTCCCCTCCTTGTTCCCTCACCCCCACTAGCACCCCCCCCCCCCCCACACACACACACACACACACACACACGAATATGGCTATGCATGAGGTCGAGTACATCTCTCCTATCGAGTACACCCCCCCCCCGCCCCGCCCCGCCCCCCCCCTTTTCCCCTTCCACAACGCCCCCCCCCCCCCCCCCCCCCCCCCCCTTGCCTTCCCCATCCATGTGGTTCAGGTGCTTTACCACGAAACCGAACGTGTCGGTTTGATCTGCTTCGCGCTGATGTCCTTTTTCACGATGTCTGCCGGGATGTGGCTGTTCACCATCGTCACCCCCCCGCCTTCTACTGGTTCGGGGTGCCGGCCGTCTTCGTCATCGTCTACATGGCGTGCCACTGTGAGCAAGCAATGCGATAGTTTTTGCGAGCAAAAGCTGCTAGGGGTCACTGTTGTTGTTGTCTTCGGCGGCGGCGGTGGTGTTTTGTTGGTGTTGCTGTGGGTGTTGGTGTTGGTTGTTGTTGGTGTTGATGTGGTGGTGGTGGTGGTGGTGGTGGTGGTTTCGAAAATTGTGAGATATGTTTTGTGACATATGTTTCCATAGTAGACGCATCGCCCGGCGTTGTTCACGTTTTGCCCCTTGTCGAGAAAAAACAGCTTCGAAAATTTCGTTATCACAACTGATGTTTTCCCCGTGCAGATGCGTTGAGTTATTTGGCATCGATCTCCTCTGCAGCCTAGTTGTTTCCCCCGACATCTCGTCACAGCGAAGGGGAAAGTACGTTTGTCCCGTGTCTCAAAAGAGATGATTTACGCAAAACAATGATCCACGGCCGCTTTGATCTCCGTTGCACCTGGCATGAAAGATTATTTGCACGGAGTGGGGTGATAAATAACCCTGCAGCTGTTGTTGCTGTTTTTCCTGTCCTTTCGGCTTTGCGCTTTTCTTTTTCTTGGAGTTGACTTAGGTCAGTATAATATACACGACCCATCTCAAAATAGCCATGATTTCTAGTTTTTTTTTTTTTTTCCATTTTTTATTCATTTTTGCGCGAGTGACCTACCCTTAACGTACGTCGGCTGCTGACATGACGTCACTTTTTCTCCAGCTTCTTCGGCTGTTGACATCACTTTCTCTCTCGTCTCATTCGCTTCAACATTCTAAGCAGCGTGTCACAACGAACGCGAGAAAGTAATCTGTGCAGCTGTTTCGATTTCCGTTTTGTTTTCTGTTTTTGTTTTTTTCTTTGTGGAATGTGGTGAACGTTCTCCACAGTTTTGCCATGCCTGAAGCGGCAACGTTGCAAGCATTATTTGTTGACGCCGATGACTCGTGTGTTTGGAAAATACGGATGCTACGGCTTGGTCTGATACAACTACTCTTTTTCCGAAACGTTAGGACTGGTTTTGGTCGAATGGTAATTAATGCCTGGTGTACAAACTGTCGGCGTTCTTTAGGGCGGCGAGGTTCATCGCAGGTGTATCGTGATATTAGCCACTGCATCGTCTGTTTTGACCGGTCGGTTCTCTTCGATGTCGATATTTTTAACCTCAACGGGCGGTCTGTCCGCTTCAACGTTCGATGCTGGTAGCGATTTATCTAGGGAAGGAGAAGCCCAAGATTGTAACTTTTTTGGTACTGTGTGCTCCCTTCCGGATTCTTCTGAAGCACTCGATGTCCCGATCGCTCATGGCACCTGTGCTTGAAGACGACGATGTTGCGCACTCGCAGGTTTAGCCACTAAGAATACTGCTGTATCGCTCTGGCGGTGTCTTTCGCTTCAATAGTCGGTGGTCAGCATGTAGAGCAGACACAGACGCAATCCCGACTTTTCTTGGCACTGTACTCACGCCTTTTCACCTTTAAAAAAAAAAAAAAAGAAAAAAAGCCTTCCATGTCTACATACACTCACGTTTGTTTCTAAAACGACTGGGGCTATTATTACGGGGGACAACAGCAAATAGGACCTACGGTCCATACGAAAACCTCGTATATTTCCTTATTTTTTCCGACAAGATTTGGTCCTATTTGTTTACTGTGGTGCCCCGTTATAATGTACGATCGATCAACGTCACAGGTGGTGGAGATAAAAGACACCTGTTCAGCGCTTTTTTTTGGCATATACGCCTCCTACGTACGGCACACAACCTGTTTCTTCTTCTTTGAATGATTTTTTTGCTCGTTTACGCAGTGATAAGAACTGCTGTGTTTTCTTTGTTTGAATAATTTAGCTCGTACACGCTGATAGGAGGCTGAGTTTTTCTTCTCTGAATGATTTTGTTGGTATTACGGGGGACCTATAGTGAATAGGACCAAATAGTGTTACGTAAAACTAGGTAAATAAAATATATAGGTTTTGAGATGTATACCATAGGTCCTGTTAACTATGGACCCCCGTAATCGTACAGCATACACTGATACCAAACTGAGATTTTTCTCGGGAATAGACGTTGACACTACAAGAGCAAAAAAAAGCCAGTTCTGAAGAAAGTGGGCGCCCGGTGATAACAAACGTCAATTTGGTGTCCAGGCTCAATTTCCCCCCCCCCCCCCCCGCCCCCCCCCCGCCGCCCGCCCCAACCTCGATCTAACTCTGTTGTTTAGGATTGAGAGTTGGTTCCAATTTTTTTTCTTGTTCGTGCCGATCTGAGCCGATTTTTTTTTTTTCACATGGTGTGTCTTGAGTGCGGGCGCTCGCTTTACACCTACGAAACAAGAACTCGATCGTACAGTAGCTTTTTCTCGTTCTATTAATAGTTTTCTTGTTCTTGCCCCGTGGGGGCTCTTCAGAGCGAGAAAACAAACCAGTGAACGCTAATCCACGATTCCAGCTTCGGTCTCGCCGGTGATAACTCGTTCCTTGTAAACACGCCAAGATAACACCCCGGCGACTATGGCCATGGATGATATCGAGTACACCCCCCCCCGCCCCCCCGCCCCCCTCCCCCCCCCTCCTCTTCGCCTTCTATGTAGTATTCCGGAATGGAAATTAGCGCCCAACTGTTGGAGGTGTCCCTATTGAAGTAGGAACCGTGCTCCGTCTCGAAAGGGATGCGTGGTCAAAGGGTCGAATGGCTTGAGGCAAGCAACAAATAAATACGCCTCGCCCCCCCCCCCCCCCCCCCCCCCCTCTTCGGGGCAAATTTCCATGAGGATTTTTTTTATTTTGTCAGCCCGCAGGTGAAAGGAAGTAAACGCCTACGTACAGTACGTACAGTAGTACTGGTCCCTCTATAGTGCCAGGTGATGCGCCAGTAGCGGTATCCAACCGGCACTAATTACTCGACACACAGCCACACTGCGTGTGCTTAATCCCATCGATGCCGAAATATTCCACAGGCACTATAGCGAGCTACCAGCACCGGTCAACCGGCGTTATGGAGGGAACGCGGCTGGGTGTTCCAATCTCGCAGGCTTTAGTATCGCTGCCTTCAAACCTCCCCCCCCCCCCCCCCCCCCCTCAGGACTTAAAAAAACCTAATCCCCTCTGTCCCGCCCGAAAAAAAAACAAACAAAAAAAACGCCTACGTGTTCCAACCTCGCAGATTTTGGTATCGCTGTTTGGGGCAAAGACTTCTGCCCCGACAAGCATGCCGAGATCCTCCGCGAGTCTGAGCGACAGGGTTACCGGCCCACCGTGGACGTCTTCCTGCCCATCTGCAAGGAACCGCTGTACCTGCTGGAGAACACCTGGAAGTATGTTGCCGCCCTCGATTACCCGCACATCAAGGTGTACGTGTTGGACGACGGCGGCAACGACGAGGTTCGGGAGCTCGCCCAGACGTTCGGCTTCAACTGTGAGTCATGTGTTGTCTTTTTTTTGGCTGGTGGGTGTGTGTGTGTGAGGGGGGGGGGGGGGGGGTCGTGTTTTGCATACTGGCGTAACAAGTGTGCCAAGTGTGCATACATCCGCCTGTTGCATTTTCTCTTCGTATGTGTAAATCTCAACCCCCACCCACGCTTTTTAATTCTCCGACGCATTTGACCAACAACTGCGGTCCCTTTTCGGGGATACCGCTCACTCAGAATTCGAGCGTTTCGTCCCCCCCCCCAAAACGGGATTGTCTGCCTGCGGTTCCTAAAAGACTTGAAGCTGTTGCTCGTAACGCACCCTCTCGGAATTTCTTCCCCGGCTGCTTGGACTTCCGTACTTGATGGAAACTAGTGTGTGATGTTTTTCACGGGTGGACAAAAAACAATTAAGAGCTCGTACACACCACACTTTTGCTTGTTCCGCGACCCGACCCGACCCGACCCGACCCGGCCCGCGGCCTCCGTAGACATCCGGCGGGAAAACGCCCCGGAACTCAAGAAGGCAGGTAACCTCCGCTACGCCTTCGCCCGGACTTCGGGAGAGGCCATCGCCATCCTTGACGCGGACTTTTGCCCCCGGGCGGACTTCTTGAAGGAGACGGTGCCATACTTCGGCCACGATCCCTCCATCGGGATACTGCAAACCCCTCAGTTTTTTTTTCCGCTTCAAGGAGGAGCAGACGTGGGTGGAGCAGGGTGCCGGCGTCACCCAGGAGTTTTTTTCTACCGCATGGTGCAGGTAAGCATCTCTAGATTGTTGTGTTGTGTGGTCTTGTTGGTTCGTTCGTTCGTTCGTTCGTTCGTTCGTTTCGTTCGTTCGTTTTTTTTTTTTTTTTTTTTTTTCTTGTTTTCGATAGTGAGAGTGTACCCGTTTTTTTGAGACAAACAATCCGATTTCGAGGCCGTAGCAGAGACAAATACTGGGTTGTGAAGAAAAAAAGAGGTGTCACGAGCAAAAAAAAAAAATAAAAATGTGGGAATTATTGCGAGTATGGGATCGGGTTTTTCAGTACTGTCGACGAAGTGTAGGGGCGGGGTCTGGGTGAGGGGCGGGGGGGGTGGGTGATGACGCGGGAGAATTAAAAAAAGAAAAAGAAGATCACGCGAAAAACGGCGATATTTCGAGTACGCACTACGAAGGAACACAATAATCAGGACCAAATACGCTTGGTAAAAATACTGGAACATACATTTTTTTGTGTATGATGGGTCCTGATTACTACCCCCCCCCCCGGTGATGGGTATCGAGTACTTGTTGTTTTCTTGTTTTTGTTTTGAAGGAGGGTCAGGCGTGTGGGTACGTTGAGCAGGGCGTCTGTGTCACCCCAGGAGTTTTTTCCATCGACATGGTCCCGTCGACTACAGTGTGCATGGTGTGTTGTACGGGTTTCCACGGAAGCATGTGGCGTTTGTTCCCGGGGAAGCGGGATGGATGAAGGGTGAAGACAGCGGAGTGATCACTTGCGTTTCTACCGCGTAACGCAGGTTTTCGTATAGAGCAGGGCGCCTGTCGCCCAGGAGGGTTTCTATCGCATGTTTCGGGCGTTTGTGCGTGTCTCTAGGAGTACCACGGCAACATGTGGCGTTTGTTTTCCATGGAGAGGGACTGGTGAAGGGTAAAAAAAAAACTGCTATACGAGGTGACCATTAGTGCTTCTACCGCATGCTGCATGCAGGTAAAGTGACCGTGAATACCTGGCGCGGAAGTCGGGAACCTTCCCAACAGTTTTTGTTTTCACGTTTTTTTTTTTTTTTGACAGAACGGATGTTTTCGGGGCTTTCAAACCTTTTTTTTTTTTTTTGTTCTTTCTCATTATTTGCCCCTGAACGATGGTTTTCGACGGACAGGTGAACCAGGACAAGTTCAACGCGGCGGTGTGCGTCGGCTCATGCGGGCTGTACCGCAGGCAGGCCCTGGAGCCCTTCGGAGGAATGGCGGCCATCGCTCACTCTGAGGACATGTACACCGGCTATAAAATGACCACGACAGGGTTCTCGGTAAGCAAGCGCTTTTACTTTTCGTTTTGCTGTTTTTCGTACTGCTGTGTTGAACTATTTTTTTTTTTTTCCTGTCTTTCTGTCTTTTCAGGGCAGCGAGTTTATAAACCTCCTGCACCCCTGTCCGTTTGTACGAACCTTGGAATGCACCAATGCGCCCATCGAGCATATACCCTCCCGTCCGTACGCCTCATTTGTCGTTTAGCTTCTAGAAGCCTTGACCGCCCCCCCCCCCCATATATTATATATGGGTTGGGTTGGCGTCGGTTGGCAACGACACTGTAAAACATGCCGCTCACTACGTGAGCTAGACATCCAGGGTACCGTTTTTTTTTTTTTTTTTTTTTTTTTTTTTTGGCGGTCGCCCACAGCTGGTCGTCTCGTTAGATCATTTGTGCGAAGTAAAGAACCTTTACTCTGCACAAGGGAATTGATGGTATCACGTAAGTGTTCAAGGTACCGCACGACCAAGAGGCAGTTACATAGTACTCCCATTGCTGTCTCTGGAAGTATCCACACCGGATATTAAACTAACTCAGTGAAGCTGTCATCCATATGCAAGTCCGCCTCACAAGCGGTTCTAAGTAGGATGCAGCTCACCCTTCATGCGACTCGCCGGACACCTCACGGCGCTTCGCGCTTGGTGCAAGCAATGTCTGCCTGGTCGGTGAAAGCCCGACGTGCTCCGTCCCGGCATTGTAGGGATGCTATTGATAGGGTCTATGTTCATATGTACAACCTCGGCCGTGCTTGACACTGAGTACACCCCCACTCCCCCCCCCGATACGCCTCCTTCGACTATTTATTGCGGTACATGAAATCGTGCTCCATCCCGGATTCGTAGGGATTCGAGGGTCTATGGGTAGACGACTACAGCCATGCATGACAGGAATCCAACCCCCCACCCCGCCCCAAAAACCCAGGTCTCCAATCCCCCCCCCCCACCCCAACCCCCCCCACCCCCCCCCCCCCCCCCCCCCCCCCTCTCATATGCCCCCCCCCCCCCTCCCTTCCCGCCCTCATCTGCCTGTGCTCTTTTTGCCACGCTTCTCCCCTACCCCCCCCCACCTACACACCCTCCCTCCAACCCTCCTCCCTCCAACCCTCGTCCCTCCAACCCCTCCCCCTTCCCCCCCTCGCCCTCAACCTATATTCTAGATCAAGTACCTGCCGCTGGTTCTAGCGATGGGAGCCTGCCCAGATGATGCGCAAACGTTTTTCATGCAGCAGTATCGGTGGTGCATGGGCAGCGCCACCCTAGTGCTTCAGACGGAGTTCTGGCGCTCGAGCATCTCGAGGATCCACAAGCTGTGCTTCCTGAACGGCATGCTGTACTACATCGCTACGGCTCTGGTGCGTGCGCGCGCGCGCGTGTGTTTTGTGTGACAACGTTTTTGCCGGGAAGCGGAAGACACCATGAGCTTGAGCTTTTTATTTTTTTACCAATCAATCCGCCGGAGGATACGCGTGAAAAAAAGAAAAGAAAAAAACTACAGTAACCTGCGCGGTTGATGTTAATGGAGTTCGAATCTAGTGTAACACAGATGGGCATAGTTTCCGTGGCGGGAGAGGCGATAGTAATCGGGACCAAATATGCCTGGTAATAACGCTGGAATATGTAGCTTTTTGTGTGTAGAATGGGTCCTGATCGGTCCTGATTACTATAGTCCCCGGTAATAGATGGTGGTTTGACTTTTGCGGGGCAAGATAGGAATCGGGTCAAAATATCCTTCGAACGTAACAGTACTGGAATGTATAGCTTTTTGTGCACGTGATGGGTCCTGAATTTCTACGGTCGTCCATGGCGGGGTTGGTTGACTTTTACTTGTAAAAATATGAATCATGTTGGATAGTAAGGCCGGTGGACAGAGCACCTGCTGTAGTCGATTTCGATAGGGTTCGACTTGATGACGACAAACACAACACGTACTCGTCGTCGATATTTTGAAGGAGGGATGGTTTGATTCGGATGAACAGCGTTTGCTGTACCACATGTGTGAAGGCTGGTGCTGGTGACGGTGGTTGAGGTGGTGGTGGTGGTGGTGGCGGTTAGTTGTGTTTTTCCTATGTAAGCAGTGATCGAGCTTCCCCCCCCCCCCCCCCCCCCCTGTGCGAGGTAAAGAACCTTTACTCTGCACAAGAGAATTGATCGTATCACGTAGTGTTCAAGGTAAGGCACCCAAGAGGCAGTTACATAGTACTCCCATTGCTGTCTCTGGAAGTATCCACACCGGAAATTAAAGTAACTCAATTGAAGCTGTCATCCATATGCAAGTCTGCCTCACAAGCGGTTCTTAGTAGGATGCAGCTCACCCTCCATGCGACTCGCCGGACACCTCACGGCGCTTCGCGCTTGGTGCAAGCAATGTCTGCCTGGTCGGTGAAAACCCGACGCGCTCCGTCCCGGCATTGTAGGGATGCTGGGGTCTATAGTCATATGACTACGGCCGTGCACGAAAATGAGTACACCCCCCCCCCCCCCCCCCCCCCCCCCCCCCCCCCCCCCCCCGCGCCCCCCCGCCTCCCCAACAATGTTATGAACGGCCAACTGTTGGGGGTGCCTCTACTATTACGGGGGTACATAGTTAACAGGACCTATGGTATACATTAAAACCTATATATTTAGGTATTTTTACTAACAAAATGTGGTCCCGTTAACTATGGACCCCTGTAATAGGAATCAGAACAGTGCTTCCTCTCGAAAGGGATGCGGTGGTCCATGGTCAAATGACTTGAGGCCAGCAACAAATGAGCACGCCCCCCCCCCCCCCCCCCCCCCCCCCCCCCCCCCCCCCGCCCAGTGCTCCCTGCCTCTTTGTCTTGGGCATCGACCAGAACTTGAACAACCCCTCCCCCCATTATTGCCCCCCATCCGTCCCCGCCGTATCGTTGGCTTGTGCGCCAACAAAACCGTGCTTGTTTTGTTCCCCACAGCTCGTATTCCTGGCGCCCGTCCCTATCCTGCTGCTGGTGTGGATGGAGTCCGACGGCGTGCTGTGGTACCACTCCGCCTTCGCCCTTCCGTCCATCGTCTTCGCGGCGGTGTTCATGCCCTTCTGGTCCAAGCAGCCCTACGGCATGGCCTGCCACAGGGTCAAGGTTTTGCAATGGTGAGAGGCTTTTTCTAGTGTTCGATAACTCTCTCCATAGTTTTTCGTTGGTGATAGGCGTTTTTTCATGTTTATGAGTAATTTTGGGTGTATGTGTTGATACACGTTTTCGGGGCATGATACGGCTTGGCCTGCCACAGGGTCAAGGTTTTGCAATGGTGAGAGTCTTTTTTTTTTTAGTTTTTAGTTGCTAAGATGCGTTTTGTTAAGTGTTTTGTAATTTTCGGTGTATATATTGATACGTTTTTGGCCCATGATACGGCATGGCCTGCCACAGGTTCGAGGTTTTGCAGTGTAAGAGGCGATACGGCATGGCCTGCCACACGGTCAAGGTTTTGCAGCGTAATACGCATTTTTTTTTTTCCATGTCTTCTTGTTTTTAATATAGTGTATCATCCTCATTTTTGGGCTGCTGCTGCATGCCCAGTCACCAGGGGTCGATGTTTTGCGGTGTGAGAGGCTTTTCGTGTGGTTAGTGGTCTTTTGTGTAATATGCCTGTAGCCTTCGCGGCGGTGTTCATGCCGTTCCGGCCCAGGCAGTGCCCTATGGCATGACCTGCCACAGGGTCAAGGTTTTGCAGTGTAAGGCGTTTTTGTGTAGATATTTGACCCCTTTTTGGGCTGCACCCCCGCCGTGGGGATGACGCACTTGGAATCGGGGGTGTTTTTGGATCATGCTCTCTTGTGTATATATTTTTTTTTTTTCCATTTTTGGGCTGATATAAACGGCATGGCTTGCGACAAGCTCAAGGTTTTGCATTGGTAAGAGGCTCGTTTTCTTTCGTTTTTTTTTTCGGGTCTGTTTGATTCGTTTTGTTTGTCCGTTCGTTTGTTTGCTCTGTTCTGTTTCGTCCGCATTGTTTTTTTTTGGTTTGTTTGTTTCCGTTTGTGTTGTTTGTTTTGTTAAATCGTTTGTTTTTGCTTGTTTTGCTTGTTCGTCTGTCTGTTTTATCTGTGTGTTTGTCTGTGTGTTTGTCTGTCTGTCTGCTTGCCTGCCTGTCTGTGTGTCTGTCTATCTGTCTGTCTGTCTCTTTGTTTCTTCCCCAGCTACGCCCACATGTACGCAGTCAAGGACCGTCTCATGGGTCGATCGGCGCCTTGGGTCCCGTCGGGTGCTGGTTCTTCCAGGTAGGGAAGGATAATATGCGCAGCGTCACCCGTTGGATATTTTATGTCGTGTGTGTGTGTGTGTGTGTTGTTGTTGTTGTTGTTTTTTTTTTTTTTTGTCGTTTCGGTCGTATTTGTAGTCTCTGTCGTGTGTGCCATCTCTGTGTTAGTTGTCCCTTTTTGTCAGTTTCCGTCTTAACTTGATACCTTTTTTGTCATTTTCCGTCTCATGTGTTCCGGCTTGTCATTTCCGTTTTTATCTATGTTCCCGTTTTGTCATATTTCCGTTTTTTTGTCCCGCTTTGTCATTTTCCGTTTTTGTTGTCGCGTTTGTCGTTTTCCGCTTTTTTGTCCCGCCATTTTTTTTTTTTTTTTTTTGTCCCGTTTTGCCATTTTTCGTTTTTTTTTTTTGTCCCGTTTTGTCAATTCCGTTTTTATTGTCCCGTTTCGTCATTTTCCGTTTTTTGTGTCCCATTTTGTCATTTTGAGTTTTTTTTTTTTGTCCCGTTTTGTCGTTTCCCGTTTCGCAACTTGAATACCAGGTATATACATCTGCGTGGGTGTTTTTTTGTTTGTTTTTTATATTGTGCTTTGTCTTCCGTTTTTCTTTTCTAATTTTTTAGGCCGTTCTGTATTTTCTGTCCCTTTTGTCGTTGTTGGTGTTGCTTGGCAAAAGTAGTGGGGGCGAGAGAGGCGCTCTGTTCTCGCACCAAACAACCTCGAGAGAGAGGAGTGCAGTCGATGGCCTTTTCCCATGATAACCCTTCCCAATGTGCATGGAAACCCCCCTTTTTCTGCTACACCATGACCCATGTTTGCTCTGTACTTGGTCTAATACAACAGTTGCCGTTAGCCCCCCCCTGTGGGATTTTGGATTTTTTTCTTTTGTGCTTGGTACACTCTGGTAAAAAACGTCATGAGCGCCCATCTGTCGGTGTGTTTTGGGAGTCGGAACGTGCTCTGTCTCGAAAGGGATACGCTTGTCCAATGGTCGAATGACCGAGGCGAGCGAAACTTGAGTACCCTCCTGCGAAGGTCTATTGTCATGCATACGGCTGCTGCTGTAGGCCATGCATGACATCGAGTGCCTCTTACCCCCCGCCCCGCTATGAACGGTGCCTGTATTAGGAGCACGAACGGTGTTCCGTCTCGAAGGATGCGTGGTCAGTGGTCAAATACCTATAGGCCAAGCAACAGATGAGTACACGTTTCCCCTCCCGTCCCGTCCCTTCCCCACTTTTTTTTTTTGTCCATGGTGTCGTTTCAGGGCGTCTTCTGTGACGTACAAGTCGTCAATGCGGCTGCTGATCGGGTGGAACCTCCTCATCACCGCGCTAATTATCGGAGGCTCGGCATGGAGGTGGGTAAATATGTGTTTTACAGGTCGTATGGTGTGGGTATGATATTGCGTAGTATGATGCAAAAGGCATGATCAGATTTGCGATATTTTGCGACACGGCACGAAATTATTTGTACGGTGTGAATTGCGACGGGACGCGATGGGATACGGTGTTGATACACTGTATGGTGCGAAGTCTGCTTTGATATTTGACGGTGTAGTTTACGGTGCATGGTGCGGCGTGTCGCGATATGGCAAAATATGTTGTGTGATGTTATGTAATTCGATATTAGATCCTATTAAGATGTGATATATATGATGTTAATATTTACGGGGGTTCGTCGTTAATGGGACCAAATTTTGTTAGTAAAAATAGATAAATGTATAGGTTTTCATGTAGACCATAGGTTCTATTAACTATGGACCCCCGTAATAGTAGTATTGTGAAACGGTGTTGTATACCTGGCGTGCCATTCTCTTATATCGCAGGCCGGGGCGCAACTTTATTTTTTAGCCAGGCTCAAGTTATCTGACAATGACAGGAAAAAACCCCCATCCTGATGCTCCGTCCTCCCTCCCTCCCTCCCTCCCTCCCTCCCTCCATCCCCTCTCTCCCTCCCTCCCTCCCTCCCTCCCTCCCTCCCTCCCTCCCTCCCTCCCTCCCTCCCTCCCTCCCTCCCTCCCTCCCCCCATCCCTCCCTCCCTCCCTCCTCCCCCCGCCCCCGCCCCCGAAATTTCGTGCCTGATGTTGTTTATTCTCAGGATGACGGAATACCCCTGGTACCACTTCCTCCCGGCCGTGACTCTTGCGGCCGGCAGTTTCATCCTGAACTTGAGCACGCTCTTTGAATGACCAATCCGATGGAGCGCCCCCTTCCATCGACCAATCAAAAGCAGCATGCTTTTCCACGAGAGCAATATGATGAGCGAAGCACCCTCTCTCGCTGGCCAATCGTATCGAGCACTCTTTTCCACGGACTAATCAGATGGCACCGACCAATCAGGTCGAGTACCGTCTTTCCTCTGGCCGATGGGACTGGACAGTCTCTTCCACCGACCAATAAGATCGACGGACGGAGATTACGCTCGATCCTTTGTATTTCGAAGCACCTGGTACATTTCTAGATTTTTCCTGCATATCAGGTATTTATTTGCCGAATTTCCTCGCATGAAGTTTTTCATTGCAAATTGTCATCTGCAATTTAGGAGAGCGCAGAAATCTCATTGCAATTTTAGGGAAACCGCAAAATTCAGTGCATTTTTTTTCCCGTTGCAATTGTTTTGGCTGCGGTTTTCATTTGCGCATGAACATTTTGCAAATTTCACTTTACAAGAATGTTTCACCGCAAGTTTGATGTGCGGTGTTGATACATTTTTTGTTTCAACTCGTCTAGAGTATCTATTAATACGTACATTCATGCCAGATATATAATCTTTCACTGCATTTGTTTTTTTTTTTCATCGCAGATTTTCGTTTCAAATTTCATTCCCCCCCCCAAAACGGCTGTGTTTCTACTATGTGTTCTATTATACTATCTAGTGTACTGCGATGAAAATACGTTTAGATTCGTTGTGTAGGGTAACGCCTCCGGTAGAGGAGAGGGAGGGAGGGGGGGGGGGGGGGGGGGGGGGGGGGGGGGGGGGGGGGAGGGGGGGGGGGCAGTTACCCCTTTTACCGCTGCGAAAGATTTTCCACATTTGATTCCCGGGAGATGCTCCACAAAATCGTGGGCGCAGTCCTAAAGGAGTTATCAGCAGCAGCAGAAGCAGTGCATTTGTCGGGTGTAAACGTCCAAGCGGGGACAGGCCTTTGAGCTCATGATTACCCCGGACCGACTCGCAAAGGTGCTATTATAGTGAGTGGGACGGACCGGCCATTCCGTGCCGTGTCTTGAGGCCGTTTTTTGGCCCTCGTGCTCTAGTTGAATTCATGATTTCCTTGTGCTGGCGTCGAAGAGATGCCCCAAGGAGCCGGTCATTCCGGCCGCCTCTTGAGGCCATTTGTCGGCCTTCGTATTTTTAGTTAATCTCATGTTTGCCTTGTGCTGGCAACGCAAATATGCGAGGGAGCCGGCCATTCAGGCCGCCTTTTTGTCGGCCTTGGTATTCCAGCATCAAGCGGTTAAGTTGGTTTTCGTGCCGAGCAAAAAAATATGCTGTAAAAGACCGGTCGTCTCGGCCGTGTTTTATGGCCTTGTTTTTGGCCTGATACCTTATTCTACGCTTTCAAGTTGAAGCTCACGATTTTTGCCGTGTGCCGACTGGAAAAGTTGTGTGTGTGTGTGTGTGTTTTTTTTTCTTTTGTTATTGTTTTTGTCCTCGTCGGGGAAAACACCGGAGAAAAAAATCGCCCCACAGAATATGGAGCAGCGGCGGGCGCTGTGACGAGTATGGCCTGGTCTACGTTTACAGTGCCCTAAACTAAATAAAGCTAATGCAGAACCGGGACTCGTTGAAACAAAACCCCCCCTCGCGCCAACTTTGTTTGCGCTGTTGTGGCGTGTAGACACCGATCACCATTCCACCTTTCAGAAAGACGCTTGTTTTTTTTTGGGGGGGGGGAGGGGGGGGGGAGGCGGGAGAGTCTTTGGGTGATGCGTTTTTTTTTTTTTTTTTTTCGGTGGGCATTTTGTGCCGACTTCGTGCTATTAAGTTCCGCCCCCAACAAAGTTCTGCATCGTGCTTGAATTATCTCGCTGCCCTTTGAACAGAGTCTGCGTCGTGCTTGAAATTGCTTGCTGCCTTTTAAACAACGTCTACGCCTTTGGTCGTAGAGACGAAGATATTGTGTGTTGTGTGTTGTGTCGATAATTAAGGGTTTCATCTCGGGGAGGGCGTTTTTTTTTTTTTTTTTTTTTTTGTTCGTTTTTGTGTGTGTGTGTGTGTTTTGGTCCGGGGGTAGTTCCGTACGTTTGATGACGGGAAGGGTGTGCTGGCAAGGTTTTTGATGATGATGATGATGATGATGATGGTGATGGTGATGGTGATGGTGATGATGGTGATGATGATGATGGTGATGCTGCACAGGGTGGGGATTTGTTGAGGATGGTCACGATGCTGATTTGGTTATGATGCTTGTGATGCTGATCTGGTGATGATTGATGCTGGTGATGGTCAGGATGGTTTGGCGGTGATGATGCTGATGGTGACGTGGTCATTGCCGATGCTGGCGATGCGGCTGCTGCTGCTGCTGCTGCTGCTGAGCGAGTGAGCAGGTGGTGCTTGTTCTGATGATGACGATGATGTCGATGTTCATGTTTTCCCGTCTTTTTTTAACGACGGGGTGTTGGCAACATGCTTGCAGTAGGGCAGGAATGAATCTGGCCCCGAAAGGACCTTTTGTAGCGAAGGAATGAATCCGTTGTCGAAAGTATCTCTTCTCCTTCTCGAAAGGATCTTTTCTCCTTCTCGAAAGGATATTTGTTCTCTCTCGAAAGGATCCGCTCTCTTCCGCGAAAAGATTCATCTTTCTCTTTCGCGGAAGGACCCGTTCTCCTTGCCCAACGGATCCTTTCAACACCGGGAAGATTCCACACAAGCATTATTGTTTTCACTCTTTGGGAATCGAGTGGGGCCCTTGACCGGTCTCCTCGCTTAAAATATTTCAGTGTTGTGTTTAATTTTTAGTAGGGGTACATGCGTACTCACGGAGTACCTGGGTACACAGCCAATTAGCACCAAAACCGCCAGGTTAAGTGCTGGGACACCTCCAGAATCTTCACCCTGCTATTTATAGACATACCCTTGAAAAGTTTTGTTTTGTTTTGTTTTTCTTCCGTTGTTCTTAGGTGCGTGTCTTGACTTGATGGGCGTGGATTGCTTTTTTTTTTCTCCGCGCGTGTCCTGTCCATTCTACCGTTGAAAAAAAATGCGGTTGTGTGTAGTATTCTCGTTGAGGGTGTCGATGTTTAGAGCGACAGAGGAGGGCTTTTGCTTTTTTAGCCCCATTCAGCAGCGCCTTTCTTCACATGTGAATGAAGGATTTTGTGTTTTTATTCATCCCCCCCCCCCCCCCCCCCTCCCCACCTCTTGCCTTATACCCCCCATCTCCCAGCCTAAATCTATCCAAGAAAGCAGCGTTTGGTCTGCTCTCCTCTAGCTTATTTGCGCGGGATTTGTTGCGTACATACATAGGTCCCCGCCACCATTTGCTTTGTCAGCATTATTGCGACGAGCAAATTATTCGGGTGTTTTATTATTTTTCGCTGTATGTCGGGGGTTGTCGCCAGCATCTATTTCTAATAATAGCAGATGAACTTTTGTCCAAGTTCTTGCGTTATGTGTTTTTGGGTCCGCGCCCGTCAGCTTATTGCCGCGACTAGCTAGCTGTGTTCAGGGTCCTTTTTTTTCTGTGTTTTGGTGATTTATTCGGCTAGCTTAATTGCAGCGACGAGCTGTTCAGGTTCCTATTTTCTGTATTTTGGGTCCGTGCCCCGTCTGCTTGTTGCTGCGACGACGAGCTGCGTTCCGGTGGTTCCTTTTTTCGGTGTTTTTGGTCGTTCTTGCGAGGTTGTTATTGCGGGGATATTGAGCGCTTTGGGTTCGTACTCTTCGCGTTGGTTTCTGGGTTTTCCATCGGTTTCGAAATTTTCGGGGTTTAGTCGTGTAACCTGGCGTTTTTGAGTGTTTTGGGGTGCTTGCCTCGAACTCAGTTCTGGATTGGACTCTAAATGATCATGTTCTGGATCCCTGGGTACTGGGTCTCAAGACTCGGCGGTATTCGCCATTATTATTTGGCCAGACTGTGGGACCATTCAAATCTCATCTGTGCTTTCCGTGCATAGACGGTCGTACGTACGTCTCCGCAGTAGCTATTTCCATGTTTGATCTTGTGGACAGCGCAGTATTGTTGCAGCTTTATATAAATATGCATATAGTTCGTATACACGAAGTATTTCATGCGTAGCCTATACGTGAGACAATTCGATCTTTTTGATTGATTGATTGATTGATTGAATGATTGATGAATTGATTGATTGATGGATTGACTGGTGTTGTAGTGGTGTTGCACGAGAGGGCTTTGCTTTTCCTTTCGCATTTCTTTCTATTTTTCTGTTTTTTGAAATCTAGACGAAGATCGCGATTTTTCTATAGATTTTTCTCAGATGTTTCCACAAAAATACCCGGTACATATGGTCCGAATTTGTTACATTTAGAAAAGTGAGTGAGAGCGTGCGTGTGCGTGGATTTTCGGCTCGGTTTGGTCGCGGTGGGAAGAGCATTCTGTGACTTACTTCTTTTGTGGACACACCAATAAAGGCGGTTTGAGTGTGCGATGTAATACCTGAACCTTGCTTACATTTTCGTTTTTTGGAGTGAGTGGTATTTTCTCTCGCTATTGGATAAAAAAACGAGGTCATGCCCCTGGAAAGAGGAGAGAACCCAGGCCTTGTTAGCCAGTAGGTGACGGCGATGTCCAGGAAAAGTCGGGTCAAGGCGGGGGGGGTACATACAAGCCGCGGCCAGCCTCTTCGTCCGCGCGTGGTTCTTTCGTCAATCCAACCTCTGTGAAATGATGTCACTGCTTAGATTCCTTGCCTACCTGAGTAGGAGAAAGGGAGTAATTATATAGACGAAAGCGAGCCACGCCAAGGTATTCATTCAGGGGTCTCATAGGAAAGAGGGGGGAGAGGGGGGGGAGGGGGGGGAGAGGGGGGGGAAGGGGGGGGGGGGTGTACTCATTTTAGTGCATGGCCCTACAGTAGCCGTATGACCGTGAGATGACCTTCGAATCGCTACGTACAATGCCGGGACGGACCAGGTCGGGGTTGAAGGGAATCCCGACTATCCGACGGAGTTCCACAACTATAGTTGAGGAATATGGTCTTGCAGGGGCGAGGGGGGCGGGGGGGAGGAGGGGGGGGGGGGGTGCTAATGTCATGCATAGCCGTAGTCGCTATGACCATATATAGTCCCTCGCATCTTGCAATGCCGAAACGGAGCACGTCGGGTTTTCACGGCGCAGGCCGGTGAGGGTTATAAACGGTTGGATTTTGGGCCTTCAAATTTCTTGACTGATTGCTGGCAGGGCTTCGCAGTTCAAGGAAAACTACACCCGGGTATTTTTGCGACTCCATTTTGCGTTTTTGTTTTTTTTTTGTGTGATTTTCTTTTTTGTTCGTTATAGATATACCAGGTATATCTTACCTCGTATAATAAGTGCTCCATGAGAGTGGTTCTCATTGGGTGTGTTGCCTGCGCGTACATTTTTTTTGTTTCTTTACACTTGGGGTTATTTCGGGTGAGGTTTTTTTACCCCCATGTAAGCCGTACAGTAGCATGACTCTAATGATATAATAATAACGGTCAAACCTATACGCTTGCTGGCAGCGGTGCAGTGCGTGCACACGCAGGTCGGAGGATACGACCGATTCGCGCCACTTGCGAGGACCTGCTGAAGGTCTTTCACGGCACACACATTCCTGGTGATGATGTCTACACATCTGGTACCAGTATACGTTTATGAAATAAAAAACAACAGCTGTGAGATCGAGGATTTCGCCGAAATGCAGCTTTTGCAAGCATCCTGTCGACGACGCCAGATGTGAAGCGGAGGCCGCTCTAGGTTGGTGGTAAGGGTAGTGCTAAGGGACGCAGGTGGTTCTGGCAGCTGGAAATCAGTGCTTCGCTTCTTCTGATTTAGATCTTATTGATGGCGAGAGCTGAGGAGGTGCTCCGGTAGAGAAGTGAGAGGTAGGGGGGCGGGACTCGACGCCCAGATATACTCGTTCCACCCCACGCCACAAGCTCTCCTAAATTCCTCTTATCTGATGTACGCCTACAGAACTTTCCTATGGCTACCGATCGTTCTTCTGCTAATATAAGAATATCTCACTTCGTGGTCCTAGCTGCGTGAAGGAACATTACTCTCGTCTAAGGGGTTTTCTGCCCTAGGGAACGTTCCTAAGAGAACGTTACTCTCAACTAACGGAATATCCGCCGGGTTAATCCATTATTTGGATTATTCTCGTATTCGTGAGACTACAAGACTGCAACGTATTATCTATATCTATAGCCCATGAGTGCTCTACTCATATCACATGCATGTGATAGTAAGATCCCGCGAACTACGGGTTTTATATGGCCTCATGCAGGGTATCCAGAGGAAGACCAAACCAGAAGCTGCAGAATTCAAGGAGTGGATGCCTACATAATATAAATATATAATATATCAAAATTTAAGTATATATAATATATAGTATCTACTGTTTTGTAGGTCGTCTTGCCGGACACTAAACTTGTTGATCAAAATCTTTGACGGCAGGTACATTCCTGACATATTATGAACACTGCATTTCGTAAATTTGTACGCAGGTCGTGATGGCAGGCGGGAGGTAAGCGTATGATCTTGCATGGTCTCCATCCGTCGGATGTTCCGCCCACCATTTGATGCGCGTTCAATTCGTGGGATGAAGTGAACCCCTGGGCCCTTCATCCTAAAGAACAGCCCGCCCGCGCCTATTTATCGTGGGATAATCCTTTTTCTATTTGTACTACAGTACGATATCCGTCCTTCACGTTCGTTATTTATTGATGATCCACCCCTGCGCCCTTCATTCGTGGGTCAATTTTCCCTTACTGCGCGCTTTCTTTGTGGGATAATCCGCCTTATTATTGTGCACTACACCCTTGGATTTTTGAAGGATAATCCGCCCCCTACTGCGCCTGTTCAAATAGATCGGTTCATGCTAAGGATTGGTTCGATCACGAGGAGGAGTACACAGCTCGAGGCCAGAGTTGCCGCCAGGGAAGAGGAGTGAAAGTAGAAACAGGTATCAGGTAACAGTTATTCAGTCCGTACAAGAAATGAAAGATAAGTAATTCCGTCCTCTCTCTTTTTTACAAACCTGGAACCCCGAAGAGGCTCCCATTCGGGGAAATACACAACTCACCGCATCTCCGTAGCACTCTTACAATTACACCTGGTCGACCTTGACGCAAGTGACCGTAAAATCCCACAGCCTCCCTACTTGCGACATTTTCATGAAGTGCTACGGTAGCAGTGTCTACGACGTGCTAGATCTACAATAATAACCCAAGTCGTGAATCTCGTGATGTGACACTGAAGGTTGCACTGCTATCACCCCAAAGACATAATTTCCAAAACCCACTATTACGGGGGGGGGTACAGTAAATAGGGCCAAATATTGTTGGTGAAAATAGGGAAATACACAGGTTTTTGTGTGTACCGTAGGTCCTATTTACTATGGTCCCCCGTAATGCCAGTACGACGTAAACAACGACAAACTGTCACGGCGGAGGGACGTGGGAGCAATCAAAAGTACGACGGGCTGAGGCATGCAGCCACGAGTCGTCGGGCGCAGGGTGGAGGCGGATCATTCTGTGGGTGTGCGGACTTGCGTTTCCTTGAGCAGACGATTTCAGTCTGCTGAATACAAAACGCCTGACCAAGGTCGACAAATCATGCAACGCCGAGGCCTGCACCGAGTGTCTTCAGACGAGAGGCAATAACGAGGAAAAGTGCAAAACCTAAAAAGTTAACTAAAGGACTACGTGCCAAAGGATAAAAGGCCAAACCAACCATCCACTCGCATAAGCGCATCACTTCACGTGTTTGTGAGCTCAATCAAGCATCTGCATCGCTCGTGATCGGGAGGTTTCGTCATCGTTTGCTCCTCTCTAGTCCGAGCGAAGCATTGGAGCCACTGGGACTGCCGACGGGTCCAACTTACGACCTGAGGAGGCAAGTCAGGTGACTGTCACCAGAGAGCTTACCGTAACATGGTGGACCCAGGGAGATCGACCCAGACAGGATCATGAAGTGGTGATAGTGGTACGAGCACCGTGCAGGTCGGAGAGCAAGTCACACGAGCAGTAGGGCTGGGGTCTGAACAAAAATCGAGGAGGTTCGGCGAACTGATGGAATCTGATATGTTGTGCTTGTTTTGTGAACTTGATGGAATCCGATAATGCTTTTGGTCTGGCAAAGCTTTGGCGTCGCGAACTGGTGGAACCTGCTGAACAGTTGTAAGTCACCGTACGCAGCTGGAAAGCGAAGGTGAGCGCCCGCCAGCTACACAGTAGACGTGTCGCGGGGTGAGCGCTTCGCGGGGGTAGCGCTCAAGGTGACGGTGAGCACTGAGGAGCAGGAAAGTGAAGGGGTTTTCGCTGTATCGCTCTCTACGCTCGTACGTATCACATCACGTAAATGACGACCTACGGCCGGTAATCTATATTCCATTACGGAGGACCATAATAAATATATATTGTTAGTAAAAATGGGGACATATGTAGGTTTTTGTGTGTGCCGCAGGTCCTATTTACTATGGTCCCCCGTAATAATACAAAAATAGAAGCCAGCTTTTTATCGTGAACCGGCCATAGATGGTGTTATAAGAGGAGCACGTGCGGACAGGAAAATGCGATTGGGCAGAGAACGAACCCTCACAGAGACCGCGCGTAGCTGAACCGTCTGCCGGTTGTGCTGCCGGCGGTGTCAATGAAGCAACAGACTGATGACAGCAAGACATTGGACAATGCCACGCGATAGGAGCAGAGCTGCCATACTCGGAGTAGGTACCAGAAGTAGTACGATATGTATATTCGTGTATATCAATGATGCAAGATATCACTACATATACCGCTGTCATAGTAAGTACCAGGTATGCATGTATGTATTATACGTACATACAACTGGGGAGCGGAGAATTCAGGTTGTATGCTGAAGCACAAGTACGCGACAACAACGCAGCAGTTGAGAATTTCAGAAGGTCAAACAAAAAAATAGAAGTTTGAAACAAACTGGCGACCCACGATATATTTACTGTAGTAGTACCTGTGGTACATACTGCGGCTATTCGTAGCTGTCATTGCCGAGTGCTCCGAAACATGCAATTGTGCTGCCCTTTGGCGTGACGAGAGATATTTAGCCCGGCATAGCAAGCGATTTAATATCAAGACCACACACATGCATGCGGGTTAGCTGCGCTGACCAGGCACCTGGTGACTACCAGGACTCGTTTGGGACTTGTTTGCGGCCGTGTTTTCGTTGACGTGAGCAGACGGAGACTATCGACAAGCTTTTAACATTGATTGCCTTTTTGGAATAATTTACATTGTACACATAGGCGCCTACCACAGTAGGAGGTTAAAAAAATGCTGACATGGTGCTTGCTATCGGCCGCGAGCAAACAAGAGGGGGAGGCAGGCTGCCTCACATTGACGAGTTAAGAGTTGGGTCACCCGCCCACGCTAGAAACCATGCATGGAATCTGAGCAGTGAGTTATTGGGCCTGCTGCAGTTTGTTAGAGCACTGTTGATAACACCTGCCGTAAGCTGCACATACAGGTGTGTTATCACGGGGGACCATAGTAAATAGGACCAAATATTTTTAGCAAAAATAGGTAAACATATACGTTTTTATGTATACCATAGGTCCTATTAACTATGGGCCCCGTTACAGTCCTGTCAGCAGAAGCGTCGGTAGGGCGGTGCCGCCAAGCTTCTGTAAATGCCACGCCTAGACGATGCCCTGGCCATGCCCGGCAAGGCTAACAAGAAATATCCGTGCCGCATCCCTGCAGTGTCATGGAAGCAATCACCTGATCACAGCAGTAGCCAGGGTATCGAGCGGTGCCACGAACACTCGTATCTCCGATAGCCGCTACAATTACAACGGTAGTTTTAATCTGGACACCTCTAAAAACCAGGTAAGGGATTTATGGCGCATAAAATATATAAAAAATCGCACACTGGTGACCTGCAGTGAGTTGTGCTCATGCAATTTATGCTAAAATAGTACCTCGTGCATGTGCCAGCATCATGGATATAATCACCGGCTTGCCGAAAAGGACTCGTCTTTCTTGTGGGCGAATAGGTACGAGTACGTACGTATAAACTAGCCCCGAGGGACCGCCAGGCCGCTAGGGGAAAGGAGGAAGAAACCGGAGGAATACGACCAATGACCTGGGGATGGGACGTTGATGAGGAACAAGATGTACTGTACCGGTACGTAGCAAAAATGAAATGATATGGGGAATAGAAATTGGGGAACGACTGGCAGAGAAGCGTATGAGCGATACTACTGATTTACCGAAGTATGTTCGGTTTATATAGGAACGGCATCTATCTACGCTATCTTGTCGGAAGGCAAGCCTTTACGGTTGTATGTACCGTACGTAGTACTGCCGTGAGTGCTGATTTCACATTAAATCGTCCGTTCTACCCAGCTTCATCATCAGTGCACCCAGCGTCCGTCCTGATTCCTTATCCTAGAGTGATACTAATTCTGTGGTCACAAAGACTGGGACAGAGAAAGCCCAAAAGCAAGAACAAAAATATCGCAAATTCGCGGGTGAAGCAAGCGAAATGCCGCCGTACAGTACGAGAACGCAACTCCAGCTCAATCAAGCGAGACAAGAAAGTAAAAACAACAAGACAATAAATTAATCAATTCTGAAATGAAACATAATACAAACGATGCAGATGTCAGGAAGGCTGCTAGAAGGAAAACATATTTGCTCAAGAAGGACAGATAGCTGCTGCACGGACGAAGAAACACGAAGCAGAGGAAGATGCCGGCATAAGGACGGCGGGGAGGGGAAAGGAAACACAGTGAGCTTAGACAAGGCACAAAGCAAGAAGGAAGAGAGAACGCCGAAACAATGCGGTGATAAGTCACCTGGGTGCCGGTTTCTGCTAGAAAATCGATTCGGGAACCTAGCCATACCCTTTGTCGTCTGCCTCGTACTCTCGTCAATAGCAGTGTAAAGTGTCAGTACTGCTGCTGTCGCCCCCGCCCCCCCATCGAACAACTCAGCAAGTGGTACGTATCAACTACCAGGTATCAGTATATTTTAGGCCCACCATCCATCATTGTGATCACCAGCATATCAACAGAGCTTTTTATACAACATAAGCTGAAAGCAATCGTAACATATACTGGTATACGGCGGTCGTGGTCCCCTGATAGCGGCGCCTGAGAAAAGTAAACCCCCTGTACAGCGGCACAAAGTCATATACGTTATACCGTACCATGTGGTATTACGGGGGTCCATAGTTAATAGCACCTATGGTGGACATAAAAACCTATATATTTACCTATTTTTACAAACAAAATTTAGTCCCGTTAACTATGGACCCCCGTAATAGTACCGGTATATATGAACTACTATTGCGGCACATTTAGAACTGCAGTGCCCTTTGGGGGACATTTCACTCAATTTCCAAGTAGTTTGTTGCCACAGCGGGACTGCGGTCCTGAAAAGAGAGAGCCTACCCTTACGGGGGACCATAGTAGATGGGACCTACGATACGCACAAAAAATCTACACATATCCCCCAATTTTTGTTAACAATATTTGGTCCTATTTGTTTTACTATGGTCCCCCGTAATAAATCGTCTCAGCGCGATTCGCAGAGCGGGTAGGCGATGAACAGCTGTCTCTACTACCGTAGGAGACACGGAGTCAGTCGTTCAGTACACATTATTACCCTTTAGTTTCGACACGGGCGTGAGAAACTTGTGACCAGGTACTGCCGGTTTATCGATGTTGCTGGTATGACGGGACAAGCGCTCACATGCCAAGCTCGGAAACATACGAAGCTTGGACATCATGTATGCGTAATGGGAGAGGCCCTTTTGTCATCTGGTCATTATCTCTATGCAATAGCATACAAAACAAGGGGGGGGGGGGGGTGGGGTTGACAGGGTGGTACGTTCGGGGGTGGGGTTGATAGGCTGGTATGTTTGAGGGTGTATGAGGTATCCTGATACACGTCAAGAAAAGGGGGTGGCACAGAAATGGTGCTACGTTGCCGTTGTTAATGTTCGTACACTACATTCCCCCCACGTAGTTTCGGCAGAGCCATGATCATGTCAGTTTCAAGCCGTTCGCCAGCATGTTCGCAGTTTATCAATACTGCTCGCCGATAATAAGAAAACGAATAAATGCATAAATAAATATATAGATATACAACACGCAAACGAACAGATGCACTATTGTTCCAAGATAAAACCGCCTGAATATCACAGTATCCCGATCGTCGCTATCGCCCTAGAACAAGAAAGAAAGAAACACAAAAGAAAACTGGCGGAGGACGGAAGGAAACAAGAAAGAAAGAAGAAAGGAAATACAAGTATGTACAAACAGAGTAAAAACCAGAAGGAAGATCGTGTCATCGCACCAACTACGCACAAACCTCTTCAGGTGGGGGCATACCGCCACCCGCACGGTCTCGACGTCTCCCCAGCCGGTTTATGGCCATGGGGAATTAGCGCGTCACCGGCCGACGGTGCAGGAGATCCGATCCCGCCGCCTCCGTCGTCCCGCCAACAGCTCCCGGTGCAGTCGGGTCTTTCTGCTGCTGCTCCAGCATCGACCCTGGTCCCCGGCCCCGTCAGTCGGGGGAGAACCGCAACACTATTCGCTTCAGGCGCAGTCACAGCCTACAGCCTCAGCAGCCCCCATCTTGTCGCTCCCGCCTTCAGCTATAGGGGGGAGAGCCCCATACCCCCAGTACCAACAGTGGCCACAGCAAATCCAGCGCCAGTATCCACCGCAACCTAGTCCAGGCGCAGTCACAGCCTACAGCCTCAGCAGCCCCCATCTTGTCGCTCCCGCCTTCAGCTATTGGGGGGAGAGCCCCATACCCCCAGTACCAACAGTGGCCACAGAAAATCCAACGCCAGTAACCACCGCAACCTAGTCAGTATTGGCCACTCACGGCAGCTCCAGTAATTCCTTTCTCGCTTAGGGCCAACCCATGCAGTATGGCCCACCCTGCTGGAGCCGGTCTCAGTGGGCGATTAATCTTGGCGGAGAGCAGGAACCGCAGGCGCCAGGAGAAGATGACCATGGCCATAGGCACCAAGACGCAAGGGCGACCACCAACCGAATTGCTTCCCTATTGAGATAGCTAGCCCAAGGATTGGGAAAGAAACGCGTTTACAGGCCTATCTACCGACCAGCCAAAAGCCCCTCTCGTCAAGAAACCAAATTTTCTGCTTCTGTGACGCGCTTAAAGAGGTGATGGAAGGCGAGGAGGGAGGGATGTGGGCCATGCCCGCGGAATAAACAGCGGCGAACGGCTCCAGCATCCCTCACCCGGCGGACAGCCTAACTCTTATGCGGGTAGAATATTTTATGAATCTGGTCTCACCCAACCTGGCTACGTGGGACGCGATGGTGCACAACACCATCGTCGAAATCTACACGGTGCATGGCGGGCGGGCGGTCGTTTATCCCGTTTCATCAAGTCACGACAACAGACTGGGCCCGCCTGCTTCTAGCGGAAGTGTCGAAACAAGGTGGGACACGTGAGACAGCCCGACTGGCTCAGGAGAATATCAGGCTCACGAACGGCGAAGCCTGGCTGTCCGGGTCGACCAGGCTTGTACTCCACACGAGGGTGAAGCTCAAGTCGACCACTCTAGGCCTTACGCTTTACACGAGATATACGTCTGGTGTTTCTTTTCAGAGATGCACCTAATCACCCTGGTGGAGCGAGCGCTGGACTTGTTCTTCCCACCCATGCTCGACAGACTGTCGCCGATTTCTTATGTGGTCCTGGTGCAGAAGGAGGTCACGGCACACCTAGCACGAGTGTCTGTGAACATCAACAACCCAGAGTCTGAGTATATGGTGTAGAAGGGACGCATCTCAAGAGCCATCTACGTTAGATTCGTGTGTGACTTGGCCGGCAGGGCACCCCGCTATCACCCACGTACAGAGACCGCCACCCCGACGAGTCGAATCCGGGCTCTCGGGGTCGTGGGGCTACGGAAGCTGAAGAGATTCTTGGACGAAGAGCAAGACGACACCACTCCGATGAGGCAGCCGCAGAGACAGTCCTTCAAGGGGGTCATGCCCTGGACGACGAGGCAGCTCAACGCGATACAGGCGCTTGCAGAACCAGTGATGGCGTCACTGGAGAGTCTTGGTTACCCAAGCGAACGAGGGGGACGAGGGCACCGAATCCAGCCTAGGAGAACCAGCAGCAGCATTCGCGAATGTGCCAGCTTCCACTCCAGGCCGCCACGGAACCCCCTTTTTACGAGGAGGTCTTGTAAGCGGAACGATATACGCCCCAACAGGAAGGAGGGGGGGAGCAGCCTCAACCGTCGGCGGAAACAAAGACAGGGATGCGGAGCAGGTAGAAATGTAGCAAGGGCTGCCGGCCCCATCGGACGACCTCGGAAGCGCCAACGAGGCCGTCAAGCACCACAAGGTACATTGTTATCATGCCAGAGGTGACGAGTGCCGCAAGTAACAACGGAACGGATGCCGAGTTTTGCACGACGACACAGTCATCTAGTTTGGCCACTACCCCCTGAATGAGGCGGTCGCTCTGTCGGAGCTGAAGCCGTGTGAGATGGAACAGGCGAACGAGGTGGACACCGTGCAGCCGACCAAAGACGTGGACTTGGACCAGGAGGCAAGAAGGTGCGCCCCAGAGGAACATCAGCTGGGGAACCCTGGAAATCGTCATGGACGGAGATAACAAGCGGGGACACCAAAGGGCCGACCATCACTTCCATCAAGAGTGTAAACGGGAACACCGAGACAGGTGTGGGTCACGGCAACAGTCTGGCACTCCAACAGAAACAGCTTTCGGTTGCCAGTGGATGTATTGGTAGACACGGGAGCAGGGGGCGGGGTTACGCGTTGGAGTGTTTCGTTTGCTCGGTTGAGCGAAACGCAAGGGGGGAGCAGAGGATGATCAGCTCCAGTGCTAAGGGGTTGTTTAGGGTATCCATCTCAAGTCGGAGTAGAGGTGCCCCCACGACATCGTAGGATCATGCGATATTCCGTTGGTATTCGTGCCGGAGGACCGCGTTCGCAGGATGACGGTCCGGGCGGTGGAAGGGTTGCCCTACGTACGGGTTGATTCTAGGCGCCGCATTCCTGAGACAGAACGAAAGCGCCATTAATTTCGCAGAAGGGGAGGCTTCAAGCCAGCGCCGGAGTCGCCGTGGATGCCACTGAGGTCAGAAAATTCAGTACAACGAGACGGCACGGCGGCCGACTGGCAAGAGAGACGGACGAAGACCCAGGGGATCTGCACTGCAGCAATGTAAACGGTGGAGAAAACATGGGACCGTTTGTGTGCTGTTGTGCAGGCTCCAACGGTAGGGGAACCCGAGGGACTGGCAGTGCCTGCGGCAGTTCCAAAGAAAGATGAAATAGCGTGCGAGGACGACGGTAGCTTGCAGTGGAACTTGCGCATGGCAAAGAAGGCAGAGGTAGGGGGTTTAGTCAGTATGCAGACGGAGACCTTTGTGAAGGGTCCTCAACCGAAGGACAGACAACTAGTGCTGGTGGTTTCGACAAGGCCATTCGACATGGAGATCGTAGCTGAGCTGGGGGTAGCGAGGGCAGTACAGTGGTGGTACCCTGGTAACCTCCTTCAGTGTACAGTCATCAATCGGACGAACACGCCACTAGCCGTGCCGAAATTTCTCGTGGTAGCGAAGGTACACGCGCAACCAACGCAAGCGACAAGGAGAGGATGCGGCTACTGCTGGAGCGGCCCGGAGGAGGGACCCCAGTTTCGGAGGTTGATGGAAGGGGAGCGGAAAGGCAGACGGGAGGGGGGGAAAGGGTCAGAGAACCAGCGGGAGTCGACCTAGCAGAAGCCGACATGAAACAGCTAGGCGAGAGGTACGAGCCGGACTTGCTCGAGATGCCACGGGTTTTCTGGGAATGGGGACTATTTACAGTCAACCCCAAGATTGTGCCGGCGTGCACGGGGGCCAAGCTTCGATTACCCCTGATCAAAGAAGATATCATGCCAGACGCGGCCAGACAACGACGATACTCACCAGAGCAAGAAACTATGATCCAGAGTGAATTTGTGAAGCAGTTCAACGCAGGGGCCATCCGCGGGTCGTCATCGACATGGGTGGCTAACTGTTTGGTCGTTCGCAAGAAGGGTGGGATAGCGAGGGTCTGCCAGAACTATCGAGATCTCAACACGTTGTTAAATCGAACAGTGGAGGCGTCGGAGACATCCAAATCATCCTCGACGGCGTGAAGGGGGCAGGCTGCTTCACGTCGATAGACCTATCGTCGGGCTTCACGCAACTAGAGATCGCAGAGGAAGACAAGCACAAGACCGCGTTGCGAGACGCCTACGGGACATTGTGGGAGCTCAACCGATGCGGATTCGGACTGATATATTATACCAGCGGGCTTTTGGTGGAACCCTCGGCCCTTTGAAAGGCAAGGGACTCCAAAAATGGCTCGACGACATCATCATCATTATCTACACTAACTAGGTAAAGGGACACCTGGTCCTTGTGAGGCAAGTGCTAGATGAGCTACATGTATCGGCTGCGGGCTTGTCGGTGAACTTCTCTCAAAATTCTGGTGGTAGTGCCTCCCGCAAGAGTTTGTGGGCGTGGGCGTGGTCGTGGACAGGCTGGGAGTGCGCTCGTCGCAGTCTAAGATCGACGCCGCCGCCCAGCTTGCCAAGGCTGATACAGTGGAGGAGGTGAGGGCCTTGTTGGGATTGACTGGCTATCTGAGGAAGCTCGTTCCCCGATATAGCGCCCAGGTATCGCCTATCTCAGATCTACTCCGAGAGACAAGATATTTTCGTCGAAACGGGCTCGAACAATGAAGGTACCATGGGGTGAGGGACAAGATACGGCGCTGGCAGGGCTGATTCAGGTTTTGACATCCCCCCGATCTTGACCATGACAGACTGGAACACCCCACTTCAGCCGCACACGGATTTCAGCGAGCTAGGAGCAGGAGTGGCTCTTATCCAAGGTACCGACAACTCGGAACATGTGTCAGCATTCGCGAGCCACGAGTGGTCGCAGACCGGCTCGAAGAACCGACGCGAAGAGGTCACCCACGGAACAAACTAGAGGTGATGGTGGTGTTGTGGGCAGTAACCCGCTTCAGACCATATATGTATGTAGGGTAGGAGGTTCACCCTTATCACCGGCTGTTCGGCGCTGATTTGGACGTTGAAAAACAAAGGGAAATGGCGAAAGGGGGGTATACCCCCCGGTTTTCTTCTAGCCACAGGGAGGTATAGGCAAAACACGCCCGCGGGAGGCGCTCCCACGTGCCCCAACTGGCTCCGAATTCAATTTTGACGCACTGGCAAAGCGCCGGCAGCTCATTCTGAACACGCTCGCCTCTTTGTTTTTTTGTCGAGCACGTCGTTGGGGCTAACGGCACCGTCGCGCGGGAGGGGTAAAAAAAATCCCCCCATTGAACAAGTGTTGCGCGATATACCCCCGCAACTCTACCCAATTTATGTAGTACCCCCGCGTGACTATCATCTTTCCCCCATTAGACTGAGTGACTACCCTGCGATGACCACTTATCACAGCCCCAGAGACAGATACAACCACTTGTACACGTTACCCTATACAGCAGCCCAAACAGCCCAGGGGCGGAAAATCCAGCAGTTGCGAGTAGTCTCCATCGAAATTTGCGGAAAAAACACACGGGGCAACAGATGCTATGCAAAACAAATATTTATTTTGTACAAAACATACCAATAGAGTGTCTGCGCAAAATAAAAAAATATTTCGAAGTACCAGGTATGGTTATTATCTGCTCCCCCGTTCCCGACCGACTGATCAAAAAGCCTGATCAAATTTGCACAAAAATGACGAAGTTACGCATTTTTGGATAGCATAATATACTACTGTAGAGCCAAATTTGTGTAAGATGACATTCGATCCCTGCATTCTGTCCGCCGAAAACTCTCCGGACGCTTTGAATCGGCCAAGCTCGCCTCGAGAATGGCCTCGGATCTCGGAACATGTCTGCTACCGGCGGGGTTTTGCGAGATGAAGTGCTGCCGCTGATGCTGCACGCATCTGCTGCCTGCTGCTGCAGCTGCTGCTGCACGTCATGGACTACGAGTACTGCTACTATGAATGCATGTTTTGTGTTGTTGTTGTTGTTGTTGTTGCTGCTGCTGCTGCAAGTAAGTGTGCTGCTTGCTGCAGTGCTGTTGCCGCAAGCGCTGCGGCAACCAAGCACTGTGGTGAGTAGACGCTGCTGCAAATAAAAACGCTGCTGCAAGAGAGCGCTGCTGCACAAGCAAGCTCTGCTGCGAGCAAGAGAGCTGCCTCAAACAAGCGCTGCTGCAAGCGCTGTTGCAGGCGCTACTGCTGCTTGCGGCTGCTGCTGCTGTTGCTGCTGCTGCAAGCGCGTGCACTCTTGCCGCCACGCCCCTGATCTTCGCCGCCACGATCTCTTTTCGGGCAGAATGGACAACGAAGAAGAAAGAGGACGATCTCCTCGTTGTGGCGGCATTGCTTGCACAGCGAGTGTCGAGGAGCACAAGATAGATCGCACTTCTGCCTGTTGGTACTTGCTGCTGCACACTACTTCTGCAGCTTGCTGCAGGTGCTACTGGTGCTGCAGGTAGGTACTACCTCTGCTTGCACAATTTCTGTTCGGCTGCAAGTGCTTTTTTTTTCTAACATACGTAAGAATCCAATATTTAGGGAGTTTTCGTCTCCGATTATGCGCATGCCGGAAGGCTTTCGATTATGAGTACCTTTCCCATGGAAATCCTTGATAAACAAACTATTTGTGCGCAGACACTCTAATCTTTGTAACGTACAAATAAAGTCGGAAGGAAAAAAGGGGTTCGATGCGTGGGTGATGATGGGAGTGGGTCGTGTGCACCAGGTCTGTAACGAGACACTGACTGCTCCCAGCAGACAGCAACAGACCAGAAACCAGGCAACACAGCGAACTCGCACACCGGGCAGCAGCGAACAGCACATGGTACCCAGCGACTTTGAGCGTGTCTGTTGCTGGCTGCTGAGAGCAGTCAATGTCTCATTATAGAACTGGTACACACGGTCCACTCCCATCATCGCCTACCCATCGACCCCTTTTTTTTCTTCCGATTTGAATTTGGTACGTTGCAAAGATTGGCATGTTTTTGTATAATATAAATATTTGATTTTACGTATTATTTGTTGCCCCGTGTGGGTTTTCCGCAAATTTCGACGGGGACTGTTCGCAACTGCTGGATGTTCCACCCTTGGGCTGTTCGGGCTGCTGCATAGGGTGACGTATACAAGTGTTTATATCTATTTCTGAGGCTGTGATAAGTAAGTGGTCATCGCGGGGTAGTGACTCGGTCAAAGAGGGGAAAGACGATGGTCACGGGGGGGTACTACATACATTTATGCAGAGTTGCGGGGGCATATACCACAACATTTGGTCAAAAAGGGGAATTCTTGGAACCCCTCCCGCGCGGCGATGCCGTTAGTCCCAACAACGTACCCGACTAAATAAAAAAAAGGCGGGGGTGCTCGGCATGGGCTGCGGGCACCTTACCAGTACGTCAGAATTGAATTCGGAGCCGGTTGGGGCACGTGGGAAAGCTTCCCGCGGCCGTGTTTTGCCTACACCTCCATACGGTTTAAAAAACAACCCGGGGAGGTATACCCCCCTTTCACCATATTTCGAAAAACATTCTCCGCGAAGCTACACCGATGGTCTCTGCGCCTGAACGAGTACGGCATGGTGCTACAATGGTGACCAGGCGTCCGCCACCAGCTCCCGCATGCACTATGAAGACTGCCGCGCCCTGAACCACCAGGAGAGGATATCCACGACGCACTCGGACGATAGGTCGAGTCGCCAGGTATACCGGAGGCCGGAGGGACCGGTGCTGGAAGGGATTCCCGATACGGAACTCGGTGCAGACGTGATGGACGTGCAGGCAGCAGGGAACTTCATAACAGTTGCAGGGGTAGCTCTCACTTCGGTCGGGGTGGAGGGCAGGTCGGGTGAGAAAATTCTTCCACTCCCGGGGCCTCTGGAAGCGGACGGAGGGCGGGTCAGAGACTAAAGCGAAGATGGCCAGAGTCCCGGAGGACTCACTGGGCTGAGCGATATCACGACGGCCACCAGAGCGGTAGCAACGTCATCCTCTCGACCCCCAACACGAACCCTTGGGACGGTGCGGCTACCTCAGCCCTCGCCCGATGCTGAGCCTAAGGATACTACTAGTAACCACAAGAGAAACGCAGCAAGGGATGTGGAGCCTGCAAATCCCTCGTCGCCCATACTGGCCCAGATAGCCGCCACGCTTCAGAACGCACGACGGTTGGCGGAAGCCCAGAGCAGAGAAGGAGTGCTAAGACTTATCTTAGCCAAGCGCGGCTCAGGCGAGGACCGATCGTATCTGTTGGACGATGAAGGTATCCTGTGGCACGTCCGAAGATAGGAGGAGACAAAGTTGGCCATACCCAGAGCCATCGTGCCAGGGGTGTTGGCTCTGGCCCACAGTACGTTTGGCCGTGGCGCGTACAACTCTGCTAGTTCGGGGAAAGTACAGCCGGCATACGCTTGTCGGGGATGAACACGAGTATTTGCTTTCGTGCGGGTGCAGGAGAAGGGAAAGGGCGAGTAGCCAGCGAGTGGCCATGACGCCTTCCAGGATCCTATGGCCGTGGGGAGTCCTTGAGGTGGATATCCAAGCCTTTAATCAGAAATGGTTGGCAGGGCATATTATTCTAGTCGTGGTGGATCGAGTCGGCAAGGTCGTGTTCGCTTGCTCGCTACCGTCAAAGGAAGCAGCGGGGTGAGTCGTAAGCTGCTGGAACTCCTCTTAACTTTTGGCGCACCGCTATCGATTCGGAGTGACACACGGGGGGAGTTCACCGCGCACGTGGCGAGACACTTGTGTCAATTCTTAAGGGTGTGGACAGGCGAAGGTCCTGCCAACCACCCCCGAGCGTAGGGAGCAGTTGAAAGAGCATGCGCGTGGCTCCAGGAGGTACTGTCGGGGCTCTGCAAGGCTTGGCTTTGGTCGTGGGACAGATGCATATTCCGCGCTTGTTGGATCCAGCGTGTCACCCTCGACTCCAGCCTGAGGTCGAACCTGATCCCATTCCGCTTAATGTTCGGTCGAGATGCTCACACACAGCTAGACTCTATCACGCCTGCAGTCCATGGAGGGGAGTGCAGAGGAGGACTGGATGCCTTCGTGTTGGACGAGCAGTAAGCCGTCTGAGAGACACGCAATGTTTTAGAGTAGAGACAAGCCGCCAAAGACCGAACTAAACAAGGCCAAAACGACAGCGTAGGCCTAGCTTCAACGGTGGGGCAAGTCAAGGTAGGCGACCACGTGGTGCTTAAGGAGGCAGCAAGCGCATGGCAGAGAGAAAGTGCTTGCTCGAAGCTAGCACAAAATTATTGGACGGGCCGTAGCAAGTAAGCGCTTTGTGGCACTCGGGTCTCAGCTACGCAGTCAACCTGAATGGTTGCAGCATCAGAAAAAGGCTGATGTCCGCTGTGGATATGAAGCCCTTTCATGAACGCCAAGCAGGTCTGCGCCACGCGTTTCAAGACGAGTTCGTGCACCCGGCTTGGGGACCGCCGAGACGTCCACAACCGCAGCGCCGCTGTATACGCCGAGTGGCCGCAGGGTCTCGTGGGATACTGCAGACTCGTGGTCCTGGGAGTACAAGGGGAAGCACCAGGACGGTGCGGACTCTAACTGACTGAACTAGGAGCGGGCGAGGGAGAGCTTTACCCCACTGCACCTGGACGTATTCCACGCTCTGTGAGAACTATATCATGCAGCGGGTTGCAAGACTCACTCGGCCGGGACGCCGACAATGGGAGAAAGGAAAGCGGCTTCCAGGGAAGAGGCGCTCAAGGTACACCCGATAAGAACCAGAGTCAAGAGGGAGTTCATGGACATCTGACAGAGGTCGAAGCAAGGTATTCGATGGAAAGGTGTACGACTTAAGCGACTCGTACTGGTGGCGGAGATCGGGGGGAGATGAATAGCCAGGAGCTAACGCAAGGGAGAGAGCTGGCGACAGCGTTAACTCAACCGTGTATTCAAATGGCGGGTCCGGCCAAATAGAAGGCAAGGACAATGATAAGATATGGGTCGTCAATAATCACGAAGGGGGAAGGAGCTATCGACAACCCCGATCTAAACCGTTGGTCCAAACGGTGGGTATGGAGCGGATGGGAAGGACCGGGGGGGGAACGGGAAGAACTCTGCCATCCGGGGCCGCACTGTTTAAGATTTGAAAGACAATACCAGACGTGGGGGGGTGTTGCGGCGGAAGGACGTGGGAGCCATCAAAAGCACGACGGGTCGAGGCATTCAGCCACGAGTCGTCGGGCGCAGAGTAGAGACGGGTCACTCCGTGGGTGTAGGACTTGCGTTTCATTCAGGGAACGGTTTCAGTCTGCTGAATGCAAAACGCCTGACTAAGGTGAACACCGCATGAAGGGCCAAGGCCTTCACCAATAATCGTTAGACGCTGCCAGGCACAAAAGAAAAAACATGCAGAACCTAAAATTTAACTAAAGGACTAAGTGCTAAATAACAAAAGGCTAAACCGACCGTCCGCTCGCATAAGCGCATCATTCCGCGTGACTACGAGTTTAATCGAGTGTCTGCATCGCCCGTAATGGGGGACTTTGGTCATCGTTTGCTCCTCTCTAGTCCGAGCGAAGCACTGGAGTCACTTGGACTGCCAACGGGTCCAACTTACGAACTGAAGAGGCAAGTTAGGTGAGCGTTGACGGCTCATGCCGGGGAGCTGGCCGTAGAGTAATGGCTGCCTTCCTTCTGTGAAAACACCGAACCCATTGGAATTCCATCATGGTAAATAAGAATACAGTTGATAAACTATGTCTTCCTGGATATCAGCTCAACACCGTTGTGAGCATAATCAATCCGCTCATGCACAGGGTTGGCTCTATCACGAAGTGAGACTAACTCGAGGCCAGGGTTGCCATCAGGCGGGAGTAGAAGGAGGACCAGGCATCAGGTATTCAGACCGTTCAAAAAGTGCAATGAAGAATTCCGTCCATTCTCTTTCAAATCATTCTGGGACCCCATAAAAGCTCCAATTGAGGGAAACAAACCACTGCCGCAACTCCACAGAACTCATACGGTAACACCTAATCGACCTTGTCGCCAGTAACTGCAACATCCTACAGCCTCCCTGCTTGCGACATGTTAATACTACAACAGCAGTACCATGCCGTACTACACTAGTATATCCACAATTACCCAATAAATAAATCGACATCGAGGGGGGGGGGGTAAGGGGAGGGCGGGGTCTGCTCGACTGGTGAGTATAGCCTTGCACAATATTATTTGCATGCCCATTTACTTATTTTGTTTTTGCGTCAGGATTGATTAGCCTGTACACATATTATTTGATAAAAAAAATAAATAGTACGTCGTCGGCTGTGAGTTCAACCGATCGGTCGATACTCAAGTTTGCAAGCTGAGTGAACCGTTCGCGCGTTTTAACTATTTGTGAGGACCGGATGGTTCTATGTACGTACATATACGTACGAAGGGTCGGGGAACATCGAGGCCCCTCAAGTATAATAAAGTCCTTTTAGCGCCGCAGCTCCGTTTTGGGGACAAACTACATAGACTTTGACTGCTTTGTACCCAGGACGGGACTGCGGTCGTCCTCAATGGGATAATTAACCTCAGAGAGTGTAGGGGCTACCCCTACCACCGTACTACCATGCCTCCTATCCTTCCGCACGCATCATTCATTCGTCGATTGGTACAAAGGAAACAGAAAAAAAAACTGGACGAAACAACGTAGTATGTAATATATCGTCTCCCCCTCAAAAAAATATCGATGTATTCATTGATGTTACTATTAGTACAAATATGCGACGTTCTGTTTCGGCTAATAAGGCTCGCAGCTTGTAGTGATGTCGGCGTTGAGCACGGACTCTTGAAGGCTAAGGCATAGAATTTAGAGCGGCATCCTTGCTACCAAGCAGAAATAAATGCTGAGCTGTGAATCCTTGAGATGCATTATAGTTCAGCCTGGAATTCTCAGCCCCTGCCTTTTATGAGTGCAGTCCCGTTTAGGTGTCAAACCACTGAGGGTTTGATTGAGTTTTGAGCGGTTGGTCCCCGAAAACAGAACTGCAGTTCTCAAAAGTTGCTATTAATACCAAATTCTGAACACATGTCGCGTACTGCATGCAGTTCATTATTACGGGGGTCCATAGTTAATAATACCTATGGTATACATAAAAACCTATATATTTACCTATTTTTACTAACAACAGTTGGTCCTATTAACTACAGTATGGTGCCCCGTAATAATAGTTTCCAGGTACGTATTGACATTGACAGTATGTTCTAAAATATAGCCAAGCCAGGATGTCGACCGATTTATGGTCCCTTGACGTAGCTAAATAAATTCACATATCTATACTAACTCAAGACAATATTACGGGAGACCTTATAGTTAATAGGACCAAATATTGCTAGCAAAAATAGGTAAATATATAGTTTTTTTTGTGTACTGTAGGTCCTGTTTACCATGGCCCCCCGTATTAGTATTCTACTGTTTTCCTCTGAATGGAAGGACCGTTTTGATTGAATATTAGTGTAGAAACGATCATCATATCTAGAGACAGAGTGGCAGAGTGGCGTTAAAACTTGACACCCGCCCGCACCCCCACCCGTCAACATAGGTGACACAGCAGCAGCAGGGTTACCCATGCACATTGTACTCGCGTCGGTGCGCCGGTGCGCGACGGTGGTAGATGAAGTCACACAAATGACAAGGACGCGAAGCAAAACGAAACACATGCCGTTCATGATGTATATACTGTTAAGGTCAAGGGTTGCGGGACACTTTGTATCCCTGGACAGGTATGCCTTTTAAGTCGGTAAACATTGCACTCACATGTGTTGTTTGCTTAGCTATAGAAGAAGAGCAGTCTTATTCCTTTCGTGCACGCGGAGACTGAGACCAAGCTCGTGCTCCTCTGGAAAACCCCTGGTTTTCCATCTAAGATACGCCTTCCAAGTACGACAAATACGTTCCCAGTGATTAAACCCAGGTAGTTACCGGGCTTTCAATCTCATACAAGACCATATCTTAACAATACTCAGAATAGGGCTCCCGCTATGGTGTGCAGCTTTATCCCGCACAAACATTTGTACTATTACGGGGGACCATAGTAAATAAGACCTACGGCACACCCAAAAACCTAGATATTTCCCTATTTGCACCATAACTATTTGGTCCTATTTACTATGGTCCCCCGTAATAGTTAGTCGTGTGTCGTCAATTTCAACCTTGCGTGTGGGCCCAGGCCAGCCCAACACCAGGCCTCAAGGTCAGCAGAGGCAGTCAGGCGCCCCGCCGCGTGTTTTGGTTGCGTTTTTCCAGAATAACGCTGGGCGGTCGAAGAGCCGCCTTGGCCAATAAGACCCGCACCCTGCACATTTTGTTTTTGTGCCGGAAGCAGCTGCACGTAGGTCGAGTCTCAGAGTACAGTAATGTGTGGCGTTGGTGGCTCCCTGAACCAAAGATGTGAGGAGATATGTCAAGCAAGGTTGGACGTGCGCTGTCAAGAGTGTAGGGCCGAGTGTACCCGACTGAAACCTACCTGGTAGTGGTATAGTTTGGTGTCAGTCAAGGCATGTCAAGGCAATGTTTCTGTCCGTCAAGGGTTGACAATGCTGTCTCCTGACTCCTCCTCCCTTACCTGAAGGGCCTTTTCGATTTCGAAGGACAGACGAAAGGGTGCATGAATGAATGAAGGCATTCGTTGATGGTGGATGGAGTTGGTGAGGTTTACGATTGAATGCACATGTGAATGAATGGGGGGATCAACGAATGAAAATATGTATGAACAAATGAATGAATGGATGAAAGGATGAGTGAATGACTGACTGAATTAATGAATGGATGCATGAACGGATGGATGTATGAACGGAAGAATGAATTGGTCACTTACGATGAATGGATGAGTGAATGAATGGGTGGATGGACGAATGTATGGATGAATGTATGAATGAATGGATGGATTGATGGACCTCTTCGCAGGTCATGACTTCACCCCGTCGACCGGGTCAGGAAGTATTCGATACATCACCAGTCGGGTTGAATTGGGTCGGATCGGGTCAGGAGGATGTCATACTTCCACAGATCGGGTCGGGTCGCCCTTACCCGACCCGACCCTACCTGACCCGCGAGGTTTGGCCCCACCCGTGAGCAGCTCTGAATTCTACTGCGGTGGACGAAAGTAGGAAGGAGACGGCAGACAGGGTGGTAGCAAGGCACCAGGCCGACTAGTAAGTGGAGCATGTATGTCTGTCTATCTATGCTACTCGCGCTTCAAACCGCTGCAGTAGTACTGTATGTAGTAGCTGGTTCGGACGTGATCTTCCTCAGTTTCCTTTTTTTCGTCTTCCGCTTCGATCCTCCGTGATTTTCTTGTTGCCACTTTTATACGGTTGTCCTTTTTCCTCTTGTCCCCCATATGACAGGGATCTTGTGGCGTGGGTGGATAACGAGCCTGCTTTGCTTCTTCGTGTGCCAGGTATTTTTGTCTGACGCATCGTTTCCGGGGGTGGGTCGACGAGAGCAGGGCGGAGACGGCAAGAAGGGTGTCAAGGCACCAGACCGACTGCTAATAATAGTATTGAGGTAGAACCTGTCTGCAATACTTGTGCCACACTCTGCTGCGGCTGCCTGGCTGGGGTTGTAAGGATTGATTACCGTGGGCTGGGCAATCGATCGATCCTCAACCCCTACATATATAGGTCAGTAGGTAACGCCTACCTTCATATTCGACGTCGTCGAGGGCACGGGTTCGAATCTCACTTTGATTGTTTCTTATATGGAAACGTTTGCACGTGCGTCCCTAAAAACACACATCCCTGGTTCCCCAGGCATTGAAACGAAGCGGGTATGTAGATCAGCGTACTTCCGTATACGGTGCCGATGTCCCAAAGATCCCACCGTTCAGAGGGGGGGACGAGAGTGTTATAACGATTATACCCTGGGCTGGGCAATCGGTCGATCTTTTACCCCTATAGCTCAGTAGGTAGTGCCTTCACACTGCAGGGTGCTCGTTGTTTCTTCAGTGTGTTGTGCTACGGTTTGCCTGTCACTTTTCTTGCCTCTTAGTCTTGCTCTCTTCGTATGTAGTGGGGCTGTTTCTTTACCTCATTCTGTATTGTCCGCCACATATTCCCTAGGGGGGGGGGGGGAGCACGATTCTTTCTCTGTCCTTTTTTTCCTTTTTTTTTTTCGACTAACTTTTTTGTTTCTGTTATCTCTATTTGATAGAATGTGTATGTCGTGCCTGTCGTATCCAGTATGATGACATGGCGTTGTGTTGTCTACTCTGCCTAGTGGATAACAATGTCATTCGTTGATACGCGCATCAATGAACAGGGTAATTTACGAATGATTTCGATGCATGGTGTATTGAATCTTACCAGGAACTCTGCATTGAGCGTGTGGTACGCGGCTCCTGAGTTACGCCAGGCAGCCCGCGGTGGAGGTAAGCACTATCATCAGCTGAGAGCTTTGCCAGCTGGTTGCTGCGTATAATACGCCTATCAAACTCAGAAGATCATATAGATTACAAAAGAAAGGCTCTCAGGCTTGTTGTATTGTTATCGGTCTTGCACTCATGAGCTTTCTTTAGCCTTAACAAACTTAACCTTACCTCGCTACACCGATCCCCTACTACTGTACAGCAGTGCCCTTGAACCTTAGCCCCTTCAAGAGTGCAGTACAGTTTTGGGGACAAACCACTTAAATTTTAAGTAGTTTATCCCCAGAACGGGACTGCGGTTTTAAGAAGGTAAAAATCAACCCTACCCCAACAACCGGGTCCCCTATGTTATAAGGATTACCCTGGGCTGGTTATTCGACCGATCTTTTACCCCTATAGCTCAGTAGGTAGCAGCACCATCACACTTGACGTCGTCCAGGTCACAGGTTCGAACCTCACTTCGAACGTTTCTTTTACAGAAGAAACGCTTGCGCGTGCCTTAAGAAAAAAAAACGCATCTGCCTGCCTGGTTCCCCAGGTAATGAAACGAAGCGGATAGATCACCGCCGTACAGATGTACACGGTTCCGAAGCCCCAAAGATCCCGCCGTTCAGAGAGGGGGGGGGGGGGGAGAGTGTTATAAGGATTTTCCCTGGGCTGGGTATTCGATCGATATTTTACCCCTATAGCTTAATCAGTAGTTTACACCTTCACACCTACTATCCCCAAGCCCTAAAAGGCACTCATTACTACTGTTGTGTTGGATATCGTATCGAACGTTAAGCCCCCAAAATCGAGTTCGCTACGCGTATATATCGTATCGAATGTCGTGTTTCGCCCTCCACCCCGCCCTGGCAGCCCCGTGGTTTCGATTCGGGTACCGAACGAAAGCTTCGCTGTGCGGTATCGCATAAATATCGAAATGGTACCGACTAGGTTTATTGGTATCGCATCGGACTCGATTCTCGTTCGATATCCGACGCCAAAAATAACGAGAGCTTTCGATTTGATTGTGGTGGTGAAGGTCGCGGGAGACACCCCGTCCTAAGGGTTTACATTGATTCCAGCGACATTACTACTATTACAGGGGACCATAGTAAATAGGACCTACCATACAGACGAAAGCCTATATGTTTTCCTATTTATACCAACAATATTTGGTCCTATTTACTATGGTCCTCCGTAATAGCGGCACGGCCACGCCTCCGCCCGTGGCGCTTGAGCAGTAGTTTCAGCAGTGTCACCTCACATGTCTTGGTGCGTGATTGCCCACAATGAATCCGGTAGGTTCGTCCACGCACGTAGATATTTCCTCCATGAATGACATGTTGTTTCAGTTGGTTCGCATTTTTATGTCACAGGACAGGCGGGTTGAGTTGTATAGGCCACCTGCTTGTGTACGAGGTGCTTTTACGTATGACACAACCCCCCCGTGGGACCGACACGCGAGTGCCACATCATCAAAACTACCACCACTACTGCTGCCTTTGCTGTTGAGTGTTAATAGTGCTGTTGTTATGGGTATTGGTTGCGTGTAAGCCTTGAATGAATGCCGAAATCACATAGCCACGATTTCACCCTTCCCTTTCTACTCAACACAGCACCTACCTGGTGGTATTACTGCTACTGCTGCTGCTGTGTGTTGAGTGTTGGGCATAGGCCCCATAAGGCAAGCAGGTGCGAACACAATCTCCAATATTGTATGAGTACAGATGCAAGGAACAAACCGTGAGAGCCAGGGCATTCACATGGGTGCGGGTTGTCGAAAACTCTGTTTTGTTGTGGGTGCGCACTCAGAGTAAAAACATGGAGTAAACCACGCGCCAGCACAACAACAACTATCTGTGGCATTGATGTTGGCACCCCATTCTGCTTCCAGGAGGAGGAAGGACCCGGGCACGAGCAGCGCAACAAAATCGCAGCCCCAAAAAATCGGCGAGGTCTCTTTTTGCACGAGGGGCTCACGGACGAGTAAGCTGGCTGGACTTCGTTGATTCTCTGTCCCTGAGGCGACTATGATGGAGGGTCCGACCAGTAATACCTCGCACGGTAAGTGGCGTGTCACGCGGTTGCACCTCATCATGTATGTGAGTATCGTGCAGTGCGTGACACGTGCTGTGATTAGAAGAGAGATAATCATTCCAGGCTGAAACTGTTGTTTCACTTGAAGAATTTACAGAGGTATTATTACGGGGGGCCACAGTAAATAGGACCAAATATTGTTGGTAAAAATATGGGAATGTATGGGTGGTTGTGTGTACCGTAGGTCCTATTAACTATGGTCCCCCGTAATAGTATACTGCAGGCATTTTGTGCTCAGCGAGCGACGCCCCTCTAACTCCTACCAGTATGTAATGCCAGGTAGCCTCTAAGACGCTATCTATGCTCAACGCTCAGATCACAACATGGGCGTGAGCCTTTTAGCCGACATAGGTCATATTATTAACTGCTGTCGCTTATACTGCTCTCTGTAGTAGTATACGTGTGCGCGTGCGTGTATGCGTGTTTTGTCACCACGGTTACTTTCCAGCTCGGCCTTCTGGACACTACACCAATACACCCCAAAACACGGTGGTCGCCGGCAGCACGTGTCCTGTTTTGTTTCATTTCTCGTCCCCCCCCCCCTCCGGTACCCCCCCCCCCCCCCCCCCCCCCCCTATTATATATATTGTATATGAGTTGGGTTGGCGTCGGTTGGCAACGACACTGTAAAACATGCCGCTCACTACGTGAGCTAGACATCCAGGGTACCGTTTTTTTTTTTTTTTTTTTTTTTTTGGCGGTCGCCCACAGCTGGTCGTCGAGTTAGATCATTTGTGCGAGGTAAATAACCTTTACTCTGCACAAGGGAATTGTTCGTACCACGTAGTGTTCAAGGTAAGGCACCCAAGAGGCAGTTACTTAACACTCCCATTGCTGTCTCTGGAAGTGGCTACACCGGAAATTAACCTAACTCATTGAAGCTGTCATCCATATGCAAGTCCGCCTCACAAGCGATTCTTAGTAGGATGCAGCTCACCCTTCATGCGACTCGCCGGACACCTTAAGGCGCTTCGCGCTTGGTGCAAGCAGTGCCTGCCAGGTCGGTGAAAACCCGACTTGCTCCGTCCCGGCATTGTAGGGATGCGAGGGTCTATGGTCATACGACTACGGCCATGCGTGAGATCGAGCACATCTCCCCTATCGAGTACACCCCCCCTCCGGTAGTTCCGCCTTCACTTGCTCATGGTATTTATCGCGCATATCGTGTGTGCCTCGCATGTATTCAATAACTATTAAATAAAGCACAACGACAGCTGTAAGATCGAGGATACATGGATGAAAACGCCTGTAATACTTAGAAGGTCTCCTTGATCTATGTGTGTGTTCTTCACATTAAACCGTTCTTTCTGCCCGTCTACATCCAGCGCAACCAGTGTCCGTGCCGATTCTTCAATCCTAGAAGAGATACGAGCTCTGTGGTCACAAAGCTACGCCACGGAGATACTACCTGGCCACGTATGCAGTAAGCACAGCAGTGGGCAATGCGATGCCATGACATCACACTGGATACGACAGGCGCGACATACACATTCGATGAAATAGAGAAACGAAACGAAACAAAGAAAAAAAACAAAAACGAAGAAGACAAATTGAAAGAGAAAAATAAAATCTAAAAAAAACAATATAAGAAGCAAACTGTCGTGCCCCCCCCGCAGGGGATGTGTCAGACACTTGAAGAGAGCGAGCTGGGAAAAAAAAGGAAAAATAGGAATAAAACAACTACTCGTCGTAAACAGAGTAAGACTATTGATAAGAACCAAGGGAAAATAACAGGCAAACCAAAGCACAAAGCATCCTCCAGGTAGCGGCAGCAGTGTGTGGTACGAGTAGCATGGCCAGGTTCTCCCTGCTAGTCCGCCTGGCACCTGCTACCCTGTCTACCGCTGCCGTCCAGCGTTCGTCAACTATGCCCGGCCCCTTGGCATCAGACACTACGAAACAAGTAAAAAAGCAGGCTCATCATCCTGTCCACCCACGCCACACGGCTCCTTCAATAAGGCTTATCAATCGGAGAAAGGAAGAGAAATATATATATATAAGAAACCACTGAGGATCAGCGCAAGAAATAATAATAAAAAAGAAAATGAAGACTCAGGAAGACTACGTTCGAACCAGCTGCACCAGTTGGTGGCACGAGTAGTATAGGCATATTCTACTTCCTAGTCTATCCGGTACCTTGCTACCCTGTCTGCCATCTCCTTCCTACTTTCGTCCACTGCAGTTTCCCTTCTACTCCTGTTCCCCCCCTCTCCGCATTCACTTGGTCGGGTTTTCTGCCACTCCTCTCCTGTTGCTCCCCACCCCCCGATTCCCATGGACACCATACAAAGAGAAACAATTACTCTTATATACGTAATTAATAGTAAATCATAAATCATTCGCACAAGCTCAACGAAAAAAAAAAAAGTCTTCGTGTCATTTTGTACTGGTATACAGTGTGATTGGACTTTCCTTTGCGTCTTGGCTGCAACCCCAAGCCAAGACGAGGCGAAAGACGTCAGTTTTGAGACTTGAGGTGTATACGTACGACGCTTCCCATCGTGAAGTGAGGATCCCCACAATGTTCAACATACTGTAGGTGCACCCCCATACGAGGGCTCCACGTATCACGTATCACAGGAGGAGTGTTTAGGTCTTAGGCGGTTGGTCTACTGGTAAAAGGTTGACCAATCGCCTATTACCCAAGCTAAGCCTTGTTATGACACTCTCCCGCTTCGGAACAGCAGGCCCCTGGTCTTCGTAGAGGGCCATCATACATGCCTACAAGTAGTCCGCAATTCTTCACAATGGAGACCCAGGAAAAAAGTTCTACATTTATATCGACACGAGGAAAGTCACTTTTCTCCCAAATCAAAGCGTTTTCATGGTGAACGTGATACTCGAACCCACTACCAAAGACCCATTTCCTGCCGATAGACGCCATTTATTCAGGTCTTAATACGGGGGACCATAGTAAATAGGACCTACGATACACATAAAAACCTATGTACTCCCGTATTTTTACGAACAATATGTGGTCCTATTTACTATGATCCTCCGTAATAGTCCGTTGGGCTACTGGTTAAAGCTTAACCAATCGCCTACCCAAATCCAAGCCTTCTAACAAGAAGCCTGAAGAAAACTACTGCTGCTGTGGTGTGTGCTCTTCACATTAAACCGTTGTTTCTGGCCGTCGACATCCAGCACAACCAGTGTCCGTGCAGATTCTTCTTCTTCAATCCTAGAGAGATAGACAACAAGTGCTGTGGTCACAAACTACTGGCAGCTGTATGCAGGTCCCCTACGAACACTGTAGCATGTCTCCGGGATGGTGCGCGAAATGGCCGCTTGAACCTAGTAGTAGCGTATCGGTCGCTCTCTGAAGGTAGGTGTAGGGACATAAGATACAAGCTCCATACGGGATCGCAACGATGACCGCAGACAGACGGTGACACGGAGACGAAACTCTGTATCCTGCGTCATTATCGAACCTTTGAATTGGGACTCGAGTCTGTATGCACCTCACGAAGAGCAAGAAAAAGTGGCATCCGGAAAGCACGGATTGAAACGTGAAACGTATTTTCTGGCAGAAGCTGGAGGACTTGGTGGAAAAGATCCCGACGAAAGAGTGTCTGCTGTTTGTACTGAGGGATGCCAGCGCGCGAACTAGACAGAGGATGGAAGGGTGCGGTAATGATGAAAGTAGAGTGCTTGGAGCTTATGGACGTGATGTTCGTAACGATAATGGCAAACGACCCCAGGACCTGTCGTTCACCACCAATTGCAAGTTAGCTCTCACCAGCACGTTTTTCAGCACGCGCAAGGGTGGGATATCGCATACACACAACGGCACTAGCCCGAATAACCGTAAGCGCATCGACTACATCCTAACCCGTCAAGCCTACCGACCTAGAGTACAATATGTTAAAGTCGTCCCACAGCCTTATGCCCCAGCAAACTAAGACTGACTCAGACCACAACATCTTGTATATCAAAGTCCGACTCAGTGGTCACTTTGCGCCCAGCAGACAAATACGCAGACTGACGAAACGACGAGAGTTCGACAGGCAGCTTTTTAAGTCCGATCGACAGCAGCTGCAGTGTCGTGAACGAGTAGTCGCGAGGGCCGTTTCCACTCCCAACCAGCTTCAGACCACAACATCTTGTATATCAAAGTCCGACTCAGTGGTCACTTTGCGCCCAGCAGACAAATACGCAGACTGACGAAACGCCGAGAGTTCGACAGGCAGCTTTTTAAGTCCGATCGACAGCAGCTGCAGTGTCGTGAACGAGTAGTCGCGAGGGCCGTTTCCACTCCCAACCAGCTTATCTAGCCCCCGTAACATGTCTGGCATGGTTGAGTTTTTCACTGCTGCTACTATTGATGGGGTCGAAAAAGAGGTACCACCCCCTCCATGTTGTCACCGCAGACATGGATGGTGTGAGTCTGCCAAAATCTTGGCGGCATTCGTACTAGCATGGACTGCGAGGGAGGACGCACTACAATTCTTGCGTGACCACTCCCGGGATAGACTTGCATGCAAGACACTGAGATCTGCGTGTGCGAACCCGCAGAAGGTGATTGCCGCAGGACTGCATGCGTACTTCGAAACGTATCTCGCCGAAACCGAACGACTCTTAGCGAACAACGACCAGAAAGGCTTTTACAAGCACCTTAAGAGTACGGTAGGATTGGAAGGGAGTAAAGCGAGGAGCGAGCAGTTCATTAGGGACGAGGATGGCACGCTGTTGCGGGATAAGGTGCGAATTCGTGAACGACGGGCGGGGTTTTACCTCAAACTCTTGAACACGAAACTGCTTAAACTCGACCCCACGATCATCGCCTCCTGCCACCGCGACTTAAACTGTCGCTCGGAGATGAACCATTCATGAAATATATGACGGAAGCACTTAAGGGGATGTCAAATTGGAAAGCTGTCGGACGACAGATTGTCTCCCCCGCCGAACTCCTGAAAATCGACCGCCCCGCATTCGCCCAGTGCTTTCACAACATCCTTGTCAATGTTTGGGTAACAGGAGAAGTCCCCCAGCCATGGAAATATGCGATCATCAACGTCCTTCACAAAATTTAGGACCGAACTGATTGCAACAATTACACAGGGGGCTTTCGCTTGTTGCCCACGCAGGCAAAATTTTGTTGAAAATCGTCGCATCTCGCCCCAGCAACTACTGCGAGACCGAGGAATTACTCCCGGAGGAGCAGTGCGGCTTCCGCCCCACACGATCAACGACTGATACATTGTTCGTCGTGCGCTGGTTGCAAGAGCTCGGAGAACAGAGGAAAATCCCCCTGTACGCGTACTTCATCGATCTGCAGAAAGCGTACGACTCTGTCGACCGAGAGCTGTTATAGTGGGAGGTACTCACACGCTATGGCCGTACCAACCAAGATGCTTACAATTATCCGTAATTTCCACGATGGCATGCAGGCTCGCGTGCTTACGGATGACGGCGAGCACTCGGATTGGTGTGATGCCACGCAGGGGCTGCGGCAAGGCTGTGTGCGATCACCGTTATTGTTCAACGTGATCTCCGCTGCTTCGTTACACTTCGTACTAGTACACGCTTTAGCCACGACGGAGCCATCGTATGGAATTTGGTCCAACTCAGCGATGCTGGAGTAGTCGGAACGGAGGAGCAGGAGCCGTTGGTGTGCGTGCGAAGGGCTGTATGGGGCATGCTGTACGCCCATGGCACAGGAATTGTCTCGAAGCCGGCTGAAGGGCTCGCGAAAATGATGACAGTCATCGTGACTGTCTTCGAAGCAGCAGGCCTCACGGTGTCGGAAAAGAAGACAGAGACAATGCTTCTACAAACACCAGACCAGACAACCCTCGCACCACCGCTCGTCATCGAAGCCCAGTTCTTATACCTAGGCGGCATTATCCACGAAAACGCTGACCTCTCGCTCAAAATCGACCGACGGATCCGTCTTATGCGAGCATGCCTCAAGCAGTTCGGCCCGGAGCTGTATGATAGGACGACCTCCCCCCCCCCCCTTGCCTGAAAGTCCGAATGCTGAAGGCCGAGGTGATTAAGACCCTGCTGTACGGGTGTGTGACGTGGACCCTCAGAGCAGAACACTTCGCCAAGTTTCGAACGGCTTACCGCCAAGTCCTGTTGCGAGTCATTGGCTTCTAGCGCCGGGTTCGTACTGACCATACCACCCTCTCGTACGCGAAGGCCCTCAGGATGACACGTTGAGAGAGCATGGAAACGACCATTCGTAACCGGCGTCTCTTCTTTGGGGGGGGCGTAGCACGGCAAAGCAAGGATCGATTACCCAGTCGGGTAATGTTCGGGGCGATGGCTGGTGGGAATAACCCGAGACCTGGTGGACAGTCTAAGACTTGATATAGATGCATCGTCGAAGATCTTTGGGAGTTCCGAACCACCGAAGGGTCAACGGAACTTGCCCCCTTGGTGTTTGGAGTTGAGACCGCACTTGTGGTCGACTGCAGCAAAAAAGGCGGGGAAGTGGTACCGGGGTATTTATCGAAGCAGCCGAACGGTTCATGGTGAGGTGGCACGAGAATGAGGCTGAGCTGAGTAGGCAGAGCCTCGCATCCGACGTGGGTCCGTGTCCAAGGGAATGGGGGGAGGGGGGGCAACAGGAGGAGTGGCAGAAAACCCGACCAAGGGAATGCGGGGAGCGGGGGGAACAGGAGGAGTAGAAGGGAAGCTGCGGTGGACGAAAGTAGGAAGGAGATGGCAGACAGGGTAGCAAGGCACCAGGCCGACAAGGAAGTAGAACATGCCTAGATACTACTCGTGCCGCCAACTGATGCAGCCGATTCGAACGTGGTCTTCGTTCGTCTTCTCTTGTTCATCTTTTTATTTTATTTTATTTCTTTCTGTTCCTTTCTTCTACTGTGACAAGCCTTATTTAAGGAGTCGTGTGGCGTGGGTGGATGACGAGCCTGCTTTGCTTGTTGACACAGAGGGGAGGTTTATAGTTGACGAACGCAGCCCGGAAAGGGCAGACAGGGTAGCAACGTACCAGGCGGACTAGCAGGGAGAACCTGGCTATGCTACTCGTACCACGAATTGCTGCCGCTACCTGGAGGGTGCTTTGTGTTTTGGTTTGCCTGTTTTTTCAGGTTCTTAGTCTTACTCTGTTTACAAGTAGTAGTGGTGTTTTCTTCTTTTTTTCCAGCTCGTTCTTTTCAAGTGTCTGCCACATCCCCTGCGGGGGGGCACGACAATTTGTCTGTTTTATTTTCTTATTTTATCTTTCTCTCTTTCGATTTGTTTCATTTGTTTCTGTTTTTTTCTTTGTTTTGTTTCGTTTTTCTATTTTATAAAATGTGTATGTCGTGCCTGTCGTATCCAGTATGATGGCATGGCATGGCTTTACCCACTAGCTGCTGTGCTTCCTGCATACGCGGCAACGAGTTATCTCTGTAGCGTAGTTTTGTGACCAAATAATTTGTATCTCTTCTAGGGTTGAAGAATCAACACGCACACTGGTTGTGCTGGATGTCGACGGGTAGAAAGAACGCTTTAATGTGAAGAAAACACACACCTCCTCACGTTGCGCGTCAGATATTCATGTGGCAGATATATATACATATATATATACATATATATGCTGATTCGTCATATCAACACTTTTAGGGCAAACCGCAGTCCCATTGTTGGGACTAAACCACCCAAAATTCGGGGGGCCGTAGTAAATAGGACCAAATATTGCTAGTAAAAATAGGTGCATATCTAAGTTTTTTGTGTATACCGTAGGTCCTATTTACTATAGTCCCCCTAAATAGTTTGTTCCTCAAACGGGACTGACTGTGGTCCCGAAAGGGTTATAGCCTAACCCCTTCAGAACTGCAGTCCCGCTTTGGAGAAAAGCCAGTCAAATTCCACGTAATTTGTCCCCAGAACCGGACTGCGCTCCGCAAAGGGTTTTCGCCATCATTTTCCTGTCCGACGTCCTAAAGGAATCCTTGCCATAGGCAGTACGTAATCACCGCTTTTCCCATGTAGTCCGTCGTGAAAAGCCATGCGTACCACCATGACGAGTAAAATCATTGTGTGCCCTCTCTCTCTCCACGAATAGCGCCAAGCGCACGGCACAGCAGTATGTATGCCGCCCAGTAACCACGGGAGGCCTTGTCTAAACGCTCGCTGGTGGTGAAACCTCTTCCTCTATTTGATGGCAAGTGAGTAAGGGTGAGATAACCACAAAAAATGTATGCCGTACTATACGCCACGGGGTACCACTTGTGGAGTACCGCGGTAGGGTGCCATGGAGGCACTTCACACCGGGTATCCCGGGATGCTCACAGGGCGCCACATAGGGTACCACATATACTACAGGGTGCCACAGGGTGCTGTCAGCCGCCAACATCTTGCACGGGGTGCCACAGGGAGATACGGAGGGGCACAGGGTTCCATAGGACGCTTTACCGGGTGCTGAAGGGTGCCGCATGGTGCTACACCCGGTGCCACTGGGTGCGACAGAGTACCACCGAGGGTACCACAGGGGCGTCACAGGGTACCAAAATGTGGCGCAGGATACGATATGCTACCACAGAGTACCCCAAGGTGCTATACGGAGTGTACCCGAGTGGCACAGGGCGTCACAGGGCGAAGCAGGGTTCCATAAGGTGCCACCGGGGGCCACAAGGGGGTCATCAGGGGCCATAGACGGGGACACAGGGGACCACAAGGGACCACAAGGGGCGACAAGGGGCTACAGAGGAGTCACAGAAGGGGCTACAGGGGGAAAATGAGCCACCGAGTGCCACAAGGCCCAAAGGGGGCCACAGGAAACAGGGCATTACAATAGGGTACCACCAGAAACAGGGTGGTACCACAATGCAGCACAGTGCAGCATAGTGCACCACCGGGCACCGTAGTACACCTCACGGCACTGCAAGGCACTGGAGGGCACCACAAGGCACCGCAGTAGGGGACTACCCGGGTACCATCAAGCACCACCGGGCATCACAGGGCCCCAGCAGGCACCACCACGGGCACTATCGCAGGCACCACACCAAGGGACTCACAGGTCACTATTAGAAGGCACCCCAGGACACCCAAAAGTCCCACAGGGTGCCACACGGTAGCACAGGGCACTACACAGGGCACCCGAGGCCGGTGTCCCAGGGTGCCCCAAAGCACCACACGGCACATCACGGTACCACAGGCTACCACAGAGTACTGGAATACCATAGTGCACGACACAAGGCACCACGACGAGGTACCACAGGATACCACAGGGTACCACAAAGTATCACAGCGTGCAACAGGGTACCACACAGGGTATCACAGGGTACCACGGGGTACCGCAGAATATCACACAGGGTGCCACACAGGGTACCACAGAGTAACATTGCAGGGTAATACAGGGTACAGGGTCTCTCTCCACCTGTTCGTATACTCGCTCTTCGTCACGTGGTTCTCTGGTTAACTTGGTGCGTTCGATTCCCAGCAGTATCTCCACGTCGTTTTCTTGTTTCGAACGAGGGTTCAAGGTTCCCGTTTTCTCAGAGCGCAGTCCGTATCGAGTATCGGGGGGAGTCGAACCCCAAAACATACATATATGTATATTGTCTCGTTTTTGCCTTTGGAAATAATTGCGTTTCCTTGGACTCTTCACTGAGGTAATGATGCATGTGTCGAGTCTGTCTCTGTGAAGAGAGATGGCAGAGGTGGCACCGAGCTGTCTGTCAAATACACTCGTGAAGAAAAGAAATATGATGGTTTGGAATGGGCGTATATGTGGGCATTGTAGAAAGAAGATTGATCGCGGATACCAAGAGGAGAAGAAAAGTGGAGGGGATACGCGGAGAGAGGACAGGGGAGGAGGATAGGAGAAGTGGGGAAGACAGAGGAGGAGGGTAGTGAGTAGGTGGGCGTGGCCAACACTTTGTCATCTCGGGACAATGCCCATGCTACGGGAAGGTGTACCCTATCGTAGCCCGTGCTGTTCCCGGTAATGTTCTCTATAACGTTCTGGCAACGTTCTAGTAATGTTCTCAGCATCGTTACTGATGGCGGCGCATTGTATACGTATACAATATGCCGTACCTGGTACTACGAGTACGACAGACTCGCACTCCATCTGCAGATTGCGTCTACCCGAACATCCCAACTAAGATATGCATATACTCGTACTTGCGTAGTGACTGCACATCAAAGTATATAACCGGCGTCCCCGGTGGCTTGGTAGGTGGTCCGCGTGCCTGTCAAGATCAATTTCGTGGGTTCAAGTCCCACCGAGTGCATGCTCATAGGGACTTTTTCTTGCATAAAAAATTTGATAAGCGGAAAGCGCGAAAGCGCGAGTTGGCTACATTCGATGAAGATCGACGAGCAGTGGGAATGCTGGACCCTATGCGCGACAAAAAATAAAGGCACGTACCGGGGGGGAGAAGGGACGACACCTGTGACCACGGCTTGTCCAGAAAATCGTCGAGGGTAACACCTCGTACGAGTGGGCTGGGAAGTAAAAGTGATGGATAAAAAAATAAATAAATATATATATACGTACGAATATCAACGTCCATATGCCAAAATTCACATCCAATTGCAAGGGTCACCCCCCCAACCCCCCCCCCCCCGGGACAAGCATCGAACGGCGAAACCCGCTGTCCATTTTGGATCCAAAGGGTTGTTTGTATTTGCTGTGCGTATTCTTCAACGCGCATCAGAACACTGTGCGTGTGCGGTGTTACTGCCGAAAACTGACATGGGTCTACCCAAAAGACAGACTCACCCCCCCCCTGTCTCATTCGCTCCCTGCCGTTCTTCCCGCTTGATTCCCCCCCCCCCCAAGCACTTTTTCTGCTCCTACCCCTGACCTTGCCTTCCAAAACGCAAGGACGTAGCCCCTCCTCTCCAAACTCTTTCAAGGAAGCATCGAACTACAACCCTGGAGCTGTCCATATTAACCGCTTGATTTCTATTGAAAACACTAAAAACTACAACGGCTTTTGTATGCATGGTCGCTGCGCGTGCTTGAACGCACAGAAGGCTGTGCGGTATGTGCTGCTGATTATACTACTCTACACCGATAGTACCAAGGAAAGAGACTCCCCGTCATCTCCCTCTGTTGTTCTCCCCTTTCCACCCTCCCCGACCCAAACACTGCTTCCCCCATCCCTGATGATCTTGCCACCTCCAACCGAAAGGACCAAGTCCCCCCTCCCACCACAAGCGGTTCTTAGTAGGATGCAGCTCATCCTTCATGCGACTCGTTGGACACCTCACGGCGCTTCGCGCTTGGTGCAAGCAATGTCTGCCTGGTCGGTGAAAACTCGACATGCTCCGTTCCGTCATTGTAGGGATGCGAGGGTCTACGGTCATACGACTACGGCCATGCATGAGATCGAGTACATGTTGATTGATCCCTAAAGGTAAAGGCGCAGCTGGCACGGGAACGCGTGGCTGACTCTAGACATGACACGGAACTCCTCTTATATTACATCCTCGCTGTCGAGTTGACTCGCCTCACATGCAGTAGAGGGTTCCACCTGACGAGTGGCATTGGTGGGCACACATTACCCCGATATCCCAATACCCTACTGCCGGAACCCCTTTCCAGCGTGGAATTCCCCAATCTACCATGGATCCTATATGTCGTGTATCTGAGTACAATCAACATCCCCCCTACTCAATATACACGACCATACTCATACCCCCCCTGCTCCTGTGCATGAGCAATATTCCCCTCAGCTCTGCACATGAAAATGTACGACATCGCAGGGCATCTCAATAAAAATATCAACTCGAATCAAACTCAGAAAGTCAAAAATCCAATCTGTAACTCAAAAATCAAATTCTTGAATCAGCACTCAAACCCTCAAATCAGTATTCAAATGCTCAAATCCCCAGCCTCTCTGTTGCAAACACATAAAACTCTCGAAATCCAATGCCAGGTAAAACGGCATTCTTCTCGGATTCAGTCAGGTAAAACGGCATTTTCCGCGGAATTGGTCAAAAGATATTCAGTGGAATCTGGTCGACTTAGTACAGTGATCTCCGGGGCCTTCCCCTCGCCAAACGCTACTGGTGTCTACGGGCACACTATCATAATCATTCGTATTGTCTCCAGCGCGCACGCTCGAAAAGATCAACGTACGAATTCGGCGAGACTTCAACTCCCGACCCACCCTAGGGAACTATATAGCACTACCTGCTAGACCACTCAGTCAGTACTGACTTTGAACGAAAGCACAAATTTTCAAGAACCAAAAAAATCAAACTCTCAATTTCCGAAGTACTACCCAAACCTTCCAAATCAGAAAACATTTCCTATGAACCGCACACGCCCCCAGGCGCTTCATAGCCTCTCTTCAACCATATCCAAAAAATCTCCCTCTATTTCATGAGGAATTAATGCAAATCATATAAAATATCACAGTAGTCCTACTCATCAAAAATATAGTTAAGCCAAGAAATTAAATGCCAGAGATCGCTAGGAACCCCGTTCCCCCGGACAAGAGTCTCCCCTTATCCCCTACTCCCGCCATAGATACACAGATCTCGACGGTAATGCGAGATAGCATACATTCCTTCACTTGAATTTTATTTGATATTGAAACTACTCGAAAACTCCAGTAACTCTCGCGGACTCCAAATCGACCAGAAAAACAATTCCAAAATACAAGCAATGAAAATATTCATCCAGATTCAAAGGCAACCACATTTCAGTAAGAATCACCCCGATGCCCCGAACACTACTGCTGTTGCCTCCGCCGCGGCTGCCTCTCCGTTCGGTCTCATGGCGTCACCGCAGCTCGGGTCATCCAGCTATTCCTCCTGGGTGAAATCAAACGTCGCCTCCGCAGCATTGACCCGGCATACAGAAGGGATGGGACGTGCATTCGAGCGATCAGGTCTGCATTGGGTGTTTCGCTCTTTTCACGTATGCACTGCTTGCAAATTCCTCTTCTCAAATGCTACTGCAAATAAACAGCTACTTGTCAACGAGAATATCTGGTTCCATACCGGCGTCCCCGGTGGCTTGGTAGGTGGTCCGCGAGCCTATCAAGATCAATTTCGTGAGTTCGAGTCTCACCGAGTGCATGCTCGTAGGGACTTTTTCTTGCATAAAATTGATTTGCGGAAAGCGCGAGAGCGTGAGTTAGCTGTACATTCGATGAAAGTCGACGAGCAGTGGGAATGCTGAACCCTATGCGCGATAAAAACTAAAGGCACGTACCGGGGGGGAGAAGGGACGACACCTGTGACCACGGCTTGTCCAGAAGATCGTCGAGGGTAAAACCTCCTACGAGTGGGCTGGAAAGTAAAAGTGATGAACATCAAACCCATGTATTCCTCTAGACCACTATATTTGCTGCAGTACATACTTGATGAACATATACAGCAGTGCCAAGTAAACCGTTTTCGTCTCAGCTCAAAGTACCATACTACTTCTGCTGCTGCTGTACTCGTATGGTATATTACTCCGCCCGCAAATATCTTGCCGTTAGCACGTAACAAGTGGCGCGGGTCGTGCTACACACCAACCCAACAACTCAAAAACGAGATACCCGCATACAAAGATGTAAATATGTGAAATGCCGCAAACAGACGTGTTGCTGTAGTTGGGCACAACGGTTCATCACATACACCTCTTCCTGCTGTACTCGTGTCGATGCTCAACATGAGCCCTCGACCAGTCAACCATAAAACGGACAGACGTCATAGTCCTACAGCAATGTGTCTACAGAAAAACCTCAGTGAGGGAAGCTATACGTATACGTATACGTATACGTCTGTTCATCTCATTTCAAAATCCAGTATTCCCAAATAAATCTGAATCTCCAATGTTCGCAGATTCTCTCCTACTCTCAAATCGATACACAATCAATTTAAAAACGAAAATCACCACATCAATCAACAAAGCCAAACGTGCCTGGTGCGGACGTAAGTCCTTGCCGGTGGCGCCTCGATCCCTTCTCTGTCCTCCTTTCTCTCGGGGCACCGCATCCCGAACAGATGATGATGCAGACTCCTCCCCCTGCGCCCATCTTCGCTCTCTCCCTCGACTCCTTCCTCGGGGGCAACGTCCCCCCCCAACAACCACCTGCGGGCGTGGTGCTTCAGCAGTCCAGGCGGATTCTGCCAGAACACTTTCAGCGTCGATCCCGCGGTCTCTACCTTCCCTCCCGGCTCCTGCCGGCCAAACTCTCTCTTTCATGTAATAATATACGTTCTACATTTACGTCGCCAGCGCGCAGCGAACCCACAGGTTCAGCTGCCTGGCTATCCCGGGGTGTTGCAGCAGCGACGGTTACGCGGCGGTCGACACGACGGCGGCGGTAACGGTGCTTACTGCATGCGCTTCATCGTCGCAACAAAAGTGCAGCAATCCTCTGACTGCCGACGTTGCTGACGGTGCTGCTGGAGCTGCTGCTGTCCCTGCAACTACTACTTTCCAGCGCCTTCGCCACCAGTGCCAAGCGATTCTACGAGGTCCGGCTCAAACTTGGCCCCGCTGGGATCGCTGCTGCTCTCCTGGTGCGGCATCTCCTCACTCTTCTCACACACACGCCCTCTCCTCCAGGACCTCGATCTCATCTTCAAAATACACACACATGCTGGCTCCCTCACGAAGCACATCATCTAAAAAGAATAGACATACTGGAAGCAGGTTCCCGCCTCTTTGGGTTGGCCTGGGCTACGCTTGCCAATAGAAGATCACCGGTATCCCACTGGTATGTTGATTGATCCCTAAAGGTAAAGGCGCAGCTGGCACGGGAACGCGTGGCTGACTCCAGACATGACACGGAACTCCTCTTATATTACATCCTCGCTGTCGAGTTGACTCGCCTCACATGCAGTAGAGGGTTCCACCTGACGAGTGGCATTGGTGGGCACACATTACCCCGATATCCCAATACCCTACCGCCGGAATCCCTTTCCAGCGTGGAATTCCCCAATCTACCATGGATCCTATATGTCGTGTATCTGAGTACAATCAACAGTACATCTCTCTTATCGAGTACACCCCACCCCCCCACCAAGCACTCCCGGAGAAGAATTGAACGGTCTAGCCTAATGTCCACAAAACGGGTTCGTCATTGCCTGCTGCGCGCATAAGCTTCAACGTGCAGAAGGCTGTACGGCACTGTTTTATTGCGGCCTCATAACACTGCTTGCTACCGGTCGTACGAAGGGAATGCCCCTTGCTGTCTCGCTAATAGCTCTGCTCTCCCCCCCCCCCCCCAAACACTACTCCTCCCACTCTTAACCTTGCAACCTCCACCCACAAGGAACGCCCCCCCTCTCTCAATGCTCCCGAAGAAGCATGGGTATAAACAACGAACGGAGAAGTCTGCACACGTTGGACAGTAAACACAGCGGGCGCTCGAAGTTAACAAACGTGATGTTGAACAAAATAGGCTTTGCGTGGCAAGAACAACAAGGAAATTTGGGTTAAAGGGACGCGGGCACCCAAGCGTCCCCTGGTCCCCGGGTTTCCGGTTACTCTAATCTCTAGATGTTTTATCGGAACAGAAATAAAACATCGCTATCTTAAAACGCTGCGTTTAGAATTTCGGCTGGTTCGTGCTCACCGGAGAGCGGCATTGACTTGTTAGAAATTCATTACGGCAGCTTGTGTGTCTCTCGAGGTCCATCCCCCGCAGATTCTCAACAAAGGCCTACACCTCTCGACTAAGAGGTGCTCCAGTGGTCGAAATTGGTCGAAATTTGGGGTGCTCAAAAGCTGACTATAAACTACCCCCAACTGAACGTTTGTACTTCACTTGCAGACAGCAACACAGCTCTTCACAGGAAACTACAGCTCGCGAAAGTGAGGGATGCTAATGATGGGGTCTGTGAGGGCGTCGGGTGCGCCAGACGGCAGTCGTACGCACCGAGAAACGACTCACGAGGTGTTTTCGTGTGTTCGAAGTTGCGAGCGAGTAGCACCAAAAGCTCGCAAAAACGCTAAAGTGTTTCATTTCACGCAAGCGAGCATGGCACAATGTGGCTACATCACCGAAAAAGAAATGGCTTTCACTAGAAGATTATTGTTCTCCAGGTGGATGATATATATCTTGGGAGGCGTCGTCGAAGATGCTTCTGGGCTTAAAATACGGTCCCTTGATGGTAGTATGCTCATAAGGTATTGGGCCCAAAAAGTGCACAAATGGGCTAAAAAGCCCAGATTTCTCGAATATTTGCGTCAATCATTCTACAACCATGAAATGCGGATCTTGGGTGCAAATCCCTCAGTCTAATTCCAAGTCGTACGCATATATTGCCGAAACGCCTACGCGTGTGGGTACTTGACGACGCATTCCTGAGCGCACCAGCGTCGCCTTGAAAAACACAGCTCAACAGTGGGATGCACTCGAAATCCTAGACTACAATTAGAGTGTGAGATCAACATCGGAAACGAAGTAAGAAATTTAGCCTGGACACCACATTGACGTTTTATTCACACCGGGCGCCACTTTTGTTCCACGATAGATCATCCCTCCCGACGTTTCGCTATGATCTACCGTACGTAAATATATATATATATATGTATACATATGCCGGGGACAGATGTATAACACTATCACACTTGGTGATAAGATAACACACCCCTTCGGACGATTTTCGAAGCTGGGGTTTCTCGACAACGGGGAGGACGTACTGAGTACGACGAGCGATGATGTGCCTATGGAAACATGTCTCGACGAAATAGTTCCAAAGCCACCATTTTCGTTTTGTGTCTACCCCTTTGAGGCATGTTCTGGAGGAAGCAGGGCCTGAAATTTGACCAAGGGGGTGTGTTGTCTTATCACCCAGTGTGATATACGGTAAGATACCCACCCGCCCTGGTATCGGTGGTATATCATATATACTTCGTATATATATATATATGATCTGCTCGATCTACGGTAGTAGCTCGTGCTTGCCGAGTGGGATCTGCATGGCACAGCTCTTCTACTTGTTTGGGGGGATCTGTATGACACGGCTGTTGCACAACACATATCATAATATCATACAACGGAAAACACACCGACGATATATTTCGCACATCTACAACAACGAACGGTGGCATATATAGATATCGTAGATGAGATCTTGTGGATCATGATCTGTTCAATCGCATCGGTGTACATTTTGTGTCTAGATTCTGTGGTACGTATTATTTTTGTGCTTATTTGAGAGCGGGAACATACTGATCAGATATGATTCGAGCAAAAAGCGTTTCGCGTTGGTGTACCCGTCTGCGGTCACACATCAATTCAAGCAGTTCAGTTCAAGCAGCCGTGTCGGATCGTTGGATCCCGATTTCTGACACGAACTGTAAATCACAAGATTAGATGCAGTATGGGCCCGCCAACAAGAAACACCTAGTCTGGGTAAGCCTGGGAACCTTAATGGGGCGCCATATTCAAACAACCTTGGGCATAGTCCATTATTATTGTATAGGATTCACAACTGAGCCGTTGTTCTTTAACCCAAATTTTCTTAGCGCCGTTCTCCAAAAATTGAGCATTATGCTCTTATTGGGCACTTTCTTATTGGCCGGCCAATACTGTATTCAACATATATGGCACGAAGCATGGAAGACGAGTCTAAGTACGAAAGAGAAACAAACGTGTTTCGAGTTATTGCGTACTACTATTAATATTAATACTGCTGTATCAACAACCGGTTTAATTTGTAACGGGCAACCTTCGAAGGTTGAGTGTGCCCTCGGAGTCGAGAGCCGCTCGCGCCGTCGCTCTAACGTCGATCATCCGTTCGCTCGGCGCCTGCTGCTCTACGTACAAGTTTAGATTTGTTCCTTTGTTCGGAGAAAAGCAGGAAAGCGGAGATCACACAGCTTGCCAGATATCAGTGGAATGGGAATGACGCGTCAATTCATCATTACAAGTAGTGAAAAGGATAAAGATCCGATAAAGCCGAAAAGTTTTAGTAGGAAAACGAATGGCATGCTGGTTCACTATTTAGTTTTACCGACCAGTTTTTTTACGGCAAGTTTACATTGACAGGACTTCTTACCCTTGACGGGGAACCTTAAAGGTTAACGTAATAATAAAACTGGTATATTATGTGAGCGACGGTATTGACGGGTCAAATCCAGCAATAGACGGTCCAACGGCATATTTGAAATTATATCATGACATCATGACGATATGCACCAGCAGTGCTTGCGGAGTGATCGCACATAAAGCACCAGCGATAGCAGTAGCAGCACCAGCAAGCAGCAGCAGACTTTACACATACTCAACTGCTGTACGTATAGCGTCGGCCAGTGGAGGAGGACGAGGAAGAGGGGGAGGTGGAGGCAGGCCGTAATACTGCTTGTGAGGTTGGTTCCTCCCGCTTTCACTCCTTCCCCTGCTTCCGTTCGAATTGAGGTGAGAGAGAGCCTATCAGATTGCATCGAGAATCTTCGCGGATGTGGGTGGGGTATCATGAAGAGATGGCTCTCCGCAGCGGTCCCCAGCAGCACCCAAGGGAAGGCCGCTTGTTTTGGTTGTTGGCTCGTTGTTCTCGTCTCATTGGTGCAGATGGGCCGAGGATAACAGCAGTAAATCCGCCACAAACTACTCGTAAACTTGATGTACAGCAGTAGTAGTTAAGTACCAGGCTTGCAGGTACAGCAGCAGTTTTACCTCGTACAACTTACAAGTCAAACCTGTACCAGTACTGCTGCTGTGCTTCACAGTTGTTCGTATTTCAATTTGGCGACTGCGTACATACGTCGAAATCTTGGAAGCATCAGCAATGCAGGCACTGGCTGTCTGTGCTGGATGGATGTCGACAGGCCAGAAATAAGCAGAAAGCGCCTCGAGCGCCTGCTTGCTCCGTTTTTCTCATCTTTTATATACCGGTATATTTTTTCCTCTCGTTTTTTCTTTTCTTCTTTCTCTTCGTTTTTTTTCGAGTGTAGATACGATGGATATGATCCTCCGATGTTATTTGTTGTTTTGTTTGGTCGCAGGTGGTGCAGAACGGCTTACCACTGATTCCACAGCTCGGTAGTACCGCCGTTTCCCTTGCGGAGTGGAATTGTACTACCGTGAGCACTACATTCCGTACGTGCTCGTTTTCTCCCTTCGAGAGGATTTTTTGCTACCGCCTGTTTTTGTGACAACAGACATTATTTCAGGGAAGTGAGCTAATACATAAGAGAACGTCGTCATCATCACCAAGCTCTCCTTCTTTTCTCTATCGAATTGTCTTTGTTTTAATTTTTTAAATTTTTTTTTTTTTCTCTCTCTTTGTTTCGTTTTTGTTTCTCTAGGTCATGGAATCGGTATGTCGTGCCTGTCGTACGCAGTATGATGACATGGCATTGCATTGAATACGTGACAACGTAGTATCTCTGCGGCGTAGCTTTGTGACCACAGAACTTGTATCTCTCTAGGATTGAAGAATCGGCACGGACACTGGTTGTGCTGGATGTCGACGGGTAGAAAGAACGGTTTAATGTGAAGAAAACAACAACAACAACAACCCACTCATTCGGCAGCTGCAACACACGACATGATGAATACACAAGACATGATGAATGAAGCCCACTAAAAATAGGAAACTCACAGCAAGCAAGCAGTACATGCACTATGAATAGCACTGATGATCACAGCGCAAGCGAACGAATGACTGTTGGAACCAGTACAGAGAGTTAACCGTCAACGTACGGCTCTGTCCGGTCGTAATTTTAAGAAACGTTTAGGTATGCATACTAACACCTAAACTGTCCTTACGTTTCCGGCTGTTCTTCTCGGCAAACAACAAATATATCGGCCGAGTATTACGGCAACATTATACAACTTTTACGAGTGTGTTTTTATGTGTGTCGTCGTTGCACTCCCGGGGGACCATAGTAGTTAGGACTAAATATTGTTAGTAAATTAGAAAAATATATAGGCTTTTGCGTTACCGTAGGTCCTATTTACTATGGTCCCCCGCTGTAGGATATCAGCATCAATCAGCATAGGACTACAAGTACAAGTACAGCAGTAGAAACATACGGCGTCCCCGGTGGCTTGGTAGGTGGTCCGCGAGCCTATCAAGATCAATTTCGTGAGTTCGAGTCTCACCGAGTGCATGCTCATAGGGGCTTTTTCTTGCATAAAATTGATTAGCGGAAAGCGCGAGAGCGTGAGTTAGCTGTACATTCGATGAAAATCGACGAGCAGTGGGAATGCTGAACCCTATGCGCGATAAAAACTAAAGGCACGTACCGGGGGGGAGAAGGGACGACACCTGTGACCACGGCTTGTCCAGAAGATCGTCGAGGGTAAAACCTCCTACGAGTGGGCTGGAAAGTAAAAGTGATGATTAAAAAAAAAAAAAAAAAAAAAAAAAAAAAAAGGCGGCCAGATGTGCCCCCCCGGCCGAACTCCCGAATATCGACCACCCTGCATTTGCCCAGTGCTTTCACAACATTCCTTGTCAATGTTTGGGTAACAGGAGAAGTCCCCCAGCAATGGAAAGATGCGATCATCGAGGTCCATAACAAAAATAAGGACCGAGCTGATTGCAACAACTACAGAGGGATCTCGCTTGTTGCACACGCAGGCTAAGTGTTGTTGCAAATCGTGGCGTGCCGCCTTAGCAACGACCGAGCAGCGAGGGATTACTCCCAGAGGAACAGAGCGGCTTCCGCTCCGCACGATCAACGATTCGTGGGTTGTTCGTCATGCGCCGATTGCAAGAGCTCGGACGACAGAGGGAAACCCCCCTGTATGTTGTTGTTGTTGCTGTTGTTGTTTTCTTCACATTAAACCGTTCTTTCTACCCGTCGACATCAAACAAAACCAGTGTCCGTGCCGATTCTTCAATCCTATTAATAGAAGAGATGCAAGTTCTGTGGTCACAAAGCTACGCCACAGAGATACTGTGTGTGTGTGTGTTCTTCACATTAAACCGTTCTTCTACTCGTCGACATCCAGCAAGCCCAGTGTCCGTGCTGATTCTTCACCCTAGAAAGATACGAGCTCTGTGGTCACAGACTACGACACAGAGATAACACACCGTAATGCATTAATAGCCTACGCAATACCATGCCTTCGCACTACAGTAGGTGCGGCCGACACAACATACATACATACGCCAGCAACCAAAATACACCATAAAGAAAGAGAAGAAACGAAGAAACCAAACCGAAAAAGAACAAGACAAAGAAAAAGAAAAAGAAAAGGAGAAGAATCCCAAATAAATAAATAAAATGGGAAGCCAAAGCTCAGACACATACATACTTACCCCGAGCATGAACCAAAAGGGACGTGCAAGGGGAAATATACGAGAAGGAAAAAGGGGACTGCATCCCGGTGAACACTTAACTAAATAAAAAGAGCAATAGTGAGTGGGCCAAAATACGCTCGTCACCCACCCACTGTAGTACTTCTTTCGTAAGGATAAGAAGGAAAAAAAAAATCAAAATGCATACCGAACGGCCGCAGCAGTTGGCGGTACGAGTAGCAAAGAAAAGTCCAACCTATTAGTCGGCCTGGTACCTTGCTACCCTATCTGCGGTCTCTCTGCTACTCTCTTCTACCGCGGTTTCCCTTCTACTACGTTGCCACGTATGCAATGCAATGCCATGTCATCATTCTGCATACGACAGGCACGAAATACATATTCCATGACCTAGAGAAACGAAACGAAACAAAGAAAAAAAACAAGCAAGACAATTCGAAAGAGAAAAAGAAACAAGAAATAAATGCAAGAAACAAACCATCGTGCCCCCCCCGCAGGGGATCTGGCAGAAACTTGAAAAAAAAACGAGCTGGAAAAAAAAAGGGAAAGGAAGAAGAACACTACTAGTCGTCGTCAACAGAGTAAGAGTAAGAACCAAGGGAAAATATCAGGCAAACCAACGCACAAAGCATCCTCCAGGTTGCGGCTGCAGTTTATGGTACGAGTAGCATGCCCGGGTCTCCCTGCTAGTCCGCCTGGTACCTTGCTACCCTGTCTGCCGCCTCCGTCCAGCGTTCGTCAACTATGCCCGGCCCCTCGGCGTCAGACAATACCAAACAAGCAAAGCAGGCTCGTCATTCACCCACGCCACACGACTCCTTCAATAAGGCTCATCAATCGGAGAAAGGAAGAGGAAGAAACAAAATGAAAATCACATAGGGTCAGCGCAAAAAGAAAAAAGAAAACGGAATAAAAATAAACAAAAATAAGACAAATAACACCACGTTCGAACCAGCTGCACCAGTTGGTGGCACGAGTAGTATAGGAATGTTCTACTTCCTAGTCCGCCCGGTACCTTGCTACCCTGCCTGCCATCTCCTTCCTACTTTCGTCCACTGCAGTTTCCCTTTTACTCCTGTCCCCCCCCCTCTCCGCATTCCCTTGGTCGGGTTTTCTTCCACTCCTCTTGTTGCCCCCCCTCCCCCCATTCCCTTGGACACCACCCACGGCGGATGCGCGGCGCTGCCTACTCAGCTCAGCCTTAGCCTCGTGGCAACTCACCATGAACCGTTCGGCTGCTTCGGGGATCCCCCGGTACCACTTCCCCACCTTTTTTGCAGCAGTGGACCACAGCGCGGTCTCAACTCCAAACATCAAGGGGGCAAGTTCCGTTGACCCTTGGGTGGCTCGGCACTCCCAAAGGTCTTCGACTATGCATCAATGCCAAGTCTTGAACTGTCCGCCAGGTCTAGGGTCTAGGGTTCTCACCAGCCATCGTCCCGAACATCACCCGACTGGGTAATCGATCCTTGCTTTGCCGTGCCACCCCCCCCGCGAAGAAGAGCCGCCGTTTGCGGATGGTCGTTTCGATGCTCTCGCAACGTGTCATCTCCCAACGTGTCATCTTGAGGGCCTTGGCGTAGGAGAGAGTAGTATGGTCAGTACGGAGTTGGCGCTGGAAGCCATGGCTCGCAACAGGACTTCGTGGTGAGTCGTTCGAAGCTTGGCAAAGTGTCCCGCTCTGAGGGTCCACGTCACACACCCGTACAGCAGGGTCTCCATCACCTCGGCCTTCAGCACTCGGACTTTCAGGCTAAGGGGGGCGGTCGTCCTATCATACAGCTCCGGGCCGAACCGTTTGATGCATGCTCGCATGAGACGGATCCGTCGGTCGATTTCGAGCGAGAGGTCAGCGTTTCCGTGGAAAATGCCCCCTAGGTACGAGTATAAGAACTGGGCCGTCTGCGTATACCTCTGGCCTGCTGCTTCGAAGACAGTCACGATGACTGCCATGCATTTTCGCGAGCCCTTCAGCCGACTTCGAGACAATTCCTGCGTCATCGGCGTACAACATGCCCCATACAGCACTTCGCACGCACGCCAACGGCTCCTGCGCCTCCGTTCTGACTACTCCAGCATCACTAAGTTGTCCGAATCCCTCACGATGGCTTCCTCATGGCAAAAGCGTACTAGTACGACGTGTAACGCAGCAGTGAAGAATACGTTAAACAGTAACGGTGATAGCACACAGCCTTGTCGCAGCCCCTGCGTGACATCAAACCATTCCGAGTGCTCGCCGTCATCCATACGCACGCGAGCCCGCATGCCTTCGTGGAAATTTCGGATAATTGTAAGGATCTTGATTGGTACGCCAAAGCGTGTGAGTATCTCCCATAGCAGCTCTCGGTCGACAGAGTCGTACGCGTTCTGCAGATCGATCAAGCACACGTACAGGGGGGTTTTCGACCTCTTGCACCCGGCTCACGACGAACAATGTATCAATCGTTGATGGTGCGGGGCGGAAGCCACACTGCTCCTCCGGGAGTCATCCCTCGGTCTCGCAGTGAGTAGTTGCTGATGCGGGACGCGACGATTTTCAACAAGAAGCGAAATCCCTCTGTAGTTGTTGCAATCAGTTCGGTCCTTCTTTTTGTGAAGGACCTTGATCATCGCATCTTTCCATTGGTGGGGGACTTCTCCTGTTACCCAAACATTGACAAGGATGTTGTGAAAGCACTGGGCGAATGCGGGGTGGTCGATATTCAGGAGTTCGGCCGGGAGACCATCTGGCCCGACAGCAGAAAGCGTACGACTCTGTCGACCGAGAGCTGCTGTGTTGTGTGTTGTTCACATTAAATCGTTTCTTCTACCCGTCGACATCCAGCACAACCAGTGTCCGTGCGGATTCTCTAAGCCTAGAGAAGATACAAGTTCTGTGGTCACAAAGCTACGCCACAGAGGTTCTTTTTTTTTTTTTTTTTTTTTTGTATCATCACTTTTACTTTCCCGCCCACTCGTATGAGGTTTTACCCTCGACGACCTTCTGGACAAGCCGTGGTCACAGGTGTCGTCCCTTCTCCCCCCCGGTACGTGCCTTTGGTTTTTATCGCGCATAGGGTTCAGCATCCCCACTGCTCGTCGATTTTCATCGAATGCACAGCTAACTCACGCTCTCGCGCTTTCCGCTAATCAATTTTATGCAAGAAAAAATCCCTACGAGCATGCACTCGGTGAGACTCGAACTCACGAAATTGATCTTGATAGGCTCGCGGACCACCTACCAAGCCACCGGGGACGCCGGCCTACTAGATACTACCTTGTTACGTATGCAGTAAGCACAGCAGACAATGCAATGCCACGTCCCCGGTGGCTTGGTAGGTGGTCCGCGAGCCTATCAAGATCAATTTCGTGAGTTCGAGTCTCACCGAGTGCATGCTCGGAGGGACTTTTTCGTGCATAAAAAGATATATTATACCTGGTACCCGATAAAGAAAAAAAAAAACTTTCGTGCCTCCCCGTATGGGATACTCGTATGTATGTGTGTTAATCACATTAAACCATTCTTTCTACCCGTCGAGATCCAGCACAACTAGTGTCCGTGCCGATTCTTAAATCAATTCTACAGATACCAGGTACAAGTTTTGTGGTCACAAAACCACCCAACAGAGACACCACGTTGCCACGTACGCAGAAGCACAGTGGACAATGCAATACCATGTTCATGATACTGCATACGACAGGTACGACACACACTTCTATGAAATAGATACACGAAAGAAAACTTACAGTAGTAGTGTAGGAAAACGAAAACAAAGAAGACAAATTGAAAGAGAAAAACAACAAAGAACAAAGAAAAAATACAGGGAAAAAACACAAACCCGCAGGGGATGTGGCAGGCACATGAAAATAACAAAATAACGAGCTAAAAAAAAAGAAGAAAGAAAACGCGGCTACTTGTAAACATAGTAAGACTAAGAACCAAGGGGAAATAACAGGCAAACCAAAGCACAAAGCACTCTCCAGGTAGCGGCAGCAGTTTGTGGTACGAGTAGCATAGCCAGGTTCTCCCTGCCAGTCCGCCTTCCTACCCTGACTGCCGTATCCGTCCTGCGTTCGTCAACTGTGCCCAGCCCCTCGTGGTCAGACACTATGAAACAAGCAAAGCAGACTCGTCATAAACCCACGCCACACGACTCCTTCAATAAGGCTTATCAATAGAAGAAAGGAAGAGAAATAAATCGAATGAAAATCACAGAGGATCAGACCAAAAAAGACCAAAAAGAAAACAGAAAGAAGAGAAGAAAGGGAAGATCACGTTCGAACCAGCTGCACCGGTTGGGGGCAAGAGTAGTATAGTCATGTTCTAGTTCCTAGTCGGCCTGGTGCCTTGCTACCCTGTCCACCATATCCTTCCTACTTTCGTCCACTGCAGTTTCCCTTTTACTCCTCCTGCCCCCCCCCCTCTCCGCATTCCCTTGCTCGGGTTTTCTGCCACTTCTCCTGTTGCCCCCCCCACCCCCCCATTCCCTTGGACACCACCCACGGCGGATGCGCGGAGCTTCCTACTCAGCTCGGCCTCAGCCTCGTGCCACCTCACCATGAACCGTTCGGCTGCTTCAAGGATCACCCGGTACCACTTCCCCGCATATTTTGCTGCAGTCGACCACAGCGCGCTCTCAACTCCAAAAACCAAGGGGGCAAGTTCCGTTGACCCTTCGCTGGCTCGGAGATCCCTAAGGTCTTCGACCATGCATCTATGCCAAATCTTGAACTGTCCACCAGGTCTCGGGTTATTCCCACCGGCCATCGTCCCGAACATTCCCCGACTGGGTAAGCGCTCCTTGCTTTGCCGTGCCGACCCCCCCGCAAAGAAGAGCCGCTGTTTACGGATGGTCGTTTCGATGCTCTCGCAACGTGTCCTCCTGAGGGCCTTCGCGTACGAGAGGGTGGCATGGTCAGTACGAAGCCGGCGCTGGAAGCCAATGACGCGCAACAGAAGTTGGTGGTGAGCCGTTCGAAGCGTGGCAAAGTGTTCCGCTGTGAGGGTCCACGTCACACACCCGTACAGCAGGGTCTCGATCACCTCGGCCTTCAGCATTCGGACTTTCAGGCGAAGGGGGGGGAGGTCGTCCTATCATACAACTCCGGGACGAACCGTTTGAGGCATGCTCGCATGAGACGGATCCGTCGGCCTATTTCAAGCGAGAGGTCAGCGTTTTCGTGAAATAATACCGTCTAGGTATAAAAACTGGGCCGTCTGCTTATACCTCTGGCCTGCTGCTTCTATGACGAGCGGTGGTGCGAGGGTTGTCTGGTCTGGGCTTTGTAGAAGCATTGTCTCTGTCTTCTTTTCCGACACCGTGAGGCCTGCTGCTTCGAAGACAGTCACGATGACTGCCATCATTTTTGCGAGCCCTTCAGCCGGCTTCGAGACAATTCCTGTGTCATCGACGTACAACATGCCCCATACAGCCCTTCGCACGCACGCCAACGGCTCCTGCTCCTCCGTTCTGACTACTCCAGCATCACTGAGTTGGACCAAATCCCTTACGATGGCTTCGTCATGGCTGAAGCGTGTACTAGTACGACGTGTAACGCAACAACGAATAATACGTTGAACAGTAACGGAGATAGCACACAGCCTTGCCGCAGCCCCTGCGTGACATCCGTCATCCGTACGCACGCGAGCCCGCATGCCATCGTGGAAATTACGGATAATTGTAAGCATCTTGATTGGTACGCCAAAGCGTGTGAGTAGCTCCCACAACAGCTCTCGGTCGACAGAGTCGTACGCGTTCTGCAGATCGATCAAGCACACGTACAGGGGGATTTTCCTCTGTCGCCCGAGCTCTTGCACCCGGCTCACGACGAACAACATATCAATCGTTGATGGTGGGGCGGAAGCCACACTGCTCCTCCGGGAGTCATCCCTCGGTCTCGCAGTGAGTAGTTGGTAAGGCGGCACGCGACGATTTTCAAGAAAAAATTGCCTGCGTGGGCAACAAGCGAAATCCCTCTGTAGTTGTTGCAATCAGTTCGGTCCTTAATTTTGTGAAGGAAGTTGAGGATCGCATACTTCCATTACTGGGGGACTTCTCCTGTTACCCAAACATTGACAAGGATGTTGTGAAAGCACAGGGCGAATGTGGGGTGGTCGATTTTCAGAGTTCGGCCGGGAGACCATCTGGCCCGACAGCTTTCCAATTTGACATCCCCTTAAGTGCTTCCGTCATCTCGTCCATGGAGATGGTTCATCTCCGAGCGACAGTTTAAGCGGTCGCGGTGGCAAGAGGTCGATGATCGTGGGGTCGAGTTTAAGCGATTTGGTCTTCCCCGCTCGTCGTTCACGAATTCGCACCTTATCCCGCAATAGCGTGCCATCCTCGTCCCTAATGAACTGCTCGCTCCTCGCTTTACTCCCTTCCAATCCTACCGTACTCTTAAGGTGCTTGTAAAAGCCTCTCTGGTCGTTGTTCGCTAGGAGGCGTTCGGTTTCGGCGAGATACTCTTGGGAGTACGCATGTAGTCCTGCGGCAATCACTTTCTGCAGGTTCGCACACGCAGATCTCAGTGTCTTCCACGCGGTTCTATCCCGGGAGTGGTCACGCAAGAATTGCCGTGCATCCTCCCTCGCTGTCCATGCTAATACTAATGCCGCCAAGATTTCGGCAGGCTCACACCATCCATGTCTGCGGTGGCAACATGGAGGGGGTGGTACCTCTTTTTCGACCCCATCAATAATATCAGCAGTGAAAAACTCAACCATGCCAAACGTGCTACGGGGCTGGATAAGCTGGTTGGGAGTGGAAACGGCCCTCTCGGCTACTCGTTCACGACACTGCAGCTGCTGGTCATCGGACATAAAAAGCTGCCCGTCGAACTCTCGGCGTTTTGTCAGTCTGCGTATTTGTCTGCTGGGCGCAAAGTGACCACTGAGTCGGACTTTGATACACAAGATGTTGTGGTCTGATTCAGCCTTAGATGGGACATAAGGCTGTGGGACGAATTTAACGCATTGTACTGTAGGTCGATGGGCTTGACGGGTTAGGATGTAGTCGATCCGCTTACGGTTATTCGGGCTGGTGCCGTTGTGTGTATGCGATATCCCACCTTTGCGCGTGGTGAAAAACGTGTTGATGAGAGCTAACTTGGAATTGGTGGAGAACGTTAGGTCCCGGAGTCGTTTGCCATTATCGTTTCGAACATCACGTCCATATGCTCCAATCACTCTACTTTCATCATCACCGCACCCTTCCATCCTCTGTCTAGTTCGCGCGCTGGCATCCATCAGTACAAACAGCAGACACTCTTTCGCCGGGATCTTTTCCACCAAGTCCTCCAGCTTCTGCCAGAAAATACGTTTCAGTTCGGCGTATTTGGTGCAATCAGTTGGAGCATACTTAACGACGAAATTAACTGCCTCGCATTTGCTGGCCAGCTCAAAGCGTATAGACATGAGCGCGTCAATGAACTGGTGAGTGTACGCAGACTTGCTGCACACCGATTCCTTGACAGCTAGACCTACTCCGTACAGCCTTTGCCTGACAGCTTCTTTTTCCCGAGCTGAACAGAAAGCGCGATACCCTGAAGCACGGAACGTCGTGCTACCGGACCTCCGAGTTTCCTGCAGGCCAATGAGGTTACAGCCGAGTTGCCGTCTCTTCGCCAGTACACGGTAGTCATGTCCGTACCCGTTCTTCCCTTGACAGCCAGGGTGCGCACATTGTAGATCGCCACCGCCCCAAGTGCCTCCTTCTGTCTCTTACGAGCCTCACGTACTGCTTCCTTTGCCAGCCGGCGTGAGGCTCCGCGCCTCCTTTTTTTCTTCTTTCGTCTCTTTTTTTTTTCTCTATGGCGAAAGCAACTCTCCGTCTCGTAGCCCTGTACGCGCCTTGGTTTCCGTTGGCCGGGTGCAGCCGTCCCAGCCAACGCCGACACTCCCATCCTTCCTGTCGTGCACGCATACCCACGCTGTGTCCAGCCTCTCCGCTCCCCCGGCTGCCCACGTAGCGCTCTCTGCTGTGGTGATGTGCCCCTCCCGCCTGAGGGATGAACTTCTTGGCATCCAGGATAAGGAGAAAAAACATGACCACCACCCCACGCGGTCCTTGAAGCGAGCAGGCCAAGAGCCGGACCGCGCAAGCTTCCCTCTCTACCCAGCCCGAAATTCGATGCTCGTGTGACTGTCGCTAGACTGTTGCAGGTTCTGGCGGACTTCCTCGGCCCACCCCAAGGACGGGGCATGCCGAAGGAGACGGGTGTTAGACTCGTATAGGACACATTAGTATTGATAGTAATGACAGTTGACTGGGACACATGTTTTTTTTTTTTTTTCCCCGTTTTTGGGCGGCGCCGTTCCCTTGGGGCGAGGAGGGCTGACATGGGTCGCTTCCCTCGCCCGACTTACGTCGGCAAGTCAGCTGGCCATCAGCTGGCTTCTTCAGCCGACTTGCCAACTAAAGCCAGTTTGTTGGCTTACGGCATCTACCTACCGATCACTACCTTGTTACTGAATATGCAATCACACCCTGGACGATAGGTTTCAGGTCAATACGCACTCGACAGGACCTTCTGAATAGTATTTCACCTTCTTGCGGCACGCCGATAGGGTGGGGGGGTAGGTATCGATAATCGATAAGAAATTTCATTCTCCTATTTGCAGGGTGCAATAGTTTTCGATGTGCAATACCCCGACCTTCAATACAATAGACGTATTCAATAGGCTTGTGTCCAGAGTTTGATTATATAGTCGGGAAAGCCTGCCGAGTCGGTGCAGTAGCAACTTTATCAATGTAGTTTGGACGTGTTTTCTCTTTGAAACTCCAAACGGTAGGAGGGTTGCTAACTACATACTCGAGAAAACTGTTTGGTATACCCTATTTGTGTACGAGACGAGTATATCTTAACCCCGACCCTAACCCTAGCTTTAAACCTATCAGAGCAGCACTAACCCCGACCCTAAGCCAATCAGACCGAGTCTCGAATAAGTGGTAAGATCTATTGGGTGGGGCTGTGATTAGTTGGCGGACTATAAGTCGCGCCGACTACGTTATTACAGTGTTTGCGATAATCCAATGGAGTTGGGGTCATATATATATTTGAAACTGGCACACATGCGGAGCTGATTGGCCAGGCAGCTGAATCCGAAGGCCCCAGCCAATCGGAAGTTGCCCCGTTTCCTAACCAACCCGGTAAGGTATACGGGGTAAGAAACGTCATTTTGGGCACTTTTCCTCATAGAATCTGCGTTTTCGTGGGTTGGGATTGCTAGTATGTACTGGCAGGAAACAGAGCACAGCCACTAAGTTGACGCACGACACGAAATTGGAACGTGGAAGTGCGGTGAGCTTAAGCTTTATTTTTACCAACCCGCCGGAGGATAAAAAACAAATAAAAAACAAAATGGTTCCAAAACACATCTTTTCCCCACAATCTATCGGCGTAGTTGGCTACAGCAGATACTACAGGTTAGATGCTAGTTTGCGGAGTTCTGGGCCCTTTGTACCCGATTTGCGCAATTTGTGGCTCGTGCTGTGCGTGTTTCGTTGTTGATAAATGCAAAAATAAGAAAGTCGGTTAGTTTGCATACTTCGCCACACCCAATTCACGGCCAGTGTCGTGGAAATGAAAGCGGAAAGTACTTTTTCGAGCGTTCTGCTTTCGGTTTTTTTTCGCTACTGAAAATTGGCCTTTTTTGTTTACTCGGTTAATTCCAAGATAACGACCGAAACCGACCGATATACATTTATATATATATTTTTTCGTTTTTTGTCCGTTTTTTTTTTTTTCTAATTTTTTTTTCGGTTCCGTTTTTTTTTTTTTTTTTTTTTAGGCTACCCGATCGACTTTTCGGTGAAAAAAAAAAACCAAAAAAACACCGAGCCATTTTTTTCGTTTTCGGTCCACACCTCTGCTCACAGCACCTACACGGGCTAAAAGCGACAAGCAAGTGCCGTTTTATCATCCTACCACACCTCGGAGAGATCATGATCTAGATCATCGACTCCCACAGTTCATGATCTATCTACTGTAGATCTTTCAAGGCAGACATGTGTGCTTTATGTATCTCATGCTTGCCCAGCGGGACAGTGGTGGACCGCACAATAGTCTGCATGATCTGTCATATACGAGGTGCCACGTATACCTGTTGAACACATGTCTCCCGCTGGGGTGGGATCTGTGTCATGCGTGTCCTGCACAACCTCTACAGCGGCAAGGGTTGGAAACTACCTACGTAGGTCAACCATTGATAGATCGTGGCGCGTGTCACCGAGGAGACAAGCATTCTACTGACTGTATGTAGGAGCATCGTGCAGCGTACGAGCATCGGCATGTTCCTGCCTGGGTGCATCTGGTTTCGACGCGGGTCGACGAGGGAAAGAAAAGGCCGAAGTCTTTCTCTCGCGATGACGACGCAAGGCGCACAGGCCTCCCTATTGGGAGGCGGGGGGAAGAAGAGCCTGCTGAATGTGTGTGTGACCCCGCATCTGAGTTGCGACTTGAAGGAAAAAAAAAACAGGATCAATATGGAATAATTGCTGGCAGGAGACAGAAAAAAAAGAAGGGCCGGAGCAGATGCAATTGTGGAACAACAACCACAACAACAACAACAACAACAACAACGGAAAGTCGCACATCTCCTGCCGTGCAGTTTGGATAGCCCCCCCCCACTGAACTTCTCCAGCAAACCCGACTGGGTCGTTGCGGCCGACGGATGCCGTATACGGCATACTAGTAACAATTCACGACTCGGACAGATAGATCACGATCTAGATCATCTATCGACAGTAGATCATTTTGGTTTCTCGCCTCCCGTTGTGAGCGGTTTTGTGCGGGGATCTGTACAGCGACAGATCATCCAACCCGAAGGCAACACATGGCCCACCGCTGTAGAAAATGCGGCTTATTGTGCGGGTCCCACTCGGCAACCCGGGCTACAGTACCTCGCACAAGACCGGGAACATATCTGCCTTCCAAGGCAGATCTCGACAATGAAGCGGGAACAACCTGTGGTCTAGGTCGTCACCTGCCCGCGGTGTTCGCTGGTTCTGCTGTCTTCCCCTCTCGAGCCCAACAGATGGACGAAAAAATTAGGGCTGGGCGCTGGCTGCCTCAGCGGGAAGTGACTGCCCTGTCGTCGAAACCAATATCGGTATGCTGGACTGCAGCTGTATCCTGTTCGGTGTCTTCTCTCTACTCTCTCCTCCCGAAACTCATTTATCAATGGTGGGCTGACGTACTGTAGTAAGGCGCGCTTCTTGAGCGCACGTACAGTAGTATGGCAAGACCACCGGTGGATATGCTGGCCAGGGCAATCAGTAGATTTCTTCCGGCAGTAGATAACTACTGGCAGTAGACTACTGCTGACAGTAGATCGCTGCTGCCAGTACACACCGTGCCAGTGTCTAGCCCGACTAAAACTGCAAGTAGTACCTGGTATATACCTGGCACTTGATTGCGGTGTGGGGCCGCCAAGAACAAACGCGTAAAGTGAGCAAACTTTAGAACTTTATTGTGGGACCACCCTTGGCCTTGAGCTCGGACTGCGATGCTCTGGTGAGATTTACAGTAGTGTGACCCTTGCCGCTGAACACGAATTTCTTAATCCGATTTTCGTGGCCTCCCCCCAAAAATCGAGCCTTGTGTGCTTACTCAATGAGGCGCTTTGTTTTTCGCGGGTCTTGCGGCGTACACTTTGCGGGGTAGCTCAGCAGCAGGCTATATAGACGTAGAAAGCGTGAGCGTTTTGGGATGGACAAAGAAGAGGGGGGAGCAAAAACGCTCGCACGGCGGTGCTGCCGCTGTCCAATGAACACGTTTCATACTGGAAGCGTTGCCCATCACGCCACGTGCTGGTATGTATAGGCGTCCACAACTGGACCATCGACGCCATGAAATGTATCTGCGGTGCGGTGCAGGGAGACCATTTTAATCGTGCGTAGTAAAACCTTTACGAGTCCTCCAACCTTGCTGACGAAGGCGTCATGCGCGGCAGGGAGGGCGGGGGGGGGGGGGGGGGGGTGTACCCATGTCATGCGTGTGGCCATAGATGCGTGACCGTGGACGGGGGGGGTAGGGCGTACTCATGGGTCGCTTGCCGTGGCCATGTGACTATCGGCCACGCGCCCCTTTCGACGAGGAAGCATCGTTCCTGCTTTTTTGTTAGAGATGACCTCCAACATTTTCGCGGTCACTGCGTTTTCCCTCCATGATATATGAGTATGTAATTAAGTGAAATTTTCGCACTTTTTCCAACTTTTTTCCTCCTACGAGCACGTTTCGGCTATGTGTTTAGACGCGTTCTACGATAGAGGTAGCACATTTCCGCTTTTTTGTTTCTGAATGACGGGGGTTCCTTAACCCATTCAGGACCCCAGTCCCGTTTCGGGGACACATCACTTGGAATTAGACTGGTTTCCCCCCAAATTGAGACTGCCGTGTTAAAGGGGTTAACCCAAAATCGCCGGAATGCCAATCTTCGAAAAATGACGTTTTTTAATGCTTGGACCATGGGATTTTTCGTCGGCATGCAAGTTGATTTTGGCTGAAGTCAGTTTGCGCGTTAGGTATGGAGCTCCTTTAGCGGGGAGCCTCAGAAAATTTAGGGTGAATCTCTATCGTAGAACGCCTCTATAATACTTTAAGAGAAAAATACATGCTCATATTTTTCAACTTTTGTTTTTTTTTTGCCAGGGAGGTGGAGGGAATCATGGCGTCCAGCGATGGCGGCCGAGACGCGAGCGCAGCGAACCTTAGCCCAGGCGGTGCAAACGGGGCCCAAACTCGAAGCTTCGCAGCTTCCCGTGGCTCAACGTTGACATGCCGTTTTCAGGCCGAAAGGCCTCGGCCGCGGCGACTTTCCTAGCCCTGCTCTGCGTGATGATGCTGGGGCAGTACGCGATCGGGCGCGCCGAGACCTCCCGGACGACCAGCCTGCGGGGCGATCACCACCATAGTCACAGCGGCAGCGGTAGCAGTAGTGATGGTGGTAGTGGCATAAGCACTAGTCATGCTGATGGCGTTACCGTCGGAGTTGCGGTGGTTGGAGGCGCTGATTGGAAAGACCACCCGGCGGTCGACGTGACGGAGGAGGTGGGGGGGGGGGGGAGGAGGAAAGGGAGGAGGAGAAGGGCCCGGAGGAGGAGGAGGAAGAGGAGGTAGATGGCCTTCCGAGGATCTTGACGGTCCTGACGACATACAGCAAACGGGCTGGGTTCGTGAAGGCCTACAAGCAGCGGGTGTGGGACCGTGAAGACGGCCATCGACACCCGGTGAGAAATCCCGAAGGAGGCTTTTTTATTAGCCCCCCCCCCCGTTGGTTTGGGTTGGCGTCGGTTGGCAACGAGACTATAAAACATGCCGCTCACGACGTGAGCTAAATAACCAGGATACAGATTTTTTGTTTTTTTGTTTTTTGGCGGTCGGTCACAGCTGGCGATCGAGTTAGGGCCGTGTTTAACGACAAGATAAAATAGCAATTTTTTTTTTTTGGTTATTTTTGCTACAAAAAATCGGCAAAGCTTTTCCACAAACAAGCATGAAAGTCTGCAATAGGCAAGCATATCAAAATGGCAAAAAAAAAAAAATCTAGCGAAGAAACGCCTTCATGTTTTGATCAAACCCTGTACAGCAGACAGCCGCTGTAGGCGACATCCTCTGTCGAGGAAACAGTGGCCTAGAGAGGCGGGCGAACGCAGCTCGTAGACCCCAGAGATGGACAGGTCTCCCAGCCCAGCCCGTTTAAAAGAACACGGGGATGCTGTCTCGGGGAAGCTGGGACGGCTGTGCTGTTGGGTTGACTCGAGCACCGCGTACACGCCACCCGTCACACAACCGCACGGGCGGGTCACCCTCGTCGTGCGCCCCATCGATCAGCGGTGCTGACAGCACCGGCACCACCCTCGAACCCTTGATGCTCCTCTGTGTTGCAGAGATTCGAGCCAGTCTAGCGCCGGCGTGCGGTTTATACAACCTTGCGTTGGCGTTGTTGGGCTGGAATGGCGAGAACAGAAAATTTCTCTTCACTTTCCGTAAATTTGCTCTCGAACAGCTACGAAGGGAATTTTTCCGAAATAAAAATTGGCAAGTTTTTTCTTATTTTTGCTATTTGTGGCAGTCGAATTTTCCATAATTTTGCTATTTTGGCAACTTTGTTTTCGCCTACTATGTCGTTAGAAACGACTTTGACATCATTTTGTGCGGGGTGGAGAACCTCTGCTCCCCAGAAGGGGGATGATCGTATCACGTAGTGCGTATATGGTGAGGCACCCACGAGGCAGTTACGTAGTGAACCCATTGCTGTCTCTGGAAGTGGCCATACCAGAAATAAAATCGATTCATTGACGCTGTCATCCATATGCAAGTCCGCCTCACAAGTGATTCTTAGCAAGATGCAGCTCACCTTCATGCGACTCGCCGAACACGTCGCGTTTCGCTTCGCGCTTGGTGCAAGCAATGCCTGCCTGGTCGGTGAAAACCCGACGTGCTCCGTCACGGCATGGTAGAGATGCGAGGGTCTATGGTCATACGACTACGGCCATGCATGATATCGATTACACCGCCCCCCCCCCCCCCCCAGTAGAACTCACATAGTAGGAGAATGTGAAATATACAAGGAGGAACGGGATGTGTTACAAGAGGAGATGAGGAAAACAGACGAATGTGACATGGAGGAGTTTGATACAATGAATAGCAGCGAGAAAACGATCGCTATCCTAGGAGATAGATGGTGGCCACAGGAGGCCAAACAGGAAGGGGATACGATTAGCAAAAAGTTTCTATGTAATATATGGAAACAACGTAATGAGCGCCCAATTGTTGGAGGTGTCTCTATTAGGAGTAGGAACGGTGCTCCGTCTCGAAAAGGATGCGTGGTCAATGGTCAAATGACTAAGGCAAGCAACAAATGAGTACGCCCCCCCCCCCCCCCCCCCCCCCCCCCCCGTTTCTATGGTCATATAATATACGACTACGGCCATCCATGGCATTAGTACACCCCCCGCTCTCCCTACCATGGCATGGTCCATCACTTATATGATGAACCACGACCTGCCGGTGTCCTCCCAAGCACCCTCCCGGGGCGGCTCGCAGGACCCAGGCGAGGGTACGAAGGGAATTACTACTGCTGCAGGCCTTGTTTTATGAACCTGGGACGAACATCTCCTCGTTTGAGCGGCTCGTGTTCTCATGACCGCGGTCGTGTTCCAAGCGTCTGTGCTTGTTCAATAGTGATGTGATGTTCTGTTTTTTATTTTTTGCTGTGGACAATATGTGGGAGATAAAATCGAAGACGCCTTGTTCGATGGACCAGCAGGAGAGTATGGCGCTTACTGCCCTCCGCTGAGATGACGCACTCCTCTTACTCGTTTGATGATACATGACGTATCACGGGGGACCATAGTTAATAGGACCTAGGATACACACAAAAACCTATATATTTACCTATTTTTACTGACAGTATTTGGTCCTATTTCCTATGGACCCCCGTAAGAGGACGGTTCGTCTTCTGGCTGCTCTTGTTCATTTCACAGCGTTTTATTCTGTGGACAGTCGTTCAATGTACCTTTGGGGGAAGAAAAGGGAAGGCATCTCATTCATAAGTGAACCAGCAAGTAGTGCGGCGCTCAGCGCCACCGGGCGGGGCGCCCTAAGCTCTACCTCCTCGTTGCAAGGCCCACGAAGTGGCGGTCACCTTCCGGCTGCCCTTGCTCGGTCTGTTCCGTTTTCTTTTGCGGACAGTCGTTCATCGCTACGTGGCGAGACGTGAGCAGGCAGGGAGGGCGCCTCATCTATAAGCAGGCAGGCAGTACATCGCTCACTGCCTTTCGGGGACGTATCTCTCCTGCTTTCGTCGCTCGTGACATGACTAACGGCCGTGTTCCCATCCTCCTCGTCCTTAAACCATGCGTTTTTGTTTTTGTGGACAATAGTCGTTCATCTTAAGATTAACGAGAGAAAAGGGAAGGCACCTTGTGTTTATGAACGAGTAAGCAGCACAACGCCCGCTTCCCAGTTCCGCCGGGACACACACCTCATTGTTTCATGATTCGTGTTATCACGACCGTCATGCGATTGTGCTTGTCTCGTCAGGTCGTGGTTTCTTCTGTGGACGGTCGTTCATCGTTAGAAGTAGCGGCGCGAGAAGAAAGGGGAGCCACCTTGTTTTTTTGTTTGTAAAATTGTGCACCATTAAGTTGCACAACGCTCAACTGTCACGGGGGCGCATGTCCTCGTTTGATGACGCATGGCATGACGGCCGTCTCCTGACCGCCCCTCTCGGTTCGGCTCCTTTACGTTCTCTTCTGATTAGCCGTTGTTCATCGCTAGATACTCGAGCAGGCAGAAACACACACCTTATTTATGTGCCAGGAACCAGCGAACAGTATACACGACACTCACTGCCGCCGGCACGGTCTATCTCCGCTCTTCTGTCTCATGATGCACGACATGACGCTCGCCTTCCGATTGAACCCTGTTTTGCTTGTCCAATTATGTGTTCTTCCGTGGCGAATTGTTCCCCGCTACCATAGCGACGCTAGAGGGATAGGGACGCCTTGTTATGTGGAGCAGGCACGCGGTACGTACAAACGCTCACGGCCACCGACAGAATTTACCTCTCCTCGGTTCGCGACACTAGCACATACGAGTACGTATATACCCCCCGAAAGGGTCCTTGTTCGTTCGTTCGTTCGTTCGTTCGTTCGTTCTTTCGTTTTTTTTCCTCATTTTCAGTTTTTCGTTTTCTGTTGACACGTCAGTCAGTCGCCCATCGTCATCGCCGCGCCCTACAGAGAAGAAACACGCCCTCGCTGGTGTGCAGTAGTAGTGGTAGATGCGTGGTATGGTGGGAGCAATAGGTCCTGTTGCGTCTGCTATTTCTGAGGCCCGAAAAGGGACGAACAATGAAGGTGAATGCTCCCATGCCTTAGACATACAACGGGTGGTGTATTATAGATGGGGCTGGGCGCTGGCACTACATGTACTGGCTGCAGTATTCTACTGACAGTGGTAATCTACTGGTTGACCTGGCCAGTATGTTCGGCAGTGGTTTTACCTTGCGCGCGCCCAAAAAAGGCGCCATACTACATTACGGAAACCCGTTGAATGCGTTTCCGGAGGAGAGCGTAGAGAGAAGAGATATCACGCTGCTTCAATCCAATATACTGAGTGATTTTGTCGACAGCATAATCGTTACTGACTGACTCAGTCGGGTCCCCAGCCCTACGGGACTCTACAATAAAGACGAACGCTCTCATGCCCTAGGTACACAGCGAATAAATGTGCCGAAACATGCGTAGGATTAAAAACAAACAGCATTGGGTAGTGCCTCCGTTAAGAACCCCGTAGGCCAGACAATCTCCATGCTTCCGTGCTTCGGAGTCTACCGCTATCGCAGCTCGCGTCCGGATGAGCCTGTGAATAAGAAAATAGCTGTATAATAAGAACATCAGAACATAGGGCTCATTCACGCTTTTTTGGGGGGGGGAGGCGGGGGGGCGCTCGGTAACGTTTTTTTTTTTTTCCCAACCCATTCTTTAGCTTCGCCACTTCTTTGTATCTCTCCCATTTAGCAATAGCTATTGCGGGGGATTATAGTAAATAGGACTAAATATTTTGAGTAAAAATAGGAAAATATATGCGTTTTTGTGTGCACCGTTGATCCTATTTACTATGGTCACCCGTAATAGTAGAAATTCAGATCCGGGGGCACATGATGGGCTCTTTTCCTTCCTTCCCACCACCTTTCGTGCCTTGCGCTTTTAATCGCGAGAAGACCTCAGTCCCCTTACTTCCTTCCCTCGTCGACTCGCGTCTAAGAATAAATTAGACGAAGAAAAAGTGGTCAGCGGCGAGCGCTGTATATATACCAGGTACTGTACTAAATCTTGTCAGGTATGTTATTCGCGAGAAGACCTCAGCCCCCTTAATTCCTTCCCTCGTCGACTCGCGTCTAAGATTAAATTAGATGAAGAAAAAGTGGTCAGCGGCGAGCGCTGCATATATACCAGGTACTACACTAAATCCTGTCAGGTACGTATCATAGCCTGATAACCTCCGAGATTTTTTTTTTTCCGAGGATAGTGGTCACATTAGGTGTTTTTTTCTTTTGCGGCGGCCCGATACTGCTGGAACATTGTAACCTCACCTGCTCTATGAACCCGCAAGTAGCACGCCCACTGACCAATGCGGGGAACCTACCCACCCCCCCCCCCCCCCCCCCCCCCCCCCCCCCCCCCCCCCCCCCCCCCCCCCCCCCCCCCCCTCCCCCTTGATCGGATTGTCCTTTCTTGTTTGTTAAACATGGCCGTTTTTTTTTTTTGTCTGTGGCCAGTTGTTCGTTGTCAGCGACGCAGACGATCCTGACCTAGACGAAGTCGTGGACTTCCGCATCGGCACGAGCAGAGGGCACCGGCTACTTCCCGCCGTCGCGGAGGTGAGGTTTCTATCTGTGTATGGTCGTAAGGGACCGGGGACATCCTGAGTCTCTCCCCGGGTTTCCCAATTTGATGCCTTGAGTAGTATACCAGCACACACTCACTACAGTATGTAGTCTAACTGGGAACTGTAGTCTTGCGCTAAGCGTCACTTGTTCCAGTCGAAAAAAGGCACCGAGGTACCAATTACATACTTTTATTGTTAGCCCTATGTCGGGCAAACATATTACGGGGAGCGATAGTTGATGGGACCTACGTTGCACACAAAAACCTATATATTTACCACTATTTACTAACAATATTTACCACTATTTACTAAAAATATTTGGTCCTATTTATTATGGTCCCCCGTAATAGTGGATCGCAAAATAAATACGGTTGTGTCAACATGGGCAGATGCCTGGTTTTTGCGTCCATCGTGAGTTCTGCGTTCGGTAATGATTGGGCATACAGTGCCGATCCCTATATAGTGCCGGTCGGTATGTATGCGCCAGCCAATATTACCGGTCGGTATGTATGCGCCAGCCAACAGTGCCGGTCGGTATGTATGCGCCAGCCAATAATACCGGCACCACATATAGCGGCACTATTAATAACTACTCCATGCCATACTGCCACGCTGCCTTATTCTCATCTGTGCCAACCGATCCCACAGGCACAGGCACTAGGGGTATATAGGGCAACCGGCACTACCCAACAGGCCCTATATAGAGGCCACTACTGCACTGAGTGCACTCTGGCGTACCCGGCTTATGATTACTATACCCTCAGCCGTCGACCCTTGCCTGCGGCCTCTTGGCGTTCTAACTGAGGTTCCCAAGCCTCCAACTGATTGCCCGCCCCCCCCGCCCCCCCGGGCCTGCCAGAAAGAAAAACGAGGTACACCAGTAGCCGGGAGGACGAGGTGGAAGTATATGCACAGATGTGGCCGTGTGGCAAAGCAACAGAGAGTAAAACTCACACAGAAGGAAAATGTGAAATGTACTTAAAGGAGGAATGGGATGTGTTGGAAGAGGAGATGAGGGAAACATACGAATGTGACATGGAGGAGTTCAGTACACTAGGTAGCAGCGAGAAAACGATCGATATCCGAGGAGATAAGATGGTGGCCACAGGCGGTGAGCAAGGAAGAGGGATAAGTCTTGCGAAATGTTTCTGGGCAATATATGGAAACAACGTTATAAGCGTACAAATGTTGGAGGTGTCTCCATTAGGAGTAGGAACGGTGCTCCGTCTCGAAAGGGATGCGTGGTCAATGGCCAAATTACTAAGGAAAGCAACAAATGAGTAACCCCCCCCCCCGATCTCTCCCTATATTATATACCTGGTATATATACGTCGGGTTGGCGTCGATTGACAACTGCTGGCAACGACACTGTAAAACATGCCCCTCACTACCTGAGCTACTATAGACAGCCAGGGTACCGTTTTTTGTTTTTGTTTTTTTTGTTTTTGGCGGTCGGTCGCACATGGCGGTCGACTTAGATCATTTGTGCGTGTTGGAGAACTTTTACTCCGCAAAAGGGGGAATGATCGTACTTCGTCAGTGTTTATGGTAAGGCACCCACGAGGCAGCTACATGGTACCCCCATTGCTATCTCCGGAACTCGCCACACCGGAAACTAAATTAGCTCATTGAAGCTGTTGTCCATGTGAAAGTCCGCCTCACAAACGGTTCTTAGCAGGATGCAGGTCACCCTCCCTGCCACTCGCCGAACACCTCACGTTTCGCTTTGCGCTGGTGCAAGCATTGTCTGCCTGGTCGGCTAAAACCCGACGCGATCCGTCCCGGCATTGTAGGGATGCGAGGGTCTATGGTCGTACGGCTACGGCCACGCATGACATCAAGTACGTCTCTCTTATTGAGTACCCCCCCCCCCCCGCTCCTCCTCTCCCTCCTCCTCCTCCCCCCCCCCCCCCGCCCCCCACTCCCCTATCCACCATCCACCCCCTTCGTACGGTACTACTGTACCCGTATTGACGTTTTCCGCACGCAGAGGACGCGTGGCAGGATAAAGATACGGTCGCGCTTTTTCGTCCTCATTTGCTTTTCTTACGGATTGAGGGATGTAATCTCCGTTCGATCTTCATACCAGAGTCCAACTGTTGCTCACGTTAGCGGTCGGAGTCTGTTACGGGGGACCATATTGAATAGGAACAAATATTTTTAGTAAAAGTGGGGGAACATATAGTTTTTTTGTCGTGTACCGTGGGTCCTATTTACCGTGACCCCCCGTAATAGGAACTCTCTCACCGAGAATGTAAGATCCTTTTGATATTCATATCAGAGTGAAAATGGTGCTTATATTACTGGCAAGAGGGATAATAGTGGGCGTCCGGTTTCAAGAATCGTCAGTTTCGGTGTTCAGGCTCAAAGTCCTTTTTTTTTGTCCGACCTTGGTTTAACTCTATCGTATAGGATCTAGAGTTGGTGCCCAATGTTGAGCTGCCGTTTCTTAACCCACCTTTGTTTCTTTTTGTGCACCGATCTGAACCTGTTTTAGTCAACTAGTGTTTCTTGACTGCGGGCGCCCACTGTAAATGGACTGTTAAACTCGCCCTCGTATTTGTTTTCCCGTAATATTTTTCGAGAAGACCTACGTACACCGCCCAAATGATGGTCGACTGTTTTTGTTTTTTATAATCGGGGCATGTTAACCCTTCTGCGACTTGAGATGGGGAATACTTGGCGATGCAAAGCGACGGTTTCAGCAATGGTAGCAGCTACGTGATTGGCGGGGTATTCATTTGATGCTCGCCTCAGTCTTTAGACCATTGACCACGCATCCCTTTCGAGACGGGGGGGGGGCGTACTCTTTTGTTGCTTGCCTTAAGTAATTTGACCATTGACTACGGGTCCCTTTCGAGACGGAGCAACCTTTCCTATTCCTATTAGACACCTCCAACAATTGGGCACTCATGACGCTTCCAAATATTACGTAGATTTTTTTTAAGGGCGGGGGTGTAATCATTTTCATGCATGGCCGTAGTCACATGGCCATAAACCTTCGCATCCCTGCAAGAGATATACTCATTATCATGCATGGCCGTAGTCGTATGATCATAGACCCTCGCATCCCTACACAATGCCGGGACGGAGCGCGTCGGATTTTCACCGAGCAGGCAGACATTGCTTGCACCAAGCTCGAAGCGCCGTGATGTGGCGGGCGAGTCGCATGAAGGGTGAGCTGCATCCTACTAAGAACCGCTTTAAAGGCGGATTTTCTTGCATATGAATGACAGCATCAATGAATTGATTTAATATCTGGTGTGACCACTTCCCGAGACAGCAATGGTTTTACTATGGAACTGCCTCGTGGGTGCCTCACCATGTACACACTACGTGATACGATCATCCCCCTTGTGCGGAGTAAAGGCTCTGCCCGAAAAAAACTGGTCTAACTTGACCGCCAGCCGCGGTAACCACCAAAAAAAAAAAAAAGTAACCTGGCTGTCTAGCTCACGCGGTGAGAGGCGTGTTTTACAGCGTCGTCGCCAACCGACGCCAACCCAACATATGTATACCAGTTATATAATACATATAAGGGACGGGGGAGCGAATTCATTTGTTGCTTGCCCTAGTCGTTCGACCATTGACCACGCATCCCGTTCCAGACGGAGCATCGTTCCTACTCCAAACAGAGACACCTCCAACAAATGGGCGCTCATTGCTTTGTTTCCAAATATTACATAGTTTTTTATTGGGGGGGGGTGTAATCATTATCATGCATGGCCGTAGTCGTATGGCCATAAACCTTCGCATCCCTACAAGAGATATAATCATTATTATGCATGGCCATAGTCGTATGACCATAGACCCTCGCATCCCTACAATGTCGGGACGGAGCACGTCCGGTTTTCACCGACCAGGCAAGACATTGCTTGCACCAAGCGCGAAGCGCCGTGAGGTGTTGGGCGAGTCGCATGAAGGGTGAGCTGCATTCTACTAAGAACCACTTTAGAGGCGGATTTTCTTGCATGTGGATGACGGCAACAATAATTGATTTAATATCTCGTGTGGCCATTTCCAGGGACAGCAATGGGTTTACTATGGAACTGCCTCGTGGGTGCCTCACCATATACACACTACGTGATACGATCATCCCTCTTGTGCGGAGTAAAGGTTATCCCCGCACAAAAATGGTCTAACTTGACCGCCAGCCGTGGTAACTGATAAAAAAACACACACACAAGAAAAACCCGGTACTCCGGCTGTCTAGCTCACGCGGTGAGATGCGTGTTTTACACCGTCGTCGCTAACCGACACCAACCCAACCTATATAAATACAACTATAATTACGATTTTTGAGGTCGTTGTCACTTGCTAGCTCTTGGCAGACAGACCGACTGATAGACAGCTCTTCGCAAACAGCCCTTCATCTTTGAAACAGCCGAACAGCCAAACAACCTTTCTTCTTTCTTCTTCCGCAAACTGCCAACCAATAGACAGCTCTTCGCACGGCGCCTAAAAGAGGCGCCTCGCCTTCGACGAACGGCATAGGTAGGTGCAGCCCCCGCCTCTCCCTTCTCCACGCCCCCTAAGCTCACCCCCCCCTCGTCGAGAGGCGCGTGGTCCTCGCCCTCTGGCAAGAGAGCGGCAACGAGAAAGACCGACCTGGTGCCGGCTGTTGTTTGCGACCAGTGCACGGACCAGCGCTTGGTCAAGAACTCCGCGCCTGGTGGCAAAAACGTGGCCTTCGCCACCTGCAAGGATCTCACGTGCGTGGTGGCGGGATCATCCTGACAGGGCAACCGACTGCGAGTTCTGTGCTCGCCTGATCAAGGAAGGGACTGTCTCGTACTCCCTCGAGACTGCTGACAGTGGTGAGTGTCTTATGTCTATTGTGCATGCTGTATGTTGCCAGTACGTTTTTTGGGGGTTTTCAATTGCCTTTTTGCATACAAACTTACGTCAAAGCGTTTATTTTTTTTTACTCATTCATGCTCGTTCTTTCCCCTTCGTGCGTTGCGTCGGCTCCTCTTACACACAGTGCACGCGAACGCGCACATGCACAGCTGTTTGCGGGACGTGAACGAAGGAACGGAGGATTCAGCTGTCGCCGTCACGGCTGCACCGAACGACGTGAGTGCTGCTGCTACTGTGGTGCATGTTCGGTGCATGCACACGATTTCTGTGTGTACATGTTTTGGTGACCCTACGTACTCATTTTGCTCGTTTTCGGCTGCCGCTGCTGCCGCTGCTGCTGCTGCTGCAGTCAGCGCCACGCCATGAGTGCTGCTGCTGCTGCTGTGCACCTGCTTCTCCTGTGCACTCGCTGCTGCTGTAGTGCTGCTGCATTGTTGCAGTGCTGTGCACCTGCTGCTCCTGTGCACTTGCTGCTGCTGTATGTAGTGCTGCTGCGTTGTTGCCGTGCATCGTGCTGGAAGCGTACATATTTTCGGATCGTCAATTCCGTAGGTTTTGCGATGGCGGCATACCAGGGTACACGCTTTTTTTCTTCCTTATTTTCGTATCGTTGCTATGCTGCTGCTGCTGCTGCGGCCAACGCTGCTGCCAACGCTGCGGCGATTCGTTGCAGCTTGTGCTGCTGCTAATGCTGTAGCTGCTTCTGCTGCTGCTGCTGCTAATGTGCTGCCGCAATATCCACTGAATGTTCGTATGTACTCGGATTACTGTTTTTCTTGGTCGTTTTTGTACCCAAATGGTTCCTTTTGATACGTGAAAATATTTTTTTTTTGTCGTTTTGCTCCTGCATTTTGCGTACGTACTGCAATTTCTCGTTTTTTGGCTTGGTTATTTTCATATATATCGTTGCTGCTGCTGCTGCTGTGGTGCTGCTGCGTTGTTGCCGGACATCATGCTGCACTTGTGTGTGTACATATTTCGGTATCGCCAATGAAATTCCGTAGGTTTTGCGATTGCGGCATACCAGGGTACATACTTTTTCTCTTCCTTATTTTCATATCGTTGCTATGCCGCTGCTGCCAACGCGGATCATTGTTTTTATTGGCCATTTTTGTACCCAAATGGTTTTTTTGATACGTAAAAAAAATATTTTGGTCGTTTTGCTCCTGCATTTTGCGTACTATTTTTTCTCGTATTTCGTATTGTTGCTATGCTGCTGCTGCGTTGTTGCCGTACAGCATGCGGAGGTGGGTCTATAGTGAGGTACCCAAAATACTTTTCGGACGGCCTCGGGGTACATACTTTTTTTCTCCCTTCTTTTCATATCGTTGCTATGCTGCTGCTGCCAACGCTGTGGCGATCCGTTGCTGCTTCTGCTGATGCTGCTGCTCTGCTTTTAGTGCTGCCGCAATATTCACTGAATGTTTGTATGTACTCGGATAATTGTGTTTCCTGGTCGTTTTGTGGCGCTGCTGCGTTGTTGCCGTACATCATGCTGGACATGATTTGTCTGTCTATTACTTACACTTAAACTTGTGCGTGTGTACATATTTCTGTATCGTCAATGATTTTTTTTTGTGGTGCTGCTGCGTTGTTGCCGTACATCATGCTGGACGTGATTTGTGTGTGTGCTGTACTACACCTGTGTGTGTACATATTTCTGTATCGTCAAGGAAATTACGTACTTGCTGCTTCTGCTGCTGCTGCTGCCGTTGTATAGCAAGCGATTACGTACTGCTGTTGTGCCGCTGTAGAGTAGTACAAATAATGACCTCCCCCCCCCCCCCTTCCCCTCCCCCGCCATTCCCTGCACGCCACTCCCGCCCCGCGCACCCGATATGTTTACTTCGACCAGGTCCGTGGCAAGTGCTACAACTGTCGCCTGACGGACTCCACCATCGAAGACGGAGACATCATCATCAAGCGCAAAAAGACTCTCTTCCATTTCGCCTGCGCCAGGGCTTTGCGGAATTCCGAAGCAGTACACCAAGCAGATTGTCGCCATCCAGGATGAACGAAAGGAAACAAATTGTGTCCCACATTTCCCACAATCACGATTATTTCTTCCTACACATATCCAACGGGTTCAACAGCGAACAGATCCACATTCTGGGCCTCCCGCCTCGTTACTACAGCATCCTGGAAGACTATTTACGTATCATGTCTCATCCAAACTCCTATGCTGGCTACATCGAAATCGCGGCCGCCCAGCAACTGTACAACATTTCCATAACCGTTGTCGTTGCCGGCACTGCTGCTTTCTCTCCTGTCCCAAACCTTCCTTTAAACAATAGCCTGTATGTTGTATATCATCCACATGCCAAGCACTACTCCACTCTCTCCCCACACTGATGAAATATGTCATTCTTATTATTAGACGAATGTCATTCTTACTCTTGCGTCACCCGATCTTACGTTTCACATTACGTTAATAAATAAACGTGATTATTACATCCTTCACCGTTTCTTACACAAATACATTTAGTTTGGTTGGCTTTGGGCTATGTCGCCAATTAATTGCAGTTATATGTACACGAAACGACGGAACACCCACTCCGAAGGAAAGCCTTGTATATATATATACATATACCAGGTATATAATACAGGGGATTTGATGCTTGCCTTATTAATTTGACCATTGACCACGCATCCCTTTCGAGAGTAAGCACGGGGGGGAGGGTGGTAACGAGTTGATGTCCGAGGTACAATGGTTGAAATGAGTCGTAGGGCACGGGGCGTAGCGTGATCCTACAGGTGATGCCGGGTCCCTTAATTAAGCTGCTGGTAGAAAATAGATACTGGTAGCGTCTAAGTTACAATCGTTGTTTTTGTTCGCTATCCTTTCAGAAGGACTTCCGAGGAAGTTCAGGCGCACATTTTTTTCTTCCTGAATCCGTTTTTTGTGGGTGCAACTATTAATGGTGAGCGTAATATAGAAATCCTCGAGCGAGGGTCCTCAGAGAGAATTGCAAGTGCGGCTAAGAATATATAACCTGAGTCAGGGGGGGGGGGGGGGGGGGGGGGGGTGTACTCGATAGGAGAGATGTACTCGATCTCATGCATGGCCGTAGTCGTATGACCATAGACCCTCGCATCCCTACAATGCCGGGACGGAGCATGTCGGGTTTTCACCGACCAGGCAGACATTGCTTGCACCAAGCGCGAAGCGCCGTGAGGTGTCCGGCGAGTCGCATGAAGGGTGAGTTGCATCCTACTAAGAACCGCTTGCGAGGCGGACTTGCATATGGATGACAGCTTCAATGACTTAGTTTAATTTCCGGTGTGGCCACTTCCAGAGACAGCAATGGGAGTACTATGTAACTGCCTCTTGGGTACCGTACCTTGAACACTACGTGATAGAATCAATTCCCCTTGTGCAGAGTAAAGGTTCTTTACTTCGCACAAATGATCTAACTAGACGACCAGCTGTGGGCGACCGCCAAAAAAAAAAAAAAAAAAAAAAAAAAAAAAAAAAAACGGTACCCTGGATGTCTAGCTCACGTAGTGAGCGGCATGTTTTACAGTGTCGTTGCCAACCGACGCCAACCCAACCCATATATGATATATATATGGGGGGGGGGGGGGTGGGGGGCGTCCCATGAACCTGAGCGTACATGGGTCTGGTAGTTTCAGTCTGCTTTTTTTCAATCATTTTTTGCCTTGGCAGGCCTTGACACTTGACGCCCCTCCTACCCCTCGTCCTTCCTGCTCGGTGTGACTCTTGCCTCAGTTTGGATTCAGTGTTGATATAGAAGCTGTTCGTAAGGACTCGTAAAATTCGTGTGCAAACATTCACAGTGTGACTCGAAAAAAACGGCGTGGACCTCTGGCTGGGGAATACGTTTCCGTCGTTTGGTTTGGACCCCCGCCTGCGCTTTTTTGTATTTTTTGGGACGAAGTGGCAACACGTGGTCAAGGCTCATGGGCTGAGGTATTCTGTGTGCAACAACCTCGTTCTGCGCTTGTTTGTTTGTTTCTTTGTTCGATATATATATATATTGTTCCCTGCTTAGGGTCCGTTCCCTGGGTACGAGCGCACGACATCAGTAGTGCCAACGCTCTGTCACCGGGAGGCCATAGTCATCAGGAATTACAATAGTACGGAGGACCATAGTAAATAGGACCTACGGTACACATAAAACGTGTACCAGGTATCTTTCACCTATTTTTACCAACAATATTTGGTCCAATTTACTATGGTCCCCCGTAATATTTTAATGTAATACATACCTGGTATAACATATTCCAGGTATCTCTTAACATATATATACCTTATATTCCAATATATCTACCTAATATACTATATTATGTTCCAATATATATATCTAATATAACATATATATATATCCAATATAACGGTGGACCCCGAAAATACACACGCCCCTATGTTTTATACACTTAATTTGGTCCTGATTACACTACAGTACGTTCCCTCGTGACTGCAAGAAATCGGGATAGTGAGTGAACTCCGCTTGATTTCTTATTTTGGATAGGGTGTGTTGTACTCTAACTTTCGGTACAATGTACGGTGCCCGCTCCCCGACGTTTTTGTTTTGTCCCGCGGAAATCTGAGGCTTGATATTCTTGTGGAGTTTTTTTTTGTTAATGCCATGCCTTATCCGGAGAGCCGGTTCGTATATACGTATATAGTGCCTTGTTTTCTTTTGCGTGCAGGACCACCACGGGCGGCCGGGACCCCCCCCCCCCCCCCCCCACCGCCCGCACAACGCGCGCGTGATAGAACTCCTTGTGGAGCCTACGAACAATGTAGCGCATCATTCAAAATCGAGTCAAGAGATTGTCGACACCTGCTAGGCTATGCGATATTTTGCGCGATTTGTCCACATCGTGTTTATTGCGCCAACTTTGTCCAAGGGGGGAGGGGGGAGGGTCCCGACCACCTGCGATCCCCCGAGCATTAGAGTATGGTCTGATTTCGATTTTTCCCTTTTTTTTCTTGTCTCGTCGTTTTTTTTGTTTTTTGTCAGGCGTGCATGCGGTACGAGGGGAAGTTCGACTGGCTGGCAATTGGTGACGACGATACCGCCTTCATGTACAACAGAGCCAAGGCTTTCCTCAAGCACATCGATCACACTCAGGTCAGAGAAGGTCTTTATCGCCTTAGAAGGTGGCAGCACAGGCTATACATCCAGCAACTATGCTGTAGCGTCGAACACGCATGAAAACAATCGGACGGATCAGGTAGTGTACCCATTTCCCGATGGGCCCCTGGAGCCGTGCTTAAACGATGTTTTTTTTTTTTTTGCTCGATTTTAGCATGGCGTAGTATATATATATAGCCCAAACGTTTCGTTTTCACAGGGGGCTTCTCAATTGAGGAGGTAATAATACGTACCAGGTGACCATTTTTGTTTTTGCATCCGATGTGTCGTATTGCATGTTATTAGTAGTTGCAATCCCGTTTTTTTTTGTGTGTCGGGCTTTAGATAGCATTGTTTTGTCAGTAGTACCGGTAGCATGGTACTGCTGTACTAATACAGAGGAATATAGTAATGAGGGCCAAATATGCTTAGTAAAATATAATCTAATATATAGGTATTTGTGTATATAATGGGTCCTGATTACTATGGCCCCCCGTGATAGGTGGGGTGCGGAGCTCCTATACTACAACCAAGCGAGGACCCTCCGAAAATGTAGGTGCTTGCGCCTAGCACCGCACTCGTAGCACGCGTCCCTTGGGGTGATCTGCACAACGGAAAAAATCGTGTTGGCCCGCTTGGGGATCTGCAGAACACTGGTTCTGTCCCTTCATCTACAACATGGCCAAGGTTTTTCCTACAATAGGAGCCCATCGATTACGCACCCAGGCTAGAGGGCTCCGCTCGCTTATCCCCGTCGGGCCAAGTGTCGTCTGTGCTCAGAGCAAGCTAGGCTAGCTGAGGTTCAGTGCACCTAGAAAGTTAGTTGAGTATTTGCACGCTTCATGTGGATCCGATCCGATCTCTCTTCCCGCCGCCCTGTACGTACGTCCAGCAAGAGTCGTTAAAGTGTTCTTGTTGCACGCGTTAGACAGAGCATCTGCTCAGAGACTCTCCTGCCGCCGCGCTAGCGGTACATCCAGCAAAATGCTTCCAAAATGCTGCGCGCATCAGCAGACAGATCCGTGGCACATCGCACAGCCTTGTTGTTTTGACCTTGAAAACTGGGTTGCTGCTGGTCGATGATGGCCCGCCCGCACTCACTCACTCACTTTCTCACTCAGTCATGCATGCTCCCTCTGTTCCTGCTTTGTGCGTTGTTGTGCATGCAGCCTGTGGCGTTTGGCAGAGTCGACGGGCTCAACGGCAATTCGGCTCCATGCTCGATGAGGGAATGCTTCGCCCCACAGGTGAACCCACTCCTTCCTACGCCAGTATAGATCAGATGGATCAGATAGATCAGATGTACCAGACATATCAGATATATCAGATCGATCAGATCGATCAGATAGATCAGATTCCTCGGACGTCAGATATATCCGATACATCAGACAGATCAGATAGATGAGATATATCAGACAGATCAAACACATCAGATAGATCAGATAGCTCAGACAGACCAGATGTGTCACATAGATCAGACAGACGAGATATATTACGCAGACCAGATATTGATATGTATATATGTATGAAGTATAAGATGCGCTTTTTATTTTTGGGCATGATGCTCTCCGGCGGCCGAGGGTTCTTTCTCGCTCTTTCGGCTGCGGAAGAAGCAAGGGGGCCGTGGGTACATTACGGTGCATGTCTGATTCCCGGTCGAGCACCGTGGCGGTGCTCGGGGCATTGGACGTCGCTGAGCTGGCTCTCACAAACAAGGGATTGCTTTCCGCCTCGCCGAGCCGAGTAGGTGACATGGGAAAGCCCACATTTTTCGTGTTTTTTTTTTTTTTTTTCGTGAGTAAAAAGCCCGCCACCCTCGGACACTTTGTTAAGCCCCCTCTCCTGTACATACGTTTTCAACCTCAGCAGAAGTAGCAGTAGCAGCAGCAGCAACGGACATACAGCAGCAACAGCACTACACATCCGTCGGCCGTCGTATCTGTTGCACCAAGCCCTGTGACGGGTGGTGTACACCCAACATCGAGCACGTTCGTGATCACAAAACTGCCTCCCTCGGTCCGCCTACCTGGGAGGCATTGGCACCAGGTATCCAGGTGTTGTCATACCTATTTATAGCTAGTTGTCTAGTCGCACGCTCTCAGCAGCTGATAATCGCAACAGGCAAGAGCCACAGAGCTTTTTTAAGCCCCCTCTGTTGTACGTAGGTTTTTAACCGTAGCAGAAGAAGAAGCAGCAGCAGCAGCAGCAGACATGCAGCAGCAACAGCGCTACACATCTGTCGGCCGTCGTATCTGTTGCACCATGCCCTTTGACGGGTGGTGTACGCCTAACACCGAGCACGTTCGTGACTACAAAACTGCCTCCCTCGGTCCGCCTACCTGGAAGACATTGGCACCAGGTATCTAGGTGTTGGTGTCATACCAATTAATAGCTAGTTGTCCAGTCGCACGCTCTCAGCAGCTGAAAATTGCAACGGGCAAGAGTCACAGAGCTTTTTTAAGCCCCCCCCTGCTGTACATAGGTTTTTAACCTCAGCAGAAGAAGTAGCAATAGCAGCAGCAGTAGCAGCAGCAGACATGCAGCAGCAACAGCATTACACATCTATCGGCCGTCGTATCTGTTGCACCAAGCCCTGTGACGGGTGGTGTACACCCAACATCGAGCACGTTCGTGACCACAAAACTGCCTCCCTCGGTCCGCCTACCTGGGAGGCATTGGCACCAGGTATCTAGGTGTTGTCATACCTATTAATAGCTAGTTGTAGAGTCGCACGCTCTCAGCAGCTTGATTATTGCAACGGGCAAGAGCCACAGGGCTTTTTTAAGCCCCCTCTGTTGTACGTAGGTTTTCAACCTCAGCAGAAGAAGTAGCAATAGCAGCAGCAGCAGTAGCAGACATGCAGCGGCAACAGCGCTACACACCTGTCGGCCGTCGTATCTGTTGCACCATGCCCTTTGACGGGTGGTGTACACCTAACACCGAGCACGCTCGTGACTACAAAACTGCCTCCCTCGGTCCGCCTACCTGGAAGACATTGGCACCAGGTATCTAGGTGTTGGTGTCATACCTAGCTAGTTGCCCAGTCGCACGCTCTAAGCAGCTTGATGATCGCAACGGGCAAGAGCCACAGAGCCAGGCCCATACTGCCTCCCGTCTCGCCGTGCGGCCCCCTGTCTCCGTGCGGCACCACGCACAGCCCACACTGCCCGACTGCTGATACGACGAGCTGTCTGCACTTCCAAAAACGAAGAATTTTCTCTGTTAGTTTTCTCTGCGTTGAAAATATCAGATGTCTATAGTTTTACCTCTTTCCTGTTTTGTTTGTTCATCAACCTCCTTACAGCAGCGCATCAACAGCAGGTACCGCAGCACCAGAACGCATCTGTCGAGAGTGTACATGTTTCACCTAGCTCTTTGACGTACACCACACACCTTACACCGAGCACGTACATGACCACATATCTCACACCGAGCACGTACGTGACCACAAAACTGCCTCCCTCGGTCTGTCTACCCGAGGGTAATTGGCACCAGATATCTACTGCATATGTAGGTATCATACCATTGATAGCGAGTTCTTCAGTCGCACGCTCTCAGCAGCAGGTAATCGCACCGGGACAGAGCCACAGAACCAGACTCATTCTGCCGCCCATCTCCCTCTTCCCCCCCTGTCTCGGTGTGCATCTGGCATAGTAGTAGTAGTAGTTAAGTAGTGGTAGTAGTAGTGGTAGTAGCAGTGGTAGTAGTACGTAGTAGTATTTAATAGTAGTGGTAGCCGTAGTATTAGTATTAGTAGTAGTAGCAGTAGCAGTATAGTAGTAGTATTAATAGTTGTGGCAGTAATAGTAGTATTGGTAATAGTAGGTAGTAGTGGTGTCGTTGCCACGAGTCTGCTGCCGTAATCATGAGTATATTTTACTGCTTTTGGCAGTCATTATTTTGAACGCATAGAGGAACATTTCATGAGAAGTGAAGATTTTTTTTTTTTTCATGATGCCCTCAATCATATGTATACCGGTTGCTGCCTATTGATGTCAATAGTGATGTTAGAGTTCTACTGCTGCTGCCACTGGTCAGCTACAGCAATACTGTTGTCGTGAGTACTTATTTGACGGTCATTATAATTTTTTCATAACAAATAGATTCAGATGACTTTTTCATCGTGCCCCAGCCGTACTTTTACCTGTACGTGAACAAATGCAGAGAAGCTGCTTCCTAGCAATAGTTAATGATTTGGATATTTGGCCTTTCTGTATTATTGACGCTGTTTTTGACACGCAGTAGGTATATAAAATATGAAGTAGTGATCATAATATATAATAGTTGTATTAATAATAGCCCATGCTACCGAGTACATGTTGCTTCTATTGATGGCTGTCCAACAGCAGTAGTAGTACCTGTACTATACCGGTAAGTAATAGCAATAGTCGCAGTCGTTGTGGTGTCCGCTATTGCTGTTGCTGCCGTCTGCATGCTGCTTCTACCTGTCTAATGGCAGTAGATGCCCTCAACCGTATATCATACGTAGCCTGTATATAAACAAAATGTTAAAAGTAGTCGTCGTAGTATAGTATTTTGTAGCGTGCATGCTGCTTCTACTTTTACTATTACGGGGGTACATAGTTAATAGGACCTATGGTATACATAAAAACCTATATATTTTTACCTATTTTTACTATACAACATTTGGTCCCGTTAACTATGGACCCCCGTAATACAGTACATTTATCCTCGTAGTTGTGGTAGTGGTGTATATCAAGAGTAACAGTGTAGTAATGCCCCCAACCCATGGTACCTCGTGGTTGTTTGACCTCTCTGTTTACCATGAGGTCGCCTGTATTATATGAGCGATTGGTCATGCTCTAGCAGTAGTACTTCGTAGTATAGCTAGTAGTCGTAGAAAAATGCTGTAGTGTACCAGGTAGTATTTTGTAGAGTGCATGCTACTTCTACCTGTACTACATCTGCGTAGTAATGGTAGTGGTGTATAGTGACAGTATAGTGGTCAACCCATGGTACCGAGTGCATGTAGTAGTGTAGTGTTTACAGAAAGAGTGGTACTCATTTCCTGCTGACTACTATTATTACTCTTTCCTTCGAGCGACACGCTGACCCATGGCTCACGTTTCCGCCAAGAACAGCTATTCGTGTCTTAACTGTAATTCTTTTCGCCCTGCGACGCCCCCGGAATTTCACGTTACCTACATCCCGAAGGGGAGCCTAGTAAGATATATCGGATACATCAGATATATCAGACAGATCAGATATACCACACTTATTGATACATCAGAAATATCGGATATATCGGGTAGATCATGCCCCTAGTTCACGATGACAGCGTGCTATAATATTAGGGCCTGTAGCGCTTTTTGCCTTCTGAGGCAATATCTCTAAACCGACAGAGCTCCTCAACGTAGGAACCATGTCCCGTTAGTGTCGCACAACTTTTTGTCGTGAGCACTCAAGCCATGCATGTTGTTCATCCGGGTACTCTTTTAGGACTGCAGTCCCGTATTGGAGACTAATTACTTGACTTAAGTGGTTTGTCCCCAAAACGGGACTGCGGTAGTATTTCGGGGGACCATAGTAAATAGGACCTACGGTGCACACAAAAACCTATATATTTCCCTATTTTTACTAACAAAATTTGATCCCATTTACTATGGTCTTCCGTAGTAGAAAGGTCAGTTCAGTACCTGGTACACATTTCTCAAAAGTCAAGTTTTGGATGGGGTATGCAGGTAGGGTATGCAGGTATGCAGGTCGTCACATGAAGGAGCCTAAAAAAGTTGGGTGCCGCCCCTGCAAGGCAAAAAATACGCGTCTGATCTACGGTAGTAGAATGACCGGCGTCCCCGGTGGCTTGGTAGGTGGTCCGCGTGCCTGTCAAGATCAATTTCGTGGGTTCAAGTCCCACCGAGTGCATGCTCATAGGGACTTTTTCTTGCATAAAAAATTGATAAGCGGAAAGCGCGAAAGCGTGAGTTGGCTACATTCGATGAAAATCGACGAGCAGTGGGAATGCTGAACCCTATGCGCGACAAAAAATCAAGGCACGTACCGGGGGGGAGAAGGGACGACACCTGTGACCACGGCTTGCCCAGAAGATCGTCGAGGGTAAAACCTCCTACGAGTGGGCTGGGAAGTAAAAGTGATGGATAAAAAAAAAAGGGAAAAAAAAGATACGATATTCGGGGCAGATTTTATATGTTGGCGTTTAGCACGCAAGAATCATATATACCACGGAAATAATTCGGGAGCCAGTTTTCTCCGGAACATGGAGGGGGGGGGGGGGCGGGCATTTGCTTAAACGCTTGGATATTCGGCGAGGGGGGTGTGTTATCTTATGAACAGTGTGATACGGTGTTATTTTATCACCCGCGTGATGCAGTGTTATGTTATCACCCGTGTGATGCGGTAGTGTAATCTTGTCACCCGTGTGATACGGTAAGTTATTTAGTCGTCCGCGTGATACGGTGTTACCTTATCACCCGTATGATACGGTGGTTTACTCAATCACCCGTGTGACACCGGTGTTATCTAATCGCCCGTGCGATACAGTGTCATCTGATCACCCGTGTGGCACTTTGCTATCTTATCACCCGTTTGATACATTGCTATCTTAGCACCCGTGTGATACGGGTGTGATCTGCGAGATCCACAGTGGTGCACCATGTTCGTTTGCGGCGGCAGTGGAACATGCTTCGTATAGGATCTTGCACAACATCGCATAGTGGAAACTAGCGTGTCTATAAGGATATGCCGTAAAAAGAGCGTCGGATTGCGCACAGGAGTGCTGCGATCGACTTTTTTTTCGAAGTCATTCGATTTTCCCGGGACGGGAGGAGGTTGCGTCTATTCCGGACAATCCTGTTTTCGGAAAATATCAGGTCGAGAGAGAACCTTCTTCCGAAAATACAATGTTCCGACTTTAGCAACCCTTGCCGTTCTTGAGACAGAACGAGCGCTGAGGAATGATCGCCCCCCTTGTTCGTAGCCTCAGGCAACGGTAGCCCCAGGGCCCAGGCTGCATGGCGGTCTATGGATGGATGTTTCTGGTCATGTATTGTTGGCGTCCCACACAGGGTAGGGGCAAAGAAGAAGAAGAAGTGAACCTCATGCTTCACCGCTTACAACCTCAAAAGTCAAGAGTCACTTGATCCACAACAGGCGATGGTACAAACCGGTGCGTGACTGCCATTTGAACGAGACCAAACGATCGCAACCCTTGTGCCAACTCAGCGCTCGTTGCGGTATCTATGTGTCATTGGGCTCTTTGCAACAACACCGCAATATGGATACTATGGGGTCTGTACGATCTACTACATACAGACCGTGATGCGGGTAGTACACAGCATGCCCAGCCAGGACTGGAAAAAAATGAGACCTATCTATCTATTGATAATGTGGTACGGCTCTTCTTGCGCGTGACATCGCATATCGGATAGTGTAGGAGTTTATATGATTTACATCGCGATATGTACGGCGCTTGCGTAACGTCGCGTGGCGGAAAACATAGGATTTATCTGTTAGAAGCCCCGTGTAGGCAGGAGGAATATATATATATATTATATATGTATATTCTCCGGCATTCAGAAGATCAGCATCGATCCGACGGCATCGACAGTATAATATCATATCAGATAAGATCGGATCCACTCAAATCGGATCGGATCAGATCAGATCAGATTAGATCAGATCCCCCTTGCACGATCTAGAGGTTTACCCCTTACTTTTTTTAGAGAGGGCCGGTAGTACCCTTGCGGTAACGCCCTCCCCTCGGGCGGCGAAGTTCCACGCTGTTTTTATCGCGACAGCGGGACGGAGCGAGAGAGAGAGAGTGCGAACGCCGAGCGACGCATTTATACGAGATATTTCTAGTAATATCTCGACGAGATCGTTCCGATAGCATGTCGACGATATCGTTCCGATAACATGTCGACGAGCTCTTCCCAATAAGATACCGACGAGATATTTCCAAGAAGATCTCGACGAGAACGAGATCTTTTCAGGAAGATCTCGACGAGATATGTTCAATATCATCTCTACTGTACGAGATCTTTTCAACCACATGTCGACGAGATCTTTCCAATAAGATCTCAACGAGGTCGTCCAACGAAACGTCGACGAGATCTTTCCGAAATCCACGTTTTTTCCGTTGGGTGCACGTACGTATTAATATGATACGCCTTGGTTTTTGGAGGAAATCGGGTCCGAAATCCTTGCGTGGTACCACTCCGGGCGTAAGTAGGTGAGCCGCTTGGTCTTATTAGTGTATAAACGGTCCTTATGTTGAACTCCAGAGAGTGGTGTAAAGGCGCGACCCCCCGGAGAAAAACATCATCAGGCGTGAAAATAAATACCGCTTGGTATTCGTAATAGTGTCCAAACGTTCGTTATATTGAAGTCCAGTGTGGTATAAGGTGCAACCCGTCCGAGAAAAAAGTCACCATTCTGGGCGTAAATATAAGGGCCACTTGGTATTCATGTTAGGGTCTAAACGGTCCGTATCTTGAAGTAAGTCCAGAGTGGTATAGGGTGCAACTCCTCCGAGGAAAACATCACGCTGGGCGTAAATATAAGGAACACTTGGTTTTCATATTAGTATATAAACGGTCGTTATATTTCCGGCCACATTGGTATACGGTGTATTGTTGACTGACTACTGTAGTGTATACTTGCCTCACCCCATTCCATGCTTGCTCCGTTGCACCGCACCCCCATCGCACGCCCTATATATTTCCTTTGAACTCCTTGCTGTAGGACTGCATTGCCGTTGCGGGGGACAAAACGCTCGTAAAATTACAGTCAGAGTTAGGTTTCTGTATACGGTGGGTGCCCCTGCTTGAGAGCACCCCGTGACGAGCGGAAACGCGCGCTATTTGCTGCAGTTCTTATTGCGCGTTTCTGTACTGGGCAATATGTATGTACTTGGTATAATTTTTAGTATATGTTAGGTGGAACACAAGCCTTCTTACCTCTCGTACCTCCAGAATGGTCATATCTTGGGTGCTCTCAATTGGGGGCTCCTACCTCCAGTGCGTATTGCTCTTTTCGATAGTGACAATATATATACCTGGTATATAAATCTTTTAGTATAGGTGGGATAAGCTGTCTTACCTCTCGTAACTCCAGGGTGCTCTTGTATTGGGTGCTTTCAACTCGGGGCTCTTCACTCCCTGGTGCAGCGCGTATTGCTCTTTTTCTATGGTGGGCAATACAAAAATACAACTTTCAGTATAGGTGGGACAAGTCTCATTTCACCGCTGTTACCTCCAGACTGCTCTTGTCTTGGTGTGCTCTCGAACAGGTGTACCCACCCTAGTACAGCAGTAGTATTAAATATGCTAGCTGAGTAACCGGGATGCTGGCCCGGCCTAGAGTTGCTCTTAGTTCAGTTGACGTGTTTTACGCTAGAGGTAGCACATTTCCGCTGTTGTGTTTCTGACCGACGAGGTTCCTTAGCCCAAAATCGTCGGAATGCCAATCTTCTCTAAAAAAATGACGTTTTGTGTATACTTGGTCAGGGGATTAATTATTCATTGGGATTCAGCTTGATTTCCGCTGAAGTCAGTTTTCGGGTGAGGTATGGAGCTCCTTAAGGTCAAGTGAGGAGCCTCAGAAAAATTAGGGTGAATCTCTATCGTAGAAACGCCTCAGTTTTCCGCCCCCATTTAGCCCGTTGAGGACCGCAGTGCCGTTTAGGAACTCGAGTGGTTTGTCACCGAAACGGGACAGCGTACTCAGAATTTGAGTGGTTTGTCCCGAAAATGGCACTGCAGCCCCAAAAGGGTCAATATCTAAAGTGCCCCCCCCCCCCCCCCCCCCCCCCCCCCCCCGAAGTTCTTATTCACTCATGCTGTCAGTTCCTTGTGGGGGGCTCTTTTCTACAGGAGGACCGCTTGTTGGTTTTGTCCGTTGCCCCCCTCAACGTTCGCAACCCTATCCATACTTGCCGCTCCCCACTTCAACCGACTCGCCCAACACCTCACGGCGCTTCGCGCTTGGTGCAACCAATATCTTTCTGGTCGGTGAAAACCCGACGTGCTCCGTCCCGGCATTGTAGGGATGCGAGGGTCTATGGTCATACGACTACGGCCATGCGTAATAATGAGTACCCCCCCCCCCCCCCTAACCGTTGCACGGAAAATGGTCATGTCCATACATTCTTCTATTTGTTTACTTTCGCTCAACTCTATCCATGCTCGCCCCCTCGCCCCCCCCCCCCCCCGACCACCCCCATTGCGCGCCCCGTATTTGTTCTCTTTGTTCATATATGATACGCTCCGCAGGACAAGCGTAACGCCTCCCACGTTCTAGCGTCCACGGGGGGTGCTGCGACGACTTCACGCGACCCTGCCAAGTCCCCGTGTACCCATCGGAACGCGAAACAGATCACGTTTTCAGATACCAGGACTATGGTCCAGGGGGGCTTTTCTGGCCGTACGGTGGCTCCGGTACCTTCGTCAGCGCTGGGCTGGCGATGGCCGTGGTTGGGGGGGGGAGAGGGGGTGGAGTAACTGCGCCAGCATCTTCGGCGTCATGAATACAGACGTCCAGGTAAATTGCGATACATTTCTCTATATACTTCGTATGTATTATTTTGTCCCCTAAAACAAACGCCAATTGATGAAATGTTTTCACGTTCCCGCTTGACGCAAGTAAGAATCACGCAGCGTTTTGCATGGCTGAGCGTCAACCACTTTCATCGGCCGGGTACTATCGCGGCTGGTGTACCGTTCCACGGCGATAGGGCTGGTGCCTTATTTTACGAGTTCATGGCGAGAGGGGGTTTGCTTAAATGTCTCGTCCCGAAAGCATGACACTTGGAACAAGTTTTAGTCAAGCAACCCGACCCAAATTTTCCTATGCTCTATTGTGGCTATTGTGATACAGCAGTGGTTCCTCTATAGTGCAGGTTGAGCAGTGCCGGCTGCCCGCTATAGTGCATGTGCCTGTGCCTGTGGGATCGGTTGGCACAGATGAGATTAAGGCAGTGTGGCAGGGTGGCATGGAGTAGTTTAATACGGGGGTCCATAGTTAACAGGACGTATGGTACACATAAAAACCTATATGTTTAACTATTTTTACCAACAATATTTGGTCCTATTTACTACGGTCCCTCGTGATAGTGCCGGTATTATTGCCTGGCACACATACCGACCGGCGCTTTATATGGTTGCACCAACAAACGTCTTCCAAGTCGTGTTTCGGGCGAGGTGGTGGGCTTCCAGGTCATGTGAAGATCTCGAAAGAGATAAGGCAGCACCGCTACCGTGATATTCCTCTCTTGTCCTACGTTATTTTCGCTACCTGTACTGCGGACCCTTGTATCCTAAGCCGCATCCGTCAGGCTCACCCCCATGAGCATGGATGTTCGTGTCTCTGTCCACCCGCCTCACGGCGCTTCGCGCTTGGTGCAAGCAACACCTGCCTGGTCGGTAAAAACCCGACGTGCTCCGTCCCGGCATTGTAGGGATGCGAGGGTCTATGGCTATACGACTACGGCTCCATGCATAATAGTGAGTACGCCCCCCCCCCCCCCCCCCCCCCCCCCCGACTCCTGGGCTATGGCCTCGACCATTGCCGCCATTTTCTCGTCGTGCGAACAGTTTGCGCAGTGTCTGAGGATGCACGGGTATTCCATGGGTCGCTATCCCGAGGGGTTCGCTCAGATGGAGACGTCTGATCCGGATCAGATTCGAGCGACACTAGCAGACGACTGCCAGGTATGTAGTGGTTTGGAGCACACAATGCAGTGATAAACAAACCATTTTCGTATTATGGCATTCTTCGTGAAGTTGTTCAGGATCGCATACGGGCATCACTATGATACGCAGCACGAGAAGTGTCACGAGGTCACCTACGTAGCAGAGACGCGTCACGGGTTACGTTATAATTCGCAAGAAACACGTTGGAATAAAAAAACGCTCGGGGGCACGGGGCGTAGATGAGAAGAAGCCTGACCAGTGCGCATCAACTGCGAGCGCCCACCATTTGCTAGCAGATAGCTATCAGGCAGGTTGTGGCTTCTTGAACAATTGAGCCCATGGAAGATTTTTCACCCGTCGGACAAATCAAGATCCAAGTCAATGATCTGCAGCAGATCCTCGCCTGGAGTTACGATATGCCGTGCAGCGGAGTCTGTGCTCTCTCGTCTGTGGCGTGGCGCTTAATATTTTCCCGTTCACCACAATGGACGGCTGCGTTAAAACACACCTGGCACATGCAGGTCATGGGGGTGCACCTCGGCATCAAGCATCTCGCGGACGGCAGCGACTACACCACAGACTCCTTCGGGGATGCTGTTACTGCCGTGCGAGACATCGACTCGGGCTGGGCGTCAGGGGGGACTGATACGCAGGGCCTGGACACCCTGTGCCACGAGTCGTGGGCCGCGCTTACGCGGTACGACGACTAGTGGGCGCATGTTGCAGGGTTCGTGGGCCTCGCTGACTTGTGATGGGTGCCGGGCGTTAATTGATCAACAGGAACTGGGTATTCTTGTGCCACGTGTCAGGAGCAGCGCGTACGCAGTACGACGAGTAGTCTACGCACGGTTTGGTGGTCGTGGGCCTCGCTAGCTTGGGGTGTGGCAACGGCGGGAACGGACACAAAACAGGATGTGGATACCCTTGCGCCTCGGACGACGAGTAGTCCGCACATGTATTGGCGGTTGTTGGGACCGCCGCCGCAGGGAGAGTGGTCTGCGCGAGTCCGAGGCTGCGTGTGCCGTGTTTTCCCTGCGGGAGGAGTCGTAGTCTGCGTCTGCTCATGTTTGGGTTTGTGGTGGACAATGTACAGGCATGTGCTTCATGGCGACAGGTACGCAGCATCTGGATACACGCCGTGCCACGAGTGGTAAGCCGCGTTTTTTGCGCTGTGGGGGTTGAGAGGCAAAGGCATACGGACGGGTTCGGGTTTGTTCACGAATAGATACGCAAGCATCTGAGTACCGTGTGCGTGCGCCACAAGTCGTAGCGTGCGTTTGTTTTCGCAGCGGAAATAAGAAGGGAAGTCTTGGCATGCACGCACGCTTTTTTTTGTTCATGTTTACGAGAGATGATGTTGATGTTTGGTTTAGCCTGCGCATGTTAGGGGGCTTGTTTGCGAGTCGTGGGCTGCCGTTTCGCAGTGGGAAGGGGTATTGTGATATTGTACTCAGCATCTGGACACCCTGTCCCTCGAACATATCGTGGGTTCTGCGCCTTCGCAGTGTGTTGAGGTCAAGTAGTATGCGCATGCACTTTGTAGTGCTTTCTTTCTCGAGCGTATACCAGACGATACGCGTAGCATCTAGGTACCCTTTGTGCCACGAGTTGCCGTGGGTCATGATTTCGCAACGGGAGTCGATGAGGGAAGAAAGCACTGAAGTTTTCTCTTAATAAACGTGCAAGATACACATGCAAGACATGCCGTAGCGGGGAGGGGAGAAGAGCATACGTGGTGACGCCGGGTTTGAGTTACGACTGTTGAAGGGTAGCAGGAGTAAGAAGGGCGAATATTACCAGAAATAAGAGTAGTCTGGGCATGCTCGGGTTTTGTAGTGGAATATAGTTTTTTTATTGACCGGGGGGGCAGCAAGCATGAGCGCCTGGGTGCACCGCTTGCTACGATAGGCGTAGTAGGTAGCACGTAGTGGCCGAAAAGCTTCCGGCTCTCCCTGAGGGGACTGAGGTACTACCCGGTATCTCCATTTGTGTGACACAATATTATGCGTTGCCACTGTGTCTGTGAATACATGATACGTCTAACGTTCTTATAAGATTCATAACGGTGTTCTTGTAAGATTCCAAACGGTCGTTGTATTCACAAACATTGATGGTTCATTGGGCTTAGCCTACACATTTTCTCTAAAATATTTGTTTTTTTTGGGTGAAGTATGAAACTCCTTAAGGTCACGTGTGGAGGCTCAGAATTAGTTGGTGCTATTATTCCTCTACGTATCGCATGCTTTAGGGTTAGGATTCGGGCTAGGGTTAGGACGCGTCGTACCGTGTGCCACAAGAGTCGTGGGTCGTACGTGCGCGGCGGAGTTAAGTCCGCGTACGCACGTGTACGGTTCGGTCACGAATTATGATTTTATTGTTTTCTGTAGTCTGCGTATTTGTAGGTTTAGTTCGCGAGCGTCTTTTCTTAATTGTCATCGGTGTGTTATCTCGGTACTTGTTTGGGGTGCGTTCACGAGCAGACGCACGCAGCATCTGGACACTCTGTACCAAGAGCCGTGGGTTCGTGCTTGCGCAGTGGAGTTTAGTGGTCTGCGTGCGCATGTGTGCGGTTTGGCCACGAAGTGGTGTTTGGTTTTTAGTTGCGCAGTCTGCGACATGCGTTTCGCACTGCACCCTTGTTGTGGAGACGAAACACTTGGTTTTTGACTCGTTTTTAATCTTCTGTGCAGTGCAGAGTACTAAAGCCGTCAACGTTCACGAGCGTTTGTTCGTGTATGCAGTCGCTGCCCATTCTTAGGTTTGTTCACGAACGGATGGATACACGCCGCATCTGGACACGCTGTTGTGCTACAAGCCGTGGCCCTCGCTTTTCTTTTCAAGAGGCGTTAGTCTATATGCGCGGTTCGTTTTTTGTTTGTGTACGAGCGTGATATGGTATCTTTAGTCTGCCCACGTTTGTCTTCGTCACACGCATGTGCAGTAGGTTGAGTTCGTCTGGGTGTGTATTCGGTCCCCGTTGTCTGCGTATGTTTCGGTTAGTTTCGTGTACTTTTGGTTTGCCTAAGAGAGAATTTTGATGTTTAGGTGCTGCAGTTTTTTTGCGTATGTTTTGGGTTTTGACGTTGACGAGCCAGACACAATGTTGATGTTGCACGCTTCGGACGGACCACGATCTAAAGATAACCTGCAGTGGATCCAAGCCTGCCGTAACGAGACGCTGGGCAGGATCTGTGTGGAACAGATCATTCAACCCAGGAAATGTGTCCTAGATCATGCAGGTTTTACGGGTCCCCACCTAGCGACAGAACGGTGGGAATGAGGAGCGTGACAAAGGCCTTGGAGTGGTCAAACCTTACGTACTGTACTTTGATTATGTGCGCAGGTTTGGAATCGTTCACGATCGAATTGCGATGTTTTGGCGGTCTTTACACGTTTGGGTTTGTTGACACCTTTTGTTGACGCGTCTATTGTAGGGGTGGCGCTTAGCAGCGCGAAGAGTTAGTCCTTTTATTGCAGCTCGGGGTTTGTGGTTGAACGAGCGGACGTCGGTATTGTTGCGCATGAGTTGGGGTCTGTTCTCGATTTTGTTGGCCGTGTTTTCGCAGTGGAATATCATCGTTTCTGTTTGTAGTTGGCGAGTATGTTTTAACAGGGGCAGTTTCGCACCATCTGGATACCTTGTACCTATAATTGTTTGCCGTCGTGCTTTGGAAGTTGGATTACTGATATTTTGCAGATGACCACCTACGAGTAAAATTATGACTGAAAGCCGCGCTGGGCGTCGGTCGGCCGCGAACAGAGCGACGGCGCAATCGATGGACGGCGCGAAGGCGCGAGTAAACCGAACAACGTTTTTTTTTGTTTTTTGTTTTGTCTGTTTCACACGCGCGTATTTTGTGTTCGAGGTTTGTCTTTTCTTGGCAGGAATACGAAACAGGTTAACTATGATTTGCAAGATTTCCGGCTATCGAGCTCTACTACGCTGTTCTCCGATTATGACTACCCGAGGTTAGACCATAGTTAATAGGACCTATGGTACACATGAAAACCTATATATTCTCAGTTTGTAGAACTGAGTCTCTGTTTTGGTAAATGAAAATCCGTCTGTCTGTCTGTCTGTCTCTCCGCAAGGCTTGTGTTTTCGAACACTTTCCAATGGCCGATATATAAGCTCGTTACAGATGATATTTGTACGACGTATTGGACCCTTACGGACCTTATATACTGAACATACCATACCACCAGGCAAAATTTAGCTATACAATACATCCACGACATCGTACCATGGTACCATACCGCAAACGTACCATACCATATACTGATTTTTTTTTTTTCCCGTACCATACCGTCAACATATACCATACCACATACGGTGGTTTTCCCATATTCCCAAATACCATACCACCAACATATCCCGTATTCCCTTATATCACACCACCGACATATCCCATATCCCATACCGAGTTGGGGAGACGTCTGTACACCAGACCAGGTGCCTGCTACTGCTGTAGTGCCGTCTTGTTGTGCAAGGGTGGCGATGAATACAGGAGTTGGCTCAGAGGCCCATACCGAGTTGGGGAGACGTCTATACACAAGACCAGGTGCCTGCTACTGCTGTAGTGCTGTCTTGTTGTAAAAGGGTGGCGATGAATACAAGAGTTGGCTCAGACGCTTGGGTCCTACGCTCCGTGCAGCGCATTGGCCGCTGGTGTGCACGAAATGGATGAAAAACATTATCTACGAGTACTACTACTGCTGTATCTGTCTCGAATGGCAAAAAATGGACTTTTTGTCAGGTTTGGGAGGATACCGTAGGACGCCGCCGGCAAGCTCTTGCCCCCTAGAGCATGCATCCATCTCACTTTTTCGAGCCCGTCATTTATAGTACTTGATCTTTCCCGCCACCGAGCGGGTTGCCCGTGGGCTGAGTCTCTGTCGAGATCGAGCATCTATCGTCTATCGTCGCACGAGCAGGTCTTTTACAGCAGTACAACAAACGTGTCGAATGGCAAAAAATGGGCTTCATTTCAGGTTTGGGAGGATACCGTTGGACGCCGACGCCACGCTCTTGCCCCCGAAAGCATTCATCCACCTCATTTCTTCGAGCCCGTCATCTATACTACTTGATCTTGCCCGCCACCGCGCGGGTTGCCCGTGGGCTGAGTCTCTGTCGAGATCGAGCGTCTATCGTGTATCGTCGCACGAGCTGAAATAATTCTTTTTTGGTGTACTTCGCGTTTCCATTCGCATACTATAGCAGGTCTTTTACAGTACAACAGGAGTGGGTTACTTTTTCGTGCCACATTAAAATTATCTACGAGTACTACTGCTGTAGTGCAGAGTGCTGTATCCGTCTCGAATGGAAAAAAAAATACATTTCGTCTATCAGTACAACAAACGTGTCGAATGGCAAAAAATGTTTTTTTTTTTTTCAGTTTTGGGAGGATACCGTAGGACGCCGACGCCAAGCTCTTGCCCCCTAGAGCATGCACCCACCTCAGTTCTTCAAGCCCGTCATCTATACTACTTGATCTTGCCCGCCACCGCGCGGGTTGTCCGTGGGCTGAGTCTCCGTTGAGATCGATCGTCTATCGTGTATCGCCGCACGAGCTGAAATAATACTTTTTTGGTGTACTTCGCGTTTCCATTCGCATACTATACCAGGTCTTTTTACAGTACAACAGGAGTGGGTTACTTTTTTGTGCCACAGCAAAGTTATCTACGAGTAGTACTGCTGTAGTGCTGTATCCGTCTCAAATGGCGAACAAATTGCGTACTATCGCAGGCCTTTTACAGCAGCGAAAGGCGAAAAATGGGCTTTTTTTTTTCCAGGTTAGGGAGGATACCGTAGGACGCCATCGGCAGCAGTGGATTACTTTCTACTTTTCGCCTTTATTTGTTTGCGATCCTCATCGTATGTTTCGGTACTCGCAAATAAAAACCCGCCAGTTGAAAATAAATGTCAATCTGTCGAATGTGTAACAACCAACAAAATGTTCTTCATTGGCCAAGAAAGCGTCGTCATTCACATACTATAGCAGTAGAGCCTGGCATCAGTATACGGCTAACCCCTATACGATATGATATTTCCATAGTACTTAGTCATGTTTTTTGCCCCCTAGAGCATGCATCCACCTCATTTCTCATTTGGCTAACAACGACTTCGCATACTATAGCACAAGCAGGTATTTTACATTACAACAACTGGAGTGGATTCCTTCTTGTGCGACAAGAATATTATCTACGAGTACTATTAAAAAATTGCATACTACTAAAAAAAAAATCATACGAACTATCGTAGGTCTTTTACAACAACAGCAGTTAGTTGATTACTTTCTACCTTTCACCATTATTTGTATTTGGCGATCTTCGTCGTATGTTTCGGTACTCGCAAAAAGAATGACCCAAAATTGCATACTATCGTAGGTCTTTTACAACAGCAGTTATTACGGGGGACCAAGTAAGTAGGAACAAATATTGTTAGTAAAAATAGGCAAATATATAGGTTTTTACGTATACCATTTTTTTTTTTTTTTTTTTTTTACTCGTCACTTTCACTTTCCAGCCTAATTCGTAAGAGGTGTTACCCTCGACGACCTTCTGGACAAGCCGTGGTCACAGGTGTCTTCCCTTCTCCCCCCTGGTACGTGCCTTTATTTTTTTATCGCGCATAGGGTTCAGCATTCCCACTGCTCGTCGATTTTCATCGAATGTAGCTAACTCACGCTCTCGCGCTTTCCGCTAATCAATCTCTTTAATGCAAGAAACAGCCCCTACGAGCATGCACTCGGTGAGACTCGAACCCACGAAATTGATCTTGACAGGCACGCGGACCACCTACCAAGCCACCGGGGACGCCGACCATAGGTCCTATTAACTATGGACTCCCGTAATAGTTGATTACTTTCTACTTTTCGCCTTTATTTGTATTTTGCGATCCTCGTCGTATGTGTCGGTACTCGCAAAAATAATAACCCGGCAGTTGAAAATACGTCAATCTGTCGAATGTGTAACAAACAACACACAACAAAAAATGTTTTTTTTTCAGGTTTGGGAGGATACCGTAGGACGCCGGCAGCAAGCTCTTGCCCCCTACTAGAGCATGCATCCACCTCAGTTCTCATTTCGCCAACAACAACTATTTCGCGGTACAGAGATCTCTTCTTGTCAATCTGTCGTTTACTTGTTGTAATAAACAACCGACATGTTCTGCTTTGGCCAAGAGAGCGTCGTCAGCTTTCTGACTGCTTGTTGGACATTTCTCCCCGTTCATGTTTCGTTTTTCATTGGCCAACAGTCTTGTATTTAGCCCTGCAACCCCAATTACATCTTAATGGTATCGATCCCATTGCTGTGGTACTGGTGCGGGTGCTCGTGTCGTCTTCGTGTGCTGCTGCTGGATATATGTCCCCGCCGAGTTCTATAACAAGTGGTACCGATAGTCATCAAGTGGACGCTCTGCCTGAGCCAAACACAGCATTCTGGGGTTCTGTCCGTGCTGGTCCCGACTGGCCTCTCCCGTCACTCTCAACAACTCCACCTGCCACTTTACAAAAAAAGAGACAAGTAAGCTGAGAACAGCGCTCGAATGCATTTCATCGAGGGCAATAGCAACTTACTATGGTCCCCCGTAATGCCCGAGGTTAGACCACGGTGCTGTGTCTGCAACTTCTTATATACAAAGAGGGCGTCTTCTCTAAGTTATTATTATTCGTACCGGTCCTCTCACGAGAGACTTCTTCTCTCACGAGATACTTGACATGCTACGCATCGGGCTCAAAAGCTAACATGATACATATCAGTCTGCGCAGCACAAGTTTTCACAAGTCAGAAACATACGATTAAGATAATCTAGACCGTAAGCTGCCGCTATGATATGTTGTACAGGAAGTTGTGAATTGCAAGAAAAACGTACGTACCTCTGGCGTGTGGGAAGAGCTGGTGAGTAGTTCGTCAGCGACGCGGTGTACTGGCATTTATGATGTATATCATTGCTCGATGCCGCCTGGTGTATACCAGGCACTTGGTGGATGTTCTGTCATCGTGGAATGAACTGTGCACGATTGTACACTATCGGAAGGCAAGATCATTCTTATTCCTAAGATGTTATTTTTGGTTCTCCATCGCGGCTACTGTAAAAGCAAAGCACCTTCGCACCTGGTACCTCACGATTCCTGGTAATAATTTTGAGGGGAAATCCTGTATATTGTATCTCATACCTGGTATTTTCGCGTTTGAAAACATATTTCGGAGCCGTTACGAGCTTTCGAGGCGCGCTTACTGTATGTAGTGCAAAAGCTTGACTCACGACATAGTTTCGAAGTTTTGAACCGAACTTTCACGGTACGATTGCCGATATCCGATACACCGGCCGACTGCACGCGTCAATTCCCACCCCCTGGAGTGCCTGTAGACTATTGCTGATGTCTTCTGTTCTTGGTCGATTAACTGACTGGAATATTGTTTGTGTTTGATTATAGGCTCGTAGACTCTCAGGCAAACCTGCTGAACATTTGCAGGTTGTACCGGGCTGCAAGAGACGTGGCAAACGTGTATATAGTAGATTTTTTCTCCATTTCGAGGCCAACTAACTGGTCGCTGGGGTATTGTTGTTCTCGCGTCTTAATTTGGTAGCGTACGTGCGACATCAGAAGAGTATGCGCCAAGACTAATACGTCTGTACTGCCGCCGTTCATTCAGGGGCCTGTACACACACATATACATGCTGTTCAATTTTTGCGTATGCATTAGAACATCTCCCGTGATGAAAAACCCGTTGTTGTGCACGTGTACGAGATTGCGGAAATTTTAGGTCAGTATCGTGTGACGGAAGTAGATAAGTTTGTTAAGGAACTAAATCATTATCCGTCGAATAGCAAGTTTGGCGATGTCCCTTTCATCGAGTGGTGGCTTAAGTGTTGTTAGGCACCTTGCTACAGGCAGTAAACTATTAATATTACGGGGGTCCATAGTTAATAGGACCTATGGTGCACATAAAAAACTATATACTTACCAATTTTTACTAACAATACTTGGTCTTATTTACTATGGTCCCCCGTAATAGTAGCCCAGAGTCGATGGTTGGTAACAGAGTCGCCTTGGTACTACGGGGGTCCATAGTTAGTTGTTGACCTATGGCATACATAAAAACTTATGTTGACCTATTTTTACTAACAATATTTGGTCCTATTCACTACGATCCCCCGCAATAGGTGGTCAGTAGAATGAAGTGCTACCGAAGCATGAACATGTAACACGTACTCGTAGGAACTATCGGTCCATCTATAGGCAGATACATATAGCAGAAATGCGGCGAAATACGAACAACATGTTTCTAGGAAATATTTCGGGGCATCCATAAGCGGTTTGAGAATAACAGCAGTACGTACAACGCATCTTTCCAGAGAGCAGTGCGTACCACGTTGAACGCGTAGAAGCGTAGTAGGGAGCTTGAGAACAACAGCACGTACTGCAGTACGTGAAACGTCTGGAACCGAAACGTTTTTGACGTTGCTGGTTCTCAACAGCGTAGGCTTGCGTTGCCGACCTGCCCCCCCACGAGTCACTCCCCTTTCTTCTATCTCTTAATCGGCCAGAGAGGGGCATTTTAACGTCATCGACATATTTCTTCTGGGTGAAGCACGCGGCCGGACTTACCCTGATAGCCAAAGCCAAGCGCTTACCTCTCGACAATCATCATAGTAGGCGATTTTCATCATCAATACATACATATATATACCTTTTAAACACGCGTACCCTGGGTCGAATACTCCGAACACATGAATAGATACATGATGAATTGGTGACTTTGAGTGTCGACTCATCATTATTATTGTTTTTTCAGGTATGAACTGCGAATGTATTGGGTTGCCAATGGGATTGCAGATATGTTGATATTATATATATATTTATTTTTTATTTTTTTATTTTTTATTTTTTATCCATCACTTTTACTTCCCAGCCCATTCGTACGAGGTTTTACCCTCGACGATCTTCTGGACAAGCCGTGGTCACAGGTGTCGTCCCTTCTCCTCCCCGGTACGTGCCTTTATTTTTTTGTCGCGCATAGGGTTCAGCATTCCCACTGCTCGTCGATTTTCATCGAATGTAGCCAACTCACGCTTTCGCGCTTTCCGCTTAACAGTTTTTTATGCAAGAAAAAGCCCCTATGAGCATGCACTCGGTGGGACTTGAACCCACGAAATTGATCTTGACAGGCACGCGGACCACCTACCAAGCCACCGGGGACGCCTGCCCTTTGCCAACTGACAATTCAATGTGCAGCTCATAATTCCATTAATAATAATGTTATCCTGGGTTTATAGTGGGGTTGCAAATCTATCTGGTTCTTTAGTGGGACTGCAAATGTACTGGGATGTTGACGGGCTTTTCAATGTGTCGGGTTAGGGATGCAAACCTAACGTGTTGGGTGGATACTGGGATTGCAAGTATCTCAACACGCGCAGTTGGCTGGGATTGCACAAACATTAACAACCTTTTCGTGAAATTGAGATCCTTTTGTGCAATTGAGAACAAGAGTGAAAGTGAAAATAACCAAACTTTGCGCCGTATTCAGACGCGTATAGTAATAAAAAAGTGTGACCAGGTACATACCTGGCTGCCTGGTACGTAGTAATGTTTATTTTAGTTGCTAAGGGTTGACAATGATGAAAAAGTGACCCCGATACACACGTGATCATGAAGCGCCATAATCTCTTACCAGGTACCACGCACGTATACGTATCGCGATTCTGCAGGTACGCGATATGTTTAATAATAATACTATAAGCTGCAAAAATTTCAGATTTGATTAATGCTTGTCCCGCTTGTCTCACTAAAAGTCCTACCTGCTTTGAGAGTCGCGTTCGAATACATCAAACTTTCAGAAATTAGAAACATAGAATAGTGTATGTCAAGGCCCATAAAATATTGCAGCTGCAAGATGGGCTAACCACTCCGTTTCACTACGGCTAAAATTGCATGAAGTCTCGCCGGCCCACTTTTGATGAAATATATAATCTAAACATCGACTTCCAATAGGCATCCAGTAGATCAGGTAGTCCTACAATCATCTGAATTATATATTGCCCGTGGACCCTTCATGAGGTAATAGCCCAGTCACCCTGATGTTGATAATTCAAGTGAGCACTGCCGACTTGTACTCCTTACCAAAAAGTAAGTATAATGATATGCAAAAACGAGAGCGAGCAACTTCTCCAACAATATGTTTTGCACGATTTTGATATTATCATACGAGTACTGGTAGCTTGTTTCTACAATTCAGCATTATACACAATTTGAGTGCGTCAACTCACGAACTTTGATGATACCGTCGATGATCAAGAATGAATGTGGCTATATCTAGGCCAGCAGCACAGGAAAGAGCTGCATATATATACCAGGTACGTATTATCGAAGAAATAGGGGGTACTACAGGTAGGTACTCAGTTTTATACTACCGAATATCAAAGCTATCAGTAGCTATATATATCTCTCTCGGTAAACATGGTAGCAACAAACAGCAGCAGCACAAAGGCCTTCTTGTAAGCAGAGCCTTTGTTCAAATTACAGCTTCCAGCACTGCTGCTGTGTGCGCGCGTATGTATGATAATCAGCGACCAAATTAAATCCAGCAGCAAAAATAGATAGATCGACGCGACTTGCACTTCACTCCCATCTATACGATGCCATCCTCTTGAACAGAGCAGGCATATACCGGTATAATATTAGGTCGACGTCCTGTGTCTCACGCATTTCTGTGCGGGCAGACCAATGCTGCTGGTTGTACTATTATTATTATTTTAGGTTGACCGTGGTACTCGTAGTGTTGTATCGGCGTCCCCGGTGGCTTGATAGGTGGTCCGCGTGCCTGTCAAGATCAATTTCGTGGGTTCAAGTCTCACCGAGTGCATGCTCATAGGGACTTTTTCTTGCATAAAAAATTGATAAGCGGAAAGCGCGAAAGCGTGAGTTGGCTACATTCGATGAAAATCGACGAGCAGTGGAAATGCTGAACCCTATGCGCGACAAAAAATAAAAGCACGTATCGGGGGGGGGAGAAGGGACGACACCTGTGACCACGGCTTGTCCAGAAGATCGTCGAGGGTAAAACCTCCTACGAGTGGGCTGGAAAGTAAAAGTGATGAAAAAAAAAAAAAAAAAAAAAAAAAAAAACACGAACAGCAGCACCAGGAGTACAAGAAAGCACTCGTCGGTATTTTGTTCAGCCTACAGCAGCAGCAGCAGTGTAGTACAATTATACACTATTCTATATATATATATATGGTATACGTATACGTGCGTGGTAACTGGTGCGAGATTATGGCTCTTCATGATCACGTGTGTATCGGGGTCACTTTTTCATCATTGTCAACCCTTAGCAACTAAAAAAAAAAAACATTATTACGTACCAGGCAGCCAGGTATGCACCTGGTCGCACCTTTTTATTACTATACGCGTCTGAATACGACGCAAAGTTTGGATATTTTCACGTTCACTCTTGTTCTCAATTGCACAAAAGGATCTCAATCTCACCAAAAGGTTGTTTATTGTGTTTTCTTCCTCCTCACTCAGTCGAGGAGTCCCAGACGTGTGTGTGTAATACAGGGGTAAGGCATTCCAAAACTATTAATAATCTTATGCTCTGCTTTGATTTGGATGGAGAAAATGTGGCCGACGGCACTTCTCATCCGGGAATAGAAGCTCCTTTCGATACTTACATGATGATGTTCTCACAATAGTTCACTTCCTCCCCGAAGTGAAAAAGATCCTGCCTGGGGTCACAAAAACAGGCTGCAGCAAAAATGCCCCTCAATGGGAGAAAAGAAACAAGTACTAAATAGTGCGCACGGCAGTACCACCATACTTACCAGCGCGTAGGGGGAACGGTACTGGCATATTCGAAAAGGTCATCATATTCCCGGTCAGTCCGGGTGATACCTGGTGAGAACTGCTGCTGTATGTATAACTTGTGCCTGGTATCACACATCGTTCGAATCGCACATATATATGTGCGTTCTACCAAATATTTTTCGATAATTCACTCTTCTTTACGAACAGTATCCGACCCGTCATCAAGAGCGTTGAAATCGAACGGGGGTGGGTGCGATCGATTTTCAACGCTCGTTTGGTCGACAACCGTACGTACGTACGTGTGTACGTACGTATGGGTGGGCCTTAAGGTCCTACCTAACAAACAAAATCGAACATTATAATTGAGGAGGCTGAACGCGTACAGGTGTCCTGCTCGTGCGACGTGCATCGCCGCTGCGCTCTAGGCTTTTGCGAGGACGCAATCCCTCGAGCCAGATTCATCGGCGAGGCACGGTTAGTCACGTGCCCGAACCCCGCCCTACACGAAGTTCAACAAGAGGTGGACCTACACCCCCTCTTGCAACAGATTCGTACCATTGGCAGGTCGGCGGACACACAGGACGAACGCGATTTAGTGAACAGGGTCACCGTTGCCGAGAACCGCCTTCGGAGCAGGACCCACATTGTGCCCGAAAGGGTGGATCGGACACTGAATACCACAGCGCGAGACGAGGAGAACCTCTCTTGGGACTGGCGTAGCATGATTCCACAACCGTATGCGCTATGTGGAGTCTGCGATAGGAATATGGAAGACGACGAGAGGTCTCTTTCTCCGGTTGGCTCGTCCACAGGAGATGCGCCGTTGAAAGCGTAGAGGGGGCAGACAATAGGGGAGACGACCGGTTTGGGGTGGCCATTCGGGAAGGGACAGGACCGTCGCGGCGGAGAACGTTCCTCCTCGCGGAAATTCTGCCGAGGATCCATCTGAGGTACGACCGCGCTTCCGACCGGGGAGCCTATCAACAGCGTCAGTTGGAAATCCTATGGCGATCGGTGAATTCGGGTATGGAGGAGGTCACAAGCCAGGACGAAAGCCGCCAACAAGCGCAAGGAGGGAGAGGAGATGACGTCGAAACATCGTGCACCTATTGCGGCCAGGTTCTAGATGACTCTGCTGGAGAGTCGGGGGGCAGCCACGTGCGAATACCTATCCCGTGCGCCCATGGAGGGTTTGTGCATGCACGCTGCATGCTGGACCGGGCAGATCGCATCGCGAGAGGACATGCCGACCCGAGGTCCTGCGTAGTGTGCCAATCTGCGTGGCCAGAGGGGGGCAGGCCTCCCCACCCGGCGGAACTTGCCAGAGGGCTGCCCATGTCCGAGCAGGGGGGGAGGTGGGCGGCGGTGAGTAGTGCCCTGCAGTTCGCCGCCCTCCTTGAGCGGGGTGACCTCGGCGCGGAGTCAGACAGTTACGTGACGACCGGGGTTCACAACACGTTCGAGCACATGGTGAGTGCCCTGGGGAGGAGCCCAACCTCTTCGTTCGTGCTGTGCTCCCTATTCTGCGATGCGCTGGATCTACCGCAACAAGCTTACCTCGATTTCCCCCGCACGAGGGAATGGGAAGAGGCGACCGCCCACTATCAGACGCTGTTCGCAGCGTACGGCATCCGACCCCAGGACATATTACTCCGACTCCCAAACCGGAGGCTCTACATTGGACCTCATGTCCAAGAGTATTTGGCGGGCCTTGACGCCGAATGGGAGGAACGATTGACGAGGTGGACCCTCGGTGTCCAAAGGGCGCTGGAGGCAGGTAACGCACTGCCTCCTTTCCCGACGGCGGTGGCGGCCCCACTGGAGCGAGTGGACTCAGCGCAGGGGGACAACCGGTTAGCAAGGGGGCAGCCTGAAGAGAGAGGCGTCGCTCCAGGCTCAACAGAGAGTCGTGAGACCACAACGGACACCGCGCTAGCAGGCCTATGTACCTATTGCGGTGAGGACATACAAAACTCAGACAGGAATCCAGAGGTCGATCATCTGTGGACAACCATCACTTGTGACCATGACAACAGACAGTTGGTACACGCCGGCTGCATGCTGGATCGTGCGGAACGCCTCGCATGTGGACACACAGACCCGCAGCCATGCGTCGAGTGTGGCTCTGAATGGCCGGTAAGAACCCGACCTCCCCATCCGGCAGAGTTGACTGAGGATCTTCCCAGGCCCCGGCCGGGGGGAAGGTGGCCGGCAGTAGGAGGTGCCCTGCAGTTCGCCGAACTTCTTGAGGAGGAGGGCACCCATCTGGTACCGGCCAGTTATGTGACGACTGGTCATCACCCCACGTTCGAGCACATGGTGAGAACCCATGGAAGGAGCCCAACCTCTTCGTTCCTGCTGTGCTCCCTGTTCAGCGATGCCCTGGGCATGCCTCGAGCGGCGTACCTCGACTTCCCCCGCACGAGGGAATGGCAAGCGGCCGCCGCAGACTACCGTGAGCGTTTTGTCGCGCATGCCATCCGACCACGGGATATCATGCTCCGACTCCCAAACCGGAGGATCTACATCCCACCACACGTCCAGGAGTTTCTGGCAGGCCTCCACGCCGAATGGGAGGAACGCCTGACTAGGTGGACCCTCGGGGTACGAAGTGCATTGGAGGCAGGTGACGTGGTGCCTCCTTTTCCAACGACAGGGGCAGACACGCAAGGAGGGACGGGCCAGGCGCTGGAGAACGAGCCATCAACAGGGGGGCATAACGATCAGGACGGCAATGCTGGAAATGCCATAGAGAATCGTCAGGCCGCGGGAAACAGGGACGCTACGTCAGCGGGACAAGTGGGAATCCCCCGGACAACATCCAGCCTCTCCCTGACTAGGTGCACCCTCGGGGTACTAAACGTGCGGCAAGCAGGTGATGCGCTACCTCCTCTTCCGACGGCAGAGTGGACCCCCGGGGCCCAAAACGCGTTGGGGGTAGGGGACGATTTGACTCCTCTTCCGACGGCGGCGGTGTCTACAACGGAGGAAACGGTCCCGACGGCGGAAAGCGATCTGCAAACTAGGGGGCAGGTGGAACAGGGAGGCGCCGCTAGGAGTGCCATAGAAAGCCGCCACACCGAGGGGGGTAGGGATGCCGCGCTAGCGGGACAAGTGGAGATCCCTCAGGCAAGGCCCAGTACCGCCTCTGCAACATTTGCGGCGGCAACGTCTCCTAGATCAGCTGGAAGCGCATCGCCCTCGCTCGAGGGCGGCCAAGGTGGAATGGGGGCAAACTTTGGAGGTCCCTGTCCAAGTGCTGCGCGGCCTCTGCCTCCGGCGGCAGAAACGACACCGCTGGGAGGAGAAGCTCTGGCGTCGGAGGGCGACTCGCGGATAAAGGGGCAGGTAGATCAGGGAAATGATGCTGTAGTAGCCATGGAAAACCTTCAAACATCCAGAGACAGGGATGTCACGCCACCGGGATGCTTGAGGGTGCCCATGACACCATCCGGCGCCACCCCAGCAACACCTGGAGATACTCCCTCTGAACCTGGTAGCGCAGCCAGGGAGGGGGGTGGCACAAGAGGCGGACGGGGCCGACCGCGGGGGTCTGGGAGGGGGTCACGAGCGACAAGCACTGGGAGAGGGGCCGTCACGAACCGGGAAAGAATCCCTCGACCCGACGGCAGTGAGCCGCCCTCGGCCCCTGAACCGAGAGGAGGCAGCGAGTCGCCCTCGACTCCTGGATCGAGAGGGGGCAGCGAGCTTCGTTCGGATCCTGGATCGAGAGGGAGCGGTGGTGAAGAGAGAGAACTCCCCAGGGAAGGAGAAGGTAGCGAGGGGGGAGGATCAGCATCGGGGAGCGTAGGGCGACTCCGTGCATTCATTGGCGCCAGTCAAGACGGCGTGATGTGCGGGGGATGTCGATCGTCAATCGCTCGGGGGCACCGAGTGGTAGGGCTGCCGTGTGGAAACCAGCACGTTATGCACGCGCGGTGTGTGGTGGAAGCTATCCGAAGGAGTGGGTCACACGCACAACTCATTTGCGCTACACGAGGGTGCATGGCCCGCCATGGGAGACGGGAATCACTGGAGGCAGCAGTTCAGGCTGATCCTGGACTCCGTGTCACGGTCGCAGGACTTGGAGGAAGGCAGGACAACAACTACGATGAACGGAGGGAAGAGCTTTGCTACCCGTGGGACCAGGATTCGTTAGGAATAGCAGGGCCACTAGATGATGTTTCTCTTGAACAGCTCCAACAACGTTTCATCACCGTGGTTAAGGTACAGCCGGGGCTAGCTACTGTCCACGCCAAGCTTCTCACCCACGTGCTCGGTCTCCTGAACCACGCCCTCGGAGCGCATTGGCCAAACAGACACTCAGAGACGCCGAGGTCGCTCCTGAGGGCCATTAAGCTGTGGTACATCGTGCCAGCACTGCTACACTCGCAGGACAGCCGCGTGAAGCGACGCGAGAGATTCGCGTCCGTCGAACATGGTGACATCACGCTTATTCTCCCGTGGTTGATGGAGTACACCAGCCGAGCATCGTCACGGCTTAGGGGCCCAACCTACGAAGCCACAGACGCGGCTAAGTACGAGAGAGCGTCGTCAGCCTGTCGCCACTCGGGCGGGGTGTCAGTAGCAGCACGCTGTCTTCTCGCGGAAGCGCGAGCGCCCGGCAACGAGGTGACATGGGAGCGGGTGAAAGCCAAATTCCCGGGGGAAGATCGTGCCTCCATCTCCGAGTCGGCAGCGGCCGCGGTGGCAGCAAGCTCCACGGAACCGGAGGAAGGGAGTGTTCCCAACTGGCGTCCAGAGCAAGAGTTCGATTCGCAGGTGGCCCTCGACGTCATCAACTCACGAAATGCGTTATCAGGCGCGGGGAGTGACGGTCTACGCTTCTCACACCTGCAGTCGGTCATCAGGACCGGCTTCGGTCGCGAGAAGTTTGGAGCTAGCATCGAGGCCTTTTGGAGGCGGATCTTCGACGACCCCGGTGCATTCCCGCCGGAATTCTGGCAGCTCTTCTTGCAGTCCAACCTCACTGCCTTGGGGGAAAAATGTCGCCCCGTATGTGTAGGTATGACATGGAGACGTCTTCTAGCAGCCGGGACTATGCGGCAGTGGCGGCCACGGCTGGAAGAGATTAATCGTGAGGCAAGACAGTTTGGGGTAGGGGTTCGAGGGGGGGTGGAGCAGGTAGCTCTACGCGCCCGGGTGCACCATGAGGCAAGAAACTGCTCATCATCCTAACCGACTGTTCCAACGCCTTCAACACTGTAAAGCGGACGGCAGTACTTGCCGAGGCGGCCACTTGCGTGCCCGCGCTCACGCCGTTCATTGCTAAATGCTACGGCGAGAGGCCCGCCCCTACGTTCTTCCAGATGGACTCGGGGGAGCGGCGAAAAAATTGACTGCTCCAGTGGAGTGCAGCAAGGGGATGCCATGGGCCCGGCGCTGTTCTGCATGCCACTGCTGCCAATACTCAAACGGGTCCGTGAGGAGTTTGAACCCCGGGGTGTTGAAGCCTTTGCCTACCTTGATGACATCAGCATCGGTATATCAGACATTACACCGGACACGGTGAGAGTAGTGCCCTTTCTCCAGCACGAGCTGTGCGAAATAGGCGTTGCAATTAACCCCAGCAAGACGGTTGCTTTGCCTCCAAAAGGGCATGTGCCTACGTCGGAAGAGATAGCACTTCTGGGGGGCATAGGTGTCCGCATTGCGGAAGGGGGTGGGGTAAAGGTGGTTGGCGTGCCCATAGGCACTGATGCGTTCGCGGTGAACAGCGCCGTCGAGATAGTCCGAGATGGGGGAGCAGAGCAACTCGCGCGCATCCTGCCGCGTATGCCGGACAAACAGTCGGCGAACCTCATCGCCACCGGTTCAATGGTGAATCGGACCTCCTACATTGAGCGGGTAATGGACCCGGAGCTGTCACTACCCGCGTGTCAGCGGGCAGACAATAGCGCAATATGGATGCTCGAGCGCCTTCTCGAGCTTCCAGGGATAGCGGACGAATCGCCGTTCTTTGCGGACGGATGCCCGGCGAACCGGTTGACGCTACAGCCCCACCAGAAAGCGCAGGCGAGCCTCTCCACAGGGGCCGGGGGGTTTGGACTGTCATCGGCTGAATCAAGGAGAATGTCAGCGTCCATTGGGAGCTTAGTGGCGACGGTGCCAGAGGTCCTTGCTGACCTCTCCGGCCCATTGGGGGGAAAAGTCCGAAGGGAATTGCCCAATTCGGACCTCGTTCGCCGCATATGGAGTAGCGTCAGGGACCTCCGTGACATCCATGGGGTATCGGAGGAGGCAATGGCGAACGTGGTCCCGGAAAGCTGGCGGAACAGGGCGTTTCGCGCGAACGAGGGAGGCGTCTCAGAGCAGTCTGATATGGAGGCATTGCCAGCACATGAAGCCCAAACGATCAGCTCCCACAAAGCGCAGCACAAGCTGGGGCAGCAGGTAAACCGGGTACGGTACCAACGGTACGTTGCGTCTCTGGACCAGCTCCCCGAGGCAGCAGGCCCGTCGAGTCGGAACGACGTGTTCGGGGGAATCGAAACCAGAGATCTTGCCAAGGCTCGGCAACGGAGCCTATCGGGACCAGGCGCTGTCGCCTGTTTGAGGGCAAGGCCTGTGGACACGGCACGAATCATACCCGCTTCGGAGTTCGTGTCTATGGGACGGCGCTTTCTGGGAATGGAGGAGCCCATAGCGACGAGGTGCCCCTGCTGCGAAGCGACGGATGTCACCACGCGTCACGCGCGCACATGCCACCGAGCAGGCGCGCAGGTAAACCAGCATCAGCCGCTAGTCCACGCGCTGTCCCGCACCTTCAAGCGGTTGTCCATCCGCCATCAAACGGAAAGCGGAGCGCCCTTCAACGCCGACAGAAACCTCCGCATGGATATAGTGATCGAGAGGGGAGGCCTCCGAGACGCTACGTCGTCAGAGTACCGTAACAAGGCGATACTCCTCGACATCACGCACGCAGACCCCCAAGCGAGAGTCCACATGCGGGCTGGCAGCGCTGATCGAGACGGATCAGCTGCCTCCACTTCCGAGGCGCGAAAGCGCAACCACTACGCTCGTGCAGGACAAGTGTCCTTCGACGAGCGCAGCCATAAACTTGTCACCCTCGCGGTGGAAAGCTTTGGACGCCTCGGGAAGGAAGGCAGCGATTTCATTGACCAGCTGGCAACGAGCATCATCGGAGGAACGGACGGGGGATCTCTAGCAAGAAAAGGGGTTTGTAAGGAGCATCTTTTCCAGATCATATCGGTGACCACCCAGGTCGCGATCTCGCACCGGGTGCACCGATATAAGCTCGCCCTTCGAGACCGACAGGCCGCCAGGGGGAGAAGAGAGGAGGAGGGAGGACTACTTCCAATGGCGTGGGGATGGAATGTAGATACGGAGTAGGACGCAGGGCGTATATATACATAGTTAGTAAAAATATATCGGTAAAAGGTAGTGCGTATTCAATTGAGTATACGCAAGGAAGGAGAAAAAGTTGGATAAAATTGAGGGTGTTCGACGAATTATGTTAGTTTTTTTTCATCTTGAATGAATAACGCCCTGCACATTGTCAGAAGGCAAATAATAAAAAAAATATATATATATATATATATTATTCATTTTTCGAAAGGGGTTCTCGACCAGCTCGCTCCGAAAACACCTCGTCGTCCGGTGCTGCTGTTGACATCCTTCCCGTCCGTGCTGTGGAGGAAACGGAACCTTCAATGTTGTAGACGAACCCCTGTGCGGTTTCGCAATGCCCTTCACGGGGTGTCTTTTACGGGGGTCCATAGTAAGTAGGACCTAGGGTATAGACAAAAACCTATATAAATACAACTATAATTACGATTTTTGTAAATACAACTATAATTACGATTTTTGAGGTCGTTGTGACTTGCTAGCTCTTGGCAGACAGACCGACAGATAGACAGCTCTTCGCGAACAGCCCTTTTCTTCTTTGAAACAGCCGAACAGCCAAACAACCTTTCTTCTTTATTCTTCGCCAAACAGCCAAACAACCTTTTCTTCTTTCTTCTTCCGCAAACTGCCAACCAATAGACAGCTCTTCGCACGCGCCTAAAAGAGGCGCCTCGCCTTCGACGAACGGCATAGATAGGTGTAGCTGTCGGCGGCCAAGCTGCTGCTGTCGGTGGCGAACCTGCTGGTGCTGCAACCCCCGCCTCTCCCTTCTCCACGCCCCCTAAGCTCACCTCCCCCTCGTCGAGAGGCGCGTGGTCCTCGCCCTCTGGCAAGAGAGCGGCAACGACGAAGACAGACCTGGTGCCGGCTGTTGTTTGCGACCAGTGCACGGACCAGCACTTGGTCAAGAACTCCGCGCCCGGTGGCAAAAACGTGGCCTTCGCCACCTGCAAGGATCTCACGTGCGTGGTGGCGGGATCATCCTGACTGGGCAACCGACTGCGAGTTCTGTGCTCACCGACCAAGGACGGGACTGTCTCGTACTCCCTCGAGACTGCTGACAGTGGTGAGTGTCTTACGTCTATTGTGCATGCTGTATGTTGCCAGTACGTTTTTTTGGGGTTTTCAATTGCCTTTTTGCATACAATCCTACGTCAATGCGTTTTTTTTTTTTTTTTTTTTTTTGACTCATCCATGCTCGTTCTTTCCCCTTCGTGCGTTGCGTCGGCTCCTCTTACACACAGTGCACGCGAACGCGCACATGCACAACTGTTTGCGGGACGTGAACGAAGGAACGGAGGATTCAGCTGTCGCCGTCACCGCTGCACCGAACGACGTGAGTGCTGCTGCTACTGTGGTGCATTTTCGGTGCATGCACACGATTTCTGTGTGTACATGTTTTGGTGACCCCACGTACTCATTTTTTACTCGTTTTCGGCTGCCGCTGCTGCTGCTGCTGCTGTCAGCGCCACGCCATGAGTGCTGCTGCTGCTGTGCACCTGCTTCTCCTGTGCACTCGCTGCTGCTGTAGTGCTGCTGCGTTGTTGCCGTGCATCATGCTGGAAGCGTACATATTTTCGGATCGTCAATTCCGTAGGTTTTGCGATGGCGGCATACCAGGGTACATGCTTTTTTTCTTCCTTATTTTCATATCGTTGCTATGCTGCTGCTGCTGCTGCTGCCAACGCTGCTGCCAACGCTGCGGCGATTCGTTGCAGCTTCTGCTGCTGCTAATGCTGCTCCACTGAATGTTCGTATGTACTCGGATTACTGTTTTTCTTGGTCGTTTTTGTACTCAAATGGTTCCTTTTGATATGTGAAAAAATATTTTTGTCGTTTTGCTCCTGCATTTTGCGTACGTACTGCAATTTCTCGTTTTTGGCTTGGTTATTTTCATATATATCGTTGCTATGCTGCTACTGTGGTGCTGCTGCGTTGTTGCCGTACATCATGCTGCACTTGTGTATGTACATATTTCGGTATCGTCAATGAAATTCCGTAGGTTTTGCGATTGCGGCATACCAGGGTACATACTTTTTTTCCTTATTTTCATATCGTTGCTATGCTGCTGCTGCCAACGCGGATTATTGTTTTTATTGGCCATTTTTGTACCCAAATGGTTTTTATACACGTAAAAAAAATATTTTGGTCGTTTTGCTCCTGCATTTTGCGTACGTACTACTTTTTCTCGTATTTCGTATTGTTGCTCGTATGCTGCTGCTGCGTTGTTGCCGTACAGCATGCGGAGGTGGGTCTATAGTGAGGTACCAAAAATACTTTTCGGACGGCCTCGGGGTACATACTTTTTTTCTCCCTTCTTTTCATATCGATGCTATGCTGCTGCTGCCAACGCTGTGGCGATCCGTTGCTGCTGCTGCTGCTGCTGCTGCTGCTGCTCTGCTTTTAGTGCTGCCGCGATATTCACTGAATGTTTGTATGTACTCGGATAATTGTGTTTCCTGGTCGTTTTGTGGCGCTGCTGCGTTGTTGCCGTACATCATGCTGGACATGATTTGTGTGTATATTACACTTAAACTTGTGCGTGTGTACATATTTCTGTATCGTCAATGATTTATTTTGTGGTGCTGCTGCGTTGTTGCCGTACACCATGCTGGACGTGATTTGTGTGTGTACTGTACTACACTTGTGTGTCTACATATTTCTGTATCGTCAATGAAATTACGTACTTGCTGCTTCTGCTGCTGCTGCTGCCGTTGTATAGCAAGCGATTACGTGCTGCTGTTGTGCCGCTGTAGAGTAGTACAAATAGTGAACTCTGCTGCCCCCCCCCCCCCCCCCCGCTTCCCCCTCCCCCGCCATTCCCTGCACGCCACTCCCGCCCCGCGCACCCTATATGTTTACTTCGACCAGGTCCGTGGCAAGTGCTACAACTGCCGCCTGACGGACTCCACCATCAAAGACGGAGACATCATCATCAAGCGCAAAAAGACTCCCTTCCATTTCGCCTGCTCCAGGGCTTCGCGGAATTCCAAAGCAGTACACCAAGCAGATTGTCGCCATCCAGGACGAACGAAAGGAAACAAATTGTTTCCCACATTTCCCAAAATCACGATTATTTCTTCCTACACATATCCAACGGGTTCAACAGCGAACATATCCACATTCTGGGCCTCCCGCCTCGTTACTACAGCATCCTGAAAGACTATTTACATATCATGTCTCATCCAAACTCCTATGCTGGCTACATCGAAATCGCGGCCGCCCAGCAACTATACAACATTTCCATAACCGTTGTCGTTGCCGGCACTGCTGCTTTCTCTCCTGTCCCAAACCTTCCTTTAAACAACAGCCTGTATGTTGTATATCATCCACATGCCAAGCACTACTCCACTCTCTCCCCACACTGATGAAATATGTTATTCTTATTATTAGACGAATGTCATTCTTACTCTTGCGTCACCCGATTTACGTTTCACATTACATTCATAAATAAACGCGATTATTACATCCTTCACCGTTTCTTACACAAATACATTTAGTTGGGTTGGCTTTGGGCTATGTCGCCAATTAATTGCAGTTATATGTACACGAAACGACGGAACACCCACTCCGAAGGAAAGCCTTGTTATTTATACCTATTTTTACAGACAATATTTGGTCCTCTTTACTATGGTCCCCCGAAATAGGCCATCCTTGATTGGGATAAACGTATACCCTGGTACCAGGTATACAATGATATTTTCTCGAATCAGTGTTTTAGGATGGATGTATCGGAGGGTAACAGGGCCCCTCAATTAAGGTGCTGCTCCTACCACACACAGTGAGTGGTCACGAGCGTCTCCCCGCCGGGCGGAAACAGTTTGGCCACGACGTGCTGCTCGCTCTACATGATGTCTAGTAGCACGGGTCCACTATTTTTCGGCTTCGCCGGCGATATGTATCATGGTGCATATATCATGGTGCATCTCGTCCTGATGTATGGGTCGAATATTATTCCTGCAGAAGAAGCTGTCAGGCATGTCAAAGGGGGTGAAAGAAAAAAAAAAACGAACACACTACCCTCCTTTGAGAGCCAGACCCGCGGGGGGGGGGGGGGGGGGTTGCTGTATACAAAAAACAAGTGAACAAGACTTGGAAAAAAAACAACTCATCATTCTATCGATTCGTGTACAAGCGTTTGTTGTACAGAAATTCCAGCAGGACGATGTGTTCATTTTTTTACCCTTGTTTTCGGGAGTACGAGTAGCGTCTGAGAATAGGATCCGTGTGCTCCCCTGAGTATGTACGTGCGGTACTGTTAATACATGCATTTCATACTTCGTACACTTGTAGTCATCACCACTGTACCGTACTTCCAACAACTCTGCAAGCTCGACGCGTGGGAAGGCGCAACCCCTGAAAGGTGTCCTGGGCAGGCCGTCCGCGATCACAGATGCCTCCGCCTCCGTTGTTGTTCGCTCGAAAGTTGCCGTCGTCCCCCGGATCCAGGACATAGGCTCGTCGATTTATTACCGATTTTTGCCGACAGCCGTCACCACACGTGAGTGAGTACCTGTTGCTGTTCACACCAAACGATTATTATTGTTGCCCTTCAACGCCCAGCTGGCCAGTGCCCAGCTGGATGGCCGTGCTGCCCGTTCATCCTAACCGGTGGAGAAGTACACTCGCCGCGGTCACAGCCTTTTTAATTCCCGTAGCTACTTCCAAGTAGAACATTAATATACAGCAGTCCAACGTTTTCGAAGACCAACAAAAAACCTCTCGGCATTATTGCTTCTGCAGCATCACAGCATGTACATGCTTGGCAACGGCAGAATGGTACTGCTGTAAGGCATTATTATTAGGAGTACCGTGATATATAATATATATACATATACATATACGTGTTCACGACCGACATGACCCGCATGACGGCGGCACAGGTGCACATTCTCTTAGGGGCGATGCAGGTGGCGATGGGTGCTGCTGTTTTCGACACGTAGAGGTACAGCAGCGCGCACACATGCCTGGTGTGGGTCGCAGCACGTTACGGCCAGAATTGTTTGTGACTGATGGAGCAGCTTCTCCGTCCAACAACTACTTTCTGCCCCAAAAAGGGGTGATTTAGCTACTGCGGTATTAATAGTAGTACTGACTGATGGAGTACCTTCTCCGCCCAAGAACTACTTTCTGCCCCACCAACGGTTGCTTTGGCTACTGCAGTATAGTAGCACTGACGGTACTGTTGTACTTGTATATGTTTTGACCTGAACCTCTTTTTTAGGATCCCGAGCTATTGATATAGCGGCCGAACAATGGCAACTTCTGTGTCGCCAGCCAGCCGTCTGCGAGCGGCGTGAGCGCTCACAAGTACAGGCACGATCGTGTTCCGCCCGTGTTCCGTGTTGACTTCTTGCATTTTGTAGCTATTAATAGGACACCAAGTGGTGTGTCTCCCCCCCCCCCCCCCCCTCCCCGGCCCCATATTGACGCAGTTAGCCGCTGCCGAAATGGTCACTTCGTATCGTCCATTTTCTCCTCTGAAAGTCTCAAGAGGGTACGATTGACAGCCTTGGGGCATCAGAGGGGACGATTGACGACGAAAAGGGATGATTATCGAGCAAAATGGCAACTATGATGACTGTGTGATTATTGTACGTAGTCGGGGATAATACAAGTTGGCATCGGAGTCACAAATACAGAAGTCGTCGTACCCGTGCTGTTTTGCTGGGCGCCCCCCACTCTGCACGTACTACGATTGATTGTCGACAGCAGAGTTAAAGTTTTCATTGTTTTGTTTACTATCTCGGCGTCTCGTCGGGGTTCGACAGAAGCCATCGGAGTGCTCATCGGCCTACGCATGAATAGATATTTCCGCGAAGAGCCGGGCGAATTTAGGGTGGAAAAGAGCTCCCTGGGCGAGGAAAAGCCTCGAGAAATTTCAGGCTCACCCCTGTGCCCAGAGGCAGCATGCGCCGTGTGCACCCCCCTGCCTTGGGGCAGCATGACGAGTGTGTTACAGAGGTGCACACAGATGGCGCTCGGTGTCGGGCAAGGCTAAAGAGTGTAGATGGCAACTCTCGAAGATATACGGTGGGTCCATGGACACGGGGGCGAGAGCTTGCCGGCGGCGTCCTACGCACTTTTTCTCCTCAACCTGAAAAGGCCCTGTTTTGTGCTATTCGAGACGGATCGGGAAATTTGTCATCTTTTTTGTGCACACCAGCGACCAAATGTTTGTTTTTCAATCTTACGCCTGGCCATCGCCCGCCATATATCACCGGCCATTGTGTGAGCATGGTGACCCTAGAGTGGGTCGGAGCCCCTATCAAGCGCACTTCGTTGATGATTCATGACGCAGTCGTTGATGTTGTTGATCGATGTTTGTCGAGGACACAGAATCTCGCCGGTTCGAGCTAAGCATCCGCCTGAGAATTTTATCCGAAGCCGATCTTGGCCCAACATCGCCCCCAGATTTAATTTTTGGGGGTTTTCCAAACGTTTAGAACCTTCGGTGTGAAGCATCGTGCTCATAGGAAGCTGTACCTGAAAAGTTTTGACGGGTATTTATTATAAAAAAAATTCTTTCCATTGGCACAGGCGTTACTGGCTCACCATCAGGTTCTATAGAACCAATATAGCGTAGAGCTATTAATAATATGAATAGTCTCACCCCAGCTGAATCAAAGACGATAAAACCGTTTAACTCTCCCATTCGAGCGAAATTGCAAATGGGGACAACCAACCCAAACAACACACACTTTGATTGCCTATTTCCTAGACTTCTCAATATCAGGGACTGGATTCGCTAGTCAACTTGAGGAGGAACCGCCATCTTTGACTGAATAGGCGATGGACTGCCTACTACTTAACACTCGCCCTATATGCAAGTCGCAATGTAAAAATGATTAAAAGTCTATCTATTTGTCACATAGTTTGTTGTGGTTTCAATCGAGTGATCAATTTCGCTGTCACGCTTTGTCAACTGTATGTCAATAACAATCAACGTGAAATCTCGCATACTGTTGTCCGTATCAGCGTCGCACTGTCTGTGAACTCACGGCGATGGGCTCTGTACGCCCCTCTTTCTATTGCACATTGATGAGCATTTTGATGATGCCGCCGCAGATGAATAAAGTAGAAACTTTCAGTAGCTCTCCCATTTCCTAAAAATGGCCAGCAAAGACGAATCAAATGACCCGAATAATTACTTTATCCCACCGCGGTTTAGCCAGGTGTACTGTTGCTACTAGTGTTAAAAGCACCTACTTGTACTATACATGTGAATAATACATAATTACCTACCTAACCTGTCTTTGCACTAAACAGGTTACCTTAAAACTAGCCATGGATTATGCTAAGCAGTACTAGATGAGATCGAAAAAAACGCGACTGAAACGCCGATCATGGCTACTGATCACCGGGACTACTACGGGGGACCAACGTAAATAGGACCTACGGTACACACAAAAACCTATATTTTAACCTATTTTTAGTAACAACATTTGGTCCTATTTACTACGGTCCCCCGTAATGATTGGAATCAGTCCTAAACTACAATACTGATCATGGTTGATGATATCCAGCACTTCATGAAAGGTACTTGTTGAAACCAGTCCTAACTTAAAATGATGATCATAGCTAACGATCACCGGCACTTGTGTGGAGCAGTAGGGACTTAACTAGAAAGTGCCGATCATGGCTAACGATCACCAGCACTTGTCAGAAGGCGCACACTATCTCACGAACGAGCACTAATCGTGTGACGGCTACCGGTCTTCAGCGCTCGGGGGTAACAAAAATATACTACTAGACCACTTGTCCACTCCTTGTACGCTGCAGCTTTACTAATACAACCATGTAAAGCCATCCTTCAAGGCTCTCGCTTCAGAAGCAATCGACAATCGTGCGAGTGCTGTTCCGGCGGTGTGTCATGTGGGTTCCATCCAACTGTTATCCTGTGTCTCAAGCGATTAGTCAAAACAATATTGTTCGCAAGACATACACTAGGTATGCAGGATCTGTGTGATACCTGTGGTGCGGGTGGTGCCGCAACTGCATTCCAAACAGACCGGGGCCCGATGTTAAATAAATCATGATGCTGTGTCGACAGCTTTATTTTTGCACTCGAAACAGAGTAGGATCGAACGCACTGCGTGTATTGACGTCTTCACATTGCTTCACTCTGAAGAACGCTGTAGCTTGCACCGCAGCCGCGGTCAAAGCCAGAGTAGGACCATAACAAAAATAACGCACGATGGTGTATCGACGTACATGGTAGTCACTTGTGCATTCAAAAGAGAGTAGGTCGAAAGCACTGTGCGGGTCGATATCTTCACATCACCTCGTTCCGAAGGAAACTGCGGGTGGTACCACAACTGTATTCCCAACAGAGTACGGCCCAACGCTCACCAAAGCACGATGATGCATCGACATCTTCACTTTGGCATTCAAAACAGAGTGGGTTGAAAGCACTACGTGGGTCAACATCTTCACATTGCGTCGCGCTAGAGAAACGTCGACGATACAGACGGTAAAACGTTTCCCGTGGCAATGAGGGAGAGCCGCTATGGTACTGAGCTAGACCTCCAAATAGAAATACCGAACGAAGGACTGATGTCGACTTAGACCCTCTGATAATTTCACCACGTGGGCGAATTCATGTGCTACCCGATTCACGAGTTTCAACCGTCAAGTGCAGAGACGCTGTTCTCCGTTGGCGGGCGATATATCACCTCCCTAGCTGAACAAGATCACTCCATGTATAGATGCGTACTGATGAGCACAAAGTCTGAAACTTAAGCTCACCATCTATCAGGTGTGGAAATAGTAACATCATCACGCAACAATACGTGAAGACACTCAAGAGCTATATGGAAGCCGATTGCACTTCAGTAGAATCAACCGATAATATGCTGAAGCGCAAGATTATAGTATTTGCCACTCCCCTAGCCAAACGGAGGTGATGCGTCAGTAGTCGCACCACGTTCATTTCGTTACCAACAAGGGGTCTACATTAGTGCTACTTTGTATTACGGGAGGCCACAGTAAATAGGATCTATGGTACACCCAAAAATATATACATTTACCTATTTTTACTAACAAATGTTGGTCCTATTTACTATGGTCCCCCGTGATATTGATCCCGTCTACACTAGTGGCGATGGATATTGATTGACGGTGTAAGTGTTTATGCCCTATTAATAGTATCTGTTTCAAGGAAAATCAGACGAAGCACAAAGGTCGAAGCTACCGGTGGCAAGATCTGTTTCAAGGAAAATCAGACGAAGCACAAAGGTCGAAGCTACCGGTGGCAAGACCCGCAAGCCCAAGCTCTTCCGTCGATACTGCACTGCTGTATTCGTTAGTATCTGATACGTTACGGTACATGAATATGTGTGGCACAACCCGGGCCAACGAGCTCCAACTCATGTAGATAATATGATAAAGCGGACTACATGAATCCCCCCTAGCTCGACAAAACCGCCACATGGGTGGACTAATCGCTAACGTATGCTGATAAATAATCTCAAACATAGTCTAAATATGAGTAAACTTGAACAAGACCCGCAGGACAAAGTACTCACGTCGACCGCAAACCCTACTCATTAGTATCTGATACGTTACGGTACACGAATAAGCGCGGTGTGACGTGAGCCAATACGTTAAGAAGTTCTAACGCGGCACGGTGACAATGTTATAAAATAAATGACCCACCCTTACGTTGACAGAATCGCTGCACGCATAGACCAAGCGCAACACGTATGCTGAGAGACGACATAAACATAGCAGTAAATGCAGCAGACTTAAACTACCAAACAACAGTAAAAACAATAAACAGCACCAAAGACCTCAGCTATTGACAGCATCCGATATCACCAATATTTTCTACTGGACACCCTCCATACGTACATCTCCGGGGTTGGCAGGACATCATGGTGACCACCACATACATTGGGTAAATGAAAATCAAAAGCTGGTGATATTTACTTGTTCTATAGCAGCGCTTTTAGAGTGTTAAAAGGCCAGAAGCTACGTCTGAAGCCCAATCTTCCTGCCCATCTCAATCTCAGGTCTGGCAAGTGCAACATAAAAGTTCGCTCGCAATACATCTAACATCGCAAATCGAAACTATTATAATATAACGTGCCTGGTCGAGCTGCTACCTTTGTTTGTTTAATAGTTGTTTCTGGTGATGGCTCTCACGATTACTTAAACGCTTTGCTTTTCCCCTCTGTTGCCCGCGAGCTCGCTAAATCGTGTGTGCCATGTGCAAGAGTCGTTCTGTTCTGTCCATAGTCGTTATCCGTGTAGCTGGCATGGCGCATCCCCTCGTACCTGACAGGAAGACATAGGAGAGCGATATCAGTGTACAGCTCATTCTGCGCCGTTTGTCCCGTTTCCCAAAGACATCCGCAAAATCGGCCACCGCGATCGAATGTAAAGTATATACATAGTCGTCCGGATTCAAGCTGGGCTTCCTCTCGAGACGTATCCTTCTAGCTTCCTTGCGTGCGAAAGGAGTACTACAGTACACAAAGTCGAGTCGGCGTCGGGCGACTGAAACATTTACGCGCCCGAGTCGGAGTCGGGCCGCTGCAATAAAATAACCGAGCTGCGCCGGGCCGCTGGAAAAAAACACGCTGAATTACCGCGTACATTAGCGTCAGCGATATAATCACGCGACGTGAGTCGGAGTCGGGTGGCTACAATCACGCGACCGAGCTGTGTCGTCGGGCCGCTGGGAAAAACACGTTGATCCTCCGTGTGTAGCAGGGTCAGCGCCAAAATGACGGGCCCGAGTCGGGTTCGGCCCGGATAAATCATGACACCGAGCTCTATCGTCCGGCCGTTAACAAGGCCACGTTGAAGTTCTGTCTGTAGCAGTACCATCGCTAAAACGGCGCACCCGAGTCTCAGCCGAGCTGCGGAAATCACGCCACCGAGGTGCGACAGGCCGCATAAAAAAAAAAAGGACGGAAACCTTGATCGGGCCGCTAAAACAACGGCATCGAGCTTTTCGGGGCCGATGAAAGGAATACTGACCTGTTGCGTGTAAACTCTTTAATCAATTATTGCTCCCGCTCCGGGTCGACAAAAGGTCGTGCTTTTTGGTCCAGGTATTGATTGGTCAAAGTGGGAAGATGGAGTGACCACTTGAACCATTGACGAGCAGAAGTGATGCGTCGAAGTGGTGGTTCCTCGTGAGGTGTTCCGTGAAAAATCCAGCGGACGACGCAAACGTGGCTCGTTAAAGAGAACAGAGCGGGCGATGCAGTCCCGTTGGCCTCCCAGTGCAGAGCGCTAGCACGCACCGAGGCTCATAGTCATTCAAGAATGTACCTAGTATTGAATACACACTCAGATGGCTGACCTACGAGGGCCTTAAGAGGCTAACGCATAGCCGTTGTTGACAAGCTCGGGCATCACTGATGCTGTAGGCAATGCTTGTTGGATTGAAAGCGGCACTCACCGGCCAATAAAAGCTTAAGGAGCGGTGAACCAAAAGACGTGCAGATGCAATCGAGAAACGTGAAGGGGGAGGTGAGTGCAAGCACTCCAGTTCCTCAATCATGATGAACGTTTACAGCAACGTCCATCGACTCCTTGTCGCTGCAACTCGTTGATTACAATAACTGATGAAGGGTCTTCTAAATATCCCGTCATTCACAATGCGGTGTAATTAGTTGAACCGCAACATAAGAAGCATAGATGCGATAGGCTGTGTACTGTGACTGGTGGTACGGAAGGGGGGTCGCTTTTAATTCTCCTATTTTCTTAGGGTGAGAGTCACTCGGTCGAGTGACCTTATAATTTCGTGGCATTCTCGCGTCTTCAGGCCTTTAGTTTCCGCGATGTTGACCGACAGGGGAATTTTGTTGCTCTGCGACAGCAAACTATATTAGCGTCCAATTTTGAGCGTGATGGAGAGCCACTCGTCCGAGTGACGCACACGCGGCAGTGGAAATGGGGTTACATCCTCTACCGCAGGCCGCACAAGTCTCTATTTCTGAACGATCTTGAAACCGTTTGTGACACAATCCTTGAACAACCGTTGAGCATAGACTACTCTAAACGATTTAGAATAACACTCGACACCGAGCACGATTTCTAAATTCAATTTCAATAACCCCACCCCCCGAAAAGCCCCCCCCCCGCTCAGGTTGGATTGGTGTCGGTTGGCGACGACGCTGTAAAACACGCCTCTCACTGCGTGAGCTAGACAACCAGGGTACCGTTTTTTTTTTGTTTTTGTTTTGGCGGTTACCACGGCTGTCATTTATTTGCGGGGGGAGCCTTGACTCCGCACAAGGGGGATGGTCGTACCACGTGGTGTTTATTTGGTGAGGCACCCACGAGGCAGATACATAGTAAACCCGTTGCTGTCTCTGGAAGTGGCCACACTAGAAATAAAATCAATTCATTGATGCTGTCATCTATATGCAAGACAATACACCTCTAAAGCGGTTCTTAGTAGGAGGCAGTTCACCCTTCATGCGACTCGCCCAACACCTCACGGCGCTTCGCGCTTGGTGCAAGCAATGTCTGCCTGGTCGGCGAAAACCCAACGTGCTCCGTCCCGGCATTGTAGGGATGAGAGGGTCTATGGTCATACGACTATGGCCATGCATTTTAATGAGTACACCCCCCCCCACCCCCCGAGAATAAAGGGAGCCTTTTGTTCTTATCAAGACATTGCTTTCGTTCGTGGACCTCTCTATCTATTTTGCTGTATTCGCTTCCTTGACGGCAACGCAGGTAGGTGCGTGCACGCACGGCCGGTGTAGTGCACTGCCCAGCGGAAATAAAGCATCCAAGATGAGACATCCTAGGCTGTCACGGCGGTGGAGATGTTCACGAGAACACATTTCTACAATCAACATCCTCATCGTTGGGTCCCTTTCAGAGCTTTTTATTGTCGCTCTTGGACAGCAACAACCAAACACTGTGCCAGTAGTAGTAGTAGTAAACCCTCTGGAGGCATGCCGAGACTTCGGGACCGGGGGAGCCCCTTTCTCCGGCCTGCCTTTAACCCCATTTTCATCGTCGTCATCACCACCATCATCATCATCATCATCATCATCATCATCGATATCACCATGGACACTAGAAGACTGCGTCAAAGTTTGGTCTCAATTCGTTGACACGATCCCGCTTGGCCAGCAGCACCAGCGGTTGCGGTTCGTCGACTTATGGAGAGAGACTGCCGCGGAGCTAAGGCGTGCGGGTTCACCTTGCCTCGTGCACGCGAATCCGGGGGACGACGGCTTAGGGAGTTCCACTATGAAGCTTTTGGCTTCGTGGGTGTTCGCGGAGGAGATGGGCTGCGATTGGGTGACGCCCGACTGGGGTAAGAGGCGCGTAGCCCTGGGGGGGGGGGGGCAGAAGCAGGAGGTGGTGGAACAGGAGAAGGTGAAAAAGGAGGAGGTAGAGGAGGAGGAGGAGGGGAGGGGAATGGGACAGCTTCGGCGGTGGTGGTGTACTGTCACACGACGGCAACTCTGGAAGAACTTGAATCGCTTGCTCTGTCCTCGGATGTGCAAGACAGGCATCGTTGCGCTGTGGTGGACTGGCTGGCGTATTTCCGGTTCGATATCCCGTCCGTTGATTTGCCAGAGGGGGGAAGATCTAAGATTATCCAGGCGAGTGCACATAATACCTTGTGTCTCCTCCTTTGTCGTTGGCGCGGCAAGCTGTTTTTCTTGTCGAGGCAAGGATGAAAGAAAGAGAAAGCACAGGCTTGAAACCGACGAGGAAGAGGGTGATTTAGCAGGGTGACCATAGAGGAATGATCGTCCAACAAAGTTCTCTGGGTGAAACAAATCATGCCTACTACTGTAACAGGGTCGTCATGATGGGAGACCCAGAATTTCCAGATTTTCGACGATACTGTTTCGCGTAATTTTTGTCATGTTCCACACTTTTCAGTTTTTCCATAATTGTTTTTTTCGGTATGTGAAAATGTATGTTTAGCATGATGTCCTATCCTTTGTTAAATTTCCAACATTGTGACAGGTCGCCTCCGTGTCTCGATACAAAATTTGAGACTCTCCAAAAACTGGAAATTCTGAGGAAAACACTCCCCGATAAGTACGGCCCTAGCATACGCGACCTCACCCGAAGAACGTTAGAGCGGTAATTTCTCCGTGATCGTGTATCAAAAACCCCCTCCCCCGTGTTGGTTTCAAAACCTGATTTTTGTTTTACTTTTTTTTCATCTTTGCCTCGCCAAACAACAAACTTGCTTTTAGCAGGTATAATGTTTTGCCAACGATCCAGTAAGGACAATATAACACGTTGTTTTGGGCCGTTATTATCGGAGAGCCTATTTTCAAGAAATTCCAGATTTGGCAAAATTGGGAAACTTGTACCTAAGGTACAGAGGCCTTACTGTAATCATAAGGCATTAGTGAAATTCAACAGAGGAGGACAATACGTCAGGAGGTTAAAAATCCGCACAAAATTGTTGGAAACCTAAAAGAAGCGAGAAAATCTGGAAGAAAATAGTAAATGTGCAAAACAAAGAATCTCCCACAAAAATCTTTGAAATTTTGGGGGAAAAGCTTCCGACAACAACTGCCCCAAAATATAACATTATGTGATATGAGTGAAGCACCCATGGGCAATATATATACTATAGCCGGCGGTTTCGTAGTCTCACGAATACGAGAATAATCCAGAGAATGGATTAACCCGGCGGATATTCCGTTATTCGAGAGTAACGTTTTTTTAGGAATGTTCTCTAGGGCGGATAGCCCGTTAGACGAGAATAATGCTCCTGAACGGAGGTAGGACCAAAACATAAGAAGTTCTTATATTGGCAGAAGAACATTAGGTAGTCGTAGGAAATTTCTTTAGGAGTACATAATCAGATAAGAGGAATTAGGAGAGCTTGTGGCGTGGGGTGGGACGAGTATATCTGGGTGTCGAGTCCCTCCCCCTACCTCTCACTTCTCTATCAGAGTACCTCCTCCGCTCTCGCCATCAACAAGAATATCACAATCAGACAAAGCGAAGCACTACTTCCTAGCTGCCAGAAGCATCTGCGTCCCTTACCCTAACCCTATCTCGGCCACCACATCGCATCTGGCGTCGTCGCTTAATATTCTGGCCAAGCTTGGGACTGCAGCGCTTCTTCTAGATCTTCGCCGGGTTGTCAAGCCAGCCAACTCTCGAAAGGAGACAGGGATCACAATCCAAAACCATTAATATCCTGTAGGCGCCATACCTTGTCTTGTGGCGAAGGTCCTAACATGGTAGACATCAAGCGAGACTAACGGGACCCAGCTAGGGTGCTATGAGGGCTGCGTACACTAGGGGCTACAAAAATCAGGAGACGGAGCGAACAACCCGGTGTCTCGGAGACCTGTTTGTAGTGTGATCAATATCAGCAAACGTAGCAAGGTAGTTAACTCAACGAAAGCAAACTCAAAGACGGTGTCGGCAAGAAGGTCCGCTAGTAGATCGGCCTCTTGCGTGCAGTTCAAGGTGGTAGATAGCGCGATGGCGCGAGGTGATAAAATTAGCGTGTGTAACTCGGCCATCTAGTGGTTATTCTCTGTGAACACCCCTTAATAGTGTTTGGGTCTTATTATGAGGTGTGGGCAAATCTATAGCCTCATTTCTTTTGTTTCGAATAGCCGCATCTTCGACCACCTTTTTCCTGGTCGTTTGGAATGAACTCTGTCATCATCCTTCAAACATCTTGTGGTCTGCATATACGACAAATCAGGGTGGGCTAATGTGATATGTGTGAAGTACTCTAGGGCTGTAAATATAGATAATATAGTCTGCAGTTTTGTAGTACCAGGAATACGAGAATAATCCAAAGAATTGATTATTCCGGCGGATACCCCGTTGGTCAAGAGTAACGTTCCTTTAGGAATGTTCTCTAGAGTGGATAGCCCGATTGACGAGAATAATGTTCCTTCACGAAGGTATGACCATAAAATGAGAAGTTCTTATATTGGCAGAAGAACGTTAGGTAGCCATAGGAAAGTCCTTTAGGAGTACATCAGATAAGAGGTATTTAGGAGAGATTGTGGCGTGGGGTTGGACGAGTATATCTGGGTGTCGAGTCTCTCCCCCCTACCCCTCACTTCTCTACCAGACCACCTCCTCAGCTCTCGCCGCCACCAAAAAGATCTAAATCAGAAGAAGCGAAAAACTGCTTCCCAGCTGCCAAAAACACCTGCGTCCCTTACCCTTACCCTATCTCGGCCACCACATCACAATAATACGCCGAAGATCTAACGCAAGAAATCTGGGGTTTGTGGAGAGGTATTGAATCGATAAAAAGAGGGGATGGGGAAGGGGGTCATTTATAGAGTTGACGACGGGTTTAGTGTGTTGAACTGGGAAGACAGCAGTGGCAGGAAAGATAGAAAAGAAGACCACATACCATGGTATATAGTGCGGAGCTCTCCTCGTGGTTGTGGACGAGTTGGGGTCTGGCACTGGGTAGGAAGTCGGCGACTTGAAAAAAAAGAACAAAGCTGTGTGTGGCTGTTTCGTGTTCTTAAAGATGAATCTGTCTACGCTGATTTAGTGAGGGGTGTTTCACAAAAAAATGAAAGCTACCCCTCCCGTCTTACTACCGTTGCATCGGCGTCATCGTCGGAATATAACCAAATTTTGGTTTTACGCTACGTTTTTATCGAGAAGAAAAGATAAATAAAAACGAAGCTGCAATTAATATATATATAAACTACAGCAATAACTACTACTGGTAACTGCTGTAGCTGTGACATTGAAAAATTACTCAAAGCTTCATCTTTTCAAGCCCGGGGTGATACCAAATACTACTACGGTGGACCATAATGAATAGGACCTACGGCACAGACTAAAAAAGCCTATATTTCGCTGTTTTTACTAACAATATTTGGTTCTATTTACTATGGTCCCCCCGTGATAGTGATAGTTCGATGGCGTGTTCTGCGGGGTGTGCAGGGTTTTAGATTCGTCTACAAAGCACAGCAGGATATGAATGCTAAAATAATTAGTTCCCTACCAAGGCACATACTGGCAGTTATACCTACAACAGCAGCAGTACAGCAGCACTCATAGCCCAACGGACAAGAAACTACCTACTACAATACTGCTGTATACAGTAGTAGGAACGAGATGCTATTAGTAGTAACAAAATCGCAATGGCAAATGAGGGGTCAGCCGCGACCGCTACCCAATACTGCTGTATACGGTAGTAAGCGAGATGCTAGTAATAGTAAGAAAATCGCAATGACAATTGAGGGGTCAGGGGTCAGCCGCGACCGCTACCCTAATCCCTACCAGGACCTCTGGTACCACTATGTCCCGAAATAAAATAAAATTTTGATTAAAAAAATAGTGTAAAACCAGTGCTTATATAATTGGACACAGTGGTATACATAGCCCGCCTATCTAATAGTACGGGGGACCATAGTAAATAGGACCAAATATTGGCAGTACAAATAGCGAAATATATAGGTTTTTGTGTGAGCCGTAGGTCCTGTTTACTATGCCCCCCCGTAATAGTATGCTGATACAGCAGTTGTCAAAGGATGATGTCACAATACGATTTTACGTCAAGACTTGCTCAGATCACGAGGTGCTTCTCGTTAGCGGGCCGAATTGTATATGCCTGGTACGAGTACAATACTGATCGGAATGCACGTTTTTCGGATTATTAGGTATGTACAAAACCCCTAGAGCGAAGGGCCTCAGGCAATTTAGGCGCACACCCCTCTGGTAGCATATATAATATTATCAATAGTCTGATCGTGAACATAACGGACGTTTAGATTGTAACAAGATATCGAATGTACCTTGTATGTCTAGTCAGAGGGGTATACTTCTTGGATGGCGAGGCGTTGCGGTCGATTCGGGTTTGCGGCCAACGTGGGGCGGAGCTTTTTTTGCTTTGATGACTTGATGCACCGTATACCGAGCCGACGAACGTAAACTGAGCAACGTGGGTACTTGTTATGTCCTTTTGGTGGGGCCTGAAGGCATTCGGTTGAGCTGACAGAAAGAATTAGCACATACTGCGCCGACCACTCAGGGAGCGTTCTAATACTTGCCTTGGGTCTTCAGCAAGGTCACATGAGGGATGAACGCTTAATAGGGCACCACTACAGCATTACGATGTGTAAAATCCCGTAATTTGTCGACAAGCCGGCGCCCCAAAGAGACCCAAATGTTTATCCCATATGTTTCGGCACCAAAACGCAACTCCTCCTACTGACCGTATTGCTGTCCAGTAGTAGCAGTACTACAGTAGTACTGTAGTAACGACTTCTATCACAAAAACGCCCAGCATTTTCTCCCGTGTCTAGGATAAAATCGTACAAACAGTTAGTGACCTTCATCACATTTTATTATTGTCAGTCCATCCCATTTATTGTCTTCGCCCATTTTTTTCTCTCTGCTTTCTGCTCGCAATTCAGATCCGCGGGGTCACACAGAAGGCTCTCCGCCCCCCTTCCCACTACGTCCTGTTCGTGCCTTCTGCTATTTTATCGCGAGAAGACTTCAGCCCTTTCTTCCCTCGTTGACTCGCGGCTAATTGACGCCCAACATTACTCACATACATATTCGTCTAATATACCCCGGTATATGTTTCGGCTACAATATGAAACTCTTCTTGGCGTATACTGTAGCAACCAACGGTTCGTGAATGACCTGATGCTACTGTCTATTATTATGTACCGCGCCGACCCCTTCCACCGTATCATTTATCTCCAAACAATTCTTCGATAGCCACCAGAAAAACACCCGATCCGCCCCCTAACCCGCAACGTTTTTATCGTCTCATGCCGACCAGATTGAGCTTCGTTCGGCCGAGGTCATCGAGCCCATAGCGAAGTCGTTGGGCAGCGCGGAGGAGGAATCGTGAAGCAAGGATGGGATCACGTTGTGTTCGCGATTGACCCGAGTTTCGCTACCCTGCACCTGAGCTCCGTGGGAAACTGGGACGAGAACAAGCGACGAGCCGCTCGAAAGGTCCTCCGAGAGGCTAGGGACAACTTCCACGTGCACCCGCGACCGTGGTGATTATGCAGTAGTAGTACCCGGTGTGCTTCATGTGCACTCGGCCTGGTTATTTTTATCCGCCTGTTGGTTTTTGATCGTCTTTACCACCATAAATACCTGGCACCGTTAAAAATGTTGTCCTTGTTACGGTAAAGCCGTTCGCGCAAGGTCCTCCGAGAGACAAACGGACAACTCCCACGTTCAATCGCGGCCATACGGCAAGAAGCAGGCCCAGTTCAAATGGCGAGCTTGCAGAGATGGACACTGGAACAGTAGAATGCACTGGCAGTGCTGTAGAATTTTACGGGCAAGAGTTATTTACCGATCGGCCCGGCTAGCATATTCGCAATTAGTGTCATAGTACATCAGAAATCCAATAGTAGCGGGGCAGAATGGGAAGCAGGTCAGTATTGTTAGATATGCCCCCCCCTTGAAATCATCGTCTGGCCTTTACCATACCGTTTGGTAGTGTAGAGGCTTACCGCGATATGACTACAGGGGGCGCACGGTTTTAAGAAACACCCTTTTGGTGTCCAGGCTCAATGCCTTATTTTTTTTACGTCTTTGATCTAGCTCTATTGTATAGAATTTAGAGTTGGTCCCACCATTGAGCTTTGTTTCTTCACCCAATTTTCGTATCGTTCGTGCCGATCTGAGCCGATTTTTCTCCAGATAATGTTTCTCGGCTGCGGGCGCCCACTACTGTACTGCTGTATACGATTTACGGAGGTCCATAGTAATAGGACCAAGTATTTTTAGTAAAAAAGGTAAATATATAGGTTTTTGCGTGTACCGTAGGTCCTCTTTATTTTGTGGTCCCCTCCGTAATTCTGTACATATTGCGCCCAAACTATTTCTGACTCGCGGAGCTCCTTCCTCAGCCGAGGAATCGCTGGAATGCCATTCATTAATTGGTGTTTTGGACCCTTTTAGCACTGCACTGGTGTGCGTAAGCCTTTATTTAACTCTAATCCCAAGTGCTTTGCCCCCCCAAATAAGTGAAACGTATCGATGTCCAGATATTTTTGCTTCTTCTGAAGAATTTCACAAATCGTGACAGAACGCGCCTCCATATCTTGCTACATTCTCCAGATTTACCCAACGTTTGAAAGTTCCTAGAAAATAGGCTCCCTCCTATACGAACCCAAAACCGGTTGTATAGTTCCATTTTTAGGGAGCTCAGCCGCTTCGATATTTTTGAGCCAACAAGTGAAACCCCCACGTTGATGAGATGAGTCAGCACCTCCATCCGATTTCAGGGGACCATAGTAAATCGGACCTACTTTTGTGAGGGCATAAGGGTAAATCGATTACCCACCCCAGGGTAATCCTTAGCACTCTCTCTCTCCCCCCCCTCTGATCGGCGGGATCTTTGGGGCGTCAGAACCGTATATGTCTGTAAGCCGACCTCCCCGCTTCGTTTCATTTCCTGGGGAACCAGGCAGGCAGATGCGTTTTTTTTTCTTCTTAAGGCACGCGCGAGCGTTTTTTATAAAAGAAACGTTGGAAGTGAGGTTCGAACCCGTGACCTGGACGACGTCAAATGTGATGGTGCTGCTACCTACTGAGCTATACTAGGGGTAAAAGATCGATCGATTACCCAGCGCAGGGTAATCCTTAATACACTACGGTGCACACAAAACCTATATATTTCCCTATTTCTTCTATTTAAAACAATATTTGGTCCTATTCACTATGGTCCCCCGTAGCTAGTAATGTGCCTGTAGGCGAGGGGGGGGGGGGAGTCTCAAGGAGAACAAAATGCGGTCTCGTAATATATTTGATGGTAGCGACACTCCTCCACGGTGGAACGTGTTGCACGTTTTGGCCGACTCAGTATTTCCTGAACGGTCGAAGGTCCCTAGAGTGAGCATCGTCGGTCCCCTCTGGTACCTTCGAAATAAAATGTGTTTTGAGTTTTGGTACAGTAACTGCCGTAGCGCATACAACTAGCTGCTGTCGGTCGGGTTGCGCAAACGAACTTACAAACTTCTTCCACGTGAAGTTTCACGTGGGATGTTGGGCGCATCATGTCAGGCTGTGTGGTCAGGAGATCAGAAAATAGGACATCCACCACGGGTACCGTGACATTGCTCAGGAAACGTGTTTCATTCGGCTGATTGGCTGATTGATGGCGTTCACCGATTTCCAGCCGCCTGCTCGCTTGACCAACCACCGCCACATCTATTGTTGGTGTTTCGCTATACTCCCGTAAACGCACCGCCACGACCTAGTCCCAGTGATCTCGTAAGACAACTCTATTACCGGTTCATGATACCTGCTGAGGCGGAACAAAAAAAAAAAAAAAAAAAAACAACCACAGGCCTAACACATGCATCACGGGCCCGCAGTACATACAACAGTGTGGGCCCGTTAGCAACATGGAACGCCTACGTATTCTCAAAATTTTATCGTGACACCGCCCCTGAACAACCTTTGGACACACGGTAGACTACTCTGTCAGATTTGGTGCAGCGTTCGCCGCTAAGCATACTTTCTTAATTCAGATTTAGTAGAGTCCTCAAAGCGGTTAGCCTGACGTTCTCACCACGCTAGTGCTTGTTCGTGCGCCCATGTATACATGTACTGCATCTGATATCAAGTTGTGGCCTTCGTTTATATAGTTGTGGTTCCAATATCGAATGTAACTTTGCGTTATTTTATTGCGTTCACGGCTAGCGGCGGCGGGAGGTGTACTAAAGTCAGGCATGACCGTAGTCGTGTGACCATAGACCTTCGCATCTATACAACGCCGGGACGGAACACGTCGGATTTTCACCGACCAAACAGGGGGGGCATACCCGATATCATGCACGGCCGTTGTCGTATGGCCATAGACCCTCGCATCCCTACAATGCCGAACCAGAGCGGTAAAAGCTCAGCCAGGTTCACCTAGATCCCAACTACTCGAGAAGACAGCGTATCAACCCGACCCTGCAATTGGTCATGCCGGCTCTTCCCGCTTTTCGGTATCTCATTCTACTTAGAGTAGGCACGACGACAACACGTACCAGGTATATTTTATGTATGCGCAGTTTTACACTGTTTTTTTTTCGCATGCCAAACCTGGACTAGGGGTTATGCAACCCTGAGCCCGTCCCGTGCTTGGCGCGGCGGGAGATGGATATTCGAACCCCAACACTCTGAAACGACGTATTTTGGACCGGTTGGTGTTCATATTGATATGCTAACGAACCTTACATTCTCGTCTATACTGGTGCCGGATACACAGACGTTAGGCTAGAATACTCCACCCTACGACAATCGGTTATGGGGATCATTAGTTGGTCCGATGGCATGCTGACGAGTAGTTGTTGACGTCGGACATTTCCTGGTATGTATGGTCTGTGCTGTCTAAATCATGCTCGGGGGGGGGGGCTCCGTATGGCGCGGAGGCTCTTGTGCGCGTGCTGGCCGGGTGATATTTATGCACGGCACGTCTCTCTTACAACGACATTTCATACCAAGACGATGTAAAAGTAGTGTCTCGATGATCTGCTGCATACAGTAGATCGTGATCAGCCGCCGAAGATCTCATAAGGCCGAGCATATGTGTAGTGAGTATATTATCTAGATCGTGGTCTATCCGGCGTGAAAAACAAGTAGAAATTGTGCTACCGTACCACTGATCTCGTCAGACGTTTCACCTGTGCCCCTCCCGTATTTTGACCCCTCACTTTAACTACTCCCTGGTGCTATGTAGGTACGACGGCAACGCAAAATGTGGGTACGACCCCGCAAGGCTTAACGTCGCCCTCCACGTACGCATGGGGGATCGGCGGGCTTTCCAGCAAGGATCTTCGCAGTATTTTCAACATCTAGAATCGTTTATGGACGTCGTGTCGACGGAGGTGGTTGAAATGGGCCTGGAGCCACCGGTTTTCCATGTGTTCTCGGAGACTGTTTTACCTTGCCCGTCGCCGCACGCGGGATTGTTCGACGAGTTCTGGACGTGGCCGGTTGAGCTTGATCAGGTCTGGAATTGTTTAAGAGTCTGTTGATGTGCTCGTTGTTGGTGTTGTTCTTCTCGTCCTAAAGTTCTTAAGGTCTTGTTGTTGTTGTTTGATCATGTCCGTATTCCTGCGCTTGATCTTGTTCTTGCTCTTTTTCCTAGTCCCTGATACTGTTTTTCCGTGCCCGCGCGCGTACACGCGATAGTTCGACGAGTTCCAGCATGGCTTATGAAGCTTGACTTGACTCGGAAACGTAGTACTCGTAGGGTATGTTGTCATCGTTGGTGTTGGGGGTGGAGCTGTAATGGTTGATATTAATAGTATAGCGTTGTAACCGTTGTAGTCGTAGTCGTTGGTCCCTGCGGTTTTCGGTTGGTCTGGCGGCATCCTGTTTCACCCGATGAGCTCATCTGCATCCAAGTTCGTCTCACCATTAGCCGACTCCCTGCGCTTCTTGCGAATAGTCGCCCTCTCCCTGCTTCTGCAGGGTAGTTCGCCCGTACCCAGCTTTTGTTTTTTATCAAAATACATATATGTTGGTCCGCATCCTATTTTTCGTGACCAGGCCGCGCCCACCTGTTTTGGTAGGGCTAGTTCACCCATCCCCCCCCCTCCCCTCGCTTTTCGCGATTCCATCTCCCGCACCGAATTTCGTCGATATGATTCACCGAAACTCAGTTTGTTGCGATTAAGTTGGCCCGCGCTCTGTTTCTCATGGATACTACTATTAATAGTATACGTGCGCACCCACCCACGTTACGCGTTACGTGCGATCAGTTTTCACCCACAAATCCTGTTTGTTGACGATAGCTCCCTATCTATGTATGTCCATTTTTTCGCCCGCAGCCCTGTCTAATACTACCTAACTAATACTACCTAATACAAGCACGGGCACACCTGCTCACGAATGTAGTTCGTCCGCTTATTCATGCGGTCAGGTCGCCTGCGCTCGATGCATAATAACGTATTCGCCTACACCGCCCCCACACGGCGGATAGTTCGTCCCAACCCCCTCTTTACTACTCTCGGTTTTGCCGCACTCACCTCGTGTTTGTGTCTTTTAGTTTAACAGGAAGCAGAATACCTGAACAGCCTACCCGCCTACAGATCCGTGCTCACAGATTACAAGAGGACCTATACTTTGTTTGGTTGTACCTTTCTTACGATAAGAGTTGGTCAACGCACACACCCCTTTTCTTCGAATAGTTCGCTCACACGAATGTCTTGCTTGCCGATTACAGTTTTCCTTGTCTTCATCTGACAATGTTCGGTACGTAATTGCTGTATTCCTGCTGTGTGTTGCATTTTTCTCATCCTCCGCCAATCCTTTTTACCCGTCGAACTTACTGGACTAATGCGAGGCCTAGCTACATCAGGGGGACCCGAAAAACCCCCGACACCACACCATTAAGACCAAACATCTGCAATATCTACGTAAGGGAGGGCTGGAACAGCTGAACACTATTAAAATAACAGTACTACGCCGCACGGAAACGTAGTGACAGTTTTATTTCTAATGTGTATCTATACTGCGACGTATACTCCGACGTTCCCGACAGTTTCAACTGGAGTAATAGAATCCAACAACACCACAACTCAACAAAGCAACAACACTACTACTAACTACCAGGTAGACGTTACCACTATATTGGCCCTTCTACCGTTACGGGAGACGATAGTAAATAGCACCTACGGTACACACTAAAACCCATATACTTCTATATTTTTACTATTAATAACAAAATTTGGTCCTCTCTTTACCATGCATGGTCCTCCGTGATAATGGGATCACAATCCCCTTTCGGGGAGAAGCTGCTTGGAAGTTTAGTGGCTTGTCCCCAAAACTGGACTGGAGTGCTGGAGGGGCCACGCAGAAATAGACGTCAATACCCACCGACTTAAATATAAACGAAGTATATAAGAACGAAGTAATAAGGATATAAAGTGCGGGCGTCTCCGGTGGCTTGGTAGGTAGTCCGCGTGCCCATCAGGATCAATATCGTGGGTTCGAGTCTCAACGAGTGCATGCTCGTAGGGACTTTTTCTTGCATGAAAAATATTGGTTAGCGGCAAGCGCGAGAGCGCGAGTGAGCAACATTGAATTCGATGAAAATCGACGACCAGTGGGAATGCTGAACCCTGTGCGCGACTACAAATAAGAGGCACGCACCGGGGGGGAGAAGGGACGACACTTGTGATCACGGCTGGTCCAGAAGACCGTTGAGGGTATAAAACCTTCTATTAATACGAGTTAGGCTGGAAAGTGAAAGTTATGATTAAAAAAAAAAAAAAAAAAGTGCTGGCTTACTTAATTCGTACATAAATCCCACGCCATTGGTTTTGCTTCTCGTTCAGACGCGGGGGGGCGGTGTGGGGTGTCTCGGTTCTGTTTTTATCGTAGGCACTCCCTGTGCTGTTGTAATTTCGTCTTGCATCCGGCATTGTCCAGCGCATAATAGGTCAACCCACAAAGTATCAGTTGAACACTACTACAGCATAGTATCGATTTTGTCTTGTGTCTCACACAGCTGTGGTCCAGAACCGGTCTTCTGCCGAGAATCAAAGATTTTGATCCGGGCATGGTTTGAAAAATCGATACATAGGGTGTGTCCGCACTCCGCACAACCTTTTTTGTTACTACAGACAGCAGCAGTAGTAGGCGACATGAGTCAAAAAGTTGGGAGTTGAGAATTTCAGGCTGAGATTTTTCCAATATTTTCGGAAAATCTACGACAACAGCCGAGCGTTTTTGCGAAGAGAGGCACGCCAGTCTGAATCATTTACAATTGCCCCTAAGAGCCTATCTATGTTCAACGATGACATGGCATTAGCACGCCGCGAGCCTCAGGTATAGCATAGACAGGGAATTCTTAACTGCTGATGCCACGCACTGCTGTATAACCGCCCCCGAAAGTTTAATTCCCCCGGGATTCGCAAGCTGATTTTCTCGTGGGGGTGCTCTGCACGAGAGATTGAGGGGAGGCGGTATCATGTACACCAGTGACAACGCTCATTTGACGCTTCTTCTTTCTTTTTTTTTCAGACTCCGGCGTGCCTGAGCGCAAAGACACCCGACGACTGCCCCGCCAAGCGAGCGGGAAAATTCTGCAGCCCGGACCGACCCGGAATATTCCACGTAGTGGGAACCAAGGCCACCATCGTGCTCCACGTGGGACACGACGTGCAGAACGCCATGTCCTGCATGATCCAAGCAGACGGGTTGCTGATGGGGTGCAGCACGTTCGGCCAGGTCGCTGGGCTCCTCACGAGGGGAATATCGTTCTTCTCGATGCATTGCAGCGGGCAAATGACTCCCGCGCAGTACAAGGTCGTCCCTCCGTTGGCGATCGCCGAGCGCGGGCGCATGTGGGTGCCGGTGGAAGGCTCTTGGCGGGACCCGGTGTTGGCTTCCACGGCCCCCCTGCGCGGTGCCCTGCAAACACTGCTGAGAATCAGAGGCACATGGGCATAGTAGAGTGGTTTGTCTCGCTCAAATTGTGGTTGTTGCAATTTTTACGGGGGACCATAGTTGATAGGACCTACGGTGGACACAAACACCCATATGTATATTTCAATATTTTTTATTAACAATATTTCGTCTCATAAACTATGTTCCCCCGTAGTAAATGTCGTGCGGTTGTCGCTGGTGATGTCGATTTCCTCGTTGCTTTTTTGGTTATTACAGCATTACGTGGAGAATCCAGAGACATTCATCTGGCGACAGCAGTGCATCATTACCGCCGCACACCGGGCCGCTATAGGTGCAAACAGGCTGGTCGGCATTGAAGAAGATATGACACTCCTATCGATGCAGTATATGTAACGGGGATGCTGTACAGCAGTACCCCCTCTTGGTGGCACTACGAGAGTGTCCTCCTTTGGCAGCCGCAGGAGCGCGGTGGTCGTTGAGCGCCTGCCCGTGGGAGGCTCTTGACGGGACCCGACACTAGATACGACGGGCTCCTTGTGCGCCGCTCTCGCAGCGCTCCATACTATTAATATTAGTATCAGGGATACGAGCCAACCGTATCAATTGTAGTGTCTTCACCTGCTGTGACACACTGCTCGAGATCAGAGATTCACCACTGCAGTAGTACCGCAGTAACTTGGTGCAGATATCTTTTTCAGGGGCCACGCTGGCCATACTATATGCTTCTATTGATAATATGTGTTTGGTTCTGTCACACGTTTTGTACATTTTTTTTTCTGTTCCGCAGGAGCTACAGCCAGTAGTGCGTAGCCGTTGGACCAGATGGTCTCCCGGTCGAAGTACTGAAACTTGACCACCCCGCTTTCGTGCAGTATTTTCACAGTATCCTTGTTAACGTTTGGGTAACGGGAGAAGTCCCCCAGCAATGGAAAGATGCGATCATAAAAACCCTTCATAAAAAGAAGGATAGAACTGACTGCAACAACTACAGAGGTATTTCGCTTGTTGCTCACGCAGGCAAGGTGTTGCTGAAAATCGTTGCGTCCCGTCTAAGCAGCTACTGCGAGACCGAGCATATACTCCCTGAAGAACAGTGCGGCTTCCGCCCCGCACGGTCAACAGTCGATATGCTGTTTGTCGTGCGCCGGTTGCAGCAGCTCGGGCGGCAGAAGAAAATCCCCCTGTACGTGTGCTTCATCGACTTGCAGAAAGCGTACGACTCTGTCGACCGAGAACTGTTGTGGGAGGTACTCACACGCCTTGGTGTACCAACCAAGATGCTCACAATCATTCGCAATTTTCACGAACGCATGCGGGCTCGCGTTCGTGCGGATGACGGTGAACACTCGGACTGGTTCAATGTAACCCAGGGACTGCGGCAAGGCTGCGTACTATCGCCGTTACTGTTCAACGTGTTCTTCGCCGCTGCGATACACATCGTGCTGGTACGCCTCAGCAAAGACGAATGCATCGTAAGGGATTTGGTTCATCTCGAAGAGGACAGGGTTGTCGGAAAAGAGGAACCGTTGGCATGCGTGCAAAGGGCTGTGTGGGGCATGTTGTATGCAGACGACGCAGGGATAGTCTCAAGGTCGGCGGAAGGCCTTGCAAGAATGATGACAGTCATCGTGACTGTCTTCGAAGCAGTAGGTCTCACGGTATCCGAGAAGAAGACAGAGACGATGCTCCTACGAACACCGGATCAGACGTTTACCACCTCACCGCTCGCGATCGAAGCTGCAGGCCAAAAGTATAAACAGACGACCCAGTTTTTGTACCTAGGAGGCATCATCCACGAGAACGCTGACCTCTCCTTTGAAATCGAGCGACGAATCCGTCTGATGCGGGCATGCCTCAAACGGTATGGTCCGGAACTGTACGATAGGACGAACGCACCGCTTAGTCTGAAAGTCCGGATGCTGAAGGCCGAGGTGATTGAGACCTTGCTGTACGGTTGCGTGACGTGGACCCTCAATGCGGACCACTTCGCCAAGCTTCGATCAGCCCACCACGAAGTCCTTCTGCGAGTCATTGGTTTCCAGCGCCGACTACGCACCGACCACACCACCCTCTCGTATGCGAAGGCGCTCAGGATAACACGATGCGAAAGTATCGAAACGACCATCCATAAACGGCGACTCTTCTTTGCGGGGGCTGTGGTGCGGCAACACGAGGGGCGATTGCCCAGTCGGTTGATGTTCGGGACGATCGCTGGTGGGGGGAGCCCGAAACCAGGCGGGCAGCCCAAGACTTGGCCTAGGGCAATTGCTGAGGACCTTAGAGTGTTCAAAGCCACCGAGGGATCAACGGAAGACTCCCCCTTAGTCTGTGGAGTTGGGACCGCACTGTGGCCCACTGCAGCAAAACAGACGGGAAAGTGGTACCGGGGAATCCTCGAAGCAGCTGAACAGTTCATGGGCAGGTGGCACGAGGCTGAGGCAAAGCTGAGTAGACAGCGCTGTGCATCCGTTGCAGGTAGTGTTAGAGGGAATGGGGGGAGGGGTAACAGCAGGAGGGGTAGAGGGAACACCGTACAAGTGTATGGGGGCAGGGGGGGGAACAGGAGGAGTAGAAGGGAAACCGCGGTAGAAGAGAGTAGCAGAGAGACCGCAGATAGGGTAGCAAGGTACCAGGCCGACTAAGAGGTTGGACTTTTCTTTGCTACTCGTACCGCCAACTGCTGCGGCCGTTTGGTATGCATTTTGATTTTTTTTCCCTTCTTATCCTTATGAAAGAAGTACTACATCGTGGGTGGGTGACGAGCGTATTTTGGCCCACTCACTATTGCTCTTTTTACTTAGTTAAGTGTTCACCGGGATGCATAGTCCCCTTTTTCCTTCTCGTATCTTTCCCCTTGCACGTCCCTTTTGGCTCATGCTCGGGGTAAGTATGTATGTGTCTGAGCTTTGGCTTCCCATTTTATTTATTTATTTGGGATTCTTCCCCTTTTCTTTTTCTTTTTCTTGTTCTTTTTCGGTTTGGTTTTTTCGTTGCTTCTCTTTCTTTATGGTGTATTTTGGTTGCTGGCGTATGTATGTATGTTGTGTCGGCCGCACCTAGTGCGAAGGCATGGTATTGCGTAGGCTATTAATGCATTACGGTGTGTTATCTCTGTGTCGTAGGCTGTGACCACAGAGCTCGTATCTTTCTAGGGTGAAGAATCAGCACGGACACTGGGCTTGCTGGATGTCGACGAGTAGAAGAACGGTTTGATGTGAAGAACGCACACACACACACCATGGTAGGTACGCTATTTCAACCTTCCGAACCAAACCCTGTTGAGGCATCTGATCATAACTTTGAAGAAAACTCGCAGTATTACGGGGGTCCATAGTTAATGGGACCAAATTAGTCAATAAAAATAGGAAAAATATATAGGTTTTTACGTATACCATAGGTCCTACTAACTATGGACCCCCGTAATAGCAACTTTCACCTCATCAACTCTGTTCTAACTGCTTTCCAGCAGATCACTGGTCACAAGTACGTGCTACGCCCAAGGTTGTGTTTTCACCCACATAAAACTATCTCTATGTATTAGGTTGGTCGTTCTGCCGCACCTGACACGTATAGGTGGTGTCCAAGGGAATGGGGGGAGGAGGGGCAACAAGAAGAGTAGCAGAAAACCCGACCAAGGGAATGCGGAGAGGGGGGGGAATAGGAGTAGCAGGGAAACTGCAGTGGACGAAAGTAGGAAGGAGGTGGCAGATAGGGTAGCCAGGTACCGGGCAGACTAAGAAGTAGAACATGCCTATACTACTCGTACCACCAACTGGTGCAGCTGGTTCGAACGTGGTCTTCCTTTGTCTTCCTGTTGTTTTTGTTTATTTTTATTTCATTTTATTGTCTTCTTTGCGGTGACCCTATGTGATTTTCATTTCTCTTCCTTTCTCCGATTGATAAGCCTTGTTGAAGGAGTCGTGTGGCGTGGGTGGATGACGAGCCTGCTCGGCTTGTTTCGTACTGTCTGACGCCGAGGGGCCGGGCATAGTTGACGAACGCTGGACGATGGTGGCAGACAGGGTAGCAAGGTACCAGGCGGGCCAGCAGGGAGACCCTGGCTGTGCTACTCGTACCATAAACTTCTGCCGCTACCTGGAGCATGCCTTGTGCTTTGTTTGGTTTGACTGTTATTTTCACCTTGGTTCTTAGTCTTACTCTGTTGACGACTAGTGGTGTTTTCTTCTTTTTCTTTTTTTTTCCAGCTCGTTCTTTTCAAGTGTCTGCCACGTCCCCTACGTGGGGGTACGATGGTTTGTTGCTATACTGAAGTATATACATATACCAGGTATATTTTAGTTTCTTTTTTTTGTTTCTTTTCTCTTTGGAATTGTCTTTGTTTTTGTTTTTGTTTTCTCTCTTTGTTTCGTTTTTATTTCTCTAGGTCACGGAATGTGTATGTCGTGCCTGTCGTACGCAGTATGATGACATGACATTGCATTACATACGTGGCAACGTAGTATCTCTGTGGCGTAGCTTTGTGACCACAGAACTTGTATCTCTCTAGGTTTGAAGAATCGGCATGGACACTGGTTGTGCTGGATGTCGACGCGTAGAAAGAACGGTTTTAATGTGAAGAAAACAACAACAACAACATAGGACTACGTTGCGGCGCTCGTACTTTTCAGAACGCGGGGCTCGGAGAGAGGATTTGCACCGGCCGCCGGTATGCGAGCGGTTGGCATTGTCATCGAATTTCAGAGATAAACAACGTCGGTGGCGCGAGAAACTGGCAACAGCATCGGTATGTGGTTCAGGTTGATCACTAGTGAGAACAAAGCCATGCACAGGGTATGGCCTCCGCACGAGGATGGGTGCTTCACGTTGATTACCTGTTACTAGGCCTCTGCACGGGAGGAGTCATGCACGAGGTGTGGCTTCCGAACGAGGATGGGTGGAGGGCTCAAATAGCGTTCATGGTCCAGGCAGGAGCAGAAGCCCCGCCCGGTGTAGAGATGACGTAAAAGATAGATATATTGCGTGATGTTTCCCAGGGAGGGGGCGATGGTAGTTGGGGAGGGAGATGTAGTGATCGAAAGTGGCCACCTTCCTCCAGTTTCATTCCCTATGACACCATAAAAACACAGACGCCGTGGCGCATCAGTTCAGTGGCCTTACTTTCTCATACCACTACGACTGCCCTTTCCGATGCGTGTACCGGAACGTCACGCGTTATGCGTATGTTGCGCCCTTATATACGTCGTACGTATCACAACGCAAAAATCCCTTCTCTTCTCTGATCAAAACGCGCATTAGAATTGTCACGGGTTTATACACAAATCGTGGTACATGTGATAATAAGACAACAAAGAACAAAGCGACATGCTCATTTGAAATGTGGTACATGCCCAGCATATCGTGCCACGCAAGTGGAGACGCAAGTACCTTATTGCCGTTGATCAACTATCCTTAAAATACGTTGAAACCACAGATACATGGCAATGGAAAGTATGGCACCACAATGGTATGGGAATGTGGGCCCGCGGTCTGTCAAACAGAAGTCCGTGAGTGTGTGTGTTCTTCACAATAATTAAACCGTTCTTTCGTACGTTCTTTCTACCCGTCGACATCCAGCACAACCAGCATCCGTGCCGATTCTTCAATCCTAGAAGAGATAGACAACAAATTCTGTGGTCACAAAAGTACGCAACATCAGAGATACTACGTTGGCACGTATGCAGTAAGCACAGCAGTGGACAATGCAATGCCATGTCATCACATCATACTGGATACAACAGGCACGACATTTTACGTTCTAAAGAATAGAGAAACGAAAGAAAACAAAGAACAAACAAAACAAAGATGACAAATCGAAAGGCAAAAAAAAGGAAAAAGTAGAAGAAGCAAACTGCCGTGCCCCCCCGCAGGGGACGTGGCAGACACTTGAAAAGAACGAGCTGGAAAAAAAAGAAGAAAAAACACCACTAACGTCTACTATTAGTACTTGTAAACAGAGTAAGACGCAGAACCAAGGGAAAATAACAGGCAAACCAAAGCTCAAAGCACCCTCCAGGTCGCGGCAGCAGTTTGTGGCACGAGCAGCATAGCCCGGTTTTCCTGCTAGTTCGCCTGATACCTTGCTACCCTGTCTCCCGTCTCCGTCCTGCATTCGTCAATTACGCCCCACCCCTCGGCGTCAGACAACACGAAACAAGCAAAGCAGGCTCGTCATCCACACGCCATACTCATACTACGCGTATCCGGCGCGGCTCTCTCAGGCATTCAGGAATTCATCTTTTTTTTTTATATCCGGCGCGGCTCTCTCAGGCATTCAGGCATTCATCTTTTTTTTTTATATCCGGCGCGGCTCTCTCAGGCATTCAGGCATTCATCGCAGCGATAGCGGTACTAGAGTGCTTCGGTTTCAGTTCTAGTCGTGCTACGGAGGTGTGGAGGGGGTACGTTTTGGCCCAAGTGTCTCAAACCCGCGAAGAAACTCGCGAATACCAGGAATTCATTGCTGTGGTGGATTCATCGCAGTCGTACACGTAGTACGCGGAAGGACGGGACTCCCCCTTATCGACAGCCGAACACGAAAGGGTAAGGTAGCCGCGAAGAAACTGCGGCAGCTTGATCGTTTCAGACCACTGAATCTGGAAATCTGGGAATATCGAGACATCGAATGAAAAAATCACACACGCGGGTCGTTTCCCCCACGCCACGACGCGTTCTCGCGTTCTACGATAATAGAGGTGGCACATTTCCGCGAAATTGTATTCTGAATGATGGGGGTTTCTTCACCCGAAATCGTCGGAACGCCAATCTTATTCCGAAAAATGACGTTTTCGTATAGCTGGGACATGGTATTATTCATCGGGATGTAATTTTGATTTTCACTGAAATCTTTTTTCGGGCGAGGTGTGGAGCCTCAGAAACATTTGGGTGAAATCTCTATCATCGTAGAACGCCTCGTGTGGCATTGACTTTCATCTCTACCTAAGTGGGAAAATAGTTGCAAACAAGCTTTGAATAGTATCGACCCCTACAGAGGGGGGCGGCCAGACTCCACACTCCAGATTCCAGGTTCTACATTCCGATTGTCGGGTTTCGTTTAGAGAAAGCGGGGGGGGGGGGGGGGAAACGTCGTGCATTTTTCATACGATATATTACATAGATGACGGAATAGTGGTGGAGACGCAAGAGATAGTGATGGTGCAACGAGCAGGACATGCCTTCAGGCGTCTGCCTCCCTGACGTCGGACCATTTCCGGAGTTTTGGGCGAGAAATCACCGCGGGATCCCGCTTGAGTGTCTCTTCATACATTTCAATGGCGACATGGAAGACGGTGTTGAGTGTGCTCGGGAGGGATGTCGGTACATTAGCCACATGGCCAACTTCGTTCCCGTTGCAAAGCCGGAGCGACTCCGCGATATATGCTATGCGAGTGGCCCTCAGGTAGGGCGGTTGCTGTCGAGGACGAGCTGAGCTTTCTTATGGGCCGGATGTTGGCGCTTGCATGAAGTAGTGTGGCCGGTAGTGTGTTTGATTAGACGCATGATGAACCACCTAGACTCGCCCGCCGATTAGGTCCTGAGTTCCACCCCTACGTGCCAATATGGCGTGTTCTGGTGGCGGGAGGGTCAGGTTCTTCCGCGAGTCGCTTCGCTGGCCCCTTGTACCGCACTGTAGTTTCATGAAACCGCTCTATTTAACCTTTTGATTGGACGCTTCCGGCGTCTCCATGGGTGGTCATTTATCGAGGCCCGAGTCTAGGTCCGGCGTATGGCGGCGCTTTGATTTCGACGACGATGTGTGCGCACCACGGCGAGCGACGGTTTGCGGTTGGAACAATGTGTCTATTCTGGTCAAAGCGGCGTGGGCACTCATCACGCAGTCGAGCATGCAGCCTGGTTTTGCGCGGGACATTGGTTCGGTGGGGGGGGGGGGAAACATATTCACAGTACATTGGGTATGGAAGTAACGGGGGGGGGTGGAAAGGTGGTCGGGGGCACTCATGCACTTGTCGGGATGCCTGGAGGTAGGCAGTGGGTGATGTTGACGCGCTACACGTTGCCGGACTCGGTAACTCCATTGCCGGCGGCATCTCGTTCTGGGAGCCGGTCGGTGGCGGAATAACGATAACCTCCACGCATCTCGAGTCGATGCTGCCTGACACCGACTGGTATTGGGACCAGCGGGCGTCGAGCTGTCTTCTGAATTTATGACAGCCAGCGCATGCGCCAGGGTTTTGCGTCTTCATATAAAAAGCGTATGTTTCAGGTTTTCAGTCTTGTATCGCTTTTCAGGGGTTGATAGAGGGGGCCCCCGTATTTAGACGCAGCAGACTCTGCGATGGGGAAAACCCAGGCGTTGCTTGACTTCGTCGCGTAGTGTAGGGGGGCAACCAGATGGGTACTACTGCCAGTAAACTATAGCAGCAGTGCCACATTTCCACCGCATCCAGGTACGCATTGAGTTGCCCACGTCGTCACCTGCGGTCAAACGCGCCCTGCAAGGGGTCGCGTCATCACACGTTGCCGCCGGTACTCCGAAAATAGTTCCCCGCCCAATTTAATGGGACATGTTGTTGGCATGGCAGTGCCTGATCCCATCGTGGGGCCGGCGCGGCCGCGTTTCATAAATGTGTCCCGCGCTGGGTTATAGCGAGATGTAACAAAGTCTTTGCCTCGTCGTCCGGGGTAGTATGCGTGAACAGCGGATTGTCTTCCTTCTTTGCCATTCCTATCGGCGCCGAAATTTTAGCGTTATGTCGACGGTCGAGCGCTGGCGCCCAAAGCTACACTGACTGCGCTTCCGGCAGGATGCCTTACCCAGTCGCTGTTTCGGCACGCGACCACCTTGAGAAGAACTTTGCCAGCGTGTGCCGCGAGGGAGCTGCCACGACAGCTAGCACACGCCGTTCCACCTTTCTTGGTGTGCAGCACCTTGATCGTCGCGTCCTTCAAGTAGTGCGACACAGCCTGTCCCCCTCCACGAAACGACGACGGTATCTAAGACGTTCACAATGGCGCCTGAATCCCCTTCGTCGGCCAGAACCTCCAGTAGGTCAGCCAGGAGGCGGTCAGGCCCAACTTCCTTGCGGTCCGCATTCGCTCGGGCCGCTTCTTCCTCCTCGTACTTCGGCTCGTCCATATGTGTCCACGGGGGCCATACTTTGAGCCCGTCGACGATACTCGGACCCAGGGTCCGCGCCTTGGTATTTTGCGGTTTCTGAAGCCACCTCAACCGGCGCTCCTGAATGAGGCCATCGTCCCCCAGCAATCTATCGTCTTCTTGGTGCTCGATGCACTGCGAATCAAACGTGTTTTTCCCGTTCACATCTATCCCCTTGAGACTTTTGTACAAGCCAGACAGATCGCCTTGTCCACTACGTTCTTTTCTCTGGCCGACACATCCATCAAAGCACTTCGGCACACGTTCCTCCCTCGCGAATTTCAGCTGCTTAGTGGTAGCCGTCAAGGACCTACGCCGACTATTTTCGTTCGGAGCTGCACGTGACCGTGTCCTGGCGTCTTGCGTCTTCTACCATTGGCGTCCTGCGTCTTCTACCATTGCGTATACAACTTCGATATTTCCCCTTCGGGCGCACACCAACTGCTCGGTCCTTGTTTGCGCTTAGTAAGGGGCACTAGATTCGCCGCAGTCAACATTAAGTTCTCCGCTAACAATGCTACGTTATGATCGACCGTACAACTACGAGTTGTACCGGGTACGTTTCGACTAAATTCGTTTTGGGGTTCCTCTCGGAGACCCGGGTCTGACATTATTTGCTGTGCAGTAAATTAGTAGACTTCTATCCCCAGCTTGCTCCTTGCCGGCGATCGGGCGTGAAACGGTCCAAGAGACGCGTTCGTCCAAAAACGGTATTGTGGTATGATTGAAGCCGCTCATCTGGTGGTTTCTGCGCTCTGATATTTCCGGTGAGGCACTGGCGAGCTTTCAGTATAAAAAAACAATCGAACCGGTACCGGCCCTTGCCAGCGTTTGTGAATGGAAACGTGTACGATACGTCCCGGGTGGGCAACACGTATTTTTGAGAGCACAAAAAAAAAACGTTTGTTCCGTGGAGGAATAGTCTCTCGCCGCCATTGTACAGTTCGCCACGCCCGCATGCACCGAGCACATTACTTTCTCCCACATCCGTCCGTTCTCTGGCTTGCCGGTATGAGCATGTTTTCCCATCAGGACGAGGAAGTGAGCACCACTAGGGAGTTCAGTGATCACGCTGTCAGAGACATCCCAAAAGTGGTCCTTTTTGCCTGCCGGTGTGCCATTCGTCGGGGCATGAACGACGACAAATTGCGCTTGCTTTTTACACGAGTTGAACACGACCTTTCATCAATATGACGGTGATTCACAACACTGCGAGACCTCGCTTATCGCTCCTGGCATTACCGATTCTCCGGCAGCTACTCCGGTCAAACGGCATGGTTCCCCTGCTTCTCGCGCTTGATGCCTTCTGCTCCAGCAGAGCAAAAAACAGTGTATCTTGCAGCCGTGCACGTACTATTACGGGAGACCATAGTAAATAGTACTAGATATTGTTAGTAAAAACAGGGAAATATATAGGTTTTGTGTGTACCATAGGTCCCATCTACTATGCCCCCCCGTAATATGATCGTCACGTCGACTCAACTATAATCTCTTGGGGAAGTATGTCGTTATAGCCTACACTAGGTCCCGGAAAATCTTCAAGAAAGCCTTGCTGGGTCGATGCCGTTCATGCCGTTTAAGGCGAGGGTGAGAACATCAACGAGCCCACGACGAGCTCCCCAGTACCTGGACGCAGCCCCCGTGCCTGAGCGTAGCTTCCGAGCTTCCCTCTTAGTTTTTTCCGCCGTCTCCTCCGCCTTTGTTTAGCTGCGTATTGCTTTTCCTTCAATCCTCCGCTTTCCTCGATAGATGAATTCCTTCCTTTCCGCGCTTTTTTGCCCGGCCGATGGGTGTGGGTTGATCCCACCATCACGAACACCACCCACCACCACAACATTTCGATGTGAAGCGATTCGCGCCAGTGCAAATACCTTGCATGGTGAAGTGGGTGGGGGCGGGGGGGGGGGGGGGGGGGGGGGGGGGCGGCGTGTACCAGTAATACCACAAGATGTCTTCTAAACAACAGAAAACAACAAGACCGTAAGAAGCAGTGTAATATAAATATTCGAATAAATCACCGCAACACCAAGTGGAGAAACATCTTCAATAACACACATTAACAACAGACAACAACTGGCGGGGGGGAGGAGGGAAATATTGAAACAATCAACAACACACAACAACAACAACAAGCGAGTGCACACACTGTCGAAGTCTAGGGATGTGAGTCTCGACTACTCGAGTCGCTGGCTAGTTATTAGTGGGAAAAACAGTCAGTCGTGTGATGGAGGTACACTTTCCGACTTATTTGGTTTCCTCCATGATAGGAAGGCGTTTTAGTCACTTGATGCATATTTTCAGCGTTATTAGTACGGTGGACCATAGTATACAGGACCAAATATTGTTAGTAAAAATAGGCGAATATTTAGTTTTTTGTCTTTACCGTAGGTCCTATTTACTATGGTCCCCTCTAATAGTGCAGGCTGCGGGCACCGTCACGCCCTGTGACGCTTGTAGCGCACGGCAGGAAATTCACACGCACATAGGCGCACATGGCGGAAAAAAAAAAACCCATCCCTCTCGACGGTGCTAACGGTATCAGCTCTGGCGCACCCGACGCCGACGCCGACGCCAACGCTAGACATGTGCTGCAACATGGCAATGAAGTTCCCGTACCTCGCCTGAGTTTGCCGCCGCGTTCTTGCTACCCCCGCTACGCAGGCCCAGCCTGAGCGCACGTTTACGACGGCACGGCTCACTACGAACGAAATGCGTGGTTTTTACTTGACCCGAAGAACTTTTACCATACTCGATTTCCTCTGGTGTAACTGGGAGGTTGTAGAGCAAAAAAGCACCGTCGAATAGGACTGCGTCGCTTGACCCTTGGCGGTTCGTTCTGCTGAGCACTAGTGTTTCTGGTTGAACGAGCTCGGTGCTGCTGCGCTTACAACACATTGAGTGGCGGATTTTTCATCGATTGAGGCGGGATAAGGAAGATGGGGGCAGTATGTAGAGCAGGCGGTCATCCAACGGATCGCCAGAGACTGCGTTGTAATTAAGATGTGGGGCCATCGACCGCCTTCTTCGTTTAACATTACACCAGGATGCCTTTCGTCGCGAAAACGCCCTGTCTTTCGTACAATATTGTGTGTTGATGGGTAGTTCCATATTTGCGCTGTAAGTGTTTGTCGCGCTGCTGCAACCTGCGGATCATGCCACTCACTTTCACCCAACAACACGCCCTTGCGGTTGACTATCCACAAGTATCCGCGCTTAAGACCTCTCGAGCACTTGGCTGTCAAGGCTATTTCTCACCCGACAATGCGCATGGGGAGCCATTCATTCATTGTGCCATATTACATGCTTGTATTGCGCTCGAGACCCCTCGACGTACGTGCCACCGCAAAAATATCCACTTGACACACCAACCGCCTGCTGCTGTGACACAAATGCCTTCATTTCTTGTGCCATAAATACTCGAAGTATCATGGTGCATCCATGCGCAGCCAGGCTGCCAAAAGTATCACCGGGCGCAATCACTCTACGCGATCACTTTCTCGATTTCGAATATCGTTCTGTTTGCTTCATGTGCTTGGTCATGAGAGATCAATCGTTGCTATTCCCCCGCTTTTCGGTTTTGCACATGCAACACAACTTGCCCAAGCCATTTCCAAACGTGCACGCGCTCGGTCCACTTGCGCCTGGGTTAAGGAGGCAGGCAATCTTCCGCACCTACCCATAATAACATGCCAGTTGATGCGATGAACGGTGTCTCCGCTTCCGCGATAGTTGCCTCAACCACCCATGAACCCCGGATAAAGCGCTCCACCTCCGATGTTGCTTTTTGCACGATTCGCCGCCGAGAGGTTATCAGAATTCACGTATACCTGGCCCAGCGAGCGACCGTTGTCCAGGTGCAAGCCACGGCCCTGCCTGTTATAGTGTTCTACCAGTCTGTCAGCACCGTTCCGTGTGGTATCCACTTCGTACTCCCACAAGCGCGACCAACCAAACAATGCCAGCCGCTGCTGGAGAGGTGAGCTACGTACTACTGATACGTACTCAGCCAAAGAACATGAACCACACATAACGCCTCAGTCTCTCTACAACAAAAAATGTGCAGATTATTATCATATCGGTTCCCGATCCCCGATAATATTTTCCTACATAATAGGTGATACTTGTTGTCGTCATCGACGAGCACGTTTCGCGCAAGGTCGGGAGAGACAATACTATTGATAAACGAATAAAAACCATGGAGGGTCTAAGACCGTTTCTTCTGGGATTAGTTAATGCACCGCTGGGCTGTAACCAACTGCTGTTGTTGAAGGCTGTGCGTAGCTTGGGCATGAGGTCGCTGGTTCGCTCGTATCCCCGTCATCAGGTAATATTGGGACTCCACCAAGGGCGGTCACGGTCATTTAGCCCTCGAACTTCTCGTTTTTTTTTCCGTTCTTGGGTAAATAGGAGCCTACTTTTGTTTTGCTATTATTCTGAGGTGAATCTACGCCATGTTTATGACGCTTCTCTTACTTAAAATGAGCCGAATAGCGTAAGTTTCGCTTCCGGCGGCGCCTGTAGCGGGAGGAGAGAGGGAAAGCGCCTCCGGCGGACCCCCCTCGGCCGGGGGGGTGTTGTTCGCTGACTACTCGTGAAATTCTCACGACTCACAGCTCCACAAACGCAAACCATCAACCCCAAACAGTTAAGGCCCGATGTTATTATGCAGTACGATATTATTTTTTGTGGTTGAAAACGGAAGGAGGTCGGACATTTCATTGGCAATAAATCCCACCTCCAAATCACAGTGATTTTATGTATGTTCCATCATATTATCGTGATTCTAGTTTTATATCACGGGAGAAGCACGAAAACCAGAATACAACCGAGATTTTGGTCTCCACGACACGAACGAGTCATCTACGCCGGGTTGGACCTTCACCACCAGCTCCTCGAGGAAGGGGACGAAATGCGCAACTCCTTGGGAGCTGCGTAGTGAGGGTTCTTGTAGTCGCTGGACCAGCAAGAAGCTCTCGCTCTCACGGGGTATAAATGAGCTGCTTGCAACGGCTTTCGTAGCAATAAAAAACCGGTTATACGTATTGTTTTGCTAAATAGAGCTACTTACTTAGATCTCAATCTCTGAGCGTGCTCGGTTGGTACATCCCTGGCCCCTCAGAGCTACCACTTGGCAATCGCCTCCTTTTATTACTTGCTGGACCTTTCCAGCGGGGCTTTGTTTTCTCCATTTCCCGTCGTACTTTCAGTCCTCCTTCCCTTTTTTCTTCTCTCGTTTCGTGTGCGTGTACTCCGAGCACGGTTGCGTGGGAAACCCGGCACCGTCGCGGGTGTCAGCGGGTGCTGGCGGGTAGAGGGGGAGTTGCAAGGAGCGCGGTCGCCGCTTTCGTGCCTAGGGGTCGCGTGTGCTTCGAGACGCGAGGGATGCATCAATAGGCTCTGTCTGGCCTCCATTTGTGGTTTGTGATAGAGTACGTACGAGTATTTAAGGGTCGTTCGGGATTGTAAGATAATATTCAAGTACCCCGAATGAGCACCAACTTTGTCGAGCTTGCGTCGAGGTCCACGGTGAGCACCGGGTTTCACGCGAGGCGGGCGACGGGAGTTCTCTGTGGAGGAGAGGGAATAAAGCTTTACCCGGACTGAATCGGTGGCGAGATAGTCGCGAGAGGGGCGGGCGGCGTACGAAGCTGAAGGGGAAGCTCTGCTGTTTGATTTTTTCTTTTTTTCATTTTTCCTTTTGGACTGGTGTACGGTGTTCCAATCCGGTAATAAATTATTACGCGAAAGGGGACGGGAACGTTTTTTCTTTCATAATATTTCGGTTTCATTTTAATTGTTTTTGCTGTGTCGCTGTGCCGTGCTGTGCTTTATCTTTCGTACATACGAGTACAGACACCAGCATATCGAAATAAGAAAACAAGTACCCTACCTGTGGTATGTACGTATGTACGACATGTGAGCGAGCGTAGCGGAAACCGCCCGCGACACAAAACGTATGTGGCGTCCGAGTTGTTTTCTCCCGAAAGCATGGCGACGGGACTCTTGGCATTGTCAAGTCGCCAGTTTGCAACTACACTCATGAAAAAAATCAATATTCAATCATGGACCTCTCTGTTCACTTCGCGTAATTTGATGTAGTTTTCCTTCCTGATCGAGCGTAGCGGACGGCGTAGGCTGCCCGCGGAGCGAAGTGCTACTAACTTAGATATCACTCTCCGACCGTGTTCGTACATCCCTGGCCTCTCAGAGCTCCCACTTGGAAATCGCCTCCTTTTATTACTTGGTGGACCTTTCCAGCGGGTCTTTGTTTTGTTTGTTTCTCTTCGAACTTTCAGTCATTTTTTCCTTTTTTTTTCTTTCGTTTTGTGTGCGTGAGCGGGCGAACCTGGCACCGTCGCAGGTGTCAGTGGGTGCTGGCGGGTGGAGGGAGAATTGCACGGAGCACGGTCGCCGCTTTTGTGTCTCGGCGTCGCGTGTGCCTCAAGACACGGGGGATGCATCAATAGGCTTGTTATAGATTACGTACGAGTATTTAAGGGTCGTTCGGAATTGTAAGATAATATTCAAGCGGTACTTATTTTTGCGACCGGGATGAAAATCAAACCCAGTCTGAGCACCAACATTGCCGAGCTGGCGGACGAAGTCCACGGTGAGCACCGGGCTTCACGCAGGCGGGCGACGGGGCTCACTGTGGATGAGAGGGAGGAAATCTTCACCCGGACCGAATCGGTGGCGAGATGGTCGCGAGAGGGGCGGGCGGCGTACGAGGCTGAGAGAGAAGCTCTGCTGTTTGATTTTTGATTTTTGATTTTTTCTCTTTGACCGGTGTAAGGTGTTCCAATCAGGGAGTAAAATATTATTCGAGAGTGGACAGGAACTTTTTTTCTTTGAGATTTTTTCGGTTTCCAATCGGGGAGTAAAATATTATTCGAGAGTGGACAGGAACTTTTTTTCTTTGAGATTTTTTCGGTTTTATTATCAATGTTGTTGCTGTGTGCTGTCCCTTGCTGTGCTTAATCTTTCGTACACGCTAGTACAGACACATAGCATATCGAAAGAAGAAAATAAGTACCCTACCTGGGGTATGTACGTAGGTACGATATTTGAGCGAGGGTAGCGAAAAGCCGCCCGCGACGCGAAGCTTATGTGGCGTCCGAGCTGTTTTCTCCTGAAACATGGCGGCGGGACTCTTGGCATTATCAAGTCGCCATTTTGCAACTACAGGGGTCATGAAAAAGTAATTATTCAATCATAGAACTCTGTCTGCTTCGCAAATTTTGATGTACTTGTCCTTTTTGAGCGAGCGTAACGGGCGGCGTAGGCCGCTCGCGGAGCGAAGCGCCTTGTAACTACTTACAGACATCTCACTCTCCGAGCGAGGTCCCCTTACAATCTGGGAGAATATATTTTTAGGTTGGTAGGCTGTTCAGTATTTTGGTTCCTGTGGGATCAAGGTACGGGCGAAGACCCAACCCAACCCCTGACTCTAGCCCCACCCCTGACCCTAACCCTAAACCTGACCCAAACCGCAGCCCAAGCGGGCCAAAACTGGCCACAAACGCGGCTGCGCCGCGTTTGCATCGAACCAAGAAATTTCTCAATTGCGGACGACTATTCCGAAGTGCAGACCGCGCTAGGTAAAGTTCAAGTCAATATCACCCCTAAAGATCTCCCCTCCCGGCTGGGTCGCTTTCCACTGCACGCTGTTAAACTGATGGTCACACGGTGATGGGAATATCGATATTCTCCCAGATTGCTTAAACTACTCCTCTGAGCGTGCTCGGTTGGTACATCCCTGGCCTCTCAGAGCTCCCACTTGGAAATCGCCTCTTTTAATTACTTGCCGGACCTTTCCAGCGGGTATTTGTCTTCTTCATTTCTCTTCACTTTCAGTCCTTCTTCCTTTTTTCTTCTTCCGTTTCGTGTGCGTGCGTGTACTCCGAGCACGGTTTCGCGGGCGAGCGCAGCCCCGTCGCGGGTGTCAGTGGGTGCTGGTGGGTAGAGGGGAGGTTGCAAGGAGCACGATCGCCGTTTTCGTTGCTAGGCGTCGCATGTGCCTCGGGACACGAGAGAAGCATGATTTGGCTCTGTCTGGCCTCCTAGTGTGGTTCCGCTTATACCATGTGCGAGTATTTAAGGGTCATTTTGATAAGCAAACATAAATTCAAGCGGTACTTATTTTTGTGACCAATCTGAAATTCACCGAGAGGACCACGCAGTCTGAGTGCCAACATTGTCGAGCTGGCGAACGAGGTCCACGGTGAGCACCGGGCTTCACACGAGGCGGGCGACGGGGCTCACTATGGAAGAGAGGGAGGGAAACTATACTCGGACCGAATCGGTAGCGAGATGGTTGCGAGAGGGGCGGTTGGCGTACGAGGCTGAGAAAGAAGCTCTGCTGTTTGACTGTTTTATTTTTTTCTCGTTGACCGGTGTAAGGTGCTCCAATCAGGCAAGACGTCATTGCACGAGAGGAACGGGGATTTTTGTTGCTTCATCGTCTGCTCTGAGAGTGTTCGCTACCAAGTTTGAGGGTCGTTGAAGCTGTGTGGCCGGAGTTCTCGCTCGAGACATTGGAGCCTGACCCATTTCTGGCGAGTTTTTTTCCATACGGAAATGGAACCCAGTTTCGTCTAAAGGCAACGGTCCAGAAATGTGCCAGGCTCTCACGTCTCGAGCGAGAACTCCGGCCACACACCATCAACGACCCTCAAACTTGGTGGCGAGCACTCTCAAAGCAGTGGAGCATATAACCTCGAAGGTTTGGCGTCATCTTGTCCCCTGTGAGGCGAGAACTCATCGGCGGTGGTAGGTGTTGTTTGTTGAAAGCGCAGCTTTTTTCCTGCTGCGGCACACCTGGTACCTGATAATATATCCCATCGGCTGTGTGGGTTTCAACACCATAAAGGGGAAATCTTGTTTCGTTTTCTTGTCTCTGGTCTCATAAGCGTCAGCCTTAATCTCGTTTCCAATTGATTTCGTCCACTACCATCACGTGTACTGAAACAGCATTTCGCACGTGAGGGCAGAAGGTGATTAACAACGCTTTTGCTCGAGATATCGGAGGCACGGCTGTACAATTTTGATTAGGTTCTACTGTAGATTATATACTGGGTTCATATGACGAGTCACGATGCGATGTCCTGCTTAGCTATATACTCACACAGCTGAGACACTGTACTCACTCGTCGTGCATCGACCACCACGGACAGAGGGAGAGCATCATCAGTATTTGTAGTGCCTTGACTACCATCATCGCGTGCGTGTTTTGTGTCCGCCCGGCTGCAGCTGCTCTTCTTCTAGGCAAAACACAACTTCGACGCTGAACAACACTAGACTACAGCAGCAGCAGTATCTGAGCAGATACAAGTAGAACTGTTTTTGTTTTCACTACGACCGCGCCGAGCGGCTCATGCTTTGTAGAACCGCGAGCTCCTTCTTGGTGCAACGCCTATTCATAGTTAACATGAAATCTCTTGAATTACGCAGCACCCCAGTAGGTTCCGCATTCCTTTACCTTCCTTTTGACTGACTTTAGGATCACAGTCCCGATGTTGGGAACAAACCACTTAAATTAGAAGTAGTTTCTCCCCAAAGCGAGACTGCACCACAGCAGTCGTCCTAAAAAAAGATGGTGAAGGTTGATTACCCATCAAGACGTGGATGACTCGTTCGTGTCGTAGAATTGAAAATCTCAAGTGGTTGAAAAAGGCCGTCAAAAAACGCCTTTTGATCAGATCTTATCATGTGAAGGTGAAAAATACCTACAGGTAAAACATCGATCGATTACCCAGCTCAGCCAGGGTAAAATCCTTATAACACTCTCCCCCCCTGAACGGGAGGATCTTTGAGGCGTCAGAACCGTATATATATGTATGTACGCTGACCTACCCACTTCGTTTCATTGCCTGGGGAACCAGGTAGGGAGGTACGTGTTTTTGGGATGCACGCCCAAGCGTTTCCACAAAAGAAACGTTCGAAGTGAGGCTCGAACTCGTGACCTCGACGACGTCAAGTGTGAAAGAGTTACCTACTGAGCTATAGGGGTAAAAGACCGATCGAATATCCATCCCAAGCTAATCATTTTTACACATCCATAAAATGTCGGAGGATTTTTTCCGGTTCAGAAATTCTGTGGTTTAAAGAAAATAATATGTATACCCTGGACAATAGATCATAGTCTAATAGTCTAATAATAGCTTCCTATTGCGATTGACTTCTGTTGTGGTCCCTAATTCCAGTTAATTGAAAGGCGTCGGACAATTTCTGTTCAGTGACCCCTTCGTGGCCCTGTTGTCCAGACAATTTAACTATCTAGGTAGTCTCCGTAATCAATGCTCCGGACAAGTTCTATTAATGGAGCTTCTCCAAAATAAATTGTCGGGCTAATTCCAATTGACAGACTGTCTCCTGAATCATTTAGTCCGGCAATTCCGCTTGATAGTCGGCCCCCCGAAATAGTTGTCCGGACAATTTCAATTAGTAGACTGACGTCAGAAGTATTTGTCCCGACAACTCCAATTAATAGACAGTCTCCCAGATTGATTCGCCCGACATTTCCAATGTATACACAGTCTCCAAAATCAATTGCCCGGACAATTTCAATTAGCAGACTGCGTTCTACATGAATTGCCCGGGCAATTCCAATTAATAGACGGTAAACAAAAGCAATTATCCCGACAATTTCGACTAATACGAAATCTGCAAAACTACTTTAGACAATGCCATCATTGGTGGGCAGTCTCCTAAATCAACTGCCTGTACACTTCAAAATAACAGTGCATGCGGATTACTTTGTTTCGTGAAACGTTTTTCAATGATTTACATCTGAGCACATGGGCTAAGCGGTACCAAAACTTCCTACCTGCGGACATAAAATACGAAGCTAAAGTTGAGGTTTCCCGCCCTTTTCTGCTTACGCCTTGGACAATAGACCTATCAATAGACTATTGCCCCTACAGCAGAGTCTCGAAGTTGTCTATTAATTGGAATTGTCCGGGTAAGTGATGCCATAGACTATCTAGCAGTTGAAATTGTTTAGACAATTGATCTTGGATACTGTCCAACAATTGGATTTATTCGGACAATTGATATCGGGTACTGTTTAACAATTGGAATTGTCCGGACAAATAATCTTGGAGACTCTCTATCAATTATTGAAGTTGCCTTGACAATTGATTTTAGAGACTGTCCATTAATTGGAATTGTCTGAACAACTGACGTTTAGTGTTTTTCAATAATTGGAGTTGTCCAGACAAATGAGCTCGGAAACCGCCTATGGATTTAAATTGTGCTGGCAAATGATTTCACAAGCTATTAATTGCAATTTTGCTTGAACGATTGATTTAGGGCGATTTACATGAATTGGACTTGTCGGGGCAACTGCTTGGAGATACTGGCTATTAATTGGAATTTTTCGGACAATATGGGTTTCGGAAGCGATCTACTATAATTTGAATCGTCATGACTGTCGAGTTTAAGAGGGTTCTGTTACTTGAAAGCTGGCAGCTACTTGTAGAACTAAATATGATTTGGTCAGTACACAACTGTGCCATATGGCCTCTGCCAGATGATATCAGCTAGAGGGCTTCCAGCGAGGGACTCCACCAGTCTCGCTGGCCTCGCACTCAGTAAGTCTTGTTCTTAGAGCTTGTATTATCACGGAGTGATCCTCATCGGACCACGAGCCAGGTGGCTAGGGGACATCACACAGGATCCCCGGCCACTGCTCCACTCACACATGCGATTACACTGAAACCTCCACGGCTTGGTATCTTTTGGCTACAGCACCCCCAAAGCGAGTTCACTCGACACGAACGAGCTTGACAAAACCAAAAAAACCAAGACGAAATCGCATGCGGCAAATCACAAATCAATGCTGAACTCTGAAGCAATTTTAATCTTGAGCGCACGGGTCATCCGTAATTTGCGCAATTCCTTCACGACGAATTCAGGCGCAGCAGAATAAATCGACCGCAAAGACTCCCACGTGCGCTCCTCTGCTTCGAAACCATCCCAATCGACCAAGACAATCACCTCGTTGGCATCATCTTCGGCCACATGCACCAAAGCATTCATGCGGCATTCACCCTGCGCAAAGGAATGTTGGAAAACATCCTTCAGATCAGCGGTGACGTTCAACGTCGCATCCGCATAAAATCGTAAACGAGCCACGTGAGCTTGATGCACCTTCCCAGAAACGATGTTCTGAACTGAGTACACATGATCATGATCAGCTGCTACCACACGCCACGGACCAGTCCATGTGGACAACAATTTCGGTGTGACACCCTGCCGACGAACACGAGCATACAACACGAAATCACCAACCGCAAATTTTGGCAACACCACCTGGCCCTGAGCCTGTTTACGTTTGTTGTCGCGAGACACGGCAACAGCTGCGCGAATATCGGCGCAAAATCTCTCCTGCTCTGCAACGACTTCACGGACGTTCGCACGCAACAAGTCAGCATTCATCACGTCAACATTCCACCTGCCATCAGACTCAGAAACGAGCGCCGAGAAATCGGTACGCGGAGCACGCCCAAACATCACGCTGTACGGAGTGCTTCGGTAACGTTCACGAAACGAAGTGTTCAAGGCCCACTGAGCGGCCGGCAAAACATCAACCCACTCCGAAACCTGACGACGCTGTTCTGACAGAATGGAACGCAGAGCACGTACCACCTCTTTTACCATGCGTTCACACGTACCGTTCGACCACGGCGTGTAAGCGACAGCAAAACGATGTTCGATGTGCAACGCGTCGCTCAACAAAGCAAGCACCCTGTTCTTGAAATGCGTGGCGGTATCACTCACCCACACACGCGGCACCCCCAAAGTCTTACACCAGGCTAGCAAATGCTTCGCTGTGACCTCGGCTGTACAAGCCTCGGCCGGTTCCAACGCCACGTAGTTGGACAAATCATCCATGATGACCAAAACATATCGGAAACCATCCTCATCAGGCAGGCCATCGCTACCTTCGGGCCCGCTGTGGCCAACATACAAAAAATCAAAGTGCACCACTTCTCCCGGAGCGGTACCATGCACCGTGTCTCCGTAGGGACGAGGAATGAGTGCACCTGCACGCGTGTCTACACAGTGCAAACACTGGCGAACGAATTCGCGAACCTGAGAATCCATGTGAGGCCAAACACAATATTCCTTCAGGCGAAACAAAGTCGGCGCCACACCACGGTGACCAGCCGAGCGCATGTGCGCGCACACCATCAAACGAGTTTGAAGAGCAAGATCATCCGGCGGAATCCACAAGACGTCACGCACCCCAACACGCACACGAAACAAACCATCATCGGCCAAGGTAGCTTGACCGAAGGTTGTCGAAAATTCATGAACACCAACGCCGATACGAGCGACAGACCTTTGTTGCGAGGCACGAATCACATCCAATGCGGGAAGCGAATCGTCAGCATTACATGGGCTGTGCACGGCAACCGAACGAACAGGCACCGTAGGAACTTTGACCCAACGAGACAACAGATCCCCCCAACAGTTTCGATCGCCAGGGATGTGTTCGATTGCATAGCGGTATTGTCCTAAAACACCCTTCCAATTCTCTAGGCGTTGTGCCATGGTCTTTGTGACCGTCGTGACACACTTCTCCGGATTGAAAATGTACTGCAAGTTTCGATGATCAGTAAAGATATGAACACCACCCCAAAGCAGGTATTCGAGCCTCCGGAACGTATTAACGATCGCAAAACCTTCTTTGTCGACAGTCGCCCAGCGCAACTGCGAACCTGTGAACGAACCACTCAGAAATCCGAGAGGCTCGTGAGACATGCTTTCCAACGCCAATCCACTGCGAAATTCGTGTTCAGGCACTTGGGTGAGAAAACTACCCCAATGGAAATCAGAAGCGTCAGGAAACATCAAAACAACGCACCCGGGACGAGGATGATGAAGCGGCACTGCTTGCGCCACCAAACCCCGTGCGGCATTCCACGCCCGCACCCGATCCTCCGTCCACGCGGTATCCTTGATGACACGATTGCGCGCCACTCGCTTAGTCCGACGTGTAGCCCCAACAAGGAGCTCCTCCAAAAAATCACGTAACGGTGCTACCGTTTCCGCTAAACGTGGTAACGATGTACGCAACCAGTTGACAGCCTGCAAGAATTGCATTAGTTCTCCAGCGTTTTCGGGACGACGCATTTCACTTAAACCTTGCACTCGAGCGGGGTCATGGGACACGACACCATTGGAATACACCTTACCACACCAGACCAGTTCACGAGAGAAGAAGGTACACTTGTGGGCGGCGACAAACAGTCCAACATTCTCCAGGCGTTCAAGAATGTCATCAAGCAGCTGCAGAAGAGCTTCTTCGGTGTCTGCGAAAAAGAAAACGTCATCGACCCAAACTTTGCAATCCAAACCACGCAACACTTCAGTCATGACACCTTGGAAATAAGAAGTCGCATTCAAAACACCTTGGGGAACACGGGTAGGCGTGAACAAACCGTCGCTGGTCGCCATGGTGAAGACGTCTTGCGCCTCCGGAGCCAAAGGCATCTGCCAGTACCCTTGAAGTAGGTCCAGCTTGCCGAAGAAACGCGCCCCCAGCAGATCTCCCATGTCTTCATGGTTGGGCATGACGCCCGGGGACTTCTCCACCTGTGCGTTCACCGCCGAGTAGTCGCTCACCAAACGGAAAGAGTCCTTCTTGGGCACCGCCATCGCCGGACTCGCCCACACCGCCTGGATGTTGTGGTAGACAAAGCCAAAAAACACCAAAGCAGCAATGCACTTCGAGAGCCAGTCCCTTTTCGTCGGTTCGTACCGACGTGGCGTTGCCTTGACAGGCTTCGCCTGTTGCTTCAGCTGCACTCGCATCGGCTCCACTTGCGCTGGCGGATCACCACACAGCGCACGGCGAAAAGCACCCACGCGACGAGCCAAAATTTCGCGCAAACGGGTTGCTCCGCCGACGCTTAATCCACTCTGCTCTGCCTGCTGCACGCTGTCCTCCAACGCCCGTTCTCGGGCCGTCCGCTCCGCCTCCGGATCCATGAACATGTCTGGCCCCCGGTCGACCAAATGTTCCACCGCCTTGTCCTCCGGAGCATCCACCGTAGCCTCGGTCTGAAAAGCACGCACGGAAACCGTCACTCTGCGCGCCGCAAGGTAACTCGGAGTCTCCACACCGGTCGATACCGGCACTGCGCGAGGGCGAAGCTTCTCCAGAGCTTCACGGTAGACGTCGATGCCAAGAGCTTTCATGGTAGCCATGCCAAACAGAACGACGTTATCTGTACCAGGCATGACCGCGAAAGTGATGGGCTCCAATTTCACCGCTCCCCACGGCGTCCGTACACTCACGGCAATCGGCACCGTTTTGTGCGTGACCATCACTGAAACACCCGTAGCGGTTTTCGCCTGCTGCGGGCCATTTTCGAACGGAATTTGCAGATCGGCGCCGCCGAAATGCGAAGACAGCTGCTGAAGTAAGCCGACACCGATGGACGTGAGCGCCGACCCCGAATCAAGGATCACACGCGCCATCAGCGAACCAACCGACCCTGGCAAAGAGAGATCAGCGCGTAAACACTCAGCGCTGCGATCGACAGGCACTTCACCTGCCGTTGAACTCTGGTCGGTACCAAGAGTCACCTGACGCCATGGCTGCCCTCCTACAGCCGGCGCCGAAGAAATAGAATCGGCGGTCCACCCCGACCAAGACGTCGAATATACAGACGGTTCCGGCGCTACCGCCCCTGCAGCAGCACCAGACACTGACTCCGCCCGCTCGGTGGATGGCGAAGTTCTCGCTCCAGCAGCACCCACCGATGTTCCAGCTCCTCCAACGTATACAGCTCGGCCGGCAACAGACGAACCAGATCCCGACCCAGCGGCTCCTGCCGCTGGCGCACCAGAAGTTGAAGAAGCAACAGCAGAAGTTCCACCGCCCGCTGTCAATTGATTGCCACCACGGCCACCGCGCCCGCGTCCATGGTTGAATCTGCCCCGGCCGCCATTGCGGCCCCCGCGATACCCTGACGACCCGCGCCCACCACTGCTGGGAGCTGTGCCGCCACCGCGAGCTTTTGGGCAATCAGAAACATAATGGTTGGGATCACCACACTCGAAACAGACGCGAACAAACGACTTTTTCGCGGACTGCTGCTGTTTCGGTTTCTGCTGCTGTTGGCGTCGCGGTTCAGCTGCCCCTGCAGCATCTTTCCGACCATACGCCTCGATGAATTTCCACTGTTCTGCAGCAGAAAAAATTTGGTCCATGACCAATGCCGGGTCCTTCTTCCATCCTGCAGCGTACGTTAGCTGACCTTTTACGTACTTTTTGAACTCGGACGGCCATAAGCCATCCACCAACGCCATGCTCACAAATTCCGCCGGTCGGGGGGGGGGGGGGGGGCCGGGGGGCGGGGGGCCGGGCAACCACGAACGGTCCTGCGCGCGGTACATGGCATGCACCGCGTGATTCTCCGCAAAATACTTTTCCATAGCGGAGTTTACCATCATCGCGCGGTCTTTGACGGATGTTTCACCGCCCTGCTTTTCATCGCGCCTCATTGAGAGAACGCGACGCAAGTCCGCTGCCGCCCGCGAGGTGTCAAATCTGTTGCTGGTGGTTGTGTAACCAGCGTGCTGCCTAACAGCGTCCAACAACTCCGAGGCGGTCATCGTAGTCTGATGCTTGTAAAATCCCTCAAAACACCGATGAATGTAATTGGGGATAAGCTGGCCCATGCTCACTTTGGAGTGCTGAACCACCCCCTGAGCGTTGGCGAGCTGCAGCCGTTCCTCATAATCGAGGTACGCTGCGTAAAAAAACACGAGAGGCCTGCTCGGTCCACACCTCTCCGTATTTCGGTGGAGTCAGAGACTCCCCTACCACCAGCGGCGTGCTTGCCGTGTGCGCCATAATCCACAGCAGTCCACCTGGACTCTACTGTAATAACGGAGAAACTGCCGCCTGACCTGTGCGTCCTCCAGCTCCCGGAGCGTCCTCCTCTGCTGTGCGCTTCAAGCCGTTTCGATCCGTCCAACGGGCCAACTGCCTTCCCAGCTGTGACCCAATACTCCGCAGCCGAAAACTCCTCCAACAGAAGTTCCGCGAATATCTAGATATTATGGCCTCTGCCAGATGATATCAGCTAGAGGGCTTCCAGCGAGGGACTCCACCAGTCTCGCTGGCCTCGCACTCAGTAAGTCTTGTTCTTAGAGCTTGTATTATCACGGAGTGATCCTCATCGGACCACGAGCCAGGTGGCTAGGGGACATCACACAGGATCCCCGGCCACTGCTCCACTCACACATGCGATTACACTGAAACCTCCACGGCTTGGTATCTTTTGGCTACAGCCATCATGCTAGTATTGCCTCTGCGACAGGATCGGGAACTTCCCTCTATATACGCAATCATTTGCAAGGTCCTTTATTTTGTCATATTACGAGTAGTATCAATTCAATGGGGAGTGCGTATCATAATACAATATCTGCTGTAGGTAGACGGCCATGACATTCATCGAGCAATTGATTTCTTGCGCGGCATCTGAAATGGATTGTGCGGATAGTTCCAATTACTTTCCAACGCCGAAGTCCGATTCGACAATTCCATTCAATTGACAGCACCCGAAATCAGTTGTGCGGACAATTTCACTTAATATGCAGCAGCCGAAATCAACTGTTCAGACAAATCCAACCAATAGACAGCTCCCGAAATCAGTTGTCTGAACAATTTCAGCTAGTTGACAACACCCCAAATCAAAATTGTCTGGACACTTCCAACTATTGGATAGTACCCGAAATCAATTCGCTGAATAATTCCTATTAATTGGCAATCTCCGCAACCAATTGTTTGGACAATTCCAATTCATAGACACCACTCGAAACTTATTGCTCACACAATTCCAACTAACTAGTAGATGGTGTTCGAAATCAAAATTACCTGGACAATTCTAATTCATAGACAATCGCCGAAAACGATTGTCTGGCCAAATTCAGTTAATGGGCAATCGCCGAGATCAATTGCATTTACAATTTTAATTAATAGACAGTCACCAAAACAATTGCCACGACAAATCCAACTAACACACATCCTCCTGAATCAATTGTAGGCACATTAGACTATTGAAATAGTAATTGTCCAGGGTGACGCAGCTCTGATCAATTTTGACAACATTTGGCATCAGATACCCCGAAACGTCCTTATACTTGTTTTTTCACCCGGAATAAATGAATAATATAGATAATCTGAGAAAAACAACGCAACGCTGAATGCGAAAATACCAGGTACCAGGTCGTAACAAACGAAAGGCCAGGGCGGCTGTACCGAAGAAATATACTTTCGAAAGTAGGAGTAGTATAGGCTACCTAGACCAGGTACTTTGGAGTCTGATCCTCTTGATCCTCTCATCAGTTGGATGCCAACCATTCATTAGATACTATATATAAAACTCAAGAATATCGCAATATTGGTCCTTTAGACCTACCTTTCTATGCCAATGCGTAAGCGAAGTATCAATAAAAAGTTTGAATTCCAAAGATACCCCCAAAAAAAATTAGAGCACGCTTCCTATGGGCACGTTTTATAAAAAAAAAAACCAACTTTTGGAAAAGCCCGAAAAAAGCAAACCTGGGGCCGATGTTGGGCGAAGATCGGCTTGAGAAAAACTCAGGCCGATCTTTGGTTCGAAGCGGCGAGATTCCGAGTCCTCGACAGACACCGATCGACAAAACCAACTATTGCGTCGTGAATTCTGAACGGAGTGCGCTCGTTAGGGGCTCCGACCCACCCTTGGGCCACCGTCTTCACACAATGACATCGGCCAGTGACGTGTGGCGGGCGCTGGTCAGGCGTACCGTAAAAAAAAACAATTTTTGTTGCTGGTGTGTACAAAACAGAAGACAAAATTTCTCGATCCGCCTCGAATGGCAAAAACAGGCCTTTTTTCAGGTTTGGGAGGATACCGCAGGACGCCGCCGGCAAGCTCTCGCCCCCTCGAGCATTTATCCAATTTGTATCTTCGATGCCGTAATCTATACTCGTTGGCCTTGCCCGACACCAAGCGGGTTGGCCGTGGGCTGAGTCTATATGGAGATCGAGCATCTATCGTCGTCGCCCGAGCTGATTTTTATCAGCGTGTTGACGATTTGCAACGAAAGAATACAAATTGCGCCGCCTGCAGCCGTTAGTTGTACGCAAATTACTGATTCGACCACGCCTTAATAATCAACAAAGCACCACGAGTAACAGCATATATGACATAAGAAAGGTCTATACCCCAAACGTGTGTTCTATGACCATGATGCAGCTGTACTGCTGTACCACTACGTACATTTTCACAATGACCTGACATCATGCAGGACCCTTTTGCATATCTATCACGACGTACCAGGTACCTCGTAAACAACAATAACACGAGATCCTTGCCTCCGTAATAACACGAGAATTCAATATGAACATATTTGTACATACTCACTCCGCTCAGGTGCCGAAAGCAAAAATAGATACACACATGGATCTGAACCAAAATAATTTCTTGCTAAAAAAGCAGGTAAACCTCTGAACTATATATAACTTATTGCTAAAAATTCCCACCAGTATGGCCTGACATAAATCGTCAACATAATATCTTGACACATAGAACTACTTACTTAGATCTCGATCTCTGAGCGTGCTCGGTCGGTACATCCCTGGCCTCTCAGAGCTCCCACTTGGGAATCGCCTCCTTTTAGTACTTGCCGGACCTTTCCCGCGAGTCTTTGTTTTCTCCATTTATTTCTCGTCGTACTTTCAGTCCTTCTTCCCTTTTTTCTTCTTTCGTTTCGTGTGCGTGTGTGTACTCCGAGCACGGTAGCGCGGGCGAACCCGGCGCCGTCGCGGGTGTCAGCGGATGCTGGCGGGCAGAGGGGGAGTTGCAAGGAGCGCGGTCGCCGCTTTCGTGCCTGGGCGTCGCGTGAGCCTCGAGACACGAGGGATGCATCAATAATAGGCTCTGTCTGGCCTCCATTTGTGGTTTGTGATAGAGTACGTACCAGTATTTAAGGGTCGTTCGGGATTGTAAGATAATATTTAGGCGGTGCTTATTTTTGCGACCGGGCTGAAAGTCACAAGAGGAAGGTACCCCGAATGAACACCAACATTGTCGAGCTTGCGTCGAGGTCCACGGTGAGCACCGGGTTTCACGCGAGGCGGGCGACGGGGCTCTCTGTGGAAGAGAGGCAGGAAAGCTTTACCCGGACTGAATCGATGGCGAGATGGTCGCGATAGGGGCGGGCGGCGTACGAGGTTAAGAGAGAAGCACTGCACTTTGTTTTTTTTTTTACTGGTGTAAGGTGTTCCAATCCGGTAGTAATTATTATACGAAAAAGGGGACGGGATTTTTTTTTTGTTTCAGAATTTTTCGGTTTCATCATTGTTTTTGCTGTGTTGCTGCTGTGCCGTGCTGTGCTTCATCTTTCGTATATACGAGTACAGACACAGAACATATCGAAAGAAGAAAATAAGTACCTTATATACCTGGGGTATGTACGGATGTACGACATGTGAGCGAGAGCGTAGCGGAAAACCGCCCGCGACGCGAAGCATATGTGGCGTCCGAGCTGTTTTCTCCTGAAGCGTGGCGGCGGGACTCTTGGCATTATCAAGTCGCCAGTTTGCTAACTATTAATAACTACAAGGAATTACATACAGAATACGCGCGTTCGGTTTATCACAATATTTGTAAAATTCGGTAAAAATGGAACATAGACAAGACATATTACGCAGCTTGCAAAGTTGAGTATCAAAACTATGTAATCAGTCGAACTCACAGGTAGCTGACGTATTTCAAAATATATAAAACTAACTACAGGGGTCATGAAAAAAGCAATATTCAATCATGGACCTCTGTCCGCTTCGCATAATTTGATGTAATTTTCCTTCCTGAGCGGGCGTAGCGGATGCCCGCGGAGTGAAACGCCTTGTACATACATACCTCGTATACACTACTTTCGAATCTACACAAAAAGTCATATATAATTTTATCTAGACATTAATAAAACAACAGAAGTAAATACCCCAAGCTTATATTTGTGTTCTCTTTATTGTTGGTAGAGCCGAATTTGGCAGGGAAAATTGGAAACAGCCTGTCCCGTCTACTCGGTCATCCGATCATTATCCTGCCGGCAAGCACCACAACAGCAGCAGCAGCAGTGGTGGCCGCCACGACTTGGTTGAATGAGTACGGCAGACGGGTGCTCCCTTGGTCAGGGATAGGCGGATGCACGGGATGCCCCGGTTCAGCGGCGCCACCACAGCACCCAGTGCTCTGGCTGTGCGTCTTTCTGCCGTAGTTGCCCCAAACCCAAGTCCCCAACACCACACACCCCACCTCATCCAGGAACAAGGGGGTAGCGCCAACCCGGCCTTTAGTTTTTGGCGGACACGTCTCAGCACGAACACGAGACGCGTCCGAGCTGCGCCATCGTCTATGCCAAGAGCCAACTCCATGGTGTACGCGGGCGCTGTAGCCTGCCGAGGTACGTAGATAAGCAGCTGCAACAGCAGCGACGTCCTCCAGCCCATGCGATGTTGTACGTGTGTGTTTGTGCACTTGCTGACTAATATTGTTTCACCCATGTTTCATCTCACGTTGTTCTTGCAAGAAACCCGATGTTGAGTTTTTTTACATCGAGGGATTTTGCGTGTACGACAATCGCGATATTGAATTCGGCGCAAAGAATCGAAATATCGCCCTCTCTTGAGTTTTATATATGTCTATTAGTATGCTCGTTACTACCTACTAGGGTCGTGACTTCGTACAAGACATATATAAGACTCAAGAGAGGGCGATATTTCGAATCTTTACGTCAAATTCAATTTCGCGATTTCCGTATGGGCAAATCCCTCGATATAAAACTTAATATCGCCTTTTTTGGCAGAAGCACCTGAGATATAAAACTCGGGTGCATTATGAAGAGCCTGATTAATTAGGTGACGGTCCCGTCACCCTCCAGCAAGTCAAGCACGTACGTACATCACATGGGCTAGAGGACGTGGATGCTGCTGCTGCTGCTGCTGTGGTAGGTAGAGCTCACACCAGAACCCATGTTATCGGCGATGGCGCCGGCATGAAGTGGCTGCCAAGCGGCTCCTCCCCCTGTCCGGGCATCCGGCGCGCCGACCGCTACCCGCTTGGTGCAGGATAGGGTGGGTGGCACGGCTTGTTGGGGGCATGGATTTGGGGCGACTCCATCGTCGAGACGCCTAGCCGGAACACTGGATTCTGGACTGGTGTCGCTAAACCCGGGCATCCCGGGCATCCGCCCGTCTCCGACCACAGGAGAACCTGTCTGCCCTATGCATTCAACCAAGTCGTCGCGTCCACCGCCGCTGTTGTTGCTCATGGCGGCGTCGTGATGATCGGATGACCGAGTACAGGAGACAGGCTATGTCTGAGGTGTGTCCAATCTTGTCTACGAAATTCGGCTCTACCAACAAAAAAGAGAACACAAATATATGCTTGGGGTAAAATACCCCAAGCATATATTTGTGTGTTGCGACCACGTATAGAGAAAATATCGCCTACACCCGACGTCCGTATAAAACTCGTCAGGCACATAATTTGGCTCTAAAGGTCAAATATCGCGATGTTCTCGAGTTTTATATGTGTCTACAGATACGTAGTCCCCATTACCCCCGAATTCAATATTATCGGGCCGATCTTAACATGGAGTGTTTTTTTTTGTTTTCTCGATATTTTCCCGACATTTCGGTATTTTCTTGTAAGAAAAAACAGAAAAATACTGAAAATACCGATAAAAAACTGGAAAGCAGTCCGCGTTAAGATCGGCCCTTACATACATGTGAAACCCACCGACACACTACAGACAAACACCCCGTGGTCATGTACCGGGCGTTCTAGAGCACCTACCGCGACACGGATTAACTAAAACGCGAGCAGAGGAGGATGATTCCCACAAATAAGCGCCTTTATGCCCTCTGACCGTGTCGAACGCGAAAATACCAGGTACCAGGTCGTAACGGACGAACGAATAGTGTGTTTATTCAATAGTAGTTACAGCAGTGGGTAACTGGTTGGAACCGTGAGGAGTAAGGGCCTTGAGTTTGCACAGGTGCATGACGGTCAAATAGTGTAGTAGGGTCAAATGTCCGGGATTCAAACCTTCTGGTGGTGACGGCTGGTACGATAGGGCTACCGCAGCACCGACATGTTTCTTGGTGCTAGTTGCTTGAGGTGATCTGCCATTTACAGGTCCAAACCTAGTTGTAAGCCAAGACTCGTCCCACGCTAGGGGTTGCACAGTTCTGCTCGACATTGTCTGGAGCAGTTGGGCTCCTCTGGTGAGCAACCGACCGTCAGTATAATCATATTGCTTTCGGATTTGTGTTCGAGGTGTACGTAGCGCATCGAAAACCTTGGTCGGAGATTGCGCGAACACACTCGTGCGGAGATCAAGTTCCTGGTGACATGTTGAGGTCCTCCCCGGCGAGCACCTCCCAGAATAGATAGCACCCCCCCCACCGTTAAACGAGTTATAACCCTTCTCAAGTACAAATTGTAGTGCACTACTTACTGAATATACACCTAAACACGACTCTACAGTGGCAATTCCAAATATGTTGACCCCACCACAGGGGTGAGGCCAGTCTGAACGAGGTCACATCCCAAAGGCAACCTTATGAGCTAGGTGTGAAACCATCAAGAAATACGTCTACTATGGGGGGGTCGCAAGTTTCTTAGGACCAAATACTGTTAGTAAAAATAGGGAAGTATAAAGGTGTTTGGGTGTTAATGCGGGTACTATTTACGATGATTCCCCGAAGTAGTGAAGCTCGCATCGGGTCCAAATATATCTCTGATATCTGCCCATATACATTGGTGGCGGAGCTCGGTCCGTCTGGCAGAACACTGTCGGAGCCCGACGCGCAATCCCTATCGTATCGAACCGCCTTCCGGCAATGGCTTGCCGGCTTGGTCGAGGTAAATCAGGAGGGAGTGTTTCCTGCCTGTGTTGAGCGGTGAACAGTGTCGTCTCGTGACTAGAGGTGGGCACCTTAGGGGAAAATATATACCCAAAATTGTACAACGAGGCATTTGTCTGATAACGAAAACGGAATAAAACCGTTTCATTTTTAACTCAGCTTCAAACGATTTTCCGAAGACCGGTTCAAACCGCATGTTAAAGTGAAACGCCTCCATATCATTGAACCAAATGTCAAAGTTGCGTCCAATGCGTGATGTGTCCCTGGAGTCCGAGCTACTGGTGGCGTGCGACCATGTAAAGAGGTGGTGTGGCACTCATTGCCGTAACAAAAGCATGTACCGGTAATGGTACGGGGTGACGTGATTTCATGGAATAAAAATCAGGCCTTGCTTACCAATATATGTACTGAAGTATGCAGTAGCATAGTACCAAACACCTGCCGCCTGGTAGTATGTCATGTATTTGTGTAGGGCTTCAAATACAAGACTACTACGTACGGTATGCTGCTCTGGAATTTAAGCATGGAGCACGTGCAGCAGGCTTGACGAACTCAATTGTATACCTGATACATATATGTAAGGTGTTGCTGGTATATAATAGTGGTACCCTTATTGGCAGGGTTTTACACAACAAGTCGGCATGGACTGTAGATATAAATCACAGGAGACAAGAAAGAGAACAGGAAATTAAACGGGTCTGGCGATGATGCACTGCGCGGGACTAGAAGAAACAACCGCTGGTGAGTACTTCATCGCTTAGTTCTCGTTCGACATTGCTTCGATGCCTTCCCCCCCGAAAACTATGGAACACCGAAGAGTAGTCACCTGTTCGTGTGTAGTATCAAAGCGAAACACCCACCACTGCAGTAGTTACTACAGGGCGCCGACCTGGACATTTTATAACCTGTAAACGTCACCGGAACTAATGGCGGGGGACGTTAACCATCACAGCCCCGTAGCTGGCAGCGCCCTGACAGCCCGTACTGGCAGCGCCCACACGCAACACCCTAAGAAGCTACGCCACCTGAAAAACCAGCAGCACCCACATATTAACTATCCTGACATCGAGGTAAAACAGCAAAGCCTTATGGTCGGCGTGTAAATATGTTGAAAAAGTACGAAACAGCAGTGTCATAATTTCGCGATGAATGAGTACAATTCCATCCGAAATGAAGCCGACAACCAGCTTCTGTCACGCTTTTTCGCTGGCACGCACTGTCTAGGGGTGGAGCAAGAGAGCCAGCCAACCAGTGCAATTCAGAGTTACAGCAGTTTTTCAGCACAAATCTCACACGTCAGCGACTATATCTCTATGTCGTCGTTTGTCCTTGCTTCGTGGGCACGACTATTCATACCTGGTGTGAAACATAGGACATACGAGCGCTGCTATGGTATGGTGGTCGTTGTATATGGTCTCCTCAAGAAGTCAAAGTGTCCATTACGTCACCTTCACACACGCAACACACAACACACCTGTTCACATATATATGCCTTCTTGTATATGCATATATATATATATGCACATCATACAATATGTCGTGTAGAGGAGGGCAAGGGTTGCCCTGCTGTTCCCTAGGTGTTACCATCTAATACGAGGTTGGACTGAGGTATGAATTTTTCTCTCGCGACGTAGACACTTGCTAAGTAGAAGTTTACTCGTTCGAGGATGCTAATGTTGTTGACGCTATTTATTGCTCATTGCGTGGCTTTTCAGAAAAAAGAAGTGATACCAACAGCAGGAGACACCAGGCGTGCTTATACATTAGACGCCGATCACCCAACCCGAACTCTAACCCTATCCCGAACGCTATGGGGTAACCTATGTGCTTGGATGCAAAACACGGTACCGCGGGTTGTGTGGGTCTGGAGATGTCAGTGGTATCACTGTTGTTGTAGTCTTGTTTCGTCCTAGTGTAGAAGGGTAGGTTGTCTGTCGTCCTTTGTTGTCGTGGACCGTTTAACTCTTTTGTCGCAGTCGGCCTTCTATTTCTTGGAAATATTTATTCTGACCATTTTCGTGCTCGAAGGTCATGTCGTGGATTATCCTTATCTTTTCGAGCTCTTCTACTACCCCAACTGGGGACACCCGCAGTCCCGGAACCTTCTCTGCTTGTTATTATTTTTGAAAACAATCGCCCCGCCCCCCACCACGTCCGCAACCTCTTTTTCCCACTCTGTGTCGCCAAATTTCTGCGCGTTTGAATGGTTTCCGTATGCAAGTTCCTGTGTAAAGTCCCCTACTGGCCCAATGTCTACCGGTACCCCCCACGCGCGCTATGAGCCTCAACTTGTCGATTTCCGGGAATTGGTGCTTGTCCCCGAAGAAGGCTTCTACGCGCTCTGAGTTCATGTCGAGTGCTGTCAACGAACCCCCCAACCATTGCACCATCCTCCCTACCCCCCCTCCCCCCGCCCCGATCACTCGCGACAAAACTGCCCCAGCCGTCGTAGCTAAACTTCGCACTAAGCTTGCCGCCTTCACCGATTTCCCCGACACCTCCCCCAACAATCCCTGTGCAACCTCCCAACGCTTCTGATATTAAACGCGCCGGCCGGGTATCGCACCTGTTTCTGACAAAACCACCGACCCCGGAGTCGTACCCCCCTTTTTGCCAAGCGCCCAACCCGAACCCCCCGCCGTCGCCCTTGTCGCAGTCGCCCCAGAACTCGTGACGGTTGCTCGCTTGATTGGCTCCGCTGTGCCGCGGAGCCCGTGTCCTCATTTCTTCGCCGGCCCGTCGTTCCCCTCCCTCCTTCTCTGTCCCCCGTCCTCCTCCCTCACCCTCCCCCGCCCACCTCCCTCTTACGCTTCCCCAACCCCCGCCTCCGTCCCTCGGCAGATACGCACCCTTCGGGGTTTTGTAGCTGCCTTCGTGCCTGTACCTGCACAGCAGTCCCCTCATAGGCTCGTGAAAGCACGCACCGAGCTCCTCATATTCCCGGCAGGGTCGGTCGTACGCTCCTTTCCCCCCCCCCCCCCCTCCGCATGCCCCCCTCGCCCCGCCCCCTCCGCCTCCCTTCGCCCCCCCCCCCCCACCCCCACAGCTCCCCGCCCCACTCCTTGCTCCCCCCCCCCCCCCCCCCCCTCCACCCCACCCCCCTGCGGCCCCGCTTCCGCTTGTCCCCCCGCTTGCTCCACCCTCCCCCCCCCCCGCCGTCCTCTCTTGTGCCTCCCCGCGGTGTGCTCCTCGGCGTATCCTACGCCCCCCAGGTGGATGGGTGCTGCCGTGACCACCGTATGCGTCTGCGAGAACAGCGGTAGGGGCCACGGGTAAACGTCGCTCGGCCCTGGAAATGTACCGATTTCCTGTTACAGCATATGTGCTTGCTGGGCCATCTCCTTCGACCACTCCTGGAGGTCCTTGTTGAAGCATTGCACAAACTTTACTTTAAGCTGCTCGGACAGGGCTACCTGCGTGTTTTGCGCGTGGAACGTCCTCACCCCTTGCGCGACCACCCGGAAACGCTCCACCAGCTTATTCGTCCTACGCAGCGACGCTTGACATAAGGCGTTGTTCCCCTCCACCACGTACTGCATGAGATGCGTCAACAAATGAAACACTGCCTCCACCCGATGGTCCAGCGACACCTGCGCGCTCCCTCCCCCGAAATGAAAATGATCCCTCTGCACGAAATTCCGCTCATCAATGTTGCTCAGCGCTGCTACCTGCTGTGCCCCTTCCCCCTTGGCGATGAAACTCCCTGTAATCGTACCCAAGACATCCGCCGAATCAAAGGGTGGGTGTTTCCCATCCCCGCGCAGTGATGACCAGACTACTGTTGTGCGGTTGCCCTTGCGCCACATCGTCTCCGCTACTCATGGCTTGCTTCCCCGCTCCCAGCCTTCCCACCCCCATCCCTCCCCCCCCCCCCCCAACCTTGCAACCCGGACGACAAATTCGATGCTCCTCCCTCCCCCCCCCACTGCCGCCTGGTGCTGAGCAAGGAACTGATGCCGTCCCCCCACCCCGGAGCTGCTTCGTGCTGCGGCTGCCGGTGCAAACTCCGTGCCTCCCTCTCCCACGGACTTGTCTCCTTCCCCGCCCACCCCCACCGTCCTTCGGGTGCCCCCATCTGCCGCTGTCACGACGCCGACACGTATATCTGCCATTCGCTTACATCCCCGAACCCCGCCAGGCCTGACTGCTGCTGCTGCTGCTGCTGTAGCTGCATACGTGACCGCTGTTTGCTGCTGTCGGGGGTTCGGTACTCCCCCCCCCCCCCCCCCCCCAACCCCCCCCCCCCCCCCCCCCCCCCCCCCCCCCTGCCTCCCCCCCCCCCCCCCCCCCCCCCGCGTTTTTCCCTGCCGCATTGCTCTGATGCCCACCCTTGCTGCTGCTGCTGCTGCTGCTGCTGCTGTGGTGCCCCCCCCCCATTGCTGTCTCTGGAAGTGGCCACACCGGAAATTAAATTAACTCATTGAAGCTGTCATCCATATGCAAGTCCGCCTCACAAGCGGTTCTTAGTAGGATGCAGCTCACCCTTCATGCGACTCGCCGGACACCTCACGGCGCTTCGCGCTTGGTGCAAGCAATGTCTGCCTGGTCGGTGAAAACCCGACATGCTCCGTCCCGGCATTGTAGGGATACGAGGGTCTATTGTCATACGACTAAGGCCATGCATGAGATCGAGTACATCTCTCTTATCGAGTACCCCCCCCCCCCCCCCCCCCCCCCCCCCCCCCCCCGCCCCCCCTGTATGCCCACCCTTCCTTCTTGCTGTGGTGTTACAGCAGGGTACAGCTCTCAGACCCTAAGAAGGACCTGCGCTCGTTAGATCTCTGAGGCCGGCTCACCTGTTGTTTGGGAGTTCGAGGAAGTGCCTTCAAGCAGTAATGATCAGGTCATGCAGAACGTGGATCGATGCAATGCGATAGATGCAAGCAGTCAGCGTGAACACTCAGCGAAGCACCACAGATACGATGACGGGCACGACGGGCACGGCAGGGCCCAAAGGGCTGGGGGTCGATAGGACAGGTATCACAGATCACTTGGCTTTGACTTTCTTTCTTCACTCTTGGTGGTGTCGAGTAAACACCGGGTGGTCCCGGAACCTCATAACTGGCTCTGTACCCGAGACCGAAGGCGTTCCCACACCGGGGATCCTCCCTGCCCCTATAAGATCCGCCCAGAGGATGCTAATCAAAGCTTGCCCTCTGCCTATCGAATAGACCCGACGCGCGACACTGATCAGAACAGCTGTCTCACGCCGTAATATCCTCCTCGAAGCACTGTCGCCGTAGTATCCTCCTCGAAGCACTGTCGGCGCTGCAACACCCCCCCTGCCCGACGCAGCATGCGCCGGAGCAAAACGGGCCCCCCCAGCAGCCGAATGTTTCTTCTTCCCCCCTGCTAATCGGCTCACCGCTTCCGTTCCCCGCTTGTTGCTGACGGGGGTCATCTCTGGCCCGCGGCGCTCCGGTGTTCCTCGATCCCGCGAGTCACTTCGCTGCGGTTAAGCTCCTCCCAATCTCCGTCAGGGTATCTCACTCGCCAATACGGCTCCCTAAAGTCGTACACCTTTCCCACCGCCGCTCGACTCACCCCATCAGCTCCAGCAAACGACCGCCTGACCTGCGTCCCCGTCGGAAAGTCCTGCAGCGCTCTCGTTCGCACCCCCTGGTCACGCTCTTCCTTCGGTAGTGGTTCCGGCGGCCGGGGGCGGCAGTCCTTTCCCTTGTACACTTCCCAGAGGGCATGGAAGACGTCGAGTTGCAGAGGGGTGAAGCTGTCCCTCACTTCCTGTTCAGGTAGCCACTCTGACTCCACCCCACTTTGGTGCCGGCCTCGGTACTGCCATTCCCACCCGGTCCCCGTGCTCTCCATGGCTCGCCGGTCCGTCAGGGTATAGAGCGGCACCGCCACCGTCGAGGTGTCTGCCAACCCCAAGTCCGCGCCCCATGCCAGATGCGCGAATTCGTCCTCGAAGGCATGGCGCAGATGCTCCGGCCGCACGTGAAATTCCTTAATGTTGGCAGCCGAAACCGTTCTCCTCCGGGTCCGGCGGCCGCTCATTGTCGCCTGGTAGCTGATACCCGGCTGTGCAATGGCCGTCACCCGCCACGGCCCCGTCCAGTGTTCATGTGCCAGTTTGACGTGAGTGCCCTCCCGCGCCATCTTGCTGTCTGCCTCCTTTACCAGCATCAGGTCTCCCACTCGCGCCACTTCGCCTGGAGAGTGTCGCCTAATGGCCGCATTGTGGCGTACGCGTCGCTTGTTCTTGTCCTCCTGACGCTTCTTCAGCATTGCCCGCAGTTCCATGAACGTCTGGTGTCTCTCCGCCACGAAATTGTCGAGCCCAGTGTGGAAATTTTCTCCGTCCAGCGCAGGAGTAAGAGCATCCAGGTTTGTGCGCGCATCACGGCCAAACAGAATCTTGAAGGGCGTCCCACCTGACGGGAGACGCGGGTCCGGCGGCGTAGTTCTTTGAATCCAGCAAGCCGCGCTTACATATTCGTCCCACCTTGCCGGCCAGGATTTGCAAAGCTTTGCCAAGACCTCCTGAAACCAACCCCCCATCCTTTCTACGGCTCCTTGACTACGAGGGTGGTCCGCAGGACCATGATCCAGCTCCACCCTGAGCCACTGGCACAGGTGGGCGACCACCTTAGCGGTGAACTCCCCCCCGACATCGCTCCTAATCGACAGCGGCACGCCAAACGTGAGCAACAGCTCCAGGAGTTTCCTCGCCACTCCCACCGAATCCTTAGATTCCAGCGGGTACGCAAACAGGAACCGGCTGGCCCGATCCACCACTACCAGCAGGTACCTATTTCCTGCACTGGATACCTGCTTCATGTCCTGGAGGTCCATCTCAAGCACTTCCCAAGGCCACAATAACCGAGCAGGCATCATGGCCACTCGTTGACTCCGGGCCCTTTTTCTCCTCCTGCAACCGCACGACAGTACGTACTCCCTGACGTCCTGGGCTACTGTCGGCCATCTGTACTTGCCCTTAATCAGCAGAAGGGTCCGCGCAACTCCCGGGTGGCCATAGGTACTGTGCACGAGTGCCAGCACCCCTGGCACTAATGCTCTCGGAATGGCCAACTTCGGTGCCTCTCCCCGAGGCGCGCTCCACAATAAGTCGTTGTCGTCGAGAACGTAGTTCGCCGTCCCTTCCGGTGACTGCCTGTCACCTCTTCCTCGCAATCGGCCCCAAATGGCGCCAAGTCGCGCGTCCTCCCGTTGCCGTTGCACCAGCCGTGGCTTATCACGCAACACTTCCGCTACCTGGTCGACCATGGAAGGAAGGGGTCCCGGGTATTCCGAGTATTCCGCTCTCGGTGCTCGCCGCCTCGGCTGGGGCTGTGCTCTGGACTGTGGCGGCAAGTTTTCCGTGGGCTGTATCTGCGATGCCGACGGCAGTGCTGTCGGGGTCGTCTGTGTAACAGGCGGCCTTGGCACCTGCGCATGCTGCTCTGTTGACCTTCCTCCCGCTACGCCCGCTCTGGACCTCGTGACCGCCGGCGATACTTCGGCTATGTCCTCCTCGAAGAGCGCCTGCAAGCCTTCCAGCGATTTAGTTCCGTGAAGCTGCTCCCCCCTGGCTTTGTCTATCAACAGCCCCTTTGCCCACAACCCCGACAAGGCCTCTCTCGCCATAGGTGGCAATGAAAAGTCCGCCAATATCGCGGCCGCTGCTCCCCTGCTGACGGTTGGGGGCACTCGGTAGTCCGCTCGTCCGGTGGCGAGTTTTTTGTATTCCGGAAAAGTCAGCTCGTCTGCTTGGTCGATATCGCTTGCGTCCGAAGGGTGCGGTATGTACGTTCCTTCGGGGGGTTTCTCTCCCATAATGTGCGTTCGAGTGATGGAAATGATTGGATCATCAAACGAAAAGACTCCCCTCTCTTCCACGCCTCGCTTGAGGAAGTAGGTTCCCCTCCTCCCCAAGAATCTACCTAGAGATGTGCACCCTGGGTCGCGCTTTCTATATCCCTCCTCCACTCTCTTAGCCTCTCACCTTCCCTTTCGGGCCTCCCGCTCCTCACGCCGACAGCGAACGCCTCCCTCTTCCCCGACGGAACCCCCACGATGTCCGCCGCCATTTCGACTGTCTCCACCGTATACGCCGCTTCCTTCAACGCAGGCAGCACTACCTGCCCCCACTCCGTCGATCGAAGTAGATTCGGGTAGCATTCCAGCAGGAGAAGCCTGGCCGTCGAATCAATGAAGGCCCTCACGATATTCGTTGCCAAGGTTGCTGCTCCACCGGGCCCCCGCTGGCCTGACGTTCTGGATGCATCTCCCATCACGACGTTCGGGCTCAAGTCGTTCAAGAGCCTTTTGCAATCTTCCCCCCCTGGTTCCGCTCTCACCAGTCGAACTCCTTGGTCCAACCCGTTCTCCCTAACGCACTCGAGCGCTCTCCAGTCGTGGTCGGTGGCACCTTTGACTGCGACCATCTCCTTCGCCGCCATGAGACCACCCCCCCCCCCCGCAGCAGAGCACCACGGCGACTGGATGCTCCTCGGCTGCGGACGTTGTGGCAGCTCTCTCAGTGTCTGCGTCGACGACTCCGCCTGGGGCAAAAATTACGCTTGCCGCAACCGCCGCGTTTTTTCCCGTTGGCTTGTTCACCTCGTCTGCCCCCAGTTCGCTGAGCAGTACGCCGTCGAGCACCGGTCCCTTGGGGCCCCGGTACGTGGTCCTCGTGGAGGGATCGTCTGGGAAGGAGTCATCGATGTCCGTGCGCGGCGCGTCGTTCGGCGGCAGCCTCGAGAGGGCGTCCGGCAGCTGGTGGTTTGCCCCCGGTCGCCACTGGAGGTCGATGTCGTGCTCCATCAACCTGAGCGCCCACCGGTGGAGTTTCGACGAGAGGGCCTGGCTCTTGAACAGCCACGTGAGCGCGGAGCAGTCGGTGAACAGAACGAATCTCCTTCCCCACAAGTACGGTCTGAAATGCTGGATGGCCCACAACACTGCCATCACCTCTAGTTCGGTTGCGGACCGTTTGGCATCCGTCCTTGACCACCGGTGGCTCGCGTATCCAACGACACGTTCCTCTCCCCTGGTGTCCTGCGTAAGCGCCGCTCCCGCACCCAGCTCGCTGGCGTCCGTATGCAGTTGAAACGTGGCCTCCTAATTGGGCAACGCCAAAATCATTGGCGATGTGAGGAGCTCGATCAGCGCTTTCAGAGCCTTGTCCTGCTCCACCCCCCACGGCACCCGGAGCCTCCTTGCCTTTTTTGACGGGAACCGCTTGTCCCTGAGTAGGTCCGAGATAGGCGCCACGATCGAGCTGTATCCGGGCACAAACTTCCTGAGGTAGCTGCCCATGCCGAAAAGTGACCTGACCTCCTCTACCGTGTTAGCGCGAGAGAGTCTGGCCACCGCTTCTATCTTCGTTTTTGACGGTTGTACGCCCAGTCTGCTGACAACCATGCCGACGAACTCCTGCTGCGGAGCGCACCAAGTCGATTTGGCCAGGTTCACCGACAACCCAAATTGCTGGAGCCGCGCCAGCACCTTCTCCACCAGATCCACATGTCCCTCGACGTGTTTGTTGTGGATGATGATGTCGTCAAGCCAGTTCTGCACGCATTTTCCTTTTAGCGGACCCAGAGCCTCCCCCACATAGGCCGCGAAGCCGGAAGGAAGGGTCTTCAGCCCAAAACCGCACCGGTTGAATTCCCACAGCTCCCCATGGGCGTCACGAAACGCGGTCTTGTGCTTGTCTTCCTCGGCAATTTCCAACTGGGTGAAACCTGACGCTAGATCAATGGATGTGAAGCACGTGGCGCCCCTCATGTTGTCGAAGATGCTTGCGATATCCCCCAGCCCTCCGCTATTGGACTCCAGCAGCGCGTTCAGCCCTCGATAATCCTGACAGACCCTCGCCGTGCCATCCTTTTTTGCCACAACGACGCAGTTTGCTGCCCACGCTGACTGCGACCGGCGAATCGTCCCCGCTTTCTGTTGCTTCGCCACCTCGCTCTGGATCATGGCCGTTTCCTCCGGCGAATACCGTCGCTGTTTTGCTGCGTGGGGCGTGCAGCTGTTGTCAGTCAGCGGAAGCTGCAACTTAGCTCGATTGCAGGCCGGGACAATCTTCGGGTTCACCGGGAACACATGGCGGTACTTCTCCAACGCTCGAATCAGGGCTTCCTTCACTGGGGCACTCGTCTGAGCGATGTTGGCCAACGACAAGTCCACCCCGTCGGCGTCCGCCCCCTCACCTGCGCGTTCCTCCGGCGCCACCAGCACTGACTGTTCCTTCATCTCCGATGTGCCTTCTGCCTGCACGACGGGGTCTAATAGCATCCGCATCCGTTCCTTGTCCCTCGTGTTGACGGCGTAAATCCGAGCAACGACCCCGCCCTGCTTCAGCGCTAAGGGTACTTTTGAACGGTTCACCACTTTGCACTGGAGCGGCGTTCCGGCGTGCCACCACTGCGCCCCGCGCGCGATCCCCAACTCTGCCCCCGTCTCCATGTCGTATGAAGCCTTCGGTTCCACTACCACCAGCTGCCTGGCTTGGGGCTGGACGCCCTTGGCATAAGCGTCCACCTGCGCGCTGACGAAACCCGGTACCACCGTATGTCGGGCTGGACGTAGTTCCCATTGTAGGGTGCCATCGTCCTCCCAGGTCGCTGAGCCCTCGCCTAGTTGTGTGCGCGGCTCGGTTATTTCCGCCGGCTCTCCCTCTCCACAGGGTGGCTTGACGGCGCAAAATTGCTCCCACGTTGCCGCGTTCCCGGTCGCCACTGGCTCCACTTCTGCCCTGCTCGGTTGGACAGACGCATGCCAGCTCACCGCCTTCCGCTCCGCCACCTTTGACGAGGAGGCTCCCGTTGACGAGATGAAGGGCACCCAAGGTGACTCTGGTGCCGGTTTGAAACCTCCCCCGGCCGCGAAGCTGATAGTGCTGCCATTCTTTCTCAGGAACGCCGCTCCTATGATAAGGCCGTACGGGAGGTCCTCCACCACCCGCACCAATACCTTGCGCACCCTGTCCTCCGGGCTGAACACCAGCGGGAGCTCGCACGACCCGGACATTTTCATTGGCGGGACTGCGCTGCCCGTGGGGTTGGCTGCCCTCAACCACCCCTGTCCCCTCGGGTTCATCGTCGATTGCCCCCCTCTTCCACTGCGTTCGACGGAGCGTACGAATGCCGCGGAAGAGTAATTTCCACCCCCTGCCCCCGTGTCGACCAGCACTTCCACTGGAATGCGGCAACTGGTTCTGGTGTGGTGCCACAAGAATGCGCGCACCCACACCTGCTTAGCCCCCGCTCCCACGGCTGCCACGCTGCTTGGGGTGTCCACATCTAGGGCGCTCAAGAAGTTGCTGTACTGCTGCGCCGGGACGCCCTCGTCGTTGTTGGCGCCGCCCCCGCCCTTTGTCGAAGCGGCGTCGTAGGTACTGCGTCTCGCCTCCTCTTCCTGCCGACCCCGCGTTTGTTGCTCACTTTGGCTGCTGTTCCCCAGGAGAGAACCTCCTGGGGCGCGTTTTCAGGCCCGCAAGACACGCGAGGCGCCTGCGGCTGCCCCGCCCTCCTCGGCCGTGTACGCGCTCAGCATTTCGAGTGCCGTCAGCATACCAGACTCTAGCTGCAGCGCTTGCGTCGGGGTGGTCTTGCGGGGGTACAATCCGTACGGCACGATGTCCTCGTCGTGCGAGAAGCGGCGCCTTCCTCCACCGGCAGCGCTCTTGTGGGGGCAGTCGGAACCCCTCGCATGAAAAAAGCAGACCCTACGCTGGCGCAAGGCGTTGATAATCACCTTGTCTTCGGCATCCGGGCTCGGTAGCTCGTCCCATTCCTCCCTGTGGTCCGTTGTTTCTCGGTTACTACTGCCCGGGCGGTCGTTTCTGTCACCTTTGCGGCGTACAAACGGGGTTCCATGTGCACCCGGGGTGGAAGCGCGGACGTTGGAAAAGGACGCGACGTTTGAGCGATCATCGACAGCTTCCTCCTCCACGTCCTTTCCCTCTTCCTCCTCGCCCTCCGAGGATAATTCCCCGTCTACCGCAGCCAGCGCCGCGCACGCGCTGTCCCGGAGCGCCTCTACCTTCTTCCTCCACGCCTTGGGTAGTTCCCTGGTGCGCTGTTTACCTCTTTCCTCCCATTCCTCCCTCGACGGAAACCCCCTCGTCTCGTTCTGCCCCAGGGGCAGCCGCTGACTCTGGATTAGCCCCGCTACGCTGCCTCGGCTCCGTCCCGTCAGGGGTGCCACGGCTAGGGGGGGGGTAACGACTGCACCGGGTGAGCAGTGCATTGATCAAGCCGTAGAATATGCCGTGAGAGACTTCTCCGCGGGTGTACCATGTACGGATTCAGAGGTTTACCGGCGTCCACGTGTACCGGAGTAAGATATTGCTTAACCTCAGTTCCCACCTGGATAAGGAGGGATTCCATCCCATTGCGATCGGAGGCGCTGGTAAAGAATAGATTTACCGCTCGTTCACAGAGCTCTGCCACCTTCCTCCCCGACACGTACCTCCAAAAGTGGACCTCTTCCGAAGTGTGCGGCCTCGCCTCGTCTGCTGTTGCCGCGCGAACATGCAGCACCAGCCGGCGGGCTGCGGCCATCCACGACTCCCCTTGGATGAGCTTTATCTCCGTGAGTGCCGCCTCAGCCCTCTTCTGCGCCTGCCCTGAATGCGCTACCTCGGCTACCAGGATCCGGCACCACCCCTTCGAATGTGGCAAAACCCCCCTTGTACGAGAGGTACCCCCACCGTAGAGTGCGGGCGCATCAGATCGCGTGTCGCCAGGGTGTCCGCGATGAGCTTTCCAAAGCACTCGACTCTCCACGGCGTCAGCCTATCTGCTCGGGGCCGGGCAGGATTGATCCGGTCCGTGGAGAACTAGTCTTGGGGCATGGCCCACGCCGCCCCCTCGACCTGTGACATGATCTTAGTAAGCTTGTCGACGAACAGTACTGGATCGTTCCTCCATGAGAGCTCGCCCTGCGGTGCCACAACCAGTCCCACGAAACCATCTTGGCCTTTTACCAGTCCCATGAACGATCTTGCTCACGACCCTTTGGGCCTCTTTCGAACTACTGGGTTCTAATGCCCCCAGGTGAGTTGCGGTCTGTGGCGGTGCTACCCCCGTCGGTTGGGGCGTCTGTGCGTGGCTCGACTGCCAGATCCAGGCGGTAGGACGGGGGTAGTGCTGGTATCGTGCTTCATGCTGCCCGACGTATGCTGATGGTGCGGGCTGAGGCTGGGCGTAACGTTTGCGCATGGGGCACCTGCGCGGGCGAGTAGTGTGCGCGAGAATACCCCCCCCCCATGTTACCCAGACTCCATGGATGCGCTGCGTAGCCAATCGGGTGTGGTGCCAGGCTTGTTGCCGGTGCCGAGCGTAGGGGCTGCGCCGACACCCGTTGTTGCTGGTGCTGCTGGTGCTGCCGGTGCTGCAGCTGCTGCTGCTGCTGCTGCTGGTGCTGGTGCTGCTGGTGCTGCTGGTGCTGCTGCTGGTGCTGCTGCTGGGTGCTGCTGCTGGTGCTGGTGCTGGTGCTGGTGCTGCTGTGCTGCTGCGGGTGCTGCTGCTGCTGCTGCTGCTGCTGCTGCTGCTGTTGCTGCGGCAGCTGTTGCTGTTGCTGTGGCAGCTGTTGCCTCTGTTGTGAGAGCGACGACGACCGTTCCCTTTGATGTTCTGGCGACGGGGACTGTTGCTGGCTCCGTACCGACCTCCCCTTCTTGCTGCGGCGGCGGCTCTCCCGGGGTGCACTGCCGTGGCTGCTGTGGCTTCGGCGGCGACGGCGTGCCTTGTGGTCGCGGCCGCGACTGCGGTGGCGGCTTCGTTCCTTGCTGTCGCGGTTGCGGCCGTGGTGAAGACGGCTGCGTTCTTGGCTATCGCGGCTGTGGCCACGGCGGCCGCTGCGTTTTTTTTTCCGTCGCTGCCCGGCCTCGGCGGCTGCGGCGCTCGCTGCTGTCGCGGCTACGGCTGCGTCGGCGTTCCTTGTGGTCGCGGCCGCGACTGTGGTGACGACGGCGGCGTTCTTGGCTAGCGCGGCCGTGGCCACGGCGGCCGCTGCGTTTTGTTCTGTCGCTGCCCCGGCCCCGGCGGCTGCGGCGCTCGCTACTGTCGCGCCGCTCCTGCCCGCTGCTAGAGCGGCGGCCACGGCTACGAGGACCGCTATCCTCCCGCTCCTGGTCGCGACCACGGCCGTAGTTACTAGATGGGTAGGGTTCCCCCATGCCCCCCCCTCCTACGCTGTGGACGCGTTCGAGAGGATGACCGCTGTTGCTGCGGTTACCACCGCGGTCCTGGTCGTTGTCGCTTCCCCGGTCGCTGCTGCTACGAAATGGTCCGTCGCCCCGCGTACTGCCTCCTTCGCCGGAACGGACGTCCTCGTTGGTGGCGTGGCTGTCGTCCATGTTTCTCCAATTTCCTTCCCTTTCCTTTCTGCGGTCTGCTGTACGGTTTACCCTGCGTGTACGCTCGGGGCATTGTATGACCACACAGAAAAAGGAAAAAAAAAAAGGAAAGGACACATGTATCTGGTTGTATTTTGAACATATATTCACATGCGGTCAACATCGTTCACAGCCCTTGTGTTATTTGAGATTGTCTGCGTGTCAGGTGGGAAAACAATAGTGTTAGTGTTTTAAAATTCTTGGTCCATGCTTGGCCTGAAAGCGAGTTACGTGTTCGTCAAAACAAAAATGTGTTATAAATGACCTCGCTCTTGGACGGCATCAGTACAGCAATAGGTTCTACATGATTGGTTACCGGTGTCACCTAACCCGGGCGAACGGCATACGAGACTATGCGTGTATCAGTACGTACGGCGCCTTTGGTCTGTCGACACCTGTCGTGTGCATTTGTTTTTGAAGATGATATGCGGTCAATAGCATGCAGTCATTTATTAACGAACGTGCATGTGTGTGAACATGTACAATGAGCAGGCAAACGAGCACGGGCAACAGGCAGACGGAGCACGAGCAACGAGTATGCCTGCATGCATTGACCGAGCACATATCTTCAAAGCAATACAGAACGAACAGGCGAAGCGCCATTGGCAGCGTGCACACATAACAGCATTGCAAGTATGGCCATAATGCCAGGCGGGCAAAACAAAAACATGCAGGTTTTCACATGCATACGACTGTGGGTGTACAAGAGTGTATATGACTAATATACGAGATCAATGTGAGGTGACGCATGAGCATGCATGATAGCATCATTCCCCCGATTTTGCAAACTCTTCGGATCCCCTGCAACTGTTTTGCAGACACTCCGATCTCCTGCAATGCACTTCGATCAGCCTGGGTTCATCATGTTACAGCAGGGTACAGCTCTCAGACCCTAAGAAGGACCTGCGCTCGTTAGATCTCTGAGGCCGGCTCACCTGTTGTTTGGGAGTTCGAGGAAGTGCCTTCAAGCAGTAATGATCAGGTCATGCAGAACGTGGATCGATGCAATGCGATAGATGCAAGCAGTCAGCGTGAACACTCAGCGAAGCACCACAGATACGATGACGGGCACGACGGGCACGGCAGGGCCCAAAGGGCTGGGGGTCGATAGGACAGGTATCACAGATCACTTGGCTTTGACTTTCTTTCTTCACTCTTGGTGGTGTCGAGTAAACACCGGGTGGTCCCGGAACCTCATAACTGACTCTGTACCCGAGACCGAAGGCGTTCCCACACCGGGGATCCTCCCTGCCCCTATAAGATCCGCCCAGAGGATGCTAATCAAAGCTTGCCCTCTGCCTATCGAATAGACCCGACGCGCGACACTGATCAGAACAGCTGTCTCACGCCGTATTATCCTCCTCGAAGCACTGTCGCCGTAGTATCCTCCTCGAAGCACTGTCGGCGCTGCAACAGTGGTGCCCACTCTTGCTGTAGCTGCTGTGGTGTGCCCCGGCTATGCGGCTGCTGCAGTGCTCACCCCTGCTGCTGCTGCGGCGGCGGCGGGCCTCCCGGGCCCCAGGGTGCCTGTGAGGGCCCGTTTAAGGTCGCGAGCTGATGGTTAGCCCGGCTCCCCCCCGCCTTCTGCTGATACGAACTCCCTACACCCGACCATAGGGGGCCCTGAAACTCATTTCTAGGGGAAAATTAGTCATTGCGCTGCGATGGGGCATGTTGCATGGAGTTGGACTGCTCGCGGTTCCCATACGAGCCGATCCCACGCCCCCTACCCTGCGACGTGTAACACCCCCTACCCCCCCCTACCCGACCGCATGTGAGCTCTTGGTGTAGGCTTGCGGGTTCGCGTGCGTACGGATGACGGTGAGCACTCGGAATGGTTTGATGTCACTCGGCGACTGCGGCAGGCTGTGTGCTATCACCGGTGCTGTTCAACATGTTTTTAACTGCCGCGTTACACTTCGTGCCAGTACGCTTCAGCCAAGACGAAGCCATCGTAATCGATTCGGTCCAACTTCGTGATGCCGGAGTAGTCGGAACGGAGGAGCAGGAGCTGTTTAGTTGGCGGCCGTGCGAGGGGTTGTATGGGGCATGTTGTACGCCAATGACGCAGGAATTGTCTCGAAATTGGCTGAAGGGCTGACGAAAATAATACCGTGACGGTCTTCGAAGCAGCAGGCCTCACGGCGTCGGAAACGAAGGCAGAGATAATGCTTCTACAAACACCAGACCAGCCAATCCTCACACCGCCGCTCGTCATCGCAGCAGCAGTCCAGAGGTATACCCAGACGGCCCAGGTTTTGTACCTAATCGGCACTATCCACCAAAACGCTGACCTCTCTCTCCAAATCGATCGACGGATTTGTCTCATTCGAGCATGCCAAAAACGGTGCGGCTCGAAGTTGTATGATATGATGACCGCCCGCTTTGTCTGAAAGTCCGAATGCTGAAGGCCGAGGTGGTTGGGACCCTGTTGTACGGGTGTGTGACGTGGACCAGAGCCGAGCGCCTTGCCAAGCTTCGGACCGCTCACCACCGAGTCCTTTTGCGAGTCATTAGCTTGCAGCGCCGACTTCGTACTTACCACACCACCTTCTTGTACGCAAAGGCCCTCATGATGACACGTTAGGGGAGCATCGAAACGACCTTTCGTAAGCTGCGGCTCTTCTTTGCGGGGGGCGTGGCACGGTAAAGCTAGGAGCGATTACCCCGCCGGGTAGTGTTCGGGACGGTGGCTGGCGGGGAGAACCCGAGACCTGGTAGACAGTTTAAGACTTGGCATAGATGCGGAGTCGAAGGGAGTTCCGAGCCACCAAAAAGTCAACGAAAGTTGGCCTCTTGGTGTTTGGAGTTGAGGCCGAAAAGTGGTCCACAGCAGCGAAAAGGTCGAGAAGTGGTACCGGGGGATCCACGAAGCAGATAAGCGGCCCATGGTGAGGTGGCACGAAGATCAGGCTTAGATGAGCACGCAGCGCCGCGCATCCGCCGTGGGTGGTGCCCAAGTGAATGGGGGGAGGGGGGGCGACAGCAGGAGTGGCAGAAAACCCGACCAAGGGAATGCGGGAGGGACGGGAACAGCAGGAGTAGAAGGGGAACTGCGGTGGACGCAAGTGGGAAGGAGATGGCAGACAGGGTAGTAGCAAGGCACCAGGCCGACTATAAATAGAACATGCCTATGCTATTCGTGCTGCCAACTGGTGCAGCTGGTACGAACGTGGTCTTCCTTTGTCTTTTTTTTTCTTCTGTGATTTTTCATCATGTTATATTTCTCTCCATTTCTTCCATTTATGTGCCCCAATAAAAGGACTCGTGTGGCGTGGGTGGATGACGAGTCTGCTTTGCTTGTTTCGTGTTGTATGACGCCTTGGGGGGGGGCACTGTTGACGGACGCAGGATGGAGACGGCACACAGTGTAGCAAGGTACCAGGCGGACTAGCAAGTAGAACCTAGCTATGCTACTCGTACCACAACCTGCTCCCGCTACCTGGAGGGTGCTTTGTGCTTTAGTTTGCCTGGTATTTTTCTATCATTCTTAGGCTTACTCTGTTTACAAGAAATGGTGTTTTGTGCTTTTTCATTTTGTTCCAGCTCGTTCTTTTCAAGTGTCTGCCACATCGCCTGCTAGGGGGCGTGGCGGTTTGTTTCTTCTATACTATTTTCTATTTTTCTTGTTCTCTTTCGATTTGTCTTTTTTGTTTTGTTTTTTCTTTGTTTTCTTTCGTTTCTCTACTTCATGAAATGTGCATGTCGTCCCTGTGGTATCTCGTATGATGACATGACATTGCATTCTCCACTGCGCTTACTGCATACGCGGCAACGAAGTGTCTCCGTGGCGTAGGTTTGTGACCAAAGTACTTGTATTTCTCTAGGATTCAAGAATCGGCACAGGCACTGTTTTTGCTGGATGTCGACGTGTAGAAAGAAGAACGCACACACTTTGGCGGACGCAGTAGTTGTACAAGAGTACATGGTCAGGTGTTAAAGGAACATCACGTAGTTAGTGTATGAATTACTACAACGGTGGGGGTCCCTCAATAAGGCCATGGCGTGCCAGAGCACAATGACCGCCTTGTTGCAGGCAGTCACCTTGCTCGTGAATAAGGCGTTTACAGCCTTGTTGAGGGTGTGAGATTACCTCAGTAGCGCCGGTACCGCCTTACTTAGAGAAGTACCTTGTTTTGGCGTGTTTTACTCTGCAGTGCAATAGGTATTACTATATTAGAGCGCTGCACGTCGAAGGGCTGCTGCGGGTGACAACGAACAGGAACGGAAAAGGGCTCCACCGTGGGTAGCGACAGAGTAGATGCATGCTTGGTACCTCATAAGATTGAAGATCTGTCGGAAATAGTAGACAAGTATCACGGCGGAGTAGCCAGAAACATGTTTCAATGTGGTTGAAAACAACTGACTCTAACGCCGGACAAAGGCTACCCTTAGCACCGCCTACTGCCTACACGTTGCTGCGGTAAGTGCACCAATCCAGAACTGTGCAGCCCTACTGTACTTTATCATGATCAGAAACACCACACCGGAACCATGCAGCACAACTCTTCTGCGCTATCCGCGCGCGAGACGCGCTTTCATTTGTATTTCCTGAACCAGATTTCGACTCTTCCAGGGTTCCGCCCCACGGCTATTTTTGTCTGTCCTTTAGCGCTTGCCCGCGAGGGTGTTCACGGCATCTTTAGTGGAGGACTTGGCAGCAGCACACGCGTGACTGATGCGGTGCATAATGTTGTCACCGTCGGGTTCCTCCACCTCGCCCGAAAGGCCGTGAAGCCGGCCACCACACCCTCCACTACAAGCATGGCCGTCAAGGGGTGCTGGTGTGAGCCTTGAATTAGTACACCGTTCACCTGCTGCTCAGGGCATCGTGCGCCTGTAATGCTCGATCAGTACGGGTGGGTCCTGGTGGGGTGGTAGTACTGGTGTGTGCTGCTGGGGCGGTACGCCCTGCTGTGCAAGAGCTGGGGGACGGTGTTTGTTCAGATGTGGAGGCCTAGACCACTCTCAGTACGGCGATAGACCGCCCGATTGAGTGACCATTCCTCAGTGAGCCGATGACGGCTCTAAGGCGATGACCGCGTTGCTGGGGGTTCCACTCGTGCCAAGTGGTTTTGACTGCCTAATATCGGGATACGGCCTTACTGCGATCGCCGCCTTCACGGACCCCCACCGTAATAATATTTTCGTGTGGTTCCTCTCGCGACTAGAGTGGAATTGGTCAGTCGTCTGGTTTGCTCCCCCTTATGTGTTTGGAACGTTTTTTATTTTGTTTGAATTGCACAGCAGTATGATAGCTAACGAACATTCCAACCTCATTCTTCATATTAAACAGATATTTCCACCCGAGGCCTCCGTCCGTGTCTTCTCAATCATCATGCTAACCTTCAAGCGTACAGCAGCCAGTATGATATCTAACAAGCATTCTAACCGTGTTTTTCACTTTAAACAGTTGTTTCTACTTGGTACCTCCGTCCGTATCTTCGCAACCATCATGATACCTACATCGTACTGGGTACCTGGTACTCGAATGCGCTTACCTCTCACCAGAACGTATACTGCTATAGGATACGTTGTACTTGTTCATATGCAGGAAGTCAACGCAAGTCAGCAACAGAATACCCTCTATACACAGTGACCAGCAGTTAACAGTGATTCGCATCACAAGCATCGGGGGCAGCCCAACGAAACCTGCATTAATCTGGTGCAAGAAGAGGGAAGCCTTGCCCACCCCAGTTCCAGCGCCCTCCAGCGTCCGTGTCGCAAGCGCTTGGCAGACCCACTTGGTCCTGCTGTTGCTGCTGTTAGTCGGGGCGACCATCGCGAACGTTTAGTGGACCCACTTGGTCTTACTGCTGCTGATGCAGACATGGGTGCTGGGGCTGCTGTTGCCGTTGCGGGCTGCTGCTGCTCCCTGATGCCATCGCCCTCCTTTTGCACGTTCACCTCCTCACATATCGCCTCACCACACTGCATCATCACCTCACTTATCCCCTCATCACCTTGCACACTCAATGTATGCTCTTGTGTAGTTGATGTGATATAATGCTTGCAGCTTCACCTCACTTACCATCCCATCACCTTGCATCTTCAACGTGCGCTCTCGTGTACTTGATGGGATATGATGGTTTGGCGTACTATACGGAAAATCCACGGTAAATGATATGACATGTTGGTGGTATGGCAAAATGGTACGCTTTGATATTGTGGTACGGGATAGCGGTAGAGTGTCATGGATGTACTATATGGTCATTTTTTCCTGGTGATATGGCGTGTTTTAGTAGATAGGGTCCGTAGGGGTCGAATTTGTCGTACGAATATTATATACAGCGACCTTATATATCGACCATTGGAAAGTGTTCGAAAACCTAAGACATACGGACAGACAGGGAGACAGATGAGGTTGTAATGACCGAAACAGGGACCCAGTTGTACAAACTGAGGATTGTGTATGTCGTGCGCCCGTCGTATCGCTTGTCATGACATGATGTTTCATTGTCTACTGTGCTTACTGCATGTACAAGGTAGTATCCATGTGTCGTAGGTTTGCCGCCACAGCACTTTTATCTCTCTATGTGTGAAGAATCAAACGATCACTGGTTTAACTGGATGTCCACGGGCAGAAATAACGTTTTTTATGCGGGATCTGCGAGACCTGTACAAGGTTCTCATCGGTTGTCACCAGTGTTGCACTGCTTGCATTTATGTGTCGAAATGCCGAATCCCCTGGCAGAATGAAACTGGGACCAAGTTTGTTTCCCGTAGGGCCAGTCACTATTCTGCCTTACTGTAGCTCGGAGCGTTCCCATTGGGCCAACTTTCGGCTGGGCAGACATCAGCTACATGGTGCACTTCCCTGGATGTGCCAATACGACAGCGTTTTCGACGTCTTTCTTTAAGGCAGACGTTGTTGCTGGAGTTTGAAAAAGTGCTTCCAGGCGCGTGAATTGTCGGTTCTTCGTACTGTATTTTGGCTGTACAACAAGAAGCACGAACGCAGAAGATACGACATTCAGGTTATTTCTCGGGATCATTCCCGCAAGAAATGTGTCCTCCATTTTGTGCGGGATTCGGGAGAATCCGGTGGTTCCGTGATATGTCAAAACCGTTCCCGCACAAACGTCCCGCACCATTCCAACGCCTCCGCTCCCACACCACGGCAATTTAAAAAAGCCGTTCCTGCATAAATGGGTCACGGGTCATGTCAAACGTCGCGCTCCCGCGCCAAGCAAAAGTGCAAATCCCGTTCTCACACAAAATTGTCCCGCCTAAATTCTAGTCTCCGGTTTCCGCACAACCCCAACCAAAACCGTTCACGCTTCACTCGCGGACAGAAGCTGCTGACCGCTAAAACACCTCACGAAATAAATCGGCCATGTTTCCTATGAGGTGTGTGAGGTCGTCAGACGTGCCACACAGCAGTCGAAGGTTGCTAGAACTCTCGCGGTACGGTGATGAGGATGAACTCTCATGCCCGTACAAAGGAGTCGCTAAAAAAATCTAAAATCCCGCTCCCGCGCCACGGGAAAGTGTAAAACCTGTTTGCGTGCATACATGTCCCGCGGTGGGCACATCCCATACGAATCGAACCGCTTAGCGCCGGGGTAACTGGGTCGCGAAGGATATCGTCCAGGAGTCGCAACGGTGTCCCGAAGAATGCCTTGCTAATATCAACCCATAATCGGTATCGACAACATGCAATGGTGTGCCTCGAACATCGAACCAAATTGCCTTAATGTCTTGAATTAGAAAAACGTACCGTGTCAATTGAAGGCGTACCCTTTACCCAACCATACTACTTACACTCTCTAGGTGTACTTTCCCTCCCCCCCCTCGCTCTGGTCGTACGACTACGGCAATGTATGACATGACTACCCCCCCAATCGGTTTGTAAGGTATGTGTGGTTAGTGGTCAAATGTCTAAGGAAAGCAACTATTGAGGACGCCCCTTATCCCTGCCCACATCGCCTTGCCTGGTTCGTCTTTGAAACCACGGTGTACTCGATGGGAGGATACGCACGGGCTTCCAGCAAACATACCTAACAAATGAGTTTACGTGTCGTGCTGTTAGCGATTATTTTTTGTATCTACTGTGGGAACAGCAAGTGTACAACGATGGCCATATATTGTTGTAAACGTCGTATGGAAGTCCCGCGAACCGGGTTCTCCCCCCGATATGTAGTCCTATGCTAAATGGATGGGATATTGTACCGGTGGTGATGCCCGTGCAGTAGTCCTGCTCTTTTCCATACACAACAGCATGTGAAAACGGGAGAAGACAGGGATGTTTCACCTCGTCTCCACGAATTCTAAGTCCTTGAAGACGCCTAAAATGTACTTATAGTCGACGACACGATGTTCTCTCCCCGCCGCTCGTTTTTCGGTTTCCCCATGCCCACGAACAACTAATTCAGGTTCTTAGTTTCAAGTACATTCTCGTACTTGGTTATACAACTCATGTGCCCAGGTAAACATTCCTGAAAACATGGGTGCCGGCCTGAGTGGGGAAACCGGAAGAGCGGAGAGGGGCCGGCGAGGGCAGGTGTTGCGGCTGTTGCTCCTGAGCTAGGTGGTGTATCGTATATCCGGCGCTTACAACTGTTGGGCAATGTGGGTTGCAGCTGGTGGTCGGAAGCAGCAAGCGCCGCAAATATCCATTTCACTCTCAACCTCATATCTCCATACTTTCAGTGCAGCCGGGGATGTACGTGACATGTTCCTTGACTAATGTATCTCGACGTATTCACTCAGTCGTCGTCTCTGGATGAGACCCAGCCCGTCTGGCGGTTGGCCAAGAGCAAAGAAGATATTTATGTGGAAGCAAAGGTGCGGCCAAAGTTTGAAAGAGGAGAAAGGGCAGCACTGGTGTCCTCGTCGTCAGTGTTGGTGGTAGTGGTCGTGGTAGTGGTCGTGGTCGTGGTCGTGCCATCGTCGAAGTTGAACGTGAACGTGTCGCTGTCGTCGTCCGTTACGACATAATTGATGTTGTCGTCCTTCTCGCCTGACGTTGATAGAGATAGGCGGCCCACTGTTTTTTTTTTAAAAGCGCAGTACAATTGGAGTGACAACAAAGCACGAAACGACAAGGCGAGAAATGGGTATCGGCGCTTTCCTACGGCGTAACGCCTGAGTGTTTGCTTCTCGAACTTATGAACGCTGCTCATGGGTGAACGAACGTATAGACATACACACGTCGTTGGTAGATATGAATAACGGAGAGATTCAAACGAAAAGAGGTCGCTTGGGCGTCACCCTTCTACCGCCTGACTTTGACAATCTTGTTCCTTGCGTACGGGGCCCGCAGATATCCTAGGATATCAACAACTTGTTACGGTTTCCCTGCACGTGAGTAGCAGATGGGAAATGTCTAAGCCATACGGCACAACCCAGCTTGAGACAGTACATGCGGCTTAGCGAAATAGGTCCGGCATGGGTCCGGCGCTGCCTTCACGGGTTCGGCCAACTCGAGTCGGGCAACGAGAGTACCGTTTTAGCATTCGAATCCTCTTTAAGCTGTCGTTGGTAAAGTGATATTTATGCTCTCAGGATAACATTCTTGTACGGTTTGCCTCATTGTGCCTTTCGTGACTGCTATCATAAATAGCACAATTCCTACCAACCATGCTTGTATTTGTAAATATTGAATACCGATCGCGAGACCTGGTACCCCATCTCAGTTTCTAATATTGAAATTCACTTTGAATACTAATTAGAGCCCACGGGTGTTTAATCGCCATGGACGTCGATTGATTGAGGCAGTGTAAAGCATATATAATGTCGTTACGTTTGATTTGATTGATGCTGATAGTCTGTTATTATGGGTGGAGATACATGTTTTGATTGATAATATTTTGTTCTCTACCTGGCTTTGCTCAAGTATTATACCCCCCATAAAACGGCAATCTAGACCGAAGGTTAGAGCGAAACATAACGTGACAATACCTCGGATAAAGTAGAAAATGCACAACCCAACTCTACGTCACGATGAATTATTGTTCAAAGTACCGCAGGTAAATCCTCTCTTTTACGAGACCTTAGGTAGTGCGTTCGACGGAGATTAGAGGTCGCATACACACCAGCATCCCTTTTCTGAATGTGGGATTCCCTCCTTTTTTGCATAGCGGGCAATGACGGCACAACAAAATGTCAGGTCCCTCATACTCGGTTTCTCCTTCTTGCGGGGTTCTGTAAGAATTTGTTTCCTTCGTTCCGTATTTAGGACGACACCTCGAGGCCTGGATTTTCGAAGCCCAGTGACGAAAGCGAGCATCAAAAGCAAATCTATCGAGTAACACATACGTGTTGTACAGTGCACAGTGCATGTATCGTTAAATTTTATTCTGGCGGAACTCTGGCGCTCGTGCGATTTGTCGGATAGAGTCGTGAACGTGGCTATGACCACTGTTTGGGGCCGCCGAGGCGCTCCGGGGGGTGTCCTGAAACCGCTGACTGACCGGAAAGAAAGACCAACCTTTACCAGAGCGTGAAAATTGCACATGTCACAGGCTCATCTACTTGCAGCTGCGAGGAGCGTTTTTTTTACGAGTGTTTTCTCACCACAGCAGGATGCGGTGGTGCACCGGGATTCTTCGCACAGGATGGAAGAACCATCCGCAATGGGAACGTAGTTCGCGGGGCACGCGTGGGATGAGCAGAACAGTTCGCAGCAATTGCTGGTGGTGCACCCAGTCGTATCGCACCGACGATCTTCGGCGTCGGAGATCGGTGTGTAGCCGCCGGGGCATGCGTAGTACGAGCAGAATGTCTCGCAGCAATGGGAGACCCCGCACGGGTCGTCTTCACACTCCAGGTTCATGGTGTCGGCGATCGGCGTGTAACCGCTCGGGCAGTCGATGGAGTTGCACAGACCCGCCTGCCGCAACGTTGAATTATTGGCGCCAGGGGGGGGTACAGATATGATCTTCTGCTCATTTTACAAAAGATATTTCATTATTTACCACGCATCCCTTTCGGGAGAGCGTACCCTTCCTACCCCTAGCATGGACAACTTCGATATTTGGCCGCCCACTATGGTTGAGACATATTCTACATAACGTTTGGGTCATCATTACCCGCCTCCCTGATTAATAACTCGTAACCACAACATCTATTTTGGAAAAGCGATCGGTATCCCGCGAGAAGCTCATTGCACCATTCTTCTCCATGTCTCAATCGTCTACGTTTGGCATCTCCCTCAATACATCCCATTTCTCCATTCTTAATTCACACTTTCTCACACTGTGAAATCTACTCTCTAAACTTCGCCACACGGGCAAATCCGTGCATATTTTCCCTGCTCCTCGCCACCACCGGTATACACTTTTTTCATTTGGTAGGCCAGCCCAAGTCCTCTACACGAAATTGCAGTTTCAGCGTTTTCGCGACCTCCACGAGGCCATAAAATGAGCTTCACGTCTATATATCCTCTCTTGACCTCTCATACATGTACAAACGTTTCCTGTCTCCCACCCTTGGCTGTATCGCTAGTCTCGTGTTTCCTTATATCGTCCCTTGTTTCTCTGGGTTCTACTGATGAACCCTTTCCATGGAATGTATGTATGTCTCCTCGGTTTCCTCCCATTTTCTTTCTCAATTTTTCGACGTCATTATCCACCTTTTCTCCGACATACCCCTCTGCCAATCTCCCCGTTCCGCTCCATCACATATGGCGCAAACTACTTTTTTTTCAGCGTGCTTCTCACATTATATTGTTTTTCAAAACTTCCCCAGACGCGTCCCACGGTCGCGGGTGTGCGTTTAAGTTTATGGCCGATTGAGGTTACAAAGTGAGCAACTACCGAAGAATGCGATGTTCTTGGTTCACGACTAGCACATAAAAATGTCGGTCAGGTTGCGCGAACTAAACCTCTCCGAAGACATCCTCCCTTGGGACGGGATGCTGAGCTCTTCAATGTGAGGAACTCAGACAATAACACTTTGACCCTTGCAAACGTTTTCCCGCGTCTGCTGTTTGGAAGAGGGGATACATTCTCAGGGTTACTCCAAACACTTCTGTTTCGCTCGCTGTATTTGAGCACTTTAGTGCTTGTTGGGCGTGATGATATATGTAGTACCGTTGGTTCACGGACATCGCGACCTCGTCCCATGCATTCCCGGGGTATTCTATTACGGGGGTCCATAGTTGATAGGACCTAAGGTATACAGAAAAGCCTATACATTTGACTATTTTTACTAACAAAATTTGGTCCTATCTACTATGGTCCCCCGGATTAGCCTGCTTTTACAACCATCGAGATGAGTTCATATTTCGTCCCCCGTGTCAAGGTGCGGGTGTGTAAAGATCGGGTCCGTTTTTTTCTGCGCGTGTTTCGTTTACCGCTTTCTTTGTTTCGCGATGTGCACATCCCAAGATAAAGCGTTAGAGATGCCTACGGCAAGATATACGTGTGTTGATCTACGAGCGGTAATTATTTTTCGCCCAAATTCCGTGTCCGTGTTACAGGGATCTCCGTGGTTGTGTTCACCGTCTCAGTTTGACGATTGCTGTCAATCTCCTCTTTCTTGCATACTTACAGGGCCTTTCACATTTATTCTGCAATCCGTCGGGTGTTTCCAGACATCCCCGGCAAACAACCCGCAAAACATCATTTGCGACACAGTGTCTTTCTCCGCTTTGAACCCTCCTGTCCAGCGACTGTGACTGGTACTTTATATCATGGGTCAGGTTGAATGCCGGTACAATACGCACGGATTACACCCAGCCATGTGAGCTAGATCTTTGCCGGGTGACACATTAATCCCCTACTGAAAAAACCACATGGTTCGATAAGGATCGGAGATCTGGCCGATGTGGAAATCCTATCTTGATCGTCCAAACGTAAGTTACCTTGGTCCATTCCAATGCAGGCCACACCAAGTCCTACTATCGCGCTATATTGAATAAAAAGATTACAAAGGAAGCAGGCAAGTCATGCCCTTGTAAAAAAAAACAAAAATGAGAGTTCGTGTCCGTCAAGGGAGGGGAAGTGTGCATGACGGTCAAATAGTGTAGTAGGGTCAAATGTCCCGCATTCAAACCTTCTGGTGGTGACGGCTGGTACGATAGGGCTACCGCAGCACCGACATGTTTCTTGGTGCTCGTTGCTTGAGGTGATCTGCAGCATTTACAGGTCCAAACCTAGTTATAAGTCAAGACTCGTCCCACGCTAGGGGTTGCACAGTTCTGCTCAACATGGTTTGGAGTAGTTTGTCTGGAGCAGTTAGGCTCCTCTGGTGAGCAACCGACGGTCAGTATAATCATATTGCTTTCGGATTTGTGTTCTAGGTGTACGTAGCGCATCGAAAACCTTGGTCGGAGATTGCGCGAACACACTCGTGCGGAGATCAAGTTTCTGGTGACATTTTGAGGTCCTCCCCCGCGAGCACCTCCCAGAATAGATAGCACCTCCCCCACCGTTTAAACGAGTTATAACCCTTCTCAAGTACTAATTGTAGTGCACTACTTACTGAATATACACCTAAACACGACTCTACAGTGGCAATTCCTAATATGTTGACCCCACCACAGGGGTGAGGCCAGTCTGAACGAGGTCACATGCCAAAGGCAACCTTATGAGCTAGGTGTGAAACCATCAAGAAATACGTCTACTATGGGGGGGTCGCAAGTTTCTTAGGACCAAATACTGTAAGTAAAAATAGGGAAGTATAAAGGTGTTTGGGTGTTAATGCGGGTACTATTTACGATGATCCCCCGAAGTAGTGAAGCTCGCATCGGGTCCAAATATATCTCTGATATCTCCCCAGATACATTGGTGGCGGAGCCCGGTCCGTCTGGCAGAACACTGTCGGAGCCCGACGCGCAATCCCTATCGTACCGAACCGCCTTCCGGCAATGGCTTGCCGTCTTGGTCGAGGTAAATCAGGAGGGAGTGTTTCCTGCCTGTGTTGAGCGGTGAACAGTGTCGTCTCGTGACTAGAGGTGGGCACCTTAGGGGAAAATATATACCCAAAATTGTACAACGAGGCATTTGTCTGATAACGAAAACGGAATAAAACCGTTTTATCTTTAACTCAGCTTCAACCGATTTTCCGAAGACCGGTTCAAACCGCATGTTAAAGTGAAACGCCTCCATATCATTGAATCAAATGTCAAAAAGTTGCGTTCAATGCGTGATGTGTACTTGGAGTCCGAGCTACTGGTGGCGTGCGACCATGTAAAGAGGTGGTGTGGCACTCATTGCCGTAACAAAAGCATGTACCGGTAATCGTGCGGGGTGACGTGATTGCACGGAATAAAAACCAGGCCTTGCTTACCTATATATGTACTGAAGTATGCAGTAGCATAGTACCGAACACCTGCCGCCTGGTAGTATGTCATGTATTTGTGTAGGGCTTCAAATACAAGACTACTACGTACGGTATGCTGCTCTGGAATTTACGCAAGGAGGACGTGCAGCAGGCTTGACGAACTCAATTGTATACCTGATACATACATATAAGGTGTTGCTGGTATATAATAGTGGTACCCTTATTGGCAGGGTTTTACACAACAAGTCGGCATGGACTGTAGTTATGAATCACAAGAGACAATAAAGAGAACAGGAAATTAAAAAGGTCTGGCGATGATGCACTGCGTGGGACTAGAAGAAACAACCGCTGGTGAGAACTTCATCGCTTAGTTCTCGTTCGACATTGCTTCGATACCTTCCCCCCGAAAAACATTGGAACACCGAAGAGCAGTCACCTGTTCGCGTGTAGTGACAAATCGAAACTCCCACCCTTACAGTAGTTACTACAGGGAGCCGATTTGGACATTTTTAAATCTGTAAACGCCACCGGAACAAATGGCGGGGGACGTTAAGTATGACAGCCCCGTAGCTGACAACGCCCACACCCAACACCCTAAGAAGCTACGCCACCTGAAAAACCAGCAGCACCCACACATTACCTATCCTGACATCCAGGTCAAGGCTTATGGTCGGCGTGCAAATATGTTGAAAAAATATGAAACAGCAGTGTCACAATTTCACGATGAATGAGTACAATTCCACCCGAAACAAAAGCTGACAACCAGCTTCTGTCACGCTTTATCGCTGGCACGCACTGCCAAGGGGTGGAGCAAGATAGCCAGCCAACCAGAGGAATTTAGAGTTGCAGCAGTTTTCAGAACGAAAGTCACACGACAGTGACTATCTCTCTGTTTCGTAGCCTGTGTTGCGGCGGAGGAACGTGGGAGCAACCAAAAGTACGACGAGTCGAGGCATGCAGCCACGAGTCGTTGGGCGCAACGTAGAGGCGGATTACTCTGTGGGTGAGGGATGGGTGTTTCATTCAGCAGATGGTTTCAGCCTGCTGAATACAAAACGCCTGACAGAGATATACAGCGCATGCAGTGCGTGGACCCGCACCGAGTGGGTGTCTTTAGGCGCTACTCAGGCAAGGAAGATAATACGTGCAAAATCTAAAAAGGGATCTAAAGGACTAAAAACTAAAGGATTAACAGCTAAACCGACTGCTTGCTCGCATAAACGCACCATTCAGCATGATAACGGGCATAATCGAGTATCTACATTGCTCACAATCGGGGTTTTTGGTCATCGTTTGCTTCGCTCTCGCCTATGCGAAGCCCTGGAGCCACTGGGACGGCCGAAGGGTCCAGCGTACGATCTGAGGAGGCGAGTCAGGTGAGCGTTGACAGCTCACCCCGGGGAGCTTGCCGTAACATGATAAACCCGGAGATCACAGGAACACCAGCTGCTCGAGGCATGGTGTCCGCAAAAACAAAATGAGGGGTTCCGCGAACTGGTGGAATCGTATGCTGTTCTGTAATGTTTGTTTTGCGGGCTTGATGTAATCTGATAATGCGATTGGTTCTGTAAAGCTTGGGCCTGGCGAACTGGTGGAATCTGATGAACATTTGTAAGTCGTCGTACGCAGCTGGAAGCCACTGTGGCACTAGACAAGCCGCGGGATGAGCGCTTCTCGAGGGTAGTGCTCAGGGTGACGGTGAGCACTAACGAGCCGGCAAGGAGCTTTTAATATACTCCTTGGGTCATACTGCTTGCCACATCTAGTGACGACCTATAGCTGGTATACTATTATGTCGTATAAAATGAAAACCCACCACGTTGAAAAAATCTAAATGAACTTGAAGATTAAGCTCATCGCGGATCGGTCACAGACGGTGTTGTAAGAGGCTGCATAAGAGGTTGCATATACGCATAGGAAGTGTGGTTGGGCAGTACGAACGAAGCCAGACAGACAGCTGGTAAATGGACTGTCAGCCGTGTGGCGCTGCCATTCGCGTCTATGAAGCAGATAACCGGTGACAACGAGACATTGAGTTATGCCACGTGAACAGGACCAAATCTGCAATATTCAGAGATATCAGCAGTAATATGGGATGAAGTATCGTCTTGATCCCGTTCGTATGGTACTGGGATGCGATGATGTAACAGCCGCAAAGCCACCTAAACCACGGGATAGTGTTGGGCACCATGGGAATATCGTGTGACAAGATAAGAGGTACCTGGTATAACGCAGCTTTTTATCAAAGATATTGGTGACTGTTGAGGGTTCTCAAATGAGAAACTACGGTTCGATTGATTGACGGATTTTGTACCAACAACAATTTAGGACGTACTGCGGTGATAGTGAACATATATATGTGTTTTTATACTGGAGAACAGATTAGCGACCCACGATACTTTTACAGTAGTACATGTACTGCTGCACACATACTGCAGCTGTCGTTGTCGCGTATACCGAAATTGAGGATACGGCGCGCGCATGTGCATGCTTGCTCGTCAATACCATGCACAGACATACGAGCCGGCTCAAGAGGCCAACCAGGTGCCCTTCATAGGTCACACAGATCTCTTTGTCGCGTCTGATATTGGAGCACCCAGGCCCAATACTCGTGGAAAACAGATGTCAGATACATGCACACTGCTACAGGGCAGGGTATGATCCTCTGCCACCCACTGCCCGCCTTTCACGACGGCACCCAACCTCACGTCGTCTGCGCTAACGTGGCAAATCGTTTGCCGCAGCGACGGCGCTAAACCTCACGCCGTCCAAGCCAAAATGACAGCCGTTCGCCACAGCGACGACATAACACTACCCCACGTCTGCTGGGAGAACGTGGTACAGCGTTCGGAATAGAAATTGGGTGAAGCACAATGTCACGGCACCGGGTACGATCTTATGCCTGCCTTTGCTATGACGGCGGCACACAATATCACGTTTAGCGTGGCTTGGTACCGGTGAGCACGTGCCTCAATACCGGCCGATAGCATAACGAACGAGCCTGTCCCGGCCAGACAGAAACGTCCAACACACGCAAGTGATTGAGGACAAAGAGAGGGTCTCGCCAGTTACACACGAACTCCGAGCGGGTCATCGAGTGTACTGTGGCCTTGAGTCAATCAAGCATTGCTAGGCGGTCATCCGCAGCACTGGAGGTGAGTGCGGTGTTGTGGTCGGTGAACTACTTTAGACCATATGCCCGGGGAAGGGAGTTTCCCGTCGTTAACTCGGCTGTTCGAAGGTCAAGAGACTTTCCTCCATGCGGCGCAGAAGCAATCTGCGATTCATCGAATGCACCACGGACCTATAGTGGCGTCCCCGGTGGCTTGGTAGGCGGTCCGCGCGCCTATCAAGATCAATTTCGTGGGTTCCAATCTCACTGAGTGCATAATCGCAGGGACGTTTTCTTGCATAAACAAATGGTAAGCGGAAAGCGCGAGAGCGTGAGTTAGCTACATTCGATGAAAATCGACAAGCAGTAGGAATGCTGAACCCTACGCAGGATAAAAATGAAGGCATGTACCGGGGGGGAGAAGGGAGGACACCTGTGACCACTGCTTGTCCAGAAGATCGTCGAGGTTGAAACCTCCTACAAGTGGGCTGGAAAGTAAAAGTGATGATTAAAAAAAAAAAAACAAAACAAAAATGGTCACCCTGAGCTCGTCACCTGCTCCCGAATACCCGGTCAAGGCTGGCGTGTTCTGCTTCGAGGTGATAAGTTCAGGGAGGCTTTTCTAGACGATGCACCTTGTTGTCAAACGTACTGAGGTCCGGAGGGACTAGCATCGGAGGGACTTATCCTTGCGGAGCTTGTCGCAGACGAAGGGGTTGCACCGGCAACAGAGAGTGATACAGGAGTTAGAGACAAACTCTTTGTGTACACATCAAGTGCCACCTGTTATGCATGCATACGACCTGTAAACGCGCTCGAAACCAGATAATCGACCGCGTTGTGACCCCCAAAACATGCCTGATCAATCAACGTCAATGGTTGTTAAGACGACTGGCATTACGGAAACTTGTGACATTCTTGGTGTTGCCGAGTCACTACTGCCGTGGCTGTGGACTATCTCCAAGGGCGGCGAGACGGTACGAGGGGCCCGTAAGTCCACCCTCTGCCCTATCAACCCAAGTAATCGATACAGTGCAGAATTCGCGTCTGTTAGAGGGAGATCATGGAAGAGGTTCTTCCATGGTGGAGTGCTATCACGGGAACACGAATATTCTTAGTCGGGCCTGTGGGTCAGGTGAACAGGCAAGGATGAAGAGGCATGGTACTTGCAATACCACGAAGGTATACACCGGCAGACTCTTAATAACGAGGACTCAAAGCTAGCTACATCGAAGGCAATGATACCGGAGTTGTTCGCCTTGGTTCGCAACACGTTTGGTGGTCCGGGCGTGGCATGCAGAACGTTTCTGACCCAGGGTATGTGTAAGTAAGTAGCCTACGCTAGCCAGGGACGTAAAGTATGTGCTCTTATAAAAGCGCAGGAGTAGCAAATGGTTAACTGAGGTATGAATTTTCTCTCGCGACGTAGATACTTGCTAGGCAGAAGTCCACTTGTTCGAGGGTGCTACTGTTGTTGACGCTACTTACTGTCCATTGCGTGGCTTTTCAGATAGAAAAAGGGCTAACAACAGCAGGAGATACCAGGCATGCTTACACCATTAGACGCTGATCACTCAACCCGAACTCTAACTCTATCCCGAACGCTATAGGGTGACCTATGTGCTTCGATGCAAAAAACGGTACCGCGGGTTGTGTGGGTCTGGAGACGTCTGTAGTATCACTGTTGTTGTAGTCTTGTTTCGCCCTGGCGTAGAAGGGTAGGTTGTCTGTCGCCCTTTGTTGTCGTGGACCGTTTACCTCTTTTGCAGCAGTCGGCCTTTTATTATTTAGAAATAACTATTCTGACTATTTCGAGTCTGCCCATTAATAGGTCAGCATTGTTCTTTGAATAACTAAATTATACAACTTCAGTCGGCCTGTCGGCAGTTATCACCATCGTGTCAGTGGTAGGTACCAGCGAATCTTGGCCGGTTATCTGTGATCGCGACGACAGCAGCTACTTGTAGTGGTGGTTGTGTGGTGCTGCCTGTCTCTCTCTTTCTGCAGTCGTTCATGCATCTATCTGCTGGCGGCCAAAACTCTCGCAGGCAAAGCTTAGCAGCAGAAGCAGCAGCAGCTGGCCGCAAAAGAAAATCTCCCCAGTCAGCGGCAGGCGGCAGCTAAGATACTCCTCAGAGAAGCTGCTGCTCAGGAGGAGCTGCTGCTCAGGAGGAGCTAGCTACTTGTTGTGGTGGTGGTGGTGCGTCTGTCACTTATAAGCCGTCGCAACAACCTGATGAAGCATACCAGGTATGTAGGTATTATGTTGATCGCGGCGGCCAAAGCTCTCGGCGGCCAAAACTCTCGGCGGTCAAAGCTCAGCAGCTACTTCTGAAGCACCAGCAAGCAGCTAGTTGCAGAAAGTGTTCCCCACAGTCAGCGGCGGGCAGCAGCTGCAAAAGTTCAAAGCCTTCGGCGGCCAAAGCTCTTACCAGTAGCTGCTGCTACTGCTGCCGTCTCGTGACTCCTGAATCGTGACATCGCAATTTTTCGAGCGTTATTACAACAGCATCATGTACAGACCATTTATTTAGGCATGCTGTCCGTCGCGGTGAATAATAACACGTAGATACGGGTATCCTGGGCGCATTAGTTTGTCTCAACTGCTGTTCCTTTTTGTCGGGTCCATTTCTGTGTTATATACCGATGCGGGTGCGCGCCCTGTGGGTCGCTGTATGCTGCTCATCGCGTTGATGCATTGCCCAATATAATCGGCAATAGCAGAGGAGTGGAAAAGACGATAGATATATGTTGTTGTACTAATAGCATCTGGTACAATAGTTAGTTGTGTGATCGCCCTCGCTCCTCCTTCGCCCCCTCCTCCTTTTCCTCCTCCTACTACTTAGGGGGGCGGGACCAGTCAGCGATTCTTGGCCTGTAGGAAACACAAACATATTTGCAGAATGTCTAGAGAAGCGACCATGCTCTCATCTACAGGGTAGGTGAAATCTAGCGTGTCTTACCTGAAGAATACGACCCCCGCGGAGACTGCGGCCACCGGCCATCGCAGTTGTATCTGATCGACACAAGACGTGACACAGAATGATCGAGGTTAGTGGATGTTTTGAAAAGGCACTGGTTGGGGACCAAGGTTATGACGGCAATTCCAACGTAGGGCTTAATCGTCAGCGAATGAAACCCCTAAACACAATACAGACGCTTAGTTTCTTACGCAAAGCATGAATTTGAACGAAACCACTCGCTTCATCTAAAAACGTTGGGATGCGCTACGTTTAGGAGTAGTCCTCAAACATAACAGCTACGTAACAAACAGAGTGTAACATGATATTAACGGCTACCATTGCTCAACTGTGTGTGCGCAACTCCTCTAAGGATTGAAGAAAAAATAACCCATCCCCTCCAATGGGGTGAGACCAATACGGGGGACCATAGTGGATAGGACCTACGGTACACACAAAAAACGATATACTTCCCTATTTTTTCTGACAGCATTTGGTTCTATTTACTATGGTTCCCCGCAATAGAGCAACCAAACGCAAAGCCATCAGGGAATCGACCATGCCCGCCCACCGATGACGGACGTCCTGAGAGTAGACTAACGAAACGGTACGGGGGTCGCTTTCAAGTCCCTTTATTTTCAGCCGTATAAGGGACACTTCGCCGAGTGACCACCGCCTTCTCCTTTGTTGGCAGCCGCTAAGTTTTTATTATATCTGTTGCCGCGATAAGCTCACCCTTGGGATTTTTATATGAGTTCACGACATCTGCACTTGTTTGGCACCTCCGGGTTTGAGTGGGTTGCGGACGCTTTCGCGCAAGTTGCGTATTGTCGGTAGTTAAAATGTTGGCCCTGTATCCCACCCACCATAGCACCAGCCCGATGTGAGTCTCTCACACGCTCCGTGTTCATTCTGGACAGCGCTCGATTTCGCGGTTGGCGAAAGCTATATAATGTAGCTTGTGGGCAAGACACCGTGTCTAGCAGGCCATTTCGACCACGTTCACAACAGGATTCTGCATACTAACGTTTCTGGGGAGTAGGGTTGGCCAAACAACCGAGTACTTACTCCTGTTCTTCCACGGTGAGGGCTACTTGACCTCAGGTTAAATCGCTCCACTTTACTGACCGCACTCATGAATCTCCTGTACGTCGCGTGCTCTCGGCGACATTCCATCGGGTACGTGGTGGTGCAGTGACGACAGGGCTGGTATCTCAGCAAAAACCCCAAACCATTCTATTCACAAATCGACGAATTTTGTTTTCTTCTCTTAGTATTATACGCTACTGAAAGAAATTTATTTCAGCCATGATAAGGCTTGCGGTATTCTGTGATATCGCCGCCCAGTACTAGCTGGTAAATGCACCTATAAATGATATAGAGATTGGCCTACATTGCGGGGTCGAATACGCTTGGCAGTAAATTCTTTGCTAAAACCAAAAAAACTCGGCCTGAAGGTCTTGGCTTCCCAACTTCTCAACATGTCGAGTACTGTGATTAATGCCGAAAAGAGCAAAGGGGCGCGCTCGACCTCTCTGACCTGTTTCTACGTACACTATAACCTCTAACCATTATACTGCACTGCAGTACGAGTATTACTAAACAGTACAGAGGACGGAGACCAATAATTGCGAGGGTTCTGCTTATTGTGATGCATTTGTAAGACATATTGTTCACAGTCGCGCAAATGTCTGGTGTATTCTTACTGGCAGATTACTGTGCATTATGTAGCTGGAAGTTGTCCAAGGGGCATATATATGCGGTGCGTTTTGTGTATTCCCGAATGGGTTGCATCAAAATAAATTTGGACGATTTTCTGGGGTCACGGGGAACAGAGATGAGAACCCCCTTGACCTCAGTATAAAAATCTCCTTTTGCTTACCTCACAACTACAAGTACACTACTGGACAAAAATACAAGAATTCACAACACCATCTCTTCTTTTGCTCCCTCGCCTCATGGCAAGGTTGAGCGGCGCGTCACCCGGCGCACGAGTTGTCCGCTTAAGCTAGCGTGATAACTGGGTTCACCGGGAAACCCGACCATCCTCGACCTCCACCTGCTTACACTAGCGAGACCTAGAAGTCAGGATGGCTCGTGCCAGAGGGTGAGCGTTAGCGATGGACTGCTACTGGACACCGTGATGAGGGAGACCCGATCAGGGGTTGAAAACGAAATGCGTTTGGAGTTGGCTGCTGACGCCGTAGACATTCCTTGGATAAAAGCCATACTCGCGAAGCTAAAATGGCGCTATGGGCTGACCAACGAAGAGAAGGCCGCCGTCGGGGTAGGGTATTGGACTGCCGAAGAATATCAGGATCTCGAGGCTATGGCGGAATACGATAAACAGCACCAGCAGTACCGCCAGCATCAACAGTACCACCAGCATCAGCAGTACAGTGACCACTACTACTCAGAGCATCACTACCAAAAGCACCAGCAGGAGCAGCGTTCCCAAGAGTACCACCTGCAACAGCAGTACAGCGACCACTACTACCCGCAGGGCCACTTCCAGCAACAGCAGCAGCAGCAGCAGAAGCAGAAGCAACAACATGTCATTCAGCGAGACCCGGCCGACGTTAGTTACCTACAGCAAGTAGAAGTTAGAGCGGATAGGAAAGACGCAGCAGTCCAGGAGAGCAACGCCCCACTATCAAGCAAAACACCCTTGACTCCGATTTCGTCGAGCGAAAAATCGGGCGCAGGGTATGCAGTGGATTTGTTTGTCTGCGTTCCCGACGCTGTGTGTGCAAGACCGCAAAGCAATCGAAGACCAAGACCGTGAAGCAATTGAAGACTACGTCATGAAGGCGATACGTGAAGCCCGAGAAGAACAGCGCTCAGCGGCAAGGGAACATGCGACCGCGACCCCAGAAGAGGAATACGGCACGAAGGAGGGTGCGCAAGCCCAGGGCAAGGAGCCCAGGAGCAGCAAGACCCCATCCTAAGCCAACCCACTGCAGGTCCCGACGGCATTCCGCCCGCACCACTTTACTTCTAGCACACAGGCAGTTTCGCATCAGCCATACTAGTAGCCTGCCAGCTGAGAGAGAGGGAATGCAAGGTTGGGAGGACAAGGATTTGGGCCCTCGGGGGTTGACGGTGGGCAAAATCCCCGACGTCGGACTGATGGAGGGACACAGCCAGCCGCAGCAGCACCAACGACGTCAGGAGGAGACACTATTAATAGCTTCGACATCTCCGGCGCCATGGCCGTCCCCATCGCCCAATGAGCGCTAGGACGAGCAAGGTGTGAGCGGGTTTCGTTTGTTCAGCAGCTTCGTGGGCTGGGGGACGGAGCCGGGATGTAGGCATCTTACGCGGCCGAGGAGGACGCGAGGACGCGAGAAGGACCAGGTCACCGCCTACAAGTTAGAGTAAAGAATGTATTCTCCATTTTCTCTGATTCGATTTTCACATTGAGAGGATTTCTGGTTGAATGGTCTACGAGCAACTGCTGTTGTCTTCATACTAAATCGTCCTTTCTACTCAGCTTCATCAGTACACCCAATGTCCGTTCTGATTCCTTATCCTAGAGAGATACTCATTCCATCGTCAGACTGTGAGACAGAGGAAAACCAAAATAAAAAAAATGTGAAAAAAAAATCGCAAATTCAAGCGTCAAGCAAGTGCAATGCCAGCGTACCGGGTACGAGAACGAAACAACACAAGCAGACCAAAAAAAAGAGCAAAAAGACAATACAGCCAAGAAACAACAACTTGAAATGAAAACAAAATACACACAACGCAAGGACTTCAGAAAGGCTCAATTCATTTTTGGTCTCACTATATATATATATACACATATATATATTTTTTTTGGTCTTCCTCTGTCTCACAGTCTGTGACGACGGAATCAGTATCTCTCCAGGATGAGGAATCAGGACACACACTGGGTGTACTGATGGAGCTGAGTAGAAAGGACGATTTAATCTGAAGACAAGCAACAACAACGACAACAACAACAACAACAACAACAACAACAACAACAACAACAACAACAACTATAAATAATATATTAATAATATTTGTATGATAGTAGTCTACTGCATCGAATGTACCACGTAGGTGTAGTATTACTTGTTCTGTCTGGTACCAGGTAGGGTGTTCTGGTACCACACGAATATGTAAACTTTGATTGGTTGACTTATTTTAGTTTTTTCCTGAAATTTCATGTTGTGATTGGCCATGTTTTTTTTTTTTTTTTTTTTCATCACTTTTATTTTCCAGCCCACTCGTAGGAGGTTTTACCCTCGACGATCTTCTGGACAAGCCGTGGTCACAGGTGTCGTCCCTTCTCCCCCCCGGTACGTGCCTTTAGTTTTTATCGCGCGTAGGGTTCAGCATTCCCACTGCTCGTCGATTTTCATCGAATGTGCAGCTAACTCACGCTCGCGCGCTTTCCGCTAATCAATTTTATGCAAGAAAAAGTCCCTATGAGCATGCACTCGGTGAGACTCGAACTCACGAAATTGATCTTGGTAGGCTCGCGGACCACCTACCAAGCCACCGGGGACGTGGAAGATTGTAAATTAGAATCCCTGTTTGCGTAAACATCACAATGTCATGAACAGGAATTTTTTTTTGCAGTGATCGCGATATTACTCATTTTGGTGTTTTTGGGAAAATGCCAAATTAAGGTATACCTGATCCGTTAGAGACAAAATCAGGTACATGCTAGACCAAGTAAAAAACGCACGCTACGAGCGGTGTGATGTCCATGATAATCAGGTAAAAAAAGAATGCGCCTAAAGCACTACGTAAGGGTGCCACATGGCTTCCAAAATCTGAATCCTTAATTTTGCTTCAGGGTGTAGGTACCACGAGCTCCACTTGGTCCTGCAGAGAGTCACTATCATTATGCTTTGTTTGTTATGCTACGGCGGGAGTGCAAGAGTATTTACTCTGGCGCCCCCCCGCACCCCCCCCCCCCCCCCCCCCCCCCCCCCCGTTGACAACTTTGAAGCTTCCAGACCGTCCTCGCGGAACCGCCTGCTCGGCACGACTGGCGCCCCCCCCCCCCCGTTGACAACTTTGAAGCTTCCAGACCGTCCTCGCGGAACCGCCTGCTCGGCACGAAATTATCTTGCCGTACCAAACCTGAGACCACCTCGACGCGCGGTGGTGCAGACAAAATGCCGTATGGCCTTGGTGCTCTAAAGACTGCTGTGAACATAGAAAACAACAGAGTACACACAACAACTAACTGTCAAGAAGCACATGGCACACCCCAAAGAAGTGAAACCAGCGTACGCATGTATGCATAAATATACGTACTTTTAGGTACGACGTACGCGTACAGAGTTTATACGTTAATACAGAAGAATTTCAACCGAGGGAGGGCAGACGCATACGGAGAGAAAATACAGTGTACGTATAGCCTCTCTGATTGGTTCAAAGATGGCCAAAATCAGTTGCAAGCTAGACTGAGTAAACAAATCGGGTATACCTTGCCTTTGTCGAGCCAAAACCAGTTACGATGTCAGCCTGGCCAATAGAAGGGCTCCAGGGGTGTGTGTTCGAGCTAAAACCAGTTACGATGTCATCCTGGCCAACAGAAGGGCTCCAGGGGTGTGTTTTGTACTTGTTTTTAGAGTGTAACTGATGTTGGCCGAAAAGTGGCCAGGTGTACCTGATTTTGGCTCAAACCCTTTTTTTTTGTTGTTCGATCTACCTATGGATGAACCTGGTATGTTATACGTACGTACTATCGCTGGATGGAGTTCGCGTAGATTTTTCCAGTTAAACCTCCGTACAACGGCACCTAGTATATTTTTCATGATACCTTTACTGGTTTTGGAGTTGGTACAAACTGTACAAGCAAGAGCTTGCATTTCGAGTAGGGAGGAAAGACATCAGCAGCATTTGTTGTTGTTGTTTTTGTTGTTGTTTTCTTCACACCAAACCGTTCTTTCTACCCGTCGACATCCAGCCCAACAAGTGTCCGTGCCGACTCTTTCATCCTAGAGAGATACACGATACGTGGTCCCAACGCTACGTCACAGAGATCCTACGTTGCCACGTACCAGGTATGCAGTAAGCAGAGTGCGCAATGGAATGACATTTCATCATACTGGATACGACAGGCACGACACATACACATTCCATGAAATAGAGAAACGAAACAAAATAAAGAATAAAAAAGTGAAAAGACAAAAGAAGACAAATCGAAAGAGAAAGAGAAACAAGAAAAAAAAAATATGACAAACCAACCGTCAAGCCAACCCACGGTAGGGGTGGGTGGTGCTCCCCCCGTACGGGATGTGGCAGACACTTGAAAAGATCGAGCTGGAAAAAACGGAAAAACAAGGAAAACACCACTGTTAGTACTCGTCGTGAATAGAGTAACACTAAGCACCAAGGAGAAATAACAGGCAAACCAAAGCACAAAACAATCTCCAGGTAGCGGCAGCAGTTTATGGTTAGAGTAGCACAGCCAGGTTCTCCCTCCTATAGTCCGCCTGGTACCTTGCTACCCTGTCTGCCGTCTCCGTCCAGCCTTCGTCAACTATGCCCGGCCTCTCGGCGTCAGACAATACGAAACAAGCAAAGCAGGCTCGTCATCCGCCCACCACGCCACACGACTCCTTCAACATGGCTTATCAATCGAAGAAAGCAAGAGAAATATATGCAATGAAATCACAGAGGATCAGCGCATGAAAATATCTAAAATCATGTGTACCTGGCCACTTTTCGGCCAAAATCAGTTACGTTCTAAAAACAAGTACAAAACACACCCCTGGAGCCCTTCTGTTGGCCAGGCTGACATCGAAACTGATTTTGACACGAAAAAGCCAAGGTATACCTGATTGTTTTTACTCTGTCTAGCTTTCAACTGATATTGGCCATCTTTGAACCAATCAGAGAGGCTATACGTACACTGCTGTGTCTTTTCTCTCCGTATGCGTCTGCCCTCCCTCAGCTGAAATTCTTCTGTATTGACGTATAAACTCTGTACTCGTACGTCGTACCTAACAGTACGCATGCATGTATACACATGCGTACATGCGTACGCTGGTTTCACTTCTTTGGGGTGTGCGATGTGTAGTTGTTGTGTGTACTTTGTTGTTCTCTATGGTCACAGCAGTCTTTTACAGCACCATGGCCACACCGCATTTCGTGTGCACCACCGCGCGCCGAGATTTTCTCAAGTTTTACGTACGGCAAGATACTTTCGTGCCGAGCAGGCGGTTCCGGGAGGACGGTCTGGAAGGTTTAAAGCTGTCAACGGGGGGGGGGCGCCAGAGTAAAAACTCTTGGCGCTCCCGCCGTGGCATAACAAACGAGGCATATTAATAGTGACTCGCTGCAGGGCCAGGTGGAGCCCGTGGTACCTACACCCTGAGAACAAAATTATTCAGATTTTGGAAGCCATGTGGCACGCTTAGTGCTTTAGGCGTATTCTTTTTTTACCGGATTGTCATGCATGGACATCAGACCGCCTGTAGCGCTCGTTTTTTACTTGGTTCAGCATGTACCTGATTTTGTCTCGAACGGATCAGGTATACCTGATTTTATCATTTGCCCAATATAGATATGTTTTTTTTTTTTTTTTTTTTTTTTTTTTTTTTTATCATCACTTTTACTTTCCAGCCCACTCGTAGGAGGTTTTACCCTCGACGATCTTCTGGACAAGCCGTGGTCACAGGTGTCGTCCCTTCTCTCCCCCGGTACGTGCCTTTAGTTTTTATCGCGCACAGGGTTCAGCATTGTATACATACCACTTAAAGGATGGCAATATATGACATAATACTATTAATAATAATACTGCTGTATTAGGGCCGTTCTAATCGATGTCTTTTTTTTCCAAATTTTCCAAATATTGGAAATCTGTATAAAGATACGGAGGCGTTCTGTCGTAATTTTGGAAATTCTTCAGCCCCTGAAAAATCACGAAGTGTTCCCGTTCCAAATTTTGGAAAACCAATCACACCTTTCACGATTTTCACGATATTCGAGGCAGTGTTCCAACCCGCGCCGTCGCTCGACGCTGGGACAAGCGGGTAGCTTGAGACGTTGTCCAGGGAGGTCACATATTATGGAAGGTGGAAGGAAGCGGTCCGGGTCTCCGGAGGACTCGTCATTGAGTCGTACGAGACAACGATTCAACCCCTAAAATTTTCCAGAAGCGAGGCGCAGAAACATGCTGAAGGCGATCCAGCACGACGACGCTGCTGCTCTCGTCGTGCTGGGCATGTTCATGACAGCGGGAGCTACACCACATGTTCCCAAGAGACGATCGCCGATCCATGAGCCGTACCGGCTCTCGTGGGCAGAGCTGAGGGAAGACCTCCGTCGCCGGAAAGCTTTCCGGAGGACTTTTCGGATGCCTGAAGAGAGTTTCGCGAAACTCGCCGACTTGCTCCGCCCAGTCCTTGAAAAAGACGAGCACTATGGACGTGAGCGTGATACGACTGTTTCGTGTGTGTGTTGTGCTTTCCTTGTAGCGGCGCTAGCGCCACTTCTTGCTCACCTCTCAGTTGTCGTCGTTATCGCCGTCTTGGGTCGACTTTCATCTAGCATAGTCTCCGTGTGTAGTAGTTTGGGTGCCTCTGGTATCTTGCACCGCAACTGGTGCTGTATACAATCTGGACGCACTACGAGCACCTTTCACGCCACCTGACACTGTGAAACGTTGTGCGGCAAAGCTAGAAGTCGTGAAACCTGATACACGTAAACGTGGTATGAAACCCCGTTTCTGTATACCAGGTGTGTGTGAGTTGTGTGTAACCTTCGCGCTGTCGCTCGAACCCAGCTGTACTCGTACGACAGCAGCGTTAGAACCCGTACGTGGCTAGCAGCAACAATAATGAACCTGCTCTAGCAGCTTTAGCAGCTGCATGTGCAGCAGCTTTAGAACAGAAATCTAGCTTGCCAATTCAAGAGCAATTGTCCGTGGCAAACCGGGACATGGGACGAGTACTGCTGCTGCAGTGAACGATTTTGAAGCTGGTAAAGGTGTGCATCTTTCTGTTGCTGTTGCTTGATTGAGATCGAAAAACCCACGTAGTATATCTCTACTCCCGGCCCGTCGATCCTCCCAACTGCTGTTGCTGCTGCTGCTGCTGCTGCTGTACTGCTGCTGCTGCTGCTGCTGCATTCACTAAGAGCGAAATCATTGGACAACAGACACGTTGACTCACCGGAAGATACGGTGACAACAGATGCGGCACCGACAGCAGCCATAGCTTCAACTAAGTTCAAACGTGGCGGCATGATGTCCCAAAGAGTTTTTTTCGTTGTGCTTGATCCTGAATAGTATCGAAGTGAAGGGGCAACCATGCCCACACGGTACATGCACGTGGTCCTGAAAATTGACAAATATCTCGAGCTACGACAGCGGAGGCGAGTCCGAAATGTTGCTGACGATGCCCCCGTATTTTTTTAGAGCTCTATATAAATCCCATCCCTTAACGGCTTACAGAGAACTTCAATATTTTAGGGCTGCAGTGACGCATTTGGCACGACCTACTAAAATACCGAATACATTGGTCCCATATCGACCCCGTAGTCCTCAACAGGTCAAGCCGATAAGCAATCCCATGACCTTCTGCAGGTCTTGTTGTTGTTTTCTTCACATTAAACCGTTCTTTCTACGCGTCGACATCCAGCACAACCAGTGTCCGTGCCGATTCTTCAAACCTAGAGAGATACAAGTTCTGTGGTCACAAAGCTACGCCACAGAGATACTACGTTGCCACGTATGTAATGCAATGCCATGTCATCATACTGCGTACGACAGGCACGACATACACATTCCATGACTTAGAGAAACAAAAACGAAACAAAGAGAAAAAACAAAAACAAAAACAAAGACAATTCGAAAGAGAAAAGAAACAAAAAAAAGAAACAAAAATATACCTGGTATATGTATATACTTCAGTATAGCAACAAACCATCGTACCCCAACTACAGAGGGATTTCGCTGGTTGCCCACGCAGGCAAAGTCTTGTTGAAAATCGTCGCGTCGCGCCTCAGCAACTACTGCGAGACCGAGGAATTACTCCCTGAGGAACAGTGCGGCTTCCGCCCCGCACGATCAACGATTGATATGTTGTTCGTCGTGCGCCGGTTGCAAGAGCTTGGAAGACAGAGGAAAATCCCCCTGTACTTGTGCTTCATCGATCTGCAGAAAGCGTACGACTCTGTCGACCGAGAGCTGTTATGGGAAGTACTCACACGTTTTTGGCGTACCAACCAAGATGCTGAGAATTATCCGTAATTTCCACGATGGCATGCGGGCTCGCGTGCGTACGGATGACGGCGAGCACTCGGAATAGTTTGATGTCACGCAGGGGCTGCGGCAAGGCTGTGTGCTGTCACCGTTACTGTTCAACGTATTTTTCGCTGCTGCGTTGCACGTCGTACTAGTACGCTTTAGCCATGACGAAGCAATCGTAAGGGATTTGGTCCAACTTAGTGATGCTGGAGTAGTCGGGACGAAGGAGCAGGAGCCGTTGACGTACGTGCGAAGGGCTGTATGGGGCATGTTGTACGCCGATGACGCAGGGATTGTCTCGAAGTCGGCTGAAGGGCTCGCGAAAATGATGACAGTCATCGTGACTGTCTTCGAAGCAGCAGGCCTTACGGTGTCGGAAAAGAAGACAGAGACTATGCTTCTACAAACGCCAGACCAGAAAACCCTCGCACCACCGCTCGTTATCGAAGCAGCAGGCCAGAGGTATAAGCAGACGGCCCAGTTCTTGTACCTAGGCGGCGTTATCCACGAAAATGCTGACCTCTCGCTCGAAATCGACCGACGGATCCGTCTCATGCGAGCATGCCTCAAACGGTTCGGCCCGGAGCTGTATGATAGGACGACCGCCCCCCTTAGCCTGAAAGTCCGAATGCTGAAGGCCGAGGTGATTGAGACCCTGCTCTACGGGTGTGTGACGTGGACCCTCAGAGCGGAACACTTTGCCAAGCTTCGAACGGCTCACCACCAAGTCCTGTTGCGAGCCATTGGCTTCCAACGCCGACTTCGTACTGACCATGCCACCCTCTCGTACGCGAAGGCCCTCAAGATGACACGTTGCGAGAGCATCGAAACGACCATCCGCAAACGGCGTCTCTTCTTCGCGGGGGGGGTGGCACGGCAAAGCAAGGATCGATTACCCAGCCGGGTGATGTTCGGGACGATTGCTGGTGGGGAGAACCCGAGACCTGGCGGACAGGTTAAGAATTGGCATAGATGCGTAGTCGAAGACCTTAGGGAGTTCCGCGCCACCGAAGGGTCAACGGAACTTGCTCCCTTGGTGTTTGGAGTTGAGACCGCACTGTGGCCCACTGCTGCAAAAAAGGCGGGGAAGTGGTACCGGGGGATCCTGGAAGCAGCCGAACGGTTCATGGTGAGGTGGCACGAGGCTGAGGCTGAGCTGAGCAGGCAGCGCCGCGCATCCGCCGTGGGTGGTGTCCAAGGGAATGGGGGGAGGAGGGGCAACAAGAGGAGTAGCAGAAAACCCGACCAAGGGAATGCGGAGAGGGGGGGGAAGAGGAGTAGCAGGGAAACTGCAGTGGACGAAAGTAGGAAGGAGATGGCAGATAGGGTAGCCAGGTACCGGGCAGACTAAGAAGTAGAATATGCCTATACTACTCGTACCACCAACTGGTGCAGCTGGTTCGAACGTGGTCTTCCTTTGTCTTCCTGTTGTTTTTGTTTATTTTTATTTCATTTTATTGTCTTCTTTGCGGTGACCTTATGTGATTTTCATTTTTCTTCCTTTTTTCGATTGATAAGCCTTATTGAAGGAGTCGTGTGGCGTGGGTGGATGACGAGCTGCTCTGCTTGTTTCGTACTGTCTGACGCCGAGGGGCCGGGCATAGTTGACGAACGCTGGACGATGGTGGCCGACAGGGTAGCAAGGTACCAGGCGGGCCAGCAGGGAGACCCTGGCTGTGCTACTCGTACCCTAAACTGCTGCCGCTACCTGGAGCATGCCTTGTGCTTTGTTTGGTTTGACTGTTATTTTTACCTTGGTTCTTAGTCTTACTCTGTTGACGACTAGTGGTGTTTTCTTCTTTTTCTTTTTTTTTCCAGCTCGTTCTTTTCAAGTGTCTGCCACGTCCCCTACGTGGGGGTACGATGGTTTGCTGCCATACTGAAGTATATACATATACCAGGTATATTTTAGTTTATTTTTAGTTTATTTTCTCTTTCGAATTGTCTTTGTTTTTGTTTTTGTTTTATCTCTTTGTTTCGTTTTTGTTTCTCTAGGTCATGGAATGTGTATGTCGTGCCTGTCGTACGCAGTATGATGACATGGCATTGCATTACATACGTGGCAACGTAGTATCTCTGTGGCGTAGCTTTGTGACCACAGAACTTGTATCTCTCTAGGTTTGAAGAATCGGCACGGACACTGGTTGTGCTGGATGTCGACGCGTAGAAAGAACGTTTTAATGTGAAGAAAGCAACAACAACAACCCCCACGTAGGGGACGTGGCAGACACTTGAAAAGAACGAGCTGGAAAAAAAAAAAGAAAAAGATGAAAACACCACTAGTCGTCAACAGAGTAAGACTAAGAACCAAGGTAAAAATAACAGTCAAACCAAACAAAGCACAAGGCATGCTCCAGGTAGCGGCAGCAGTTTATGGTACGAGTAGCACAGCCAGGGTCTCCCTGCTGGCCCGCCTGGTACCTTGCTACCCTGTCTGCCACCATCGTCCAGCGTTCGTCAACTATGCCCGGCCCCTCGGCGTCAGACAGTACGAAACAAGCAGAGCAGGCTCGTCATCCACCCACGCCACACGACTCCTTCAATAAGGCTTATCAATCGGAGAAAGGAAGAGAAATGAAAATCACATAGGGTCACCGCAAAGACAATAAAATGAAATAAAAATAAACAAAAACAACAGGAAGACCACGTTCGAACCAGCTGCACCAGTTGGTGGTACGAGTAGTATAGGCATATTCTACTTCTTAGTCTGCCCGGTACCTGGTTACTCTATCTGCCATCTCCTTCCTACTTTCGTTCACTGCAGTTTCCCTGCTACTCCTCTTCCCCTCCCTCTCCGCATTCCCTTGGTCGGGTTTTCTGCTACTCCTCTTGTTGCCCCTCCTCCCCCCATTCCCTTGGACACCACCCTCGGTGGATGCGCGGCGCTGCCTGCTCAGCTCAGCCTCAGCCTCGTGCCACCTCACCATGAACCGTTCGGCTGCTTCCAGGATCCCCCGGTACCACTTCCCCGCCTTTTTTGCAGCAGTGGGCCACAGTGCGGTCTCAACTCCAAACACCAAGGGAGCAAGTTCCGTTGACCCTTCGGTGGCGCGGAACTCCCTAAGGTCTTCGACTACGCATCTATGCCAAGTCTTAACCTGTCCGCCAGGTCTCGGGTTCTCCCCACCAGCAATCGTCCCGAACATCACCCGGCTGGGTAATCGATCCTTGCTTTGCCGTGCCACCCCCCCCGCGAAGAAGAGACGCCGTTTGCGGATGGTCGTTTCGATGCTCTCGCAACGTGTCATCTTGAGGGCCTTCGCGTACGAGAGGGTGGCATGGTCAGTACGAAGTCGGCGTTGGAAGCCAATGACTCGCAACAGGACTTGGTGGTGAGCCGTTCGAAGCTTGGCAAAGTGTTCCGCTCTGAGGGTCCACGTCACACACCCGTAGAGCAGGGTCTCGATCACCTCGGCCTTCAGCATTCGGACTTTCAGGCTAAGGGGGGCGGTCGTCCTATCATACAGCTCCGGGCCGAACCGTTTGAGGCATGCTCGCATGAGACGGATCCGTCGGTCGATTTCGAGCGAGAGGTCAGCATTTTCGTGGATAACGCCGCCTAGGTACAAGAACTGGGCCGTCTGCTTATACCTCTGGCCTGCTGCTTCGATAACGAGCGGTGGTGTGAGGATTTTCTGGTCTGGCGTTTGTAGAAGCATAGTCTCTGTCTTCTTTTCCGACACCGTAAGGCCTGCTGCTTCGAAGACAGTCACGATGACTGTCATCATTTTCGCGAGCCCTTCAGCCGACTTCGAGACAATCCCTGCGTCATCGGCGTACAACATGCCCCATACAGCCCTTCGCACGTACGTCAACGGCTCCTGCTCCTCCGTCCCGACTACTCCAGCATCACTAAGTTGGTCTAACAATGGTACTACCAAAACATAATGTACACAATGGGAACGATACTGGGCGGTTCCTCAGCAGGGAACAGGCGGCTACTCGGTTGGGAACCATCATCAGCCACGCCTAACAGCTATGTTTTGTTTTCCGCCTAAACACACACGTGTACCCCCCTCCTCGTACTACGCAGCTAGCATAGAAGTACTCGTTGAGGTGAGTCTGCCCTATATATTTACCTATTTTTACTAACAAAATTTGGTCCCGTTAACTATGGACCACCGTAATAGTGGTGTTTTATTATTTTTCTTTTTTTTCCAGCTCGTTCTTTTCAAGTGTCTGCCACGTCCCCTACGGGGGGGTACGATGGTTTGTTGCTATACTGAAGTATATCATATACCAGGTATATTTTTGTTTCTTTTTTTTGTTTCTTTTCTCTTTCGAATTGTCTTTGTTTTTGTTTTTGTTTTTTCTCGTTGTTTCGTTTTTGTTTCTCTAGGTCATGGAATGGGTATGTAGTGCCTGTCGTACGCAGTATGATGATGGCATTGCATTGCGATACGTGGCAACGTAGTAGATCTGTGGCGTAGCTTTGTGACCACAGAACTTGTATCTCTCTAGGTTTGAAGAATCGGCACGGACAATGGTTGTGCTGGATGTTGACGCGTAGAAAGAACGGTTTAATGTGAAGAAAAAAACAACAGCCGAGACTCAACATCTTCGCACTTTGGCACTTTGGTTTTTTAGAAGTGGAAAATGAAATTTAGCTTGGTAGCGCGTACATGACAAGACGAAAAATTTGGCGACTGGTCTTTTCGTTCAATTTTTTGGTTTTGAGATATATTTTTTCTGTTTTTTCCTGAAGCTTTAGGCGACTCTAATCCTCCCTCGTTCACGAAAAAAAGACTAATAAAAGTCCAGTCGTCAGGTTTTTGATCTTGTTATGAAGCACAAACATGCCAAATTTCGTTTTCCAACTCTCAAAAACTAAAGTAAGTGCAAAAGTTATTCCCGTGAAGATGAAATTTGTCCCCAGGGCTGTTAAAAAGCTCAAAAAGTTTAAGACAGCTTTGTAGTACTTTGGCAGGCGTCAAATTTGAAAACCTTGCATGTTTCGCAAAACAACACAACAAGTGGCACAGACGGACGTCTTGCCCTTGTTGATACAATCATGTCAACACGTCTAGTGTCGAATTATTTGACGAATTGACCGATTGATGGCCTAAATACGAATTTATCTGAATTTTACTGTTGTCAGTTTAAATCTCTAAGCAACAACGCCTCCGCAAGTAACACGAACAATGTCCATATCCCGCGAACTATAACTCGCACGCCATTAATCTCCTCAGCGATGGGTTCCCCTCGTTCATGTGGGCATGTGGACACCTTTGTGTTGAAAATTTCGACGTTTTCCGATTTTTATTGCCCGGAGGTAGGATTTGATGTGTGTCGCTGGAACCAGCTCGTAGGCACACGCTTGGCGCGTTCAATTGAGTTTTGAACGTTTGATTCTTGTAATTTCGCTCTCCAACAAAACATGAACCTTATGGCGTGCCTGGTATGATATTGGAACGAAACGTTAGATGGTAAGTACGACTGTGCACAAACAGATACCCCTCAGCGCATTGAAAATTTGGATTTTATATTCATATACGATGGTATCAAGAGCAGAAGAGGCCAAGAACATGTACGATAGTGAGATTCACCAAAAACACGTACTTGTACGTCAAGACCTGCTGCAACATTTACAGGGAGTATTAAAAATTTCAGGGGTCTTGGTGTGTATGTCACGTGTGAACTGCTGTAAACCAACTTTCGACTGTCTTGTGTACCCCGGCCCTCACGTGTCGATCTGCTGTTTCAGTGCGCGAAATGGTACTGGCCGAAACCAATTGGAAATCGAACCAGCTGTAAGTATTATCGTCTCGTCGACCCTGGTGCAGGGATGTACATTATTGTCATTTTTTGCCGTGGCGTGCCGTGGCATGCCGTGGCACGACCTGCGGCAAAACATTAGGGTTGGGGTTAGGGTTAGGGTTAGGGTTAGGGTTAGGGTTAGGGTCCCATGGTATGCCGTGGGGGTCCGTGGAAGATTCCGTGGTATGCCGTGGAAGATTCCGTGGTATGCCGTGGAAGTTTTGCCGCAGGTCGTGCCACGGCATGCCACGGCATGTCGCGAATATGACAATAATGTACATGGCCCCCCTGGTGGCATCCAGGGGAGTCTCTGGCCAGTAGTCAATCGCGAGGGAAATAATGGAAAACGCGCGCGGTTCACGCAGCTTGCAAAGTTGAGTATCGACCGATCTGCCGATCGGTTGAGCTCACAGCTGACGTGCTTTCTTAGTTTCTTATAAAAAAAACTTACCTTGTTAAAACTCAGCAACACTCAATCAATATACATACCTGGTAGAACTTTTTGTGAAATAAAAATGTTTTGACATGTTGCAACGTATAAACCGGCGTCCCCGGTGGCTTGGTAGGTGGTCCGCGTGCCTATCAAGATCAATTTCGTGGGTTCAATTATCACCGAGTACATGCTCGTAGGGACTTTTTCTTGCATAAAAAATTGATAAGCGGAAAGCGCGAGAGCGTGAGTTAGCTACGTACATTCAATGAAAATCGGCGAGCAGTGGGAATGCTGAACCCTATGCGCGATAAAAATGAAGGCACGTGCCTGGGGGAAGAGGGGACGACACCTGTGACCACGGCTTGTCCAGATCGTCGAGGGTAAAACCTCCTACGAATGGGAAAGTGAAATAGATGACAAAAGAAAACAAAAAACAAAACGTCATGTCATTCTCCCTTGTGCGGGTTATATATTATCACAGTGCGCAGATTGATTATTTGAAATTGACCGGTTGACTCGGGCAGCACCCAGAGGAGCCACTGTCCTATATAATTGACAAGGAATTACTTATAGAATACGCGCGTTCGGTTTATACAACACTTGTGAAATTCGATAAAAATGGAATCTAGACGAGACGTATTAAGCAGCTTGCAAAGTTGAGTATCAACTATAATAGTAATACATAATCAGTGGAACTCACAGCTGACGTATTTTGTAAAGCAGAATATTCTCGGAAGAATGAGAGAATGCGAGTTTTGTACGTACGTAAGAAGTTCAAGCCAAACAGATGACTGCGGTGATTCATGGTAGCATGAATCGTAGCCCTTGGTAAACACACCTTGTCTGGTACGTAGCCGCAACCTACACGTATCAGCGTAGTGAAGCGGAGGCAGAGCTACAGGTCCAAGGTGTGAGACTAGTTTGAGTTGAGCTGTTTGAACGCTGAGCAGGCAGGGTTTTCGCCGGCCAGACACTTTTTTTAAATTTTATTTCTTGATCGAGGGACCTTCCCTGGAGAGACTCGTTCGTGGTGTCTTGTGAGTGTACAAGAGGTGCTAGCTGGGAGTGTGGACGGAAGACCTTGGGGACTATGTCGGAGGGCATGGCAAGCGTGGCCGGAAAAGCCAGCACAGGAGCAAATCGGCAAGATCGGTACCTCTGGTATGTCGTAGCACAGTGGGACGTTACAGGGGATGTGTACTGCTGTAGCACAGCAGTGTGACGTTACCCGGGATGTTGCGCCCTCGGTGGTATCATTATGTTCGCAACTTGCAAACACATGCGTACAGCAGTGATGGGCCGGTAGTGTGTGCCTGCGGGAATATTATACCAGACGCATCCCCTCGTACTTTTGCTTGGTACCAAACTCGAGGAAAGGCACGATTATTAATAGTAAATATGACGGGTTCAGCAGAAGTGCGGATACAGCAGCAGGGTTTGTGCAGCAGTGGTCGTACGTTCTTTCAAGTGCTCGCACTTTTATTAAGAATATTAATGCGAAATATCAAATAATATTAATGCGAAATATCATACCTCATGCGAGACTTTTATCGGTGGTACCAAACTCGAGAAAAGGTTATGTGAGTATAACTGGTACAGCCATGCGTATACAGCAGTGTTCGTACAGCAGTGGTTGTATGTACGATGTGTCAAATGCTCGTACCGGGGTATACTACCAATGTATGGGATAACGGTTTCCCGAAACTGCGGCCTGTGCAGTATTCTGGTAGAGCGTACTCTGAGCTATTGGTGCTCTGATTGTTTCTTGGTGGTATGAGATGATCAGAGCATACTGGCTGTGTAGCTGGTAGCGGTGGTAACTGGTATTTTATTGTCCTTCGCTACAATAATACGTGGGTTGGGGTCTAACTGGTACCGGTTGCTCCACTGTAACTTAACTACCTATGGTGGTACAAGTTGCTGGTCGCGAATCGGGGGGGTCGCGTCGGCTTCCTCGTGCATACTACGTTAGCCGTGAATCCGGGAGAAGTTTTCACGAGCGGGTTCGTGACCTCCGTGGGTACACCGTGTATCGCCGCCGAAGCGGATTTCGTCGGTTCTCGTTTCTTCGTCTGCGTAGCACCCGTCCACAAGGGGGTCGGGGGTGCTGTCGCAGTGTGTGCGCCAGCTTCAGCGAAACAGGTTGCATCTTGTTGACTTCCTCGTCCATGTTTCGTGTGCGGTTCACTCGGGGGAGCGTGTGCCTCAAGTTGGACCATGTGCTATTGTAGTGCGCGCGTCTGTTTCAGCGAAGCAGGTGTCGCAACTCCTTGACTCCCGTGTCCGTGTCTCGTGTGCCGTTCATCCGGGGAAGCATGTGCCACAAGTTGGACTGTGTGCTGTTGCAGCATGTGCGTCTGCTTCAGCACTACAGGTGTCGCGACTCGTCGGCTTTCATCGTGCATATCACCAGTCGACAGGGGGACGGTGTGCTGTCGCAGTGTGTGCGCCTGCTGCAGCGAAGCAGATGTCGTATCTTGTCGATTTCTTTGTCCATGTTTCGTGGTGCTATTGCAGTGCGTACGTCTGTTTCAGCGAAGCAGGTGTCACTCTTTGGCTCCCCGTCCATGTTTCGTGTCCCGTTCATGTGGGGAAGCATGTGCCACAAGTTGGACAGTGTGATGATGCAGCGTGTGCATTTGCTCCAGCGCTACGCGTCCATGTTTCGTGTGCGTTTGTCGTTCATCCGGGGAAGCGTGTGCCACAAGTTGGACCGTGTGCTATCGCAGTGCGTACGTCTGTTTCAGCGAAGCAGGTGTCACTCTTTGGCTCCCCGTCCGTGTTTCGTGTGCCGTTCATCCGGGAATCCGGGGAAGCGTGTGCCACAGGTTGGACCGTGTGCTATTGCAGTGCGTACGTCTGTTTCAGCGAAGCAGGTGTCACTCTTTGGCCCCCCGTCCGTGTTTCGTGTGCCGTTCATCCGGGGAAGCGTGTGCCACAAGTTGGACCGTGTGCTATCGCAGTGTGTACGTCTGTTTCAGCGAAGCAGGTGTCACTCTTTGGCTCCCCGTCCGTGTTTCGTGTGCCGTTCATCCGGGGAGGCGTGCGCCACAAGTTGGACCGTGTGCCATTGCAGTGCGTACGTCTGTTTCAGGGAAGCAGGTGTCACTCTTTGGCTCCCCGTCCGTGTTTCGTGTGCCGTTCATCCGGGAATCCGGGGAAGCGTGTGCCACAGGTTGGACCGTGTGCTATTGCAGTGCGTACGTCTGTTTCGGCGAAGCAGGTGTCACTCTTTGGCTCCCCGTCCGTGTTCGTGTGCCGTTTATCCGGGGAAGCGTGTGCCACAAGTTGGACCGTGTGCTATTGCAGTGTGTACGTCTGTTTCAGCGAAGCAAGTGTCACTCTTTGGCTCCCCGTCCGTGTTTCGTGTGCCGTTCATCCGGGAATCCGGGGAAGCGTGTGCCACAAGTTGGACCGTGTGCTATTGCAGTGCGTACGTCTGTTTCAGCGAAGCAGTTGTCACTCTTTGGCTCCCCGTCCGTGTTTCGTGTGCCGTTCATCCGGGAATCCGGGGGAGCGCGCGCCACAAGTTGGAAAAAGTACTACAGCAGTATGTAGCTGAGAAAAAAATATCTAAGCGGTTAACTTCTTCAATTCGTAAAATATTGCAAGTCTGATAGGCTCGAAAACTATGTTCACTTCAACAACAACCGAACGCACTTACTCCTGATTAAATCGAACGAGAACAGCCGGAGGTTCAGCAAAAACAACATATTTACTGCAGATTCTTCATTTATTGCTTCAAACGATTGTATTTCCAGTACCTCCGGCTGTACTGGTTCGATTATGTTAAAAATAAGTGCGTTCGATTGCTGTTCAGCAGTGCATATTTTTTGAGCTTACCAGACATGAATTGTTTTACGACTTCCACAAGTTAGTTGCGTAGACGTTTTTTTCTCAACTACTTGTCATTTCCTCAAGGTATAAAATCCAGTGTTTTGATCTGAGCTCCCACTGCTGTAATGATGTCCCTACTCCGTACGTTCTTAAAGAGGCTGATGTGTATTACTTTTCTTTGCCGTATCGTACCAGTCATAATGCATGTGCCAGCGCTTTGAAGTTTATTCCCGTTTCGTTTGAACTGCGCCGCAGAGTTTGGGAGGACAAACTACTTTAAACAAACAAGGGTGGGGGTGGGATTGTTGTTCCTGTCCGTTTTCCTCTTTGACTCGTAACCGGTGGTGCACGTTTTTTTTCGTAGCGTAAACGCCCCCTGCTCCCCTCCCGCGAATACGCAGCACCTCTCGGTGTCAGGTAGAACTATCTTTTACACCTGCAGGTAAAGCGGCAGTACGAACATCTGTCCTTACACCTCCTACGGACTTCTGCCTGCAGCAATTCCTGTACGTAAACGAATACTCCGAAACATAAACATCGGAAGACAGAGAACGTCGCGAAATATTTCACTACGCCAGTAAATATTTCCATCGATAGTAGCGGAACTGACCCAAGAGTTTATGGCAAAACGTCTTTTCACCTAACGTCGACTTTCCCGAAAGTGAGGGGATGGACGCGGTGCGGAGAGAGGTGTACCTTCCATAGCTGGCGTCGCCGTAGTAATATTACCCTAGATCCTTATATTCTTCGGATGCTGGGTCGGTGCACGGCGGATGTTTACCGATCAGGCAGGCGTTGCTTTTACAAAGCGTGAAGCGCCGTGAGATGGTCGGCGAGTCGCATGAAGAGTGAACTGCATCCTACTGTGAACCGCCTGCGTGGCGGACTTGCGTTTGGATGAGAGCTTCAGCAATAAAAGTAATTTTCTTCTGTGGCCACTTCCAGAGCCCGTGTTTGGGGCAGTATGGCGGGGGTACCTAGCCCCGCCCCCTGCCCGAGACGTCGCACCGAATCGCATACAAACCACCGTTCGATATATGTTCTTATACAAAGTACAAGAAGAGCTAGACCTTGTCCGTAGGACTCTTGTTTCGCCCGCGGGTTTTCCTTTGCCGAGGGGTGCGTTCAAGTGATTAACGTTTGAAGCTCATGTACATATTGTAGTACGCTGTCGGATGCCAAGCCTAATAGCAATTGTTACGGGAAGCGACCCTATGCGCATCACGATTTTGTACACCTGTGTATTGTCCTATTATTGCGTGAGACATCGTATTAAAGCATGCTTTTCATTCTACGGTCTGACCTGTGTTGGTTCCCGGAGATCGTGTCAAATCGGAGGGGTAGGTCAGGCGGGTGACTCACGAGCGTGCAGATAACGCAAACCTGACAAAACACACGTCTCAGGGGAGAGCTCACCATCATCTGCCTCTGCAATGGCAAGTGCTCACCTTCACTGTCAAGGTGTTACGCCCTCAGTGCTTTTACCTTCACTGAACTCAACCCACGGGGGTGCTCACCTCGCCACAAACCCAGACCCCTGCGCACTCAGCAGCACACAAGCCTACCAAACCTCTGGAAAACCCACAGCATGCAAACCTGAGGGAGGGGCTCACCTTCACCTCCCCTATTGGCTATAGTATAATGGCAAGTGCTTACGTCCACTGTCAAAGGTGCTACACTCATCAGTGCTCACCTTCACTGAGGTCAAATCTCGGGGGCGCTCACCTCGCCAGGCCGCTTGCTAGGAATGACAACGTGCTCACCTCCCATCATGCTAGCATACGAAAAGTACCAAGTTATTTATAAACCCAACCCACAACACGTCTCAGGGGAGAGCTCACCATCATCTGCCCCTGCATTGACAAGTGCTCACTTTCTCTGTCAAGGTGCTATATGCCCCCAGTGCTTACCTGCACGGAACTCAACCTACGGGGGCGCTCACCTCGCCACGAACTCAGACCCCAGGACCTCAGCAGCACACAATCCTACCAAATCTGTGGAAAACCCACAGCATGCAAACCTGAGGGAGGGGCTCACCTTCACCTCCCCTCTTGGCGATAGGATAATGACAAGTGCTTACGTCCACTGTCAAGGTGCTACGCTCACCAGTGCTCGCCTTCACTGAAGTCAAGTCTCGGGGCGATCACCTCGCCAGGCCGCCTGCTAGTAATGACAACGTGCTCACTCCCCGGCATGCTACCATTCTGAGAGTACCAAGTAATCTATGAACCCACCCCCCCCCCTTGTTTTGTGCGTTATGACAGCATAGACAAAACAAGTCCGTTTGAAGGCTGGCCCAGCTCTTAGTAGCAGTAACTAAATTAAATAATATCATGGTATTTTTGCAGAGTCCGTCCAGGACAAAAACATGTCCGCTCATGCTCGTGTAGCTTTTTAGGTTTTAGTGTGGCGCTCGAAGTAGGTTCTCTAATTCGTAGATTTGTACTGGGTACTGTTGTAATTCATACATACGGGTACTTGACAGCTATTGGTACTGCTGTATATACCGCTACAGAAGGAGTTGACGTTTTCAACAATCGTTGTTCCGGGATCACGACTTTGTTGGTGATTTCACATTGTATAATAAACTTTAGTGACATGTTGGCAATCCTAGGAATAACTGCTGTCGTTCATATGCTACTACAGGACAACCGCTGTGTGGTTGATTGAAAGTTATGTTGATCCCCATATAGGTGAAATAGCGGTCGTCGGGACCGAACAGTTTTAAGTACTAAAACGAATCTATTTCGTACGCATTTGGAAATACATACCAGATACAAGTACGTATATTACATTTACAGTTGGTGCGAAACAAATGTTGTGCCCCCTAGAAGATGTGGCAGACAACACAATAATCAGCATATTAGACAATACTACAACGCTTACTATATCCAGAAGGAGGAAGGCAAAAACACGCGAATCATTGGCCTTTCAAGATTATCCAGCATAGACATTCAAGAACACGCCCTACCAAGTCGCACTCCCGGCATGCGTTATTGTTCCCCCACACTTTGTATAAATTGCGAAAAGCACAGCCTCACCACCAATCGTTAGGTTTGAGCTCCAGGACAAACGTTAATAACAACAGCGAGAAATTTCAGCGGTACTTTCTAGACCATAAGGGGCCCTCGGATTAAATAAAGGAACCAATGACAACCATGATCAAAACCAACGCGACTAGTAATATTTCATATTAAATAGCACGACCCAGATCCGGGGTGAGGCCGGAAACTTAATCGAATCTTTGTTTGTCTGTGCTCTTGACATTTTCAGCAGATTTGAAAGGTTCATCGAATCTTTGGCCGTAGCATAAACTCTGAAGTACCTGGTACAGAGTAGTGTCGTATATAGCCCATTCACGGCGGTAGCTATCTCAACGGTTTCCTCGGCAGCATAGTGTACAAAGTATGTGGCGTATCTGCCAAGCAGCTGAGCCTGTGCGAGGCAGCTCGGTATACTGAATATACTGAATATACTTCCTATATGAATAATGTAGGGAAACATACTTTGTACTAAGCCTGAATAATGTAGCGGTTGTATATATACGAAAAAATATATATACATATATATATACGCTTGTGGTACAATCTGTGTATTGCGAAAATACTTCAGTCCTTCGTTGCGCCTACCCTCGTTAGGCGATCTCAGCAGTTGATTCTCGGCAGTTGATTCCTTACCTTTTCATTGTATACCAGGTATATTGCATAAATCCCCGCCTCATCCATCTTGAGATTCGAGCTCCATGGTTCAACGCTAAAAACAGAAGCGATACACTAGACCATGCAGGCCTTTATTAATGAATGAAAGGAATAGGCCAACCATGATCAAAACCAACGAAACCCTTTCAGGGCACGACCCAGATCGGGTATTGAGTATATTGAAGGCTGAACCCTAATAAATCTAATCGTTGTGTTTCCGTGGCGACATTATTTTTATGTAATCTACAGCAGATAATAAAGCTTCAATCGAATCTTCGGCCATAGACTGAGAAGTACAATATTAATAGTATCGTAAGAAGCTGATGCACAGCAGTAATTATCTCCTTGCTCACTTCCTCGCCGTAGTGGACAGAATTATACGGGGTATATCTGCCAAGAGTAAACTGAGGCTGTGTGATACCGCTCGGTATGCTGAAGATACTGCTGTATATCATAGAATGTGAATAATGTGCGATCGTACGGATGTAAAAAGCATACTGCGAGCCACCCCCCCTGTACGCTTGTGGTGTGTTAATAACCCACTCCGTGACTGAATAACTGCAACCCGTGTGACACAGCCTCCCCCCCAGGTCCAGAGAAGTCTTGCTTGTGCTGTGGTAATAACTCACTCCGTGACTGAATACCTGCAACCCGTGCGACACAGCCTCCCCCCCCGATTGTTTCGCTCAAGGTACACCTTACAGCAAGAGAAATATCAGCATTTCCAACTCGGATATTGCACCAGCACAACATCAGAACAATGAGCAAAAACAATCCTTCGGTTGTGTTCCACCCGCTACATACCTGTTAGCCTGGTAGTGGTCAGGCTTGGCTGCATTGTACATCTATCATACAGCCCGAACCCTCCGGACACAGCAAACCATCCCCCCCTCTGTTGTGTGCAAGCTCATCATCACGCCCAGCTGAAACTATCTCACCACGTGTGACCCGTGTCCCACAAGGGCTTGCGTACCCGTTCTCCATCTGCGTTCCTTTATTGCTCGATGTTCAGTCCTTCAAGTGTTGTACCTGGTCCCGAGCACAACGCTCGGTTGGTATGCAACACAAACAATGGTGGAACCGTGGGCACCGAAGGTCAAACGTGCCTCGTACTTTTCATTGGGTGTGCATACTGCTGTATCGTCGTTCTCCCGTCTCGGTGTCGTGCTAGAGATGTACAACCCACGTGGGACGATCGGTGTATTACTTCCGATGTAGTCAAATCATCGCGGCAAGAATAGTGGTGGCTAACAACAAAACAGGTGTACACACGTACCTGGTATGCGATAAAATAATATCCAAGAATAAATGTGAGATGGTACAAAACCATGAACATCATTTCACAGTTTTTCAAACATTCCGATCTCGCGAAATACACTTCGATCACCCTGAGTTCGCCATGAAAACCAAGGGCTGGGGGTCGACAGGATGGGTATCGCAGATCATTTTGCTCAGACTTTCTTTGGTGCACTTGGTTGTGTTTGCATTCAACTCGCGTTGCACTGCATCGGTCTCCGTTAGACATGAGCGTAGTGCGACCATTCTCTTTTGTTGGATATTTTATCTCGGTCCAGCGTTGGGAGGAGTGCTTCCCCTGTGTTTGTTGGCGATGCTGGAGGTTCCTTGGTTGGTTTCCTTCTTGATGTTGCTTTCGTCTTCCCTAGAAACTATAGGTTTCTACAGATGGGTGTAGTCAGGGAGCAGCAGCACTACGATTGGAGATTGTTAATACTTCCGCCGTCTTCCAACTTCGTTCGGCGCGTGTTGCCGCGCCAGAGAACTATTAACTCCTTGCGAATGGATAGATATCTGCTGACAAGGGACAGGTTGCTCCGGCTGATTCGATGAGAAACGTGGGTTCGGGGGAGGTGGGGACTCCGAGGTTCCTTTCATTACATTCCGCTCGTGTGTGAATTCGATAATATGTTTGGTCGTTGAAAGGCATGCATGCATTCGTCGGTGGACGAGCATTCATGTGATATGCGAAGAGGCATGCATACAAGCACAGCGAGCGATAGACGTATAGAAGAGCGACGAGTGTGCTTGCATGCCATCCAAGACTAAATATAATCTGAATTCGTCTACGGGCTGACTATAACGTCGAGTTCCAATGGCGATCCAATCTCAGCGGTTAAGGTGTTGACGGGGAGCCACGTTGCCCCGGTTAATTCAATAGGAAACGCGGCTTCGGCAAGGGTGGGGTCTCCTAGGTTTTTCTCATTACATTCTGCTCGTGTTTGAAGTCGAGAATAAGTTTGGTTGTCGAAAGGTATGCATGCATTCGTTGGTGAACGAGCATTCATGTGATATGCGAAGAGGCATGCATACAAGCACAGCGAGCGATAGATGTATAGACGAGCGGGGAGTGTGCTTGCATGCGATTCACGACACAATACAATCCGAGTTCGTCTACGGATAGAGGATAACGTCGAGATCCTGTGGCGACCCGATCGCGGTCGTTGCTCCGCAAACGAAACAATTTCTGACGAATGAATGGAGATATTGACGGGAAACCACGTTGCTGCGGCTGATTCGATGAGAAACGTGGGTTCGGGAGAGGTGGGGCCTCCGAGGTTCCTTTCAATACATCCCGCTCGTGTGTGAATTCGAAAATATGTTTGGTCGTTGAAAGGCATGCATGCATTCGTCGGTGAACGAACATTCATGTGATATGCGAAGAGGCATGCATACAAGCACAGCGAGCGATAGACGTATAGAAGAGCAACGAGTGTGCTTGCATGCGATCCAAGACCAAATATAATCTGAATTCGTCTACGGGCTGACTATAACGTCGAGTTCCAATGGCGATCCGATCCCAGCGGCAAGGTGTTGACGGGGAGCCACGGTGCCCCGGTTGATTCAATAGGAAACGCGGCTTCGGCAAGGCTGGGGTCTCCTAGGTTCTTCTCATGACATTCTGCTCGTGTTTGAAGTCGAGAATATGTTTGGTCGTCGAAAGGCATGCGTGCATTCGTTGGTGAACGAGCATTCATGTGATATGCGAAGAGGCATGCATACAAGCACAGCGAGCGATAGATGTATAGACGAGCGGGGAGTGTGCTTGCATGCAGTTCACGACCAAATATAATCCGATTTCGTCTACGGGTAGAGAACAACGTCGAGTTCCTGTGGCGACCTGATCCCAGCGGTAGTGTAGTCCGGGAGCAGCAGCACTGCGATTACTGCATTCTATTCTAGGTTGAGGGGTGTGGTCTCCGAGGTCCCCTTCATTGCAATCCGCTGGCGTTTGGATTCGAGAATATGTTTGGTCGTCGAAAGGCGTGCATGCATTCGTTGGTGATTGAACATTCATGTGATATAACGATGAAACGAACAGACGAGCAACGAGTGTGCTTGCGTGCGGATCGAGACCAAATATAACCTGAATTCGTCTACCGGCGGGCCTATAACGTCTAGTTCCATTGGCGACCTGACCCAGCACCCAGAGCGGTGGTGTAGTCAGTGAGAGCAGCGTTGCAATTACTGCATTCTACTATAGGTTAAGGGTATATATATATAGGTATATGAGTCTCAGCCACGCTCACGCCCCCCCCTATGTATATCCTTACCTTGTACCTGGTCATTTTGTGTGTACTCTGTTGTAAAAAGGGAAAAGAAAAAAAACGAGATACGTACGTATATTTTAACAATAATATAATTAAAATTTGAATATGTGTTACCTGCTATTCATTTATCTTTTTGTCTCTTAGTTCTTGGAAATTAAACAAGACTTCACTATTATCTGGTAACTTACAGCGGTAGTGGCTTGGAAGCGTACATTGCAGCAGTAAAAAATGTTGTGCATGTGGACGAGGCATTGCTCTGCGTGCTTGCGTATGTATGCGTGCGGACGGAGCAGCGCGACGTCAGGGACTAGCGTTGGTGTGCGTGTGTGTGTATGCATGCATGTGAACGAAGCGCTGGTGTGCGTGTGTGCGCGTGCATGTATGTGGACGATGCGTTGGTATGCATCATGAGTTTGACTTGAAAATGAAGTTGTTGGTGAACATGCATAATTGAGATGCATACATTATTTCGATAATGCCATGGAGTATGTGTACGAGCACAGCAGTTGAAACCGGTAAACGAGCATCCATATGAACGAATATAAGCGGGCATGCAAGCACGGCAAGGGAGATGTCCATGTGGTTGAAGCGGTGGTTTGCATCACGTGTTGGACTTGGGAAATGACGTTGTACAAGTGGTATCGATCTCACCGAAGGTATAAGCAATGTTGGTGAACGTCCATATTAGAGATGCATACAATGTTTTCGATAATGTGATGGTACAAGCAACGTTGTTGGTGAACGTCCATATTAGAGATGCATACAATATTTTCGTTAATGTGATGGAGCATGTGGACAAGCACAATTGAAGCTGGCAAACGAGCATGCAATCGAAGCAAGAAGCGGTCATGCAAGCACAAAAGCAGTGTTGATACTTTGCTGCGGCTATACGGGACACTATTTTAGGGCCCAAGGATAGAGGGAGATCTTGCCGTACGACCTATAGTATCATTAACAGTTATTTTTTAGTAATAATAGTAGTATGAATACCATATAGAACGGCTTCACAACAGTACTTCATGCCGGGTGGCAGTGGTGTTGATGCTTTGCTGCGGTAGTAAGGGACGACTATCGTAAGGCCCAAGGATCGAGGGAGGTCTGGCCGCACGGCCAATAGTATTACCAATATATATAGATACATCCTCCAGGTTGTTCTCTTGAGTGTTTAGAGCAACGTCTTTTCTACCCAGCTTCACTCTGTTCATCCAGCTTCAAGTATGCCCCGTGTGAATATCATATATATACATAAGGGTGTTATGTAGTGCATCCAGCAGATACTGCTGCAGCTGTGTAGGTGCTGTTTCAACGAGTCAACATGATAACTCGTCAAGATGGGAAGAGAGATAGGCTCAAGGGTCCCTCGAGATCTTGTCGTACAGTTTTAGTACTATGGATATATCTTGTATACGTCCTCTATGTACATCCAATTGTGTTACAATCATACCGCGAGCCAAAAGGTCCCTCGGGATCTTGCCATACAGCAGTTTTAGTAATATGGATATATTGTGTACGTCCTCTTGTAGTTGAAGCGGTGGTATGCATCACGTGTTTGACTTGCGAAATGACGTTGTACAAGTGGAATCGATCTCACCGAAAGGTATAAGCAATGTTGTCGGTGAACGTCCAACGTTAGAGATGCATACGATGTTTTCGATGATGTGATGCTACAAGCAACGTTGTTGGTGAACGTCCTTATTAGAGATGCATACATTGTTTTCGATAATGTGATCGAGCATGTGTACAAGCACAATTGAAGCTGGTAAACGAGCATGCGATCGAAGGAAGCAGCGGTCATGCAAGCACAGCAAGCGACACTGCCTGGTAGTTGGAGCGGTGGTGTGCATCACGGGTTGGCTTGAACATTAAGTTGTACAAGTGGTATAAATCTCTCCGAAAGGTACAAGCAATGTTGTTGGTGAACGTCCATATTAGAGATGCATACATTGGTTTCGATAATGTGATGGGAGCATGTGTACAAGCACAATTGAAGCTGGTAAACGAGCTTGCGATCGAAGGAAGAAGCGGTTGTGCAAGCACAGCAAACGACACTGCCTGGTATAGTTGAAGCGGTGGTATCCATCACGGGTTTGACTTGAAAATTAAGTTGTACAAGTGGAATAAATATCTCCGAAAGGTATAAGCAATGTTGGTGGACGTCCATACTAGACATGCATACATTATTTTCGATAATGTGATGGTAAAAGCAACGTTGTTGGTGAACGTCCATATTAGAGATGCATACATTGTTTTCGATAATGTGATGGGGCATGTGTACAAGCACAATTGAAACTGGTAAACGAGCATGCGATCGAAGGAAGAAGCGGTTGTGCAAGCACAGCAAGCGACACTGCCTGGTAGTTGGAGCGGTAGTATGCATCACGGGTTTGGCTTGAAAATTAAGTTGTACAAGTGGTATAAATCTCTCCGAAAGGTACAAGCAATGTTGTTGGTGAACGTCCATATTAGAGATGCATACATTGGTTTCGATAATGTGATGGGAGCATGTGTACAAGCACAATTGAAGCTGGTAAACGAGCTTGCGATCGAAGGAAGAAGCGGTTGTGCAAGCACAGCAAACGACACTGCCTGGTAGTTGAAGCGGTGGTATCCATCACGGGTTTGACTTGAAAATTAAGTTGTACAAGTGGAATAAATATCTCCGAAAGGTATAAGCAATGTTGGTGGACGTCCATACTAGACATGCATACATTATTTTCGATAATGTGATGGTAAAAGCAACGTTGTTGGTGAACGTCCATATTAGAGATGCATACATTGTTTTCGATAATGTGATGGGGCATGTGTACAAGCACAATTGAAACTGGTAAACGAGCATGCGATCGAAGGAAGAAGCGGTTGTGCAAGCACAGCAAGCGACACTGCCTGGTAGTTGGAGCGGTAGTATGCATCACGGGTTTGGCTTGAAAATTAAGTTGTACAAGTGGTATAAATCTCTCCGAAAGGTACAAGCAATGTTGTTGGGCTCGTCCATACTAGACATGCACACATTATGTTCGATAATGTGATGGAGCATGGGTACAAGCACAATTGAAGCTGGTAAACGAACATGCGATCGAAGGAAGCAGCGGTCATGCAAGCGCATTCCTGGTAGTCCAATGGTTAGGATATATGACTGTCACTCATCAGGCCCGTGTTCGATTCTGGCGGGGGAGCCATGTTACGGGAAGCGACCCTATGCGCATCACGATTTTGTACACCTGTGTATTGTCCTATTATTGCGGGAGACACCGTATTAAAGCATGCTTTTCATTCTACGGTCTGACCTGTGTTGGTTCCCGGAGATCGTGTGAAATCGGAGGGGTAGGTCAGGCGGGTGACTCACGAGCGTGCAGATAACGTTCCAAGCATTCAGGGCGAGTGTTCCGTGCGTTCAGAGCATGCGTTTCGTGCCAGGGATTCACAAGTTCATCACATGTTCTCAGTTTTGGTTCAAGTCCGTGCTTTCCACTGATCGACGTACCCAGCTCTCCCAGAGCCCCACGCACATTTAGTCGATCCCCTTCTATGCTATCCTTTCGAGGTACTACAACTCCGGGTTCACAAATAAAATGGTGAAATGTCCCCTGCTCGCCGCGACACAATGGCAGGCGTAGCTTTGTTTCCGATTCAGACAGGGCCACGACACTGACTCCTATGTGCAAGATGGGACACATTCTACGGTAGACGGTTGGGGATGGCACCGTCTATTTAGCCTCTTCGTCAGCCCTTTTAGGACCCCAGCCCCGTTATAGGGACTAACCACTCCAATTTTAAGTAATTTGTCCCCAATCGTGCCCGAAACAGGACTGCAGACCAAAGGGGTTAAAAAAGCGTTTGTCTTGACCCGAGCTCTCCCCGCCGAAAAACAGAACTTCTAAGAAACAGTTCAGGTATTCTACCGAAAACCTTATGAACAATCCCAAGGCTTCGTTATTCGTATCCTACGTCGGCCGCTGTTACCACCGGCGCGTGAGCGTCTTGACATCACTTGACCCCCGAGAGGCACAGGTGCGGAACGGTCAATCCTACCCTTTAGAGCTTTGGTCCTTCATGTTTTTCTTTGCAGAATGCATTATCACCATTGGAGCGTTTCCAGTATATAGCTCTGAATATCTACTGTCTGGGAAATCCCCTGAGTATGTAGCACGCGCCTTGACGTTAATAGGCGATCGGATGCCCCCCAAAACATCGAAGATATCAATATGAGCAAACGAGTAGACTGGGGTTTTCGGCTGATTTGGTCGGGATCCGTTTTCACGTAGTAGACGCATCGCTCGGCGGTTTCACTGCCCATGTTGTCGAGAAATCCGGGGCGGATAATCTTTCGGAGGGCGTGTGTCCGATTGGTGTGTTTCACGGTATTGATCTCTCTCTGTTTATCCTCGATCGCCGAGAGAACGCCGTTTAGAATATTCACTGACCCTGAAACGCGATTAAAAGAGGCAGACATCAAGAATAAAATATCTCGAGAATTCGATAAATCGCCCGCTTGACCAGTAGGTCCTCCCGTGCAGGGAACGCAGATTCTCCGAAGAGCGCCTGCAGCGCGGGCGAAGCAGTCGAGTCTCGGTGCTGGGGCGGAAGCCTGAGGCGTACGCCTTCGTGAGGCGAAGCCCCTTGAACACAAGAAATTTGACCAGGTAGCATCGAGAAAGCGATGCTGTTCTATTACAGGCACGCAGATGTAAACGGCAGCCGCATGATGTCCTCGAAATCAAGAATTTGTTTGTGCATACATACTGATTTATTTAGGTCATGACGGGCGACGCACTGCTATCGAAGATTAGCCTTGGTTCCTAACACAAGAGAACCCACGACCACCCGGCTTCATACCTGACAAGGCTTGGAAATAAAGAAGTCGGCCTTGAAGGGTTGAAGTTGACACATGCTCTGAGTGGCGAGGGAAGGGTGTATGAGCTAATCACTCAAACCTCAACGCTTGAGCAACGAATACATTTGTTCGTGTATCGACGCCTTGGGATGCAAGGGTATGTACCTGTGAATAGTCGTTTTGATGATCCGACGAACCCAATATTTCAATCCAGCGAGATACCATATTTCAACACCAGCTACATTCGAAAAGCCATGCAAGCCGCCTCGATGACCCCCCAAACGGACTGCAATGGCGCCGATATGGCGCAGGCCCGTGGGTGGAAAAGCAACTCGAGAAATCGAAACGAGGGACATGCGGCCCTCTTGAACCCGAGGCGTGCCGGTGACGGAGGGATCGTTCCGAATAACAACGAGGCCAAGGAAAACAACGGCAGAAGAGAAGCAGCAGCACACGGAGTGTGTGTTCGAAAACGTTTGTTTTTGAACTTTGTGATGACGGTTCGCTGCTCCTCAAATCTATCAGCGTTTGATACGGACGTTGAGGAGGCGCTTGGAATTGCTGACAGGTGCGAAAATCCAGTTGGATGGAGTCTTGAAATGGATGGGCACCTCAACACTTGAGCACTCGAAGCTAGAAACACAACTGGCAAGGCGCATGTCACGGAAGCGAGTGACAAGGCTCGCTGGATCAGGGAGGGCGGCACGTTGGATCCCGATCTTAACGGTCAGGACTACTCGCTGTTGCATTCCTCAGACGATTTCATGGAAATATCGCAAGCAATCCAAAGTGATTTGTTTTTCAGAGGGGATTGATCTTCGGGGATAGGGGACATTGTTCAAAGAACAAACACTTCTTACAGGGGCGCCCAGAGACTGAGATGTCATACACATTACTACCCCCTCCCCCTACTTCGAGAAGAGGTCGAAACACACGAGTTATAACCCATTCGCTTATATTCGTATGACTTGCGTGGCAGCACGCAAAACATTCTACGTATTTTCTTCAACGAAATCATCTTGCCTTACTATTACGGGGGATTAAGGAATATAACCATATATTGATAGTGAAAATGCAGAAATTTATGGATTTCTGTGTGTACCGTAGGTCCTATTTACTATGGTCCCCCGAAATAATTTACCTGGTGCGTCTTACCAAATTAAATTCCTGCTACTACTAGCGACTTGGTCTGGGCACTGCGTCGTCTTGTGGTTGAACGGGTATTCATCTAACTGGCATGTTTTGTGTTCAGAGGAGTCTATTGCATGTCCGTCGCCAAACTCGTTTCCACAGGAACGATATACGTACCCGATAAGTTCCTCACCCTAGACATTTCTTCAGGTGGTGTTTACACAGCCAAGTCTGCCAAAACCATGGCTCTTCGGGGCCTTCTGGTCCACTTGTACACCTTCGAGTGAGATCGTTGCTCTTTTACACCGCTCCCTGCTGATGCAGTCAACGCAACTACTCAGCTATGGCTTATAAATCGCTGCTGCAAACTAGAAATATATTATTTTAGAAGCCTTGGTATCAAGCAGCGGGGGGGGGGGGCGGGCTCTCGACCGTCCCCTAATTTTCCTTGCGTTAAGCAGAGATGGGGGCAGCCGTGCGATGCCCACTGGTTTCGATTATAGTACCAGGAAGGGGAGGGGGGGACTCTCTACCATCTGCTTTTTTCACTTTTATATAACAGGGAGGGAGGCGGCTCTTTGCCTTCCTCTGGTTACCTTTCCAGTATCTAGAAGGGGAGGGATCTATACCGTCCCGTGGTTCCCTTTGTTTCAAATGGGGGGGAGAACGGCTCTCCATGGTCTTATGATTTTCCATGTATCAAGTGGGCGGGGGGAAGATCTCTACCGTCCCCCGACTTCAGTGATATATGGACAATCTTCTAGCGTAGAGGGAGGGAACGGTGTCAGATACCCCCCCCCTATTATATACCAGGTATATTGTACACGGGGTGGGTTATGGTCGATTGGCAACGACACTGTAACACATGCCGCTCACTACGTCAGCTACACTTCCAGGGTACCGTGCTTATGTTTTTGTTTTTTATGCTTTTTTTGCGGTCGCCCACAGCTGGTCGTCGAGTTAGATAATTAGTGCGAAGTGAAGAACCTATACTCTGCACAAGCGAATTGATCTTATCACGTAGTATTCAAGGTAAGGCACCCAAGAGGCAGTTACATATTGCTCCCATTGCTGTCTCTGGACGTGGCTACACCGGAAATAAAAATAATTCATTGAAGCTGTCATCAATATGCAAGTCCGCCTCACAAGCGGTTCTTAGCAGGATGCAGTTCACCGTTCATGCGACTAGCCGGACACCCCACGGCGCTTCGCGCTTGGTGCAACCAACGTCTGCCTGGTCGGTGAACGCCCGACATGCTCCGTCCCGCCAATGTAAGGCTGCGAGGATCTATGGTAATACGACTACCGCCATGCATGAGATCGAGTACATCTCTCCTATCGAGTACACCCCCCCAGGAGGACTGAAGTTAAACAATTCGATGTGAGGTGTCGAAAAACATAAACGGGCGCCCTCGATCCACCTATTAAAGCTGGAATCCAACGACGTCAAACATGGGAAGTGATTACAAACCGTGTTGGATATGGAACGTTAATCGATTTTGAGACGATACCGATAAACTAAAATCGCTGCATAGTACAAGGTTCCCCTCTTGGAGGTGCCTACAAATGGGGGAGTGCCGCAAGAGCGAAATAGTACTCGTATGAAATCCTGTATAAATGTTTAGAAGTAATACCTGCATCCACCCATCATTTCTATGAGAAGAATACACTTTTTTTTAGGACACATTATATTATACTGCTGTTTGTGCAATCAGTGTCGGATCACTACTACAATAATGTAAAGTAGGGCATCAACAATTGGATATATTGGTCCACATGACTCGCGGCGATCAAATCAATGTATGCGCCGTAAACGTAAATACGAGAAATTTGAGTACGGTACAGCACATACATAATGGTACAATACATAGATATTCTTCCAAAATAAATGTTTCTTGGTTCTTAGGGTAACGTCAAGGTTTCACAGATAAATGCCCATAGAATAAATCGCAGTCCAAGTACTGAGAGTATTGGAGTACTGGCGGCAAAAATATTGCGGGTACTGAGAAGGCCCAAATATTGAGAGTAATGAGAGTATAATGATAAGTATAAAACACGAAGTACTTGTAGTAAAGGCAATATGTGCAGTACAGAACCTCCAGATACTGAGCATATTCGCAGTACATACATATATATATATATATATTTATTCCACACGAAAGCATATTCATCTCGAAATACTGCCAGACTGATCTAAATTCTCGGGCTGTCTCCAGTGAACGTAATTTGCTCCAACTCCCACTCGTGTGGGACTATCTGGGGGTGGTTTGTGCCGAATGCTGGGCCTGAATATTGTCAACACGGTGCACAAACGGTTGAAGCATACTTGATAATCGAAGTGTTATGATACTGCTTTTCATGAGGTTGAAAGCCCCGTAATTACCTGGGTTCAGGCACTGGGGACGTATTAGTTGTACTTGAAAGGCGTATCTTATATGGTGGCACGAACTGGGTCTCAGTCTCCGCGTGCACGAAGTGAATAAAACTGATCATCTTCTGTAGCTAAGCAAGCAACACACGTGAGTACCAACGATTACTAGCTTAAACGGCAGACCTGTCCAGGGATACAAAGTGTCCCGCAACCTTGATCTTAACAAGTGGGAAAACCGAAGCAAAAGCGGCGTTGGCGGGGGGTGAAAAAGCCCCCAAGCCAGGACGGCTGTCGGACAAATAGAACAATCCCCGCGTCGGTGGTGTGCAAGCGGCCTTTGTTGGCCAGCTCCTGAACCTTCAAAAAGGGAGGGCGTTGGTGATAAGTGAAACCAGACTAAAAGCCGTCTGGCAAAACGTCCGGTCGGCCAAGGGCTATGTCGCGCATGGCGGCGTTTGTACGGGGGGTCCAACGTAACGTAGATTAATCACCAAGGACACCCGAGCCCGCGGGCCCCACGACTCTGGACGACGCCGTGGACTTCGAGCCCCCTGATTCAGAGGACGAGCGGCTGGCTACGGCGAAGGACGCAAGACCGGCGGCTGAGGACCCGGACAGTGCCCACCCACCCCCCTCCCAACTACTTGGAGCGTGGACCTCCCTCTCGCCGCAGGAGCAGGCGGCTGTGATTCAGCGTTGGGACACCCCTTCGAGCCTTTACGCGGGGACGACAGCCGAACGCCTCGCGACCGACCACGCCGACACTGCAGCGGCCGCGCGAACTCCTGCCGCCGCTGGCAACACCCCGACGTGATCGCGGCCAAGCAAGCTTTGTCTACCGCCGAGGCCTTTAGGGCTGCCTCGACGACAACGGCTAGTCGTCGGGCGTAGACGCGGGTGTCGATCATGCTCGCGGCTGCAGTTGCCGCCCGTGCATCCACGGCTGTATCCGCGATCGCCATGGCTGCCACCACGGCCTTCGTGGAAACCACACGTTCCGCCTCTTGTGCGTCAGACTCCATATCTTGAGCTAGTGAAGCGCTGCGGGCTGCTCGGGCGACCGCGTCCTTCCAGAACCGTCGGGCTGCCGATACAAGGGTCCCAGCGAAGAGCCTTCCTCTTGCGGCGACCACAACGAAGGCCGCTCCACCCCCCGACCTTGGCCCCACGGATTCGTGTCCCCCCACCGCGATCGCGATAGACGCCCGGACCAAGCGTAGTGGGGATCTGGACTTCTTGCAGGGGAGTGTCGCCTGCATGGCGGCCGAGCCAAACCGTGCTCCCCCCCCCAAGGTGGCGGCCATGGTTGTCTCTGCCGCTCGCCGCCTCCGACACGAGATGCCGGCAGAAGACGTCTCCGTCCACAACGCTTGGCTCGGGGAGGCCGACGATTCCTGGGCGGCTCAACAACGCCAAGGTTACACTATGGCTCTGGTGGTCAGCCTCCGGAAGGCGCACGACGCTTCTCTCGCCACGGTCTCATGGCCGAAACCTGCCGCGTGCCTGCTCCACTGCAAGCGGCGACCACACGCCGCCCACCAGGAACCGTACCTCCTTTACTCGGGACCGGCTGCTGGACACCAACCCGCCTCCTCCAGCGGACACCGGGGGGTTGACTACAGCTCTGTTGCCAGAGACCGCTCTGGCTGCCGCGCTGGCGACCAGGCCTGCCGGCGCCCGAGGGTCTGAGGGGATTCGACCGGTCCGGATGGCAGGGCTCAGGCGCGGAAAATGGTGGCAGTGCGTCTCGGCGAAACGGGGCTGGACGACGGAAAACCGGGGAAAGGGGAAGGAGCGATCGGGTGACGGCCGATACGGCCCACGGGGAAACTCTTCTCGAGCTCGTTCTCTCAGTCCTTCCTCGGATGGCAACACAAAAGCCCCCGACCCAGAGTTCACGCACGCAACCAGCAAGAGGGAAGTGGTTCCCTCGCTGACTGAGGTTGCTTATTCTGCCACGCGTCTTGGCCATTAGACCATGCCCGATGACCGCGCCATGCCCGTGTCATCTAACATTGCCCACGACCGAACTTCGACGATTGACTCGGCCGCCGCTACCGCCGCGAAAAAGCACACCGCCGACGTTCAACGGGGGAACAAACACCTGGGACTGAAGAACATTTCCCGGATTTCTGTCCTACTATTTCTCTCCTCGATCGACCCTTGCGATGCCGCGCAACAACTTACTCGTTCGGTAAAGGCCTCCGCCGCTGATATTGTTATGATGTGCAGCGATGGCAGCTATGAAGGCGTTAGTTCTACTATTTGAATCCCCGGTTGGGAGTACCCTCTTGAGAAATCTTTCGCGCGCGCCATCACGCCTGACAAACCCACGACCGCCTCCCTCATTACCTTGATGGATGATGTTTTTGGACAGGTGTCGCGCGCCCTCGCAGCTGGATCGACGGGACCCGAGGCGTTCACGCTCCTCCTGAGGTGACTGAGCAACCTCTTCGACCACACCAACACGGGGGCCAGCTACACCAAGTTGCATAATTTTTGCATGTGTAACGGGACCCCTTTTGTCGATTTTAGCCGTGCATTACGAGGGTCGGTGTCGGCAGCGACGGGGACTGAGCGTGTTTTGGCACCGGGGGTGGAGTGGTTTTTGGAGGTAGTTTGGAATGCAGTGAACGAGCAGTACCTCAGCTTGATGCCCACGCTGTACCCGGGAGTTTTGGCTACGATATCGAGCTCGTTCGGCACTCTCGACGCAATGTGGTTGGTTTTCGAGACTGTCGCGAATAAAATGACACCTGCCGTCAACGGCAAGAAATAGTTTTGTTGCCTGCTTCTTTCGACGGTGCGCGGTCATCCGCCCTGTCGGGGCCCTGTCCCGCCAATCATGGCCGCGACCAGGGCCGGACGCTTCCCCAGTCGCCTTCTTGGCAGACGGGATCGCGCAATAATCCGCGTGTGATGAGTGTCAGCAAATCCATCCCTGACTGCCACGACCCGTGGCTTGACACCTCTTCCAACTGGTAACCCCCATACTGGGCATATTGAGGATGTTTCGGTACTGCGAGTACTGACTGAGTCTCGCAGAAGCAGTACGAACACTACCAACGGACGAAATGCGGCTACGACTAGTGTACTGGTAGTACCCGCGGTGCAGAACCCCGAGATACTGGAAGCACAACAGGGAGTATCCACGACAGCAGCAGTGGCGAACCCCGCAGTAGTGTTAGCCCGAACGTATACGCAGTAGTATCGGAAGTAGTACAACCTCAAAATACTGCGAGTACTCACAGTATCTTGAGTACAAAACCCCCGCAATACTGCGAGTGTACGAAGTACCTGTAATAGCAGTATGTTCTCGGACATGCTTCTCTTTACTCCCAACTATTGGGAGTAGCTGTGAAATGTTGAGGTATGAACACACGCCGCACGTAAGGGCGCCCGAACTCTTTACCTTGGGTGAAACACACACAAGTAAAATTTGTTTTCTATCATATTAGACGTTCAGAAAAGCAAGGTGGCAGTGTTGGATGAATGTACTGGTATGAAAAACGTCAGGAGTGGAAAACACGCACAACTTGTATATTTGTTCAGAAAAGCAAGGTGGACGAATGTACTGTTGTTGTAGTACTGGTACGAAAAAAGTCAAAAGCGAGACAAAAAAAAGAAGCGTGGATGGTGCGAGTCGAACCTCGGAAACCGTATTCTGTTAACGTGCCCAAACTCCAGGGGTAACAACAGCCTGTTCTGATGTTACAACGCGAGCTATGGGTTGAATTGACACACGGCACGAAATTGGAACGTAGAAGTGTGGTGAGCTTAGAGCCCATCTTAACCAACCGGGAACACTAAATATTGTTGTTCGGAATTGTTTTTTCACTTCCAATGAATTCTAATTTGATTTCGAAAAAAAATCGTGTTTGAATCCTATCGGGAAACGTCGAATTCATCGTCAAACAAAAAGGAAATCGAAACAACCTGGAATAACGCTGCGCATCACACAACACCCAGCCGGCAAACAGCGACGAGCGTAGACGAGAGCGAAGGTTTGTGTTGTTGCGCGCGCGCCGCCGCCAGCCTTTTTTTTCTTTATTGTGGCGCACAGCATAAGAAGCTATTACTCTCAGGGTGTCTTGGGTGGACGGCGCGATGTGGGAGATCAGTAAGGGTTCCAAGGGGTGATGATCCATAGAAGAGGTGTGACACAGGTGTCTGTGCTTGGTCAAACTCGGACCTAGTTCTTGTTAGCGTTCTCTTGTTTTTTTGATGCGAGGCATGCTCGAAGGGGCAAGTTAGAAGAGTGAGAAGGGAGGGGGGGGGGGGGGGGGGGGGTTGCAGATGACTTTTGAAGCCAGGAGTATCCTCTGGCTTCAACCGGCTATAATCTACTGGCAAGGGTGCATGCGTCACCCTCACTTCCATAGTGCAACACCCCGTAAGGGTGCATGCGCTACCCTCAACTTCAATAGTACAATAACCCTGTAAGGGTGCATGTTTTACTCTAAGCTTCAATAGTACAATAACCCGGAAGGGTGCATGTTTTACTCTAAGCTTCAATAGTACAATAACCCATAAGGGTGCATACGTTTCTCTAAACCCTCAAGAGTACAACACCCCGTAAAACCTGGCGTGCGAACACACAACGCGCGTCCGTCTCCGTCTCTTCGGCTACATAGATACTAGCCTGCGTATCAGATACTACAGATATACCAGCCTGCGTGTCTACAGACATGCTAGCCTGCATACAGATATCTTATTCCAAGGCTGAGTGGTATACAGGGTACGACCCGACTGGAACAATATTACTTAACGGCCCCTACTGATGGTTGGTCTATTGACTACAAACCAAGGTACTCTATCACAGCGGAGGGAGCCCTCAAGCGCCACTCTCTTCGGCCTGCCCCGTCCTTGGGGTGGGCCGAGGAAGTCCGCAAGGATCTGCAGCGGTCTAGCGACAGTCACTCGAACATCGAGCTTCTGGCTGAGAATAGAGGGTACCTTGCGCGGTCCGGCTGGTGGCCTGGTCGCTTTAAGGAACGCGTGGGGTGGTGGTGATGTTTTTTCTTCTTAACCCCGACGCCAAGGAGTTCATCCCTCTGGTGGGACGAGTACATCACCACAGCAGAGAGCGCTACACGGGCAGTCGGGGGAGTGAAGAGGCTGGCCACAGCGTGGGTATGCATGCGCGACAGGAAGGATGGGAATGCCGGCGTTGGCTGGGACGGCTGCACCCAGCCAACGGAAACCAAGGCGCGTACCGGGCTACGAAACGGAGAGCCACTTTCGCCATAGAGAAGAAAAAGAAACAAAAGAAGAAAAAAAGGAGGCGGGGACGAGCCTCACGTCGGCTGGCAAAGAAAGCAGCACGCGAGGCTCGTAAGACACAGAAGGAGGCACTTGTGGCGGTAGCGACTTACAATGTGTGCACCCTGGCTGTAAAGGGGAAGAACGGGTACGGACATGACGACAGTGTACTGGCTAAGGGACGTCAACTCGGCTGTGACTTCATTGGCCTGCAGGAAACCCGGAGGGCCGATAGCACGACGTTTCGTGCGGCAGGGTATCGCGTTTTCTGTTCAGGTCAGGAAACAACAGCTGCTAGGCAAGGGCTGTACGGAGTAGGTCTAGCTGTAAAGGAATCGTTGTGCAGTAAGGCTGTGTACACTCATCAGTCCATTGACGAGCGGCTTATGTCTATGCGCTTTGAGCTGGCTAGCAAATACGAGGCAGTTAATTTCGTCGTCGCGTATGCTCCAACTGATTGTACCAAGGACGTTGGACTGAAACGTAGCTTCTGGCAGAAGCTGGAGGACTTGGTGGAAAAGATCCCGACGAAAGAGTGTCTGTTTGTACTGATGGATGCCAACGCGCGAACTGGACAGAGGATGGAAGGGTGTGGTGATGATGAAAATAGAGTGCTTGGAGCGTATGGGCGTGATGTTCGTATTGATAATGGCAGACGACTCCTGTCGTTCGCCACCAATTGAAAGTTAGCTCTCACCAACACGTTTTTCAGCACCCGCAAGGGTGGGATTTCGCATACACACAACGGCACTAGCCCGAGTGACCGTATGCCGATCGACTACATCCTAACCCGTCAAGCCCATCGACCTAGAGTACAAGATGTTAAAGTCGTCCCACAGCCTCCTGCCCCAGCTAAGGCTGACTCAGACCACAACATCTTGTATGTCAAAGACCGACTCAGTGGTCACTTTGCGTCCAACAGACAAATACGTAGACCGACAAAATGCCGAGAGTTCGACAGGCAGCTTTTTATGTCCGATGGAAAGTGTCGTGAACGAGTAGTCGCGAGGGTCATCTCCACTCTCCACCAGCTTAACCAGCCCCGTGTTACGTCTGGCATGGTTGAGTTTCACTGCGGCTATTATTGCTGAGGTCGAAAAAGAGGTACCACCCCCTCCACGTCGCCACCGCAGACATGGATGGTGTGAGTCTGCCGAAACCTTGGCCGCATTCATATTAGCATGGACAGCGAGGGAGGATGCACGGCAATTCTTGCGTGCCCACCCCCGGGATAGAACCGCGTGGAAGACACTGAGATCTGCGTGTGCGAACCTGCAGAAGGTGATTGCCGCAGGACTGCATGCGTACTTCGAAGCGTACCTCGCTGAAACCGAACGACTACTAGCGAACAACGACCAGAGAGGCTTTTACAAGCACCTTAAGAGAACGGTAGGTTTGGAAGGGACTAAAGCGAGAAGCGAAGAGTTCATTAGGGACGAGGATGGCACGCTGTTGCCGGATAAGGTGCGAATTCGTGAACGGTGGGGGAGGTTTTACCACAAACGTTTGAACACGAAATCGCTCAAACTCGATTCCACGATCATCGATCTCTTGCCACCACGACCGCTTTAACTGTCGCTCGGAGATGAACCATCCATGGACGAGATGACGGAAGCACTTAAGGGGATGTCAAACTGGAAAGCTGTCGGGCCAGATGGTCTCCCGGCCGAACTTCTGAAAATCGACCACCCCGCATTCGCCCAGTGCTTTCACAACATCCTTGTCAATGGTTGGGTAACAGGCGAAGTCCCCCAGCAATGGAAAGACGCGATCATCAAGGTCCTTCACAAACAGAAGGACCGAACTGATTGCAACAACTACAGAGGGATTTCGCTTGTTGCCCACGCAGGCAAAGTCTTGTTGAAAATCGTCGCGTCGCGCCTCAGCAGCTACTGCGAGACCGAGGAATTACTCCCGGAGGAACAGTGCGGCTTCCGCCCCGCACGATCAACGATTGATATGTTGTTCGTCGTGCGCCGGTTGCAAGAGCTTGGAAGACAGAGGAAAATCCTCCTGTACTTGTGCTTCACCGATCTGCAGAAAGCATACGACTCTGTCGACCGAGAGTTGTTATGGGAAGTACTCACACGTTTTGGCGTACCAACCAAGATGCTGAGAATTATCCGTAATTTCCACGATGGCATGCGGGCTCGCGTGCGTACGGATGACGGGCGAGCACTCGGAATGGTTTGATGTCACGCAGGGGCTGCAGCAAGGCTGTGTGCTGTCACCGTTACTGTTCAACGTATTTTTCGCTGCTGCGTTGCACGTCGTACTAGTACACTTTAGCCATGACGAAGCCATCGTAAGGGATTTGGTCCAACTCAGTGATGCTGGAGTAGTCGGAACGAAGGAGCAGGAGCCGTTGGCGTGCGTGCGAAGGGCTGTATGGGGCATGTTGTACGCCGATGACGCAGGGATTGTCTCGAAGTGGGCTGAAGGGCTCGTGAAAATGATGACAGTCATCGTGATAGTCTTCGAAGCAGCAGGCCTTACGGTGTCGGAAAAGAAGACAGAGACTATGCTTCTATAAACGCCAGACCAGAAAATCCTCGCACCACCGCTCGTTATCGAAGCAGCAGGCCAGAGGTATAAGCAGACGGCCCAGTTCTTGTACCTAGGCGACGTTATCCACGAAAATGCTGACCTCTCGCTCGAAATCGACCGACGGATCCGTCTCATGCGAGCATGCCTCAAACGGTTCGGCCCGGAGCTGTATGATAGGACGACCGCCCCCCCCCTTAGCCTGAAAGTCCGAATGCTGAAGGCCGAGGTGATTGAGACCCTGCTCTACGGGTGTGTGACGTGGACCCTCAGAGCGGAACACTTTGCCAAGCTTCGAACGGCTCACCACCAAGTCCTGTTGCGAGTCATTGGCTTCCAGCGCCGACTTCGTACTGACCATGCCACCCTCTCGTACGCGAAGGCCCTCAAGATGACACGTTGCGAGAGCATCGAAACGACCATCCGCAAACGGCGTCTCTTCTTCGCGGGGGGGGTGGCACGGCAAAGCAAGGATCGATTACCCAGCCGGGTGATGTTCGGGACGATTGCTGGTGGGGAGAACCCGAGACCTGGCGGACAGGTTAAGATTTGGCATAGATGCGTAGTCAAAGACCTTAGGGAGTTCCGCGCCACCGAAGGGTCAACGGAACTTGCTCCCTTGGTGTTTGGAGTTGAGACCGCACTGTGGCCCACTGCTGCAAAAAAGGCGGGGAAGTGGTACCGGGGGATCCTGGAAGCAGCCGAACGGTTCATGGTGAGGTGGCACGAGGCTGAGGCTGAGCTGAATAGGCAGCGCCGCGCATCCGCCGTGGGTGGTGTCCAAGGGAATGGGGGAGGAGGGGCAACAAGAGGAGTAGCAGAAAACCCGACCAAGGGAATGCGAAGAGGGGGGGAAGAGGAGTAGCAGGGAAACTGCAGTGGACGAAAGTAGGAAGGAGATGGCAGATAGGGTAGCCAGGTACCGGGCAGACGAAGAAGTACAACATGCCTATACACCAACTGGTGCAGCTGGTTCGAACGTGGTCTTCCTGTTGTTTTTGTTTATTTTTATTTCCTTTTATTGTCTTCTTTGCGGTGACCCTATGTGATTTTCATTTCTCTTCCTTTCTCCGATTGATAAGCCTTATTGAAGGAGTTGTGTGGCGTGGGTGGATGACGAGGCTGCTTTGCTTATTTCGTACTGTCTGACGCCGAGGGGCCGGGCATAGTTGACGAACGCTGGACGATGGTGGCAGACAGGGTAGCAAGGTACCAGGCGGGCCAGCAGGGAGACCCTGGCTGTGCTACTCGTACCATAAACTGCTGCCGCTACCTGGAGCATGCCTTGTGCTTTGTTTGGTTTGCCTGTTGTTTTTCCCTTGGTTCTTAGTGTTACTCTGCTGACGACTAGTGGTGTTTTCTTTTTTTTCTTTTATTCCAGCTCGTTCTTTTCAAGTGTCTGCCACGTCTCCTACGCGGGGGTACGATGGTTTGTTGCTATACTGAAGTATATACATATACCACGTATATTTTTGTTTCTTTTTTTTGTTTTTTTTCTCTTTCGAATTGTCTTTGTTTTTGTTTTTGTTTTTTCTCTTTGTTTCGTTTTTGTTTCTCTAGGCCATGGAATGGGTATGTCGTGCCTGTCGTACGCAGTATGATGGCATGGCATTGCATTGCATACGTGGCAACGTAGTATCTCTGTGGCGTAGCTTTGTGACCACAGAACTTGTATCTCTCTAGGTTTGAAGAGTCGGCACGGACACTGGTTGTGCTGGATGTCGACGCGTAGAAAGAACGGTTTAATGAAGAAAACAACAACAACAACAACAACAACGTGAGGAATAGCAGCGGTGGTGCAGCTATCGAGTTCTCAAGCGCATCCCCTGTTCTTTTCCTCGTTTGCTCGGTTTTCGTGATGGTTGGTGGATCGAGCAGGTTGAAAAATTGGGCTTGCGGCCGCCATGATTACTTTGAGACGCCACCGTCGGGGTACGATATGATATGCTCTGTGGCCGTGGGCGCGGCTATTGCTCCGGCCGCCTGTCGTTGAGGTTCGGGTTTTATCGCCTCGACCGTGGTCACCGAAGTGGCCAAGAACCGCCCTACCTAGAATCCAGCGGGGGTGTTGACCCACCATGATCATGCTACATCAAGGCTGACCAACACCCAAATTCGAAATTGAAAAAAAACAATCACACGAACAAAGTCACGAAGCACATTTCACCCAAATTGATTTATTTCTAATTTGCACCCTGGTCATTCTCACTCTTCGACCAACCACATGCAAATTAAGCTAGAAAAAAAAAACAAATCAAATTGATTGAACCAAAAGTCTTTGGTAAGCCCTATTTTTACCAATCCGCCGGAGGATAAACAAAAAAAGAGTAATAATTTTATCGAGCGCAATACGACTCGTACAACTGGCACGTCGTCTTTTTTACGCAATCTAAATAATATTGCAAAATCTCCGACACCAGATACTACTGTAGAGTTGTAGCTTGTACAGGTACGACTGCATATATATACAGCGGTACTGCTGTAAAATGCCACGTGAGAAACGTACGCGTTCTGATCCCCTTTCAGCTGGCTCTAGGATCTACCGATCAGCAGTGTAGGACACACAGCAATCAGAAGTATACTGCTGTGCTGTAAGTATGTTTTGTACGAACGCTGCTGTCCGAACGATTTGTTGTACAGAGTAGTGTAGGTACAACCGATTTTTGTTTTTGTTGTACTCGAGTCGACGAACATATCGATCCGGGGATAATCGGCACCGAGGAAAAAATGCCGGTCACACATTGCGGAAGGTACGTGCATAGGCTAATGCCGATGACAACAAGAACGAACAGTAGCACTGATCGTACAGCGCGGAGCTTCCACATGCGCATAGTACCCTGCCTGCTACTGATGTTGGCGCACTGCGGTGCTGACCACCGCAAGAGCAGTAGCAATGTTGGATCTCACACAGCTATACTAGCCGCGTCCGCGGTGGCTTGGTAGGTGGTCCGCGTGCCTGTCAAGATCAATTTCGTGGGTTCAAGTCTCCCCGAGTGCATGCTCATAGGGACTTTTTCTTGCATAAAAAAATGGATTAGCGGAAAGCGCGAGAGCGTGAGTTAGCTTCATTCGATGAAAATCGACGAGCAGTGGGAATGCTGAACCCTATGCGCGACAAAAAATAAAGGCACGTACCGGGGGGGAGAAGGGACGACACCTGTGACCACGGCTTGTCCAGAAGATCGTCGAGGGTAAAACCTCCTACGAGTGGGCTGGAAAGTACAAGTGATGAAGAAAACAAAATAAAAAATAAAATAAATAAGCAGAAGATGCAGGGAGAGAGAGGTGATGCTGGTGTGGTTGTAGCGTGGTCAAGTGATCGATTGAAATCTCCGATGAACCAACTTTGATAGCCGCAGTACGATCATCCATACGCGCGAGGTGTGCTCACTGTTGCTGCTGCTGGGCAGCTGGGTTTCACCGCTGTGGTGTTGTAAGAAGCTGGAGGTAAGCACGGTTTGTGCGCTGCTGTGGCATTGTTTTATGGGCGGTGGTCCGTGCTCTCCGTGCAAAAACACAAAGAAATGTGCAGAGATACACGTCATTTTGGGTACATCCGGATCAAGAAGTATATGGCAGACGATGGAATGCAGAAGGCAGACTCCGACAAACACAACCAACCACAACAACACTGCGCATATGGGGGGGGTGTCGAACACGCACGGCGTGTGGGCGGCAGCGTTGGAACGATGGGATCTGTGCATGTTGTCTGTTGTGTACCTGGTGTATGTCTGAGCTGTGTATTCACAGCTCATGAGAGCCTAGGGGAGAAAACAAAGAGCACGACATATGAACCGATACGTACGTACAAAATAAGGCCTCTCGAACTGAAACCAGGGAAATCGTCTCGTCCACTCCCGCCACAAAAAAAAAAAAACTTCGAGCGCCCGCCACGCGTTCCAGAGTGCACGGAACGCGCCGAGACCTCGACCATGTGTCCGACCGTGCTTCCTGTGTCCGAGCATTTGGTGTTCTGCCGAAAAGTGCTTTGTACGAAGATAAAAGTTGACAAAGGTATGAAAATTTGACAAGCATACGTATATATATACCAAGGTAGGTACCTAATTGGTGAGGTCTCGACATTTGATACGTAAATTGAAACTTTCATTCATTACAGCAGTGTCTGCGTAAAAAAAATATCTCAGTCTTATCGGAGAGCTTTTCCCCCATAATTTCCATGTTTGTTTCGAGCAACTTTTTAATCTTCTAGATTTTACTATATTTTTCCCAAATATGTGAAATTCAACTCTTTTAATGTTCTGCTTGGGGAGAATTTGATGCATATTGACAGAACGCCTCCGTATCTTGATAAATATCTCCAAATATTTTCAAACTTTGGAAAATATAGAAAAAAGTCTCTCCAACAAGAATGTACAACACGGGGACGCCAGGCGAGGGAGGTCAAAAACACATTCGAAACGATATACATACAACAAAATATTGAAAGCTTGATATGTCGATGCATCGCAAATTTCGAAAGTGTTGGTAGTTCTGGTTTATTAAGTTCCTGGCGTTCGCTCGTTGCGCTTGCCGTACCGAGGGGGCTTCTAGACATTGCGGAGTTTCATCGTCTCGCGGATACTGTATTGTGATTTGATATCTCTGTTTCGTAGTTTATGACCACAGATCTTGATAATTGTGTACCAGATATCTGTTTAGTAGGGTGAATGTTCACCACGACGAAGACTTCTGTCGGACATCAAAAGTAAAAAATTTGTTAACACACACTCACGAGGCAAGAGTATCCTATCCAGCGGTCGGTCGGCATCCCGTGTACAGCAGTAGCTGCAGTCTCGTCCGCAACGAGTTACACAGGTAGCCACTGGAGTACCTTGAGAGCGTACTCTAGTGGACGACCTCGGAAGTAAAACACCTCAAGCCACAAATCTCAAGGTCGACCGTTGCCCAACGAAAACGTTCGCAACGTCCCCGGATTGTCGAGTGTACGCGTCACATTAGTTGGGAAACGTACCAAGTAACGAAAAAATGGTGTGTTTTTCGTTACGGCTGTTGTAACCCTGCAATATTTGACGGCCCAGTTAACCAAAGATTGGGATCAGTCCGACAAACAAACCATAGCATGAAAAACGACAAAACAAAAAGCAAAAACATGAAATCCAGAAACGAGCGAAATATAAACTAAAAAACAAAACTTAAAGTAATCTGAAATAAAACGTATGTACACAAAAACAAGTAAGAATTAAAGAATTAAATTGGGGAAGATAACATGCTACATTATTGTGTATAGCCTACACCCACAATAGCGACAACAACTCACGAGTTGTTGTACGGTCAACACATACCCTTTCTGGTCTCACTAGTCGTTTAGCACTGCACAAAACCGACACCACAAACTAGAGGCGAATACAAACAATGTCATCATGCTCTATACGTAAAACCACCCAAAACAAAATACGCTTAAATTGAGCAAAAAAATACACCTTCGGCACATACCACGTTCGGGGGGAAAAAAGGTTTGTACTCTGATTTTCATATTGTTTTCATGAATTTCGCGGCTATTCTGCATTGAACCAAAAAATGTTATTAATAAAATAGTGAAAGTTTATTTCAAAATATTATCAACGAAAGTCTCGTAAATTTACCACAAACTACTACCACGAGTATTTTGGTCATAAACTGCAACCGACACAACCTACTCACCTCTTGACTTGTACGATGCAAACATCATTTTTTCATTGTTGCTGTAACTCTCTCTGTACTTGTTCGATGTTATCCAGAGTAAGTGCGTTCGGTTGGCATGCCGTTGAAGAATAACTAGTTTTTGAGCCGAGCATACTTGAATTATTTTACAAATTGAACGAGTTAGCCGCTTAGACGTTTTGTTCTCAACTACTTGTCATGTTCTCAATAATAAAAAAAAAATCTAGATATATATCTGCAATGCGTGTACCCTACTTGTTGTTTTCTTCACACAAAAATGTTTTCTTTCTACCCGTCGACATCCAGCACAACCAGTGTCCGTGCCGATTCTTCAATCCTAGAGAGATGCATGTTTTGTGGTGTTGATTGATCGCTAAGGTATAGGCGCAGCTGGCACGGGAACGCGTGGCTGACTCCAGACATGGACACGGAACTCCTCTTATATTACATCCTCGCTGTAGAGTTGACTCGCCTCACATGCAGTAGAGGGTTCCACCTGACGAGTGGCATTGGTGGGCACACATTACCCCGATATCCCAATACCCTACTGCCGGAATCCCTTTCCACCGTGGAACTCCCCAATCTACCATGTATCTTATATGTCGTGTATCTGAGTACAATCAACATCCCCCCTACTCAATATACACGACCATACTCATCTCCCCCCTGCTCCTGTGCATGAGCAATATTCCCCTCAGCTATGTACATGAAAACGTACGACATCGCAGAGCTGATACATCTCAATAAAAATATCAACTCGAATCAAACTCAGAAAGTCAAAAATCCAATCTGGAACTCAAAAGTCAAATTCTTGAATCAACACTCAAATCCTCAAATCAGTATTCAAATACTCAAATCCCCAGCTTCTCTGCTGCAAACAGATAAAACTCTCGAAATCCAATGCCAGGTAAAACGGCATTCTTCTCAGATTCAGTCAGGTAAAACGGCATTTTCCGCGGAATTGGTCAAAAGATATTCAGTGGAATCTCGTCGACTTAGTACAGTGATCTCCGGGGCCCTCCCCTCGCCAAACGCTACTGATGTCTACGGGCACACTATCATAATCATTCGTATTGTCTCCAGCGCGCACGCTCGAAAATATCAACTTACGAATTCGGCGAGACTTCAACTCCCGACCCACCCTAGGGAATTATATAGCACTACCTGCTAGACCACTCAGTCAGTACTGACTTTGAACAAAAGCACAAATTTTCAAGAACCTAAAAAAATCAAACTCTCAATTTCCGAAATACAATCCAAACCTTCCAAATCAGAAAACATTTCCTATGGACCACACGCGCCCCCAGGCGCTTCATAGTCTCTCTTCAACCTTATCCAAAAAATCTCCCTCTATTTCATGAGGAACTAATGCTCATATAAAATATCACAGTAGTCCTACTCATCAAAAATAAAAATTAAGCCAAGAAAATAAATGCCACAGATCGCAAGGAACCCCGTTCCCCGGACAAGAGCCTCCCCTTGTCCCCTACTCCCGCCATATATACAGAGATCGCGACGGTAATGCGAGATAGCATACATTCCTTCACTTGAATTTTATTTGACGTTGGGACTACTCGAAAACACCAAAAACTCTCGAAATCCATCACCAGGAACGAAATGGTATCACCCTCGGAATTAGCCAGGGAAATATGGCAGCATCTTCGGATTTATACGTAGTTCAGACAAATCCTTCACTCAAAAATATCATAAAACCTTCCACCTCGGAAACACCCCGTCAAATATTCATCAGAAAATCCCGGTGGTAACGAAACACCGTGTTGTTGAGCGGCTTTGTCAAGAAGTCTGCATGCGGTTTCTCCGACTCTACATGGGTAATAACAAACTCCCCCTTAAAAATAAGCTCGCGCAAAAAGTGGTGTCGTACGTCGATGTGCTTCGAATTCGACGTGCACACTGGATTTTGTGCCAGGTGCCTTGCCCCCTCGTTATCCTCGAAAACCGTAATGCATCTCTCCCCAAACCCTGGAAAAATAAAACTCCATACATAGCGCATGAACATTGCCTCCTTGATAGTGTCTGCCAGTGCTACATATTCGGCCACAGTGGTTGAGAGTGTGACGCATTTCCGCGTCCTAGAAAACCAGCGCACACACGCCCCAGCACACATGATAGCCCCACCGGAAACTGACCTCCTGTCAGTGGCTTTGTTGGCATAGTCTGCATCTACAAACGCTACCAGCTCAAGCCCGCTACCCTTCTGGAACGTAATGCCGAAATCACTCGTAGAAAATACATACTCTAAAATACCGACTGCTGTCTTCCAGTGTACTTCCCTCGGTCTATTCGTGTACCTCGCTACCGCCCTCACCGCGTTCGCAATATCCGGTCGTGTTTGGTTCGCTAGCCACATCAAGCACCCCACCAACTCGCGGAAAGGCCAATCGCCCACGGGTTTATTCTCGTCAAACTCCTCGAGCTTCACACCAGTCGAAAGCGGGTTATTCCTCCCAGAACTAACACCAAACCTCGCCGCGGTATTTTCAGCGAACGCCTGCTGCGAAATCGTCAAAGTACCAGCATCCCAATCCCTCGAAAAACAACAACCAGCATACCACCGTAACTCGCCCAGATTGTTGATCGGAACAAGGTTGTTCAGGTCTTCACAGAACTGATCGCATCTAGCCTTGAGTCCTACAGCAAACATATCATCCACATGAACTACCGTTACAATGGAGACAGAGCCCGACTCGACCAACCTCATGACACACGCGTCAGCGGGGCTCTGCTCAAATCCTAGACTCTTCATGTGAGTGAGAAGGTGGTTGTGCCACGACCGCGACGCTTGCTTCAAGCCGTAGAGACTGCGATTCAACCTGACCACCTTACCAGACATTTCGCCGCAGCCGGGAGGTAGTCGCATGAATACATCCTCATCCAAACTCGACTGCACGAACGCCTGCTCAGCATCAAAATGACACAAATCCAAACCCAACTCGCACGCAATAGCACCCAACAAACGGAAACGAGACGCTGCAGGCGTCGGAGCAAAAGTCTCAAAGAAATCAATACCCTCACGCTGCTTGAAACCTCGTGCCACCAGCCTTGCTTTCGCCCGCACCACGTCACCATGCTCGTTGGACTTCCAGGCGAACACCCACTTCGCCGAGATGACGTTGAGCCCCTCTGGTTGCTACGTCGCTCCAAACGTCCCCGCGTCCGCCAGCCCATGGTACTCCTTGTACATCGCCTGTCTCCAGATGGCCGAATACTCGTCCGCACACGCTTCAGCATACGGGTTCAGCGTCGAACGTTCGCTCGCCGGGCGTGTGGGAAGGGGAGGGTTCTCGCGCGGTGGGGCTTGGTGGAAAAGTACATGGCCTATACCTTCCCGCGCTGCCATCAACGACAGCAGCCCATGCCCCATAGCCTCGCGGTTCCGCGCAGTCTCCCCTCTTGTCTGCCCCCTCAGCACATCTTCACCTTCCGGGTGTCACCCAGCTTCCCCCCTGGCCCGATCACCCTGCACACCGCCACCACCCTCCTGGTGTCGTGCGGTCTCCCCCCTAGTCCGCCCTCTCTGCACAGCGCCACCGCTCTCCTGGTGTCGTGCAGTCTCCCCCCTTGTCCGCCCCCTCAGCACATCGCCATCCCCCGGGTCCGGGATATGATAACCCAGTGCCCAGGCAGCACGCTGCGAAATCTGTGGCTGCGGTGACTGCTGCGGCGGCGACGGCGGCGGCGGCGGCGGCGGCGGTGGCGACGGCGACGGCGGTGACGGTGGCTGAAGCGGCGGCGGTGACGATGACGGCGGCAGCGACGGCGACGGCGGCGGCGGCGGCGGTAGCGGTGGTGATGACGGCGGTTGCGGCGGCAGCAGTGGGGATGGGGACGGTGGCTCGGGCCATACGTCGGGGCCCCTCAGAGGCTCCGGCGCACCCGGCGGCGGTGGCGGCGGCGACGGTGGCGGCGGGGAGCTCTCCTCCTCCGAAAGCAGTAACCCCACAAACGGTTTCCTCCGGTGTTCCCAAGTGACGTCACGGGAGAACGACCTTCGGCCAGACATCAAAAGGATCTTGCTGCAGTCAGCTGCGTGGTGGTTGCCGCCGTTGAGGTAGAAGCAAGCCTCCGCCTTCGGCTCGGTCTTCAGGGCCCTTCGGACGTGGTGGACGCCCGGCTTTAGAAACGGGAGCAGCTGCGCAAACGGTGGTCTCCCGTAGAATTTGCGGTACGGCGAGTGCATTTCCGGCTTGTCCCTTACCCTCGCCGTCATGTTGATCACATCGCTCGCGTACACGCATGCCTCAGCCCGGAGGGGCTGCGTCGCCGGCATCCTTGCATCGCCGAACAGGCGGGTGGCCTCCAGGCGGGACGCCAATGCAAGCTCCAGCGTCATGGCGATCCGTCGCTCGACCACCCCGTCATGCTTCGGATAATCGTCGGGCGTGTACTCGCGGCGGATGCCGTGGTGGTTGAGCAACTCCACGAACTCCGCCTTGGTGAACTCGGTGCCGTTGTCCAAGCGAAGGCACTCCACGATGGACGGCACACCCTTCGCGTTGATGTCGGCCAGGAAACCAGCGAAGACCTTCGGGACGTCGGACTTCCGCTTCAAGAAATACGGCCACCCCAGCCGTGAGTAGTCGTCGACGATCATCACCAAGTACTGCGCACCGCCGGCAGACGTAGGCTGTTGTCCCGACAGATCCACGAACAGACGCTCCAGAGGCCTGGTAGAACGGCACTCGGTCGTCCACGGCACCGCCACCCTCCTCCCTTTCGCCTCAGAACACCCAGCACACGGAACCAACTCCCCAAAAACCTTAACGCCCATCTGGCGTGCCGTCTCACGGAGAGTGTCAGCATGGGAGTGGGCAAGGGCAACGTGAAGGTCGTTAATATCGATCCTCCTCATTTTTCCTGGAGCCTAAACAGCGGCAGCAATCGGGGTCTCTACAATCCGCGTGGCGTCTACGTATGAACCCGCGTCCCTACGCACGAAAGACAGCTGTCCATTCAACGTGTGAGCTCCCTGAGCATCAAGTGTCACCGGGCATTTCAACATTACTGCATGAAGCGAAAATAAGTTGAAGCGAACACCGGGTACGTATGCTACGTCCATCAGCCTAACTTGAACGTCACCCTGAGAGCTGTGCATCACAATTGGAATCTGGCCGAAGTACTCTTTCTTCAGTGACCTCATGTCACCGACCACTTAACGACTCTTACCAGGGGGAGGGGGAGTACAGTTTACCATACGAAAAGGGTTACCAGTCAAATGAAAGGTTGCTCCCGAATCCGCTACCCACTCTTATCTACCATTAACCCAAAACAAATCATCATTCGCCTTGCCTTGGTGCGCAAACTGCGCGGTGAGGAGGTGCGGATCGAACGTAGGCGTAGGGTTGCCGTTGTTCGCTGGGCCAGGGGAGGGGGAAGTGCTGAAGGAGGGTTGTTGTGGCGGGGAAGCTCCGGCCGAGGTATACCCACCACTGCCGTAGGGCGTCTCCTGCAGCCAGCCACCTCCGTAGTATGGTTTTTGGGCGGGTTGAGGAGAAGCGGCACCCGGGAAAGCGACATTCATTTGCGCGGGAGCTGCTTGGCATTCCGCGGCGTGGTGGCCCGGTCTGCCGCACCGGAAGCAGGGCCCCTTGCGCCTCCAGTTGTTATTCGGTGGGGGATTCCAGCCTGCCGGAGTCGCTGCGGGCGGCGGAGGCATCGGCGGCATCGTCCCCGGTGGTGGGTCGGTAGGTACCCAACCCGTGGGGGGGACTACTTCACCCGTACCGAAGGGGTCTGGGGCTGAGTTATCCCAACGGTACCTGCAGGTCACGGCATCCCAACGCCATTTGGGGCCGGTTATCCCCCCCGACGAAGCTCCTCCCCAGTTGCCACGTTGCTGATGGAGACGGTGCTGCTGCTGCTGTTGCTGGGGCTGCTGCTGCTGCCGTTGGTGCTGCTGCTGCTGCTGCTGCTGCTGCTGCTGCCGGGGCCGCTGCTGCTGATACTGCTACTGCTGCTGATACTGTCGCTGGAGCCGCTGCTGCTGCTGCTGCTGCTGCTACTGCTGCTGCTGGGGCTGCTGCTGCTGCTGCTGTCGTTGGGGCTGCTGCTGCTGCTGCTGTTGCCCATCCTTGAGCCTCCCGCCTCTCCTGTTCCTCCTTCCCCCTCCTGGACCCGCACCTCCGCCACCGGCAGGCTGCGCACCTCCGGCGTAAAAGGCATGCTGATCTACCACTCCCTGCACGCCCAACGCCCTAGAAACCATCTCCTTCTCTACCTTGTCGTTCGCATATGCGTCACGGATGATCTCATCGATCTCGGAACGGGGGATGGAAGGGCGGGAAAGAATGGACTTGCTTTGAATAGTATACAAAGAGGAGAGGTTGGTATCAATGTGGCGGTTTACTTCCTCTGCACTCTTACCACATCCTAGCATCGCCAGCTCATCTGCTGCCTTGTCCACCCTTCCTAGGAACAGCAAGGGGTTTTCCTCCTCGGCCATTCGGATTGTATCAAATTCCCTCCTCAATCTATGAGTTGCGGCTATCGTCTTCGGCATGTAATAGTCTTCCGACTCCTTCCAAGCACCACTCGGAGACATTGCCTTTTTCATTCTAAACTCAACCATATCGTATCCTGTCATGGCCTCCATCATCAATCCATACACCAATCTCGCGTCCCGAATCTCCTGGGGGGAATGTCTGGAGGCTAATTCCTCCGGTGAAACCCTCATGTCACCCACCATAACTGGGTTTGCTGTGCTACTGAGTACATGCAAGCACCCAAGCGATGATAGGTATGCCAAACACTTACTACGCCACATGCTAAAGTGGGCCTCTACATTGTCGAACTTTGGGGGTCTCGACTGGGACAAACTAGGGCGGTACAAAGAAGGTAATGACATGCCTGATCGGGCCTCCAGCCCAGGTGTCGGCACCGTCGACGCTGCTTGTTGTCTTCCAGCAGTTCCTTCTCCTCTCGTCCCCCCACCGCCCCCCCTTCCTTTCCTGCTCCCTGCGCGTCCCTCTCGGCGCGCAGTCTCTGTTCCTCCATCGTCCTTTCCAGGACCTCTATTTTCTTCCTCATCTCCTCTATGATCTTTTCACTCTCCACGCTGGCTTCTTGACTGGGCATGTCCTCGAAACTAGGCATGCCGAAGCAGGTTCCCACCTCTCTAGGTTGGCCTTGGCTACGCTTGCCAATAGAAGATCGCCGGACTTCCACTAGTGTGTTGATTGATCCCTAAAGGTATAGGCGAAGCTGGCACGGGAACGCGTGGCTGACTCCAGACATGACACGGAACTCCTCTCATAATACATCCTCACTGTAGAGTTGACTCGCCTCACATGCAGTAGAGGGTTCCACCTGACGAGTGGCATTGGTGGGCGCACATTACCCCGATATCCCAATACCCTACTGCCGGAATCCCTTTCCAGCGTGGAACTCTTCAATCTACCATGGATCTTATATGTTGTGTATCTGAGTACAATCAACATGTGGTCACAAAGCTACGCCATAGAGATACTACGTTGCCAAGTATGCATTGCAATGCCATGTTATCATACTGCATACGACAAGCACGGCATATAAATTCCATGACATAGAGAAACGCAACAAAACAAAGAGAAAAAACCCCAACAACAACCAAGAAGACAATTCGAAAGAGAGAAAGAAACAAGAAAACAATATACGAAAAACACCATCGTGCCCCCCCGGCGGGGAATCTGGCAGACACTTGAAAAAAACGAGCTGGAAAAAAAAAGGCTCAAGAAGAAAAACATCACTTGTCGTCATCAACAGAGTAAGACTAAAAACAAAGGGAAAATAACAGGCAGACCAAAGCACAAAGCATCCTCCAGGTAGCGGCAGCAGTTTATGGTACAAGTAGCACAGCCAGGGTCTCCCTGTTAGTCCGCCTGGTACCTTGCTACCCTGTCTGCTGCCTCCGTCCAGCATTCGTCAACTATGCCCGGCCCCTCGGCGTCAGAAAATACGAAACAAGCAAAGCAGGCTCGTCATCCACCCACGCCACACGACTCCTTCAATAAGGTTATATCAATCGGAGCAAAGATGAAAACGAAATAAAAAGAAAATCAAATAGGGTCAGCGCAAAAAAAGAAGAAGAAAAAAATGAAAATATACAAATAAGGTTGGAAGACAAAGGGGGACCACGTTCGAACCAGCTGCACACGTTGGTGGCACGAGTAGTATAGGCATGTTCTACTTCCTAGTCTGCCCGGTATCTTGCTACCCTGTCTGCCATCTCCTGCCTATTTTCGTCCACTGCAGTTTCCCTTCTACTCCTGTTCCCTCCCCTCTCCGCATTCCCTTGGTCAGGTTTTCCACCACTCCTCTTGTTCTCCCTCCCTCCGCCCATTCCCTTGGACACCACCCACGGTGGATGCGCGGCGCTGCATACTCAACTCAGCCTCAGCATCGTGCCATCTCACCATGAACCGTTCGACTGCTTCGAGGATCCCCCGGTACCACTTTCTCGCCTTTTTTGCAGCAGTGGACCCCAGCGCGGTCTCAACCCCAAACACTAAGGGGGCAAGCTCTGTTAACCCTCCGGTGGCTCGGAACTCACTAAGGTCTTCGGCTATGCATCTACGCTAAGTCTCAAACCCTCCGCCAGGTCTCGGGTTCTCCCCACCAACCATTGTCCCGAACATTAGCCGACTGAGTCATTAATCCTTGCTTTGCCGTGCCACCCCCTCCCGCGAAGAAGAGCCGGTATTTGCGGATGGTCGTTCGATGCTCTCGCAACGTGTCATCTTGAGGGCCTTCACCTACGAGAGGGTGGTATGGTCCGTACGAAGTAGGCGCTGGAAGCCAATCGCTCGCAACAGTACTGGGTGGTGAACCGTTTGAAGCTTGGCAAAGTGTTCCGCCCTGAGGGTTCACGTCACACACCCGTACAGCAGGGTCTCAATCACCTCGGCCTTCAGCATTCGGACTTTCAGGCTAAGGGGGGGGGTCGTCCTACCATACAGCTCCGGGCCGCACCGTTTGAGGCATGCTCGCATGAGACGGATCCGTCGGTCGATTTAGAGCGAGAGGAGAGCGTTTTCGTGGATAATGCCGACTAGGTACAAGAACTGGGCCGTCTGCTTACACCTCTGGCTTGCTGCTTCGATGACGAGCGGTGGTGCGAGGGTTTTCTGGTCCGGCGTTTGTGGAAGCATTGTCTCTGTCTTCTTTCCGGACACCGTGAGGCCTGCTGCTTCGAAGATAGTCTCGATGACTGTCATCATGTTCGCGAGCCGTTCAGCCGACTTCGAGACAATTCCCGCGTCATCGGCGTACAACATGCTTCGTACAGCCCTTAGCATGCACGCCAACGGCTTCTGCTCCTCCGTTCCGACTACTCTAGCATCACTGAGTTGAACAAAATCCCTTACGGTGGCTTCGTCATGGCTGAAGCGTACTAGTAGGACGTGTAACGTAGCAGCGAAGAATATGATGGACAGTATCGGTGATAGCACACAGCCTTGCCGCAGCCTCTGCGTGACATCAAACCATTCCGAGTGCTCGCCGTCATCCATACGCAAGCAAGCCCGCATGCCATCGTGGAAACTACGGATAATTCTCAGCATTTTGGTTGGTACGCCAAAGTGTGTGAGTACCTCCCATAACAGCTCTCGGTCGACTGAGTCGTACGCTTTCTGCAGATCGATGAAGTACGAGTACAGGGGTATTTTCCTCTGCCGTCCAAGCTCTTGCAACGGACGCACGACGAACAACATATCAATCGTTGATCGTGCGGGGCGGAAGCTGCACTGTTCTTCCGGGAGTAATTCCTCGGTCTCGCATCAGTTGCTGAGGCGGGACGCGAGGATTTTCAACAAAACGTTCCCTGCGTGGGCAACAAGCGAAATTCCTCTGTAGTGGTTGCAACCAGCCCGGTCCTTCATTTTGTGAAGGACCTTGATGATCGCACCTTTCCATTGCTAGGGGACTTCTCCTGTTACCCAAACATTGACAAGGACCTTGTGAAAGCAGTAGGCGAATGCGGGGTGGTTTATTTGCAGGAGTTCGGCCGGGAGACCATCTGGCCCGACAGCTTTATTCCAATTTGACATCCCCTTAAATCATAATCCCGTTATTTCAGGGAATGACGCTACTCGTGAAGTACAACGGTATTTTATAGGTTGAAAGCACTACCAGGTACGTTTTTACTTATTTTTGGGTACTGCGTCACATACGACTCTGGACACTAGTAAAATACCGTTTGGAGTCTACTACTACTGTGGTATCGAAATTAAACGTCCCAAGTAATCATTGTTCGGCGCAGCGTGGTACTGCTGTACCAACACGAACACCGACACACGGACTTGTTGTCGACGATTGAGCATATACCTGATACAGCATTGCGCGTTGGTACTGCTGTAAACGTACTGCTGTACGTACAAAGCAAGCAGCATGCACCACGTTCGTTGGTGCAGCAAAACCCATTTTGGCCGGAAACAAAATTGCCTTTATTATCGATATTAGCCTCTAAACGATATAATATTATCGTCCAGAGTGTTACGTGTCACCCCTCACCAAACAATAGTGCTTTACGAGTATTAATACCGTTGTACTTTACGAGTATTAATAGTATAGTGCCATTTCCGGCATTGAAGAGATCATGTCTTGGTACTTTTCTCGCTAGATGTAGATACCTATAATAGCTGTAACAGGGGTATTACGAACGAAGCAACTAGCCTGCTGTGCCGTAGCAACTACGACAGTGAGGGAGCTCGTGCCGCTACTCTATCCCCTGCTCGTGCTGCTGCTGCTGCTGCTGTTTCTGTGGTGCTGTGTGCGGCGGCTCGAGAGTGTGGGCTGCGTGCGAGAGTACGTCTGGGTACTACAAACAACCTGGAAAATAAGTGCCCTGACCAGCGCCTAGTCCAGCCGCACTCGCCGTAAAGCCGCCCGCTTCGCTAGATACGTTTGCGAGCGTCTTCTGCTGGTGAGCTAGACTAAGTTTGTGCGTGTGTATGTCCGTTCGCTCCGCCCGGTGTGCTCTTCGTGGTTATTTTCAAATAGTCGTGCGGGTTTCCACCGGAAATAACCTGCTGTTTTTTGCTGGCAGTTTCTGATACTTGGCCTGCGCCGGCGGATTTACGGCGGCTGAGAGACGAGTTGCGCGCAACACAGCAGCGTTAACGCGAATCAGTCTGTAGGCTAGAAATAAAGGTAAACGGTTTTCCGAAAGCAGTCGAAAGCCCCCTAAAACGTAGTACCCATATTTATGTCTCACTGTGTCAATAACCCTCAGTGACGGGGAATGATACGATGCCCATTCGGTCAATAATAACGTGGCTAGCGGGATGTGTTTTCTATTTTCTTCTGAATGTATCCCTGTTTTGTTAGTCGAAACGGGCAATGATTGTTTGCCCCATCAAACCCAGCAGTCGTACCACTTGCTACGCGTGTGACAAAGTATATATAAGAAAGTTGATATTCCCCTCTTGAACTGCAGTCACAATTTTAGGACAAACTACTTGGAAATTGAGTTGGTTCCTCTTCGAAACGGGACTGACTGCAGTTCTTAAAGTGTCAAGTCGTGAGGCGCTCCCCCTATAAACGCCATATTCTCGGGACTGGGATATATTTCGAGACGGCCCACAACAACGCGTATTTCTTTCGGTTTCGTGTGTCGTCGACGACTTTACAACAAACTATATATTTCAACAGCAGTGTACGTATCCGTTGACTCTTGCAAAACAAAGCGCAGTATCTCTAAGTTCACGTGAGATGCCTGTTTTGTTCACAATCGACGGAAATCATTATTTATAGCCATGGGCTCTACCGTCGGAAACTAAATAATTCAATTTGTTCAGAGGAAAAGAGCAGAGAAGAACAATCAATCTCGCCCCGTGTCACCCCTTGTTTTTCGTGGTAGGTGCACGAGTAGAGCACGGTACTGCTCGCTGCCGATTGATAGGCTAGAGGCTAGGCCTACTGTTGTGGTTTCTGTAGTGGTTTCTCTGTTGCGGCTCCTGTTCACGTCAGCTACAGGCAGTAGCAACAGCGGCGGTTGGTGAGCTGCAGCATCATGGAAAGGGAGGAGGATGAGCAGGGGCAATGCACGCTTTCCCGGTACGTATGCGAGAGGCGTGCGAAAGAAGCGAGGGTCCGGGAATGTTCGGGGTTTTGAGACGTTGAACTTGAGCGCAATTGGGCGTGGGGCTGTGGACTCTGATGCAGAATGACTCACAAGCCTGCCTCTTGCGCCTGCAAGCCTCGTTACCTCGATCGCTTGGGGCCGCCAGCCATAGTTTTCCCCACGAGTTTTTTTTTCTCGACCGGTTCGCTCCGGTGGTTGGGTAAGAGTTGCTTGCACACGCATGAAGGGTAATACGGGTAGACACTCGTATACACGTTCGGTGTCGTTCCTGACGTGCTTCCTTAGTTTTTTTTATAAAACCCGCGAATTCGCGAACCGGCCGTTCACAGAAGGGAACATCTGATGATATTTGCAACAGCATAGACAGGACTCGTATATCAGTACACGTAATTCATCGAGACGTACCACCGCAAGCCAGGCCAGAGAGCACAAAGTCAGTACCAGATATCACGATATCTCCGCTAAGAGGCAGTGCCCAAGAATGGAGATACATACCCGCACACCAGAGTATTTGGCATTAATAGAGAGTACTGATGACATCTGAACGGAGGGCATATGTGCTATACGAGCACATACCAGGTTTCTTCCTTCTCCGCGCAGACATTCCGCACCCAGGAATGGTGATGCATGCTCGCACGTATCGGCATATACTTGACGTATACCTTGTATCCTCGATATAACTGCTGGCGTATTTATTTTCTGGTATATATGAACAACGCTTCTTTGCCAATGCTGTTGGCCCTTGGTCTTGTCCATCACTAACGATACAGATCATATGTAAACGTCGCGAGACACAACGTACTCCTGTATGTACGAACAATGCCGTGCCGGTGCAGTTGAAGGCGGTCGATGGTGAGGGACGTTGGGTCAGTGCAGGTCTCGGGACCAGCGCCAATGCGTCGACCCTCGGCCCGTCCCTCACTATGAATAGCGATATATACCATACACGTCGTGAGGTACAATGTGCATCTGTACGTACGAACACCGCTAGGCGGGTGCACTAAGATGCGGTCGATGGTGAGGGAAGATACGCCGGCGCATGTCTCGTGGCCGGTGCCAACGCGTCGGCCTGCGGCCCCTCCCTCACTGTTGTTGCTTATCAAACACGTTTCAAGACACAATGTATTGCTGGATGTTCCTACGACGCTGTGCCGGTGCACAGAAAAAGGCGGTCGATGGTGAGGGACTGTATGCCGGCGCAGGCCTCGTGACCGGCGCCAACGCGTCAGCCCTAGACCCGTCCCTCACTCATGATACAAAACGAAAACGTCGCGGTACACAACGAACGATGTATGTAACACACCGCTGTGCCGGCGCACTACAGGGCCGTCGACGGTGAGGGACTATGTGCCGGTGCACGGCTTGGGGCCGGCGCCGGTGCGTCGACCGTCGGTACTGCCCCTCACTAACGATACCTATCATACGCGTCGCGATAAATATATAATTGGTAACGATCCATATCATACACATTGTGAGACACAATGTACTGCTGTACGTACCAACAACGCTGTGCCGGTGCACTAAAAGGCGGTCGATGGTGAGGGAAGATATGCTGGTGCAGGTCTCTTGGCCGGCGCCAACAGGTCGGCCTGCGACCCGCCTTTCACTAACGATACATACCATACCCGTTGCGTGACACACTGTATTGCTGTATGTTTCAAAGACGCCGTACCGGAATACTAGAAGGCGGTCGATGGCGAAGAACTCTGTTGCCGGCGTAGGTCTCGTGGTCGGCGCCCGCGTCGGTCCTTGGCCTGTCCCTCACTAACGATACATATAATAAACGTCGCGGTACACACCGAACAATGTATGCAACAACACCGCTGTGCCGGCGCAATAGAAAGCCGTTGATGGTGAGGGACTACTGTATGTGCCGGTGCACAGCTTGGGGGCTGGCGCCGATGCGTCGACTCTTGGCCCTGCCCCTCACTAACGATACTTATCTTACGCGTCGCGACGACCGTGGCGATATATATTATACACGTCCTGAGACAACATGTACTGCTGTACATACCAACAATGCTGTGCCGGGGCACCAAAAAGAGGTCGTTGGTGAGCAAATATATTCCGGCGCAGGCCTCATGGCCGGTGCGAATGCGTCGGTCTGTGGCCCGTCCTTCACTAACGATACCTATCGTACACGTTGCCAGACACAATTTCTTGCTGTATGTTCCAACGACGCCGTGCCAGGGCACTTAAAGGCGGTCGATGGTGAGAAACTATGTTGCCCGCGCGGGCCTCGTGGCCGGCATCAACGCGTCGGCCCTTGACCCGTCCCTCACAAACGATAATTATCATACACGTCGCGATGAATATACAGGGATATATATCATACATGGCGTGAGATACAGTGTACTGCTGTACGTACCAATAACGCTGTGCCGGTGCACTAAAAGACGGTCGATGGTGAGACAAGATATGCTGGTGCCCGTCTCGCGGCCGGCGCCAACGAGTCGGCCGGGGGCCCGTATCGCACTGTCGATAGATATCGTACACGTTGCGAGAAATAATGTACTGCTGTGGTTTCCAACGACGCTGTGCCGATGCACTAAAAGGCGGTCGACAGTGAGGGACTATGCTAGCGCAGGCCTCATGGCCGGTGGCAAGGCGTCGGCCCTTTGCCCGTCCCTCACTGACGATACATAAAATAAACGTCGCGGCACCCAACGAACGATATTTGTAACACCACCGCGTGCCGGCGCACTAAATAGCGGTCAATGGTGAGGGACTACGTGCCGTTCGGGTTCGCGCCGATGCGCCGAGCCTTGGCCCTGCTCCTCACTAACGGTATTTATCGCACACCTTGCGATGAATATAAAGGGATATATATATCATACACGTCGTCTGACAAAATGTACTGTTGTACGACCCAATAACGCTGTGCCGGCGCACTAAAAAACGGTCGATGGTGAGGGAAGATATGCCGGTGCAGGTTTCGTGGCCGGCGCCAACGCGTCGGCCGGCGGCCCGTCTCCCACTAACGATACATACCATACACATTGCGAGACACAACTACTGCTGTGTGTTCCAACGACGCCGTGCCGGTGCACTGTAACGCGATCGATGGGGAGGGACTATGTGCCTGCGCAGTCTTCGTGGCCCCCACCAACGCGTCGGCGCTTGGCCCGTCCCTCAATAACGATAGAGGTCTTAGACGTCGTGGTACACAACGGTCGATGCATGTAACAACACCGCTGTGCCGGTACGCCAGAGGGAAGTCGGCGGTGATGGACTATGTGCCGGTGCACGGCTTGGGGCTTGCGCCGATGCGTCGACCCTTGGCCGTGCCAGCAGGTTTGGAAAGCTGCCGGGACTTTCCTGCTGGACCACTCCCCCAGCAGCAGCCTGCTCGGATCCTCGGCCGGACAGCCGTTCGGAAGCCCCGTCCCTGGGGTCCTCCCGCCGACTGCCAACATCGCTGGCGAACCCGCCGATGGGGCCACGGGCGCCCGAGCGGGTTTGCGTGGGCGCCCCAACCCCGAGCAGGGCAGGCTTGCCGTATGTCCGGGGCAGGCGTTCGGCCACGGCGGTACTCCGGGCGGCGCCCCTCTCGGACAGGCAGGTCCGCGCACCGTTAATCCCGGGAAGGCTTGCTACGGTAGTGTTTTGGGGCGGTACCGGGGACACCGTGGGCCCAGCTGGAGGAGTCAGCTACGGTGGCGCTTCGGCCGGTACCTAAACCCCTCGCGCCCAACTCGTCCAGGCGAGCGGGCTGCACTGGGTCGGGGGGGGGGGGATCGGCTACTGGAGCTATGTGGGCGGCGCCGGTGGTGCCGGCGCCTTCTCCGGACAGGAAGACTGGCACGCTGCCGGCTTGGCTACGTCCCGGGCGGAGCAGGAGCCAAAGGCGCGCCATCGATTGCACTCGGCCACGTGGCCCGCGACGGGCCGAGTAGGACTGAGGTCGGCTCGGACAATTGACGGGGATAGCAGCGCCAGCAACTCGTTTACGCCTTGGGCCTAGAGGTCAACCATATTATGACCACGCGCGCAGTGGCATCGTGGGCCAGCCCCACGACTCGGCTATTGCAGATCATATACGGTGGCCGCCTGGCGTTAATGCAGCGGGCGGTCGTGGAAGGGTACAAGGGAGCCACGGTAAACATTTCGGGTGTAGGGTTGATCGACCTCGACTTTCTGGCCTTCACAGCGCGCGGGGGGCAGGCATCAACCGTCCACTGGCACGACACCTGAGCATATTAGGGGGCGTAATCGTTCCGATCGCGTCCCGCGGCCTCCCACGAAATGGCGCGGACCTCCATTTAGCGCGGGCTCGCTCGGAAAGGCTCGGACGAGCCTTCAGCGCGGTGGATACGATCATCAACGATGACGATATGGGGCACTTCGCGGTCGCCGATCGCCCGGCAAACAAGGCCTGGCCGTTGCCTCTAGTCACCAAAGACCTGCCGACCTTCACGCTCGACCTGCGCAGTCTCCCCGACTGCTGCGGCCGCGCTTGAGCCTACCCCCTGCCGACGGAGACTCTTTGCCGCCGTTCCGGGGCCGTACTGGCCCCGCCTTTCCGGCTGCGTCGCCCTTGGCGGCTTTATCAACGCCGAAGTCCAGCAACCTCGCCTTTTTTCTACTCCGGCGGCAGGGGCCGGGGGGGGTGAATGCCGGCATGGGGCGAAGACCGGCAGGTGCCGCTTCGATGACACCTGCGTGTTCTCCCACGTCGGCCCCACTTGCAAGACGGGCAGCGGCAATAAGCACAAGGCGGCTACCGGCAGGGGGGTTCGGCCGACAGCGGCGTCGTAGCCAGCGGCACCGTATCGGAGAACCCAGGCCAAGAGGGTCAAGAGCAAGGGAAGACGGGGGCTGGGGGTGGCGGTGCAACTAACGAGGGCCGTGGCGGCGGCAGTGGCAGCTGTAGGGGCAGCGACTGCGGGGCGTCCAGTGGGGGGCCCTTCACTCGGTCGGCGGTTGCCAAGGCTGACGAATAGGAGGACGGGTGTATAGAAATAGCAGCTTGAGTTGCACAGCTTGTATGTCTGGGATCGGCGTCCGTTCGGAGCCCAGGTCTTGGGGCCAGCGGGTGTCGCGCTATGCTCAGGAGCGCTGTTAGCCAGCTCATCCGCCAGTCGGTTGCACCGTCATCCCACCGAGCTAACACATCAGGTCTCCGGTCTCGAATCAGGTGTTTGTTTTTTGGGGGTTAATAAGGGTGGCTGCGTATTTGACACGCCAACCTCCACTACGGATAAGATTCAGGCGTTGCTTAATTTCGTAGCATGGTGTACCGGTACCGTTGCCAGTATATTACCAGCCGCTTTCCACCGCGTAAACTTGCAAATGGAGCTCCCTTGTCGTCGCCGCTTGTTGAACTTGGATTGCAAGGGGGGCACGGTCGCACATTGCCGCCGGTACCTCATACAATGAATACATCGCTCTATTTCGTGGGTGACGTTGTTGGGAGGACAGGGCCTGTCCGTGTCGTGGGGCCCGAGTGGCCGTGTTCTTTGGCTGTCGCTGCCATTGGGCTACTTGTTTATGTTTTTTCAAGGCGAAGTCAGACGAAATATTAGCTTGTTCGTCCGGCATTGTACACTCCGCCCATTGCTTGACGAGGGGTGACGAAGCGTTATTCGCGGGGGGGCGGCGGTTGACCTCGTTGCAGTGGCATCAGGCCACCAGCATCAAGGTCCTGTTCCGGGCCCATACAAGGTCCAAGTTATGAAATTGTCGGGTATCGTGCGCACACACGACGACGCCTTCGGGGCGCGTTCCGGGGTAGGAGCCGGCAGTGGTGCTGTCGTTCTCATGATGGAGTTGTTGTCGGGATATCCGAATATGCCCGAAGCGTCTCCCTGTCTTCGTACCGATACGGTGAGGAGCTCAAAGTTGAGAGGTACACGCAGGCTCTCGGGGCACTTCGCGAAGTGGTGGCAGAAGCAGGAGACGATGCCAGCGACGCCGGCCTCCACTCATTGCGTATTGCGCAGCCAATACGTTGGGGGCCAGGGGAGTGCCGTACAGGGCGATCTAAGAGAAGGTAGTTGGAAGTCTTCGCAGTTTACCTAGACGTACATCCGCAATAACCCAGAGAACGCGGGTTTAGTATATCGTGCACTAGCAGAGACGGGAAAGACAAGGCAGAGGCAGCCAGGCCAGGTCGCGGTTTGAAGCCTAACACCGTAGCATCGACGCGACCTCGAAATTGGGGTATGGCAATGGTTTACTACTACTGGTGGTGTCGGTCGTCCTAGACTGCGTTTGTTAGAGCCCCGGCCAGTCGGCTGGGCGGAGGGGAGTGCCGGGTACTGACAGTGCGATAGGCAACGAGCGTCAGCGGCCGGTGTCGCAGCTCTCGTACCACGCTCACAATCGACGGAAGTTATTATTTTTTTTTGTAGTCATGGGCTCTACCGAAGGAACCTAAATGGCTATTTTTTTTCAGAGGCAGAGAGAAGAGAAGAACGACCATACTCGCCCCGTGCCTTCTCCTAGCTTTTCGTGAGCACGAGTAGAGCACGGCACTGCTCGCTGCCGATTGATTGGTCTAAAGGCTAGGCCCACTGTTGTGGTTTCTCCCGTCCACCCGCCCCTTTCTTCGTTCGAAGGTGGGTGGAACGGAGCGGCCACATGTTGCTGGCCACACCATATTATACTTTTATTATTGATTGCGATTAACAGGCTGCGATTCGGGCCTCTCACTAGAGGGGTGTGTAATGCCAATGGTTTTTCTACCATTGGAGGTTTCGGTCGTCCGAGACTGCGTTTGTTAGAGCCCCGGCCAGTCGGCTGGGGGGGGGAACTCCCGGGTACTGGCAGTACGTTAGGCAACGAGAGCCAGCGACCAGTGGCGCGGCTCTCGTACCACTCCAGTGGGTCCCCCCCCCGACGTAGAGAATAATAATAATAATAACATGACAATTCGAACGATATACAACTACACCATTATTTTGAGTATAGGTGTCATCGGAAACCCAGTTCTCAACAGGCAATAGGAAAAAAAGCTACTACCGTTCGTAACCGTTTGCGTCTGATTGGCTGGTAGTGTTTGTGTGACCGTAGTTCTTACAATATTCTCGTACATCGTGCACACAGCAGTGACCTTCATGCAGCCATTTTTTCACAAGTGATGGCTCCCTTTTCATGTGTTTTTTTATCAAGCAGGCTCACACCTCTCAATAAGAGAGGAGAGCCACAGATATATCATGATACAATAAAACAGTTGCATATTTATTTCCAGGGCCTTCAACATTTAAATTTTTGTTCTTCGTTTGTTTTTTAATGTTTTTTTCATCTTGCGAAGGATACCCCGGCACTCTATTCACTCCGGAGTATACGGAACGGTGGATTTGTGTGTTCATGACACTTCTGCGTTGAACTGTTTGTAGAATGTCCTTTCTACTCGTTGACACCCTTCGAACCCAGTGTCCGTGGATTCTCACTCTAAGACAGGTAAGTAAAATGTTTGAACTGCGACGTAGCAGTAGTATAAGCCTGTTCAGCAATCAGGAAAATGGGTGACAAAAAGATCGGTACATTTCGACACTCAACAACACAGGCTGAGTGACAGTCAGAGATATGGCTGCTGGATGATCGAACGTTTCTGACTCGAAATATCAACAGCAGCAGTAACAGCAACAGTACGTGTTAGTGGTGGTGTTGGATATCGAACGAGAATCGGGGTCCACGTGATACCATACCGAAAAACAAAACGATAACGTAGAGAACGTTAGGACCCTTAGAAATGCGTCGAGTACCCGCGCGTAGGCGTTTCGCAACATATACGTACGACTTGAAATTAAATTGAGTATTCGCCGCCGTGACCCCTGTTTCATACGACATGTACAGAATAATAACAGTTGTTGGAGATATACAAGAATATTGAGTTTTCTAGCCCCTCATACCCTTTTTTAAGCCCCATACCGTTCTACCCATCATCGGAACGTAGTTTTGCCTCCTGCAACATCTTCGACGACACTCTACTGAATAGTAATATCTTCCGCCTTGAGTGCGGCAATTATTTGTTAGTGGAGGTCATTCCTTCATCGGTGATGTATACTTTGTGCTATGTTGCTTCCTTGAGGGAAAATAAACATTTTTCGGTTTTTGCGATATATTTGTGTGCTACTCGCTCGCAACTTCAAGAACACAAAAACACCGCGTGAGTCGGTTCTGCGTCCCTTCGACTGCGGTCTGGCGCACCCAACGCCCTCACACATCCCATCAGGAGCTTCCCTTAATTTAGTAGGCTGTTGGTTTCTGTGGAGATCTGCACCTGTTAGCAAGTCAGTGCAAACGTTTAATTGGGGGTTGATCTTGATCTCATTTCGTGCACCCATAAATTCCGACCAATTTCGACCACTGCAGCAAGCAGCACTTCGCCCGTTGGAGTCACGGTCGCTCTCCGGTAAGAAGGAACCAGCCGAAGTTCCACTCGCACCGTGTTAAAATAGCGTGTTTGTTTTCGTGTTGCGACGGAACCTTTGGACAATTGAATGACCAGTAACCCAGGGACCAGAAGACGCTTGGGTACCACAGCGTGGCCTATAATTCTTATCCGAGCGGCTTTCCCCCTGAATTTCCAAATTTTTGAGAAAAATGTAGATATGTATCAAGATGCGGAGACGCTCTGTCATTCTAATAGGCCAGCTTATATTCCAGGTTGTCCAAAATTTGGAAATAAACGTAGGCATGTACAACGATACGGAGGTGTTCTGTGACTATTCGTGACATTCTTTAAAAGGAACAAATATGTCAGGTTTGTTGAAGTTTACACAGTCGGAAAAAAAAACCCAGGAAAATCTCGAAAATATAAAAATTGCTCGAAAACTTAAGTGGAAACTTACTGAAAAACGCTCTCCAACAAGATTGACCCGTTACGATTTCATTACGATAGACCTAGGTAAACCGAAGTCCCCGTTCGGTGTCAGCACAAAAGCGGGGGTGCTAGGAGAGATAAAGAGGGCAAGGCACTTTCTGTTTTTTTTTCGCTTGTTCCATACAACGGAAGGTGCCAGGGCAGATGAAGGGCAAGACACGTTCTGTAAAACATTTCGCTTGTTTCTTATTGCGTTGAATCTATTAGTAACACTACACTAAGCAACTGCGTTAAACGTGTATTGGGAAACAACGCAGTCTAACAAAGGAATTCTAGTGGTAAGCATACAGACGTATTGTGCGTTGTCTTCCCATTCCGCCGCCCTTTCCACACCCGCCGATGTCATTGCCCCTGTATGCCCGCCCTAATACGTCACGGCTCGAAGAAGAGGCGTTATGCTTGTAGTGAACTCGAGGGCGCCCCGTGTAGGCCGCCAGTGATTGTTGTTGCGCTTAGCGCAGCATGAACATATGAAAGCGTGCTGGTCAACCCGCAGAGGCTCAAAAGGCACCCAAGAAGTCGCTCCCCGCGAACGGGCCGCCGGAGATATATTTTAATCGAACGACGGGAGTAACCCTTTACACTTTTTGAGGGAACCAGAACGCACCCCGTACCGTATATGCGAGTCTGTACCAGTTCCATGCTGTTTGCCTCCAAACAAGGTACGGTTCTACAGTAGTTCCAACGCGACTGTGCACACTACACGCTTAACATTTCGACCTTGTGGCTGAAAACAGGCCCCTACACATCACTGTCGGCGCAAAAAGCTCCGCACGAAAAGTTTTGGCAAGCGTGGGAAAATGTTGCGCAGTTCACAAAGATAAGTTGTTGCGCAATATTACAACATGCCTTCGGACCGTGTTGTGTGTATTTCGAATTCCCCGCCAAACGTATCGTCGCTGCGCAACAGCGCAGCACTCAAAGGGAGGCCTGTGACACTGCACAACATCAGAAAATATGCATCGCAAGTTGAACGGGGTAATCAAGCGATACGCGAACGGCTGTGTGAACAGGATCGGAACAGGACGCACACGAAATACACGCAAACGCGTACAAGTCAACGCCTTCATCGATTAGTTTTCTATCGTTTCACACTATTTTATTTCCGTATCCCCCAATCGACGATTTCTCTCTAATGGCGGCAAAACCGCCGACGCGTTTAATCACGTCTGTGCGGGTGTTACGAGAGGGTGTATTTACATACATAGATTCATTTAGGCCGAAATAAAATCTGGCTGACGGGGCTTCCCAACTGTCTGAGGAAGGTACAATTTATGAGCTTGTTCCACCAATAATTTTCAGTTGGGAGCTACTCTTTGTAAACAATCGATCGTCGGGTCGCTGTTTGGGCCAAGCTCATACGTTTTCGAAGAGCCAATTAGAATGATAGAGATCACCTGAAACGGAAAATTTGAGGTGCACTCGCACCTACAATACATACATACATACATACATACATACATACGTACCACGGTATCAATGATATGTCTCATTGCGCGAACAATTTTAACCTTAAGCGGCGATGTACCCACATCTACAATATATTTTTCTGTCCAACATAAACTAGACGAAAGGAAATCCTTCATTGCCGACGGCGAAGTTCAGTTGTGTGAAGCGTCCTTCCGCAAGTTAAGAGCCGTGATTGGTGTTTGACGGAATTATGCCGTCGCTTTTCCGAAAGGTACTTTTAACATCGTCTCATATAGCAGCATTTATCCGTTGAAAATGGACTGTACGAACAGGACAATTCAATTTTCACTTCATTCAGACAGCTCCTTTCTCACACCGTAAGGTGCAAACACGGAGCTTATCCCATAATCTAGTTCGCACACCCTCGGCAGGCGGCAACACAGGCTTGCTCTAGTGGTAGTTAGACTACCTGACTCGGTTGCTCTAGTGTGTGTTCTGATGATGTCGCTGCGATCGATAGGAATTACCTGATGGAATGACAAAGGAGTACTACAGTAGTTGCGTAGAACTCGAAGCAGCTGGGGCAGTCTCACAGGTAGCTTCCGATAGAAGATAATGTACATGCAGCAGTTCTGCTCCAGTCCAGACTCCCATATCCTAGTCAGTGGAAAACCTTACAAGCCGCCTCAGGTCGTCACATCGCTTTGGAATAGAATGGGATTCGAATTATCGGCGCCCAGCCCCACCCCTTCAACCAGTCTTCAGTCTTCGTGGGCCAGCCTAGTCGCCACACGGCGAAACAGACTCTTGCCCAATTCTTGAAGACCATCCCGTGGGGTCTTCGTCACGTGTCAATCGTAGTCTGTAAGAACGTTTCGAGTTCTTCGTGCAGCTTCCGAGTGGTGGTGTTCATAGGGCTCGAGCGCATTCCAAGCTGCTTGTTGTTCGGGGTCCTGCCCTTGTGATGCCGTACAGCGTTACAAACTAAGTCTTGGACAGGAAAAGAGCAGTGTAGAGGCTTGGCGTAATGCGCTGCCACTTGAAGCAGGCTGCTACCGACTCCCATCTTGTGCTTCTCCTCCTCCGTAACTACGATGTTTTAAATGCCGCGAGCATGGTGTTGCACAAGCACGAGAGGATCTGTTGAGGTTGATCTTGACCCCCTTGTTGTGAAGCAGGGGGTCCCTCGAGATAGGGGATCCCTTTTGCCTTCTGGGATCTCCATGTGACTGAAGGAACCCTGTCTTATCGTAAGGGATTCCCTCTCGCCTTGGGAGATCTCCTCTGACCTTAGAGGATCCCCAACAGGATTGTTGGGTCGTCAACTGGCTTAGGAGACCCCCAAGGGCCTTGGGGTATCCCCACAATGTACGCATTGAATGTCCCCGTAACAAGTAAGAAAAATATGTGATGTAGAGTTTCTATTCAATATATTTTTCAGAAATTGCAATGAGGACTGGAAGATTCCCCAAGACCATAGAATGATATTGAATATCACCGAGTGATACTGAATATCACCCAAATGTGATGTTGGATACCACGTTGTGACACCATGTTGTTAAATTGGTCTAAGAGGGGACATACCCTGAGCCTGTTGGAGATCCCGAAAGACAAACAAATCATTAATTTTAAAGTACAATGAGGACTGGAAGATTCCCCAAAACCAGGCGAGTGATATTTTTTATCACCCAAATCTGATATTTGATATCATGTTGTCACCCCATGTTTTCAAACTACTATACGCTGAGGGCAAGAGAGGAAGTCCCCTAAGTCTGTTGGAGATCCTGCTAAGCAAATAGAACCCACTCATTGTACAAAGGACTTTGACCCTAATTTGATGCTGAAGATCAAGCGGTCACTATGTAGTGCACCTAGTGGCGAGTTGAGGGACGCAAGTCAAAGCGGGAGGAGGTCCCCCAACGAGCTGCCCGTGTACAGTACCTCCGCCACTCATTGGTCCCTTCCCTGTCTCCCCCACCGCAGGAGCACCAACCCGCTCGCTCCACTTCCTGGACAATGCCCCGGTGAGAAGGGGTCCCCTAAGGTGAGAGGTGATCTCCTAAGATGACTGGGGATCTCGTAAGGGAAAAGGGGATCCCGCAAGACTAAAGTGATTCCCTAACCAGGAAGATCCCCTAACTAGGGGGGTCCCCAAACTCGCACCACCCGCCCGTTCTGGCCGCGAAGGGCGTGTCTGCCCCCCCTGTGGTAATCGCAGAAACCTCGTTGCCATGTTGTCGCTGCGTCGTTCGTGCTGTTGTCCTCCATGTTAGGCCAGCGGTCGTTTCAAACGAAGTTAATTTACCAGTGACGCGCCGCCATCAAGTCTTACAGCACTTCGGATGAACAGCGACTTCAAGATTTCGGGTATTACTTCGAAAATTCTGTGCGTTGCGTACTCCCACTTGGTACAAGCGTGCGACACTTGCCCATTGTCTTCCCTGTACTTGATATGAGCTTTCACCCCCGCTTGTTGGCTTTGAATAGTAATGTAACGTTACCGTACATATCTGCCGTACCTGGTACAAACAGTGCTGCTCTGTGCGTTGTTTATTACGCGCTTAGTGCAATCGAACCGCATTTGTTCGGGAAGTTTCGTACTTCGCCGGAAAGTTCTCTTATTGATAGTATGCCGGCAATTCGTATTTATTACAAGTGGGCCGCGCCTTCGTGTACTCCCTAACCTGCAGTTGCTGCGGACATTTGCCGGACTTGCCGGTTCTGGATACTGTACTGTTTTAGCACGTACTTGATCCATCTGGTGCTAGCTTCAGCCACGAGTTCGGGGGTTTGGTCCAAGGAGGCAACGCTCTGTTTCAAGTATTGCCTCTAAAGTAACGGTTTCGTCGATCTAACCGCATGAAACTCGAATGCAAGTACTCGTCGTGCTTCGAGTCAGAAACTGCTCCGTACGTCAAAAAGATGCCGTCTCATATGCGGTACACGCGCTCGCATTATTCATTGAGCAATAATATTGCAGTATCTCACCAGCAGTAGACTGATTGCTAAGGCGCGGCTCGACTCTGTCGTTGTACTAACTTGGAAAATAAATGATTATGTAATATTGATTGTGCTCAGAAACACGATGGAGACGTTACATCAAATTAGGGAGTTCCATATATTGACATAGGATTATAGGAGAGGGATATTTAGTCGGGTATTCGGGGGGATAAACGGGAGGTTTATTCCCGCGTCATGTTGGATAATAACCTGCATACGATGCATGAGCTGTCACTCGACAGCTCCGACATAATATAAAAGGAGTTCCGTGTTACTGTCTGGAGTCAACCACACGTTCCCGTGCCAGCTGCACCTATACCTTTAGAGATCAATCAACACACTAGTGAGAGTCCGGCGTTCTTCTATTGGCAAGCGTAGCCAAGGCCAACCTAGAGAGGTGAGAACCTGCTTCGGCATGCCTAGTTTCGAGGACATGCCCAGTCAAGAAGCCAGCGTGGAGAGTGAAAAGACCATAGAGGAGATGAAGAAGAAAATAGAGGACCTGGAAAGGACGATGGAGGAGCAGAGACTGCGCGCCGAGAGGGACGCGCAGGGAGCAGGAAAGGAAGGGGGGGCCGGTGGGGGGACGAGAGGAGAAGGAACTGCTGGAAGACAACAAGCAGCGTCGACGGTGTGCGACACCTGGGCTGGAGGCCCGATCAGGCTTGTCACTACCTTCTTTGTACCGCCCAAGTTTGTCCCAGTCGAGACCCCCGAAGTTCGATAACGTAGAGGCCCACTTTAGCATGTGGCGTAGTAAGTTTTTGGCATACCTATCATCGCTTGGGTGCTTGCATGTACTCAGTAGCACAGCAAACCCAGTTGTGGTGGGTGACGTGAGGGTTTCGCCGGAGGAATTAGCCTCCAGACATTCCCCCCAGGAGATTAAGGACGCGAGATTGGTGTATGGATTGATGATGGAGGCCATGACAGGATACGATATGGCTGAGTTTAGAATGCAAAAGGCAATGTCTCCGAGTGGTGCTTGGAAGGAGTTGGAAGACTATTATATGCCGAAGACGATAGCCGCAAATCATAGATTGAGGAGGGAATTTGATACAATCCGAATGGCCGAGGATGAAAACCCCTTGCTGTTCCTAGGAAGGGTGGACAAGGCTGCAGATGAGCTGACAATGCTAGGATGTGGTAAGAGTACGGAGGAAGTAAACCGCCACATTGTCACCAATCTCTCATCTTTGTATACTATTCAAAGCAAGTCCAATCTTTCCCGCCCTTCCATCCCCCGTTCCGAGATCGATGAGATCATCCGTGACGCGTATGCTAACGACAAGGTAGAGAAGGAGATGGTTTCTAGGGCGTTGGGCGTGCAGGGAGTGGTAGGTCAGCATGCCTTGTACGCCGGAGGTGCGCAGCCTGCCGGTGGCGGAGGTGCGGGTCCAGGAGGGGGAAGGAGGAACAGGAGAGGTGGGAGGCTCAAGGATGGGCAACAGCAGCAGCAGCAGCAGCCCCAACGACAGCAGCAGCAGCAGCAGCCCCCAGCAGCAGCAGCAGCAGCAGCAGCAGCAGCAGCAGCTCCAGCGACAGTATCAGCAGCAGCAGCAGCCTCAGCAGCAGCAGCACCACCAACGGCAGCAGCAGCATCCTCAACAGCAGCAGCAACACCGTCCCCATCAGCAACGTGGCAACCGGGGAGGAGCTTCGTCGGGGGGGATAACCGGCCCCAAATGGCGTTGGGATGCCGTGGCCTGCAGGTACCGTTGGGATGACTCAGTCCCTGACCCCTTCGGTACGGGTGGAGTAGTCCCCCCCATGGGTTGGGTACCTACCGACCCGCCACCAGGGACGTTGCCGCCGATGCCCCCGCCGCCCGCAGCGACTCCGGCAGGCTGGGGTCCCCCACCGAACAACACATGGAGGCGCAAGGGGCCCTGCTTCCGGTGCGGCAGACCGGGCCACCACGCCGCGGAATGCCAGGCAGCTCCCGCGCAAATGAATATCGCTTTCTCGGGTGCCGCTTCTCCTCAAGGTGGCTGGCTGCAGGAGACGCCCTACGGCAGTGGTGGTTATACCCCGGCCGGAGCTTCCCCGCCACAGCAACCCTCCTTCAGCACTTGCCCCTCCCCTGGCCCAGCGAACAACGGCAACCCTACGCCTACGTTCGATCCGCATCTCCTCACCGCGCAGTTTGCGCACCAAGGCAAGGCGAATGATGATTTGTTTTGGGTCAATGGGAGAGAAGAGTGGGTAGCGGATTCGGGAGCAACTTTTCATGTGACTGGCAACCCTTTTGGTATGGTAAACTGTACTCCCCCTCCCCCTGGTAAGAGCCGTTTGGTGGTCGGTGACATGAGGTCACTGAAGATAGAGTACTTCGGCCAGATTCCAATTGTGATGCACAGCTCTCAGGGTGACGTTCAAGTTAGGCTGATGGACGTAGCATACGTACCCGGTGTTCGTTTCAACTTATTTTCGCTTCATGCAGTAATGTTGAAATGCCCGGTGACACTTGATGCTCAGGGAGCTCACACGTTGAATGGACAGCTGACTTTCGTGCGTAGGGACGCGGGTTCATACGTAGACGCCACGCGGATTGTAGAGACCCCGATTGCTGCCGCTGTTTTGGCTCCTGGAAACATGAGGAGGATCGATATTAACGACCTTCACGTTGCCCTTGCCCACTCCCATGCTGACACTCTCCGTGAGACGGCACGCCAGATGGACATTAAGGTTTTTGGGGAGTTGGTTCCGTGTGCTGGGTGTTCTGAGGCGAAAGGGAGGAGGATGCCGGTGCCGTGGACGACCGAGTGCCGTTCTACCAGGCCTCTGGAGCGTCTGTTCGTGGATCTGTCGGGACAACAACCTACGTCTGCTGGCGGTGCGTCATACTTGATGATGATCGTCGACGACTACTCGCGACTGGGATGGCCGTATTTCTTGAAGCGGAAGTCCGACGTCCCGAAGGTCTTCGCTGGTTTCCTGGCCGACATCAACGCGAAGGGTGTGCCGTCTATCGTGGAGTGCCTTCGCTCGGACAACGGCACCGAGTTCACCAAGGTGGAGTTCGTGGAGTTGCTCAACCACCACGGCATCCGCCGCGAGTACACGCCCGTCGATTCTCCGAAGCATGACGGGGTGGTCGAGCGACGGATCGCCATGACGCTGGAGCTTGCAATGGCGTCCCGCCTGGAGGCCACCCGCCTGTTCGGCGATGCAAGGATGTCGGCGACGCAGCCCCTCTGGGCTGAGACATGCGTGTACGCGAGCGATGTGATCAACATGACGGCGAGGGTAAGGGACAAGCCGGAAAGGCACTCGCCGTACCGCAAATTCTACGGGAGACCACCGTTTGCGCGGCTGCTCCCGTTTCTGAAGCCGGGCTTCCACCACGTCAGGAGGACCCTGAAGACCGAAGCCGAAGGCGGAGGCTTGCTTCTATCTCAACGGCGGCAACCACCACGCAGCTGACTGCAGCAAGATCCAGCTGATGTCTGGCCGAAGGTCGTTCTCCCGTGACGTCACTTGGGAACACCCGAGGAAACCGTTTGTGGGGTTACTGCCTTCGGAGGAGGAGAGCTCCCCGCCGCCGCCGTCGCCGTCGCCACCGCCGACGGGTGCGCCGGAGCCTCTGAGGGGCCCCCACGTATGGCCCGAGCCACCGTCCCCATCTCCACTGCTGCCGCCGCAACCGCCGTCATCAACGCCGCTACCGCCGCCGCCGCCGCCGTCGCCGTCGCCACCGCTATAGCCGTCACCGTCGCCGTCGCTGCCGCCGTCATCGTCACCGCCGCCGCTACAGTCACCGTCACCGCCGCCGCCGTCGCCACCGCCGCCGCCGCCGCCGTCGCCGCCGTTATCATCGCCGTCGCCGCCGCAGCAGTCACCGCAGCCACAGCTTTCGCAGCGTGCTGCCCGGGCACTGGGTTATTATATCCCGGACCCGGGGGATGGCGATGTGCTGAGGGGGCGGACAAGGGGGGAGACTGCACGACACCAGGAGAGCGGTGGCGCTGTGCAGAGAGGGCGGACTAGGGGGGAGACCGCACGAGACCAGGAGGGTGGTGGTGGTCTGCAGGGTGATCGGGCCAGGGGGGAAGCTGGGCGACATCCGGAAAGTGGAGATGTGCTGAGGGGGCGGACAAGAGGGGAGACTGCGCGGAACCGCGAGGCTATGGGGCATGGGCTGCTGTCGTTGATGGCAGCGCGGAAAGGTATAGGCCACGTACTTTTCCACCAAGTCCCACCGCGCGAGAACCCTCCCCTTCCCACACGCCCGGCGAGCGAACTTTCGACGCTGAACCCGTATGCTGAAGCGTGTGCGGACGAGTATTCGGCCATCTGGAGACAGGCGATGTACAAGGAGTACCATGGGCTGGCGGACGCGGGGACATTTGGAGCGACGTAGCAACCAGAGGGGCTCAACGTCATCTCGGCGAAGTGGGTGTTCGCCTGGAAGTCCAACGAGCATGGTGACGTGGTGCGGGCGAAAGCAAGGCTGGTGGCACGAGGTTTCAACCAGCGTGAGGGTATTGAATTCTTTGAGACTTTTGCTCCGACGCCTGCAGCGTCTTGTGTCCGTTTGTTGGGTGCTATTGCGTGCGAGTTGGGTTTGGATTTGTGTCATTTTGATGCTGAGCAGGCGTTCGTGCAGTCGAGTTTGGATGAGGATGTATTCATGCGACTACCTCCCGGCTGCGGCGAAATGTCTGGTAAGGTGGTCAGGTTGAATCGCAGTCTCTACGGCTTGAAGCAAGCGTCGAGGTCGTGGCACAACCACCTCCTCACTCACATGAAGAGTCTAGGGTTTGAGCAGAGCCCCGCTGACGCGTGTGTCATGAGGTTGGTCGAGTCGGGCTCTGTCTCCATTGTAACGGTAGTTCATGTGGATGATATTTTTGCTGTAGGACTCAAGGCTAGATGCGATCAGTTCTATGACGACCTGAACAACCTTGTTCCGATCAACAATCTGGGCGAGTTGCGGTGATACGCTGGTTGTTGTTTTTCGAGGGATTGGGATGTTGGTACTTTGACGATTTCGCAGCAGGCGTTTGCTGAAAATACCGCGGCGAGGTTTGGTGTTAGTTCTGGGAGGAATAACCCGCTTTCGACTGGTGTGAAGCTCGAGGAGTTTGACGAGAATGAACCCGTGGGTGATTGGCCTTTCCGCGAGTTGGTGGGGTGCTTGATGTGGCTTGCGAACCAAACACGACCAGATATTGCGAACGCGGTGAGGGCGGTAGCGAGGTACACGTATAGGCCGAGGGAAGTACACTGGAAGACAGCAGTCGGTATTTTAGAGTATGTATTTTCTACGAGTGATTTCGGCATTACGTTCCAGAAGGGTAGCGGGCTTGAGCTGGTAGCGTTTGCAGATGCAGACTATGCCGACAAAGCGTATCCTTTCAGCAGTCTCGCCTGCACGTTCATGATGATGCAGTAGCCACCCTATCCATGGTAGAGTCCTGCCAGTTTTGTTTTCCAGGAACGTCTTCTCGAGTACCTTGATGTGTGCACCGCGTTGTGAACAATCAAGCTCTATTCCGGTATCTAGTTGGTGCACCCTTGCCAGGTGGTAGCGCAGGCTTGTGCTGATAGTGCCCAGGCTATGCGGTTGGTGTCTGGAACTCAACGAAGACGTTTCATGTCAACGTTACCGCTTGCAAGCCAACGCAGACGAAACGAAACGGTAGTGGAGACAACAACAGTGTGAGGGTGTGCGCTTGTACGACCGTCTTGACTTCCACTGGCCGTTGTGCAGATCTACCTAGAGCAACGTTCCTCGCCAAACCCTAGGAACGTTTCCCGCATCGTTAATTGGCACTGTTCCCAGATAATGACGATTAAACCGCACAACTCGAACGTGATTGTACCGCAATACTACCAGTTTTTTTTCCGATAAATATGTGCCACCCGCTATGTCTTAGCATCGGTTGGAATGAACGTTTCAGGTATCGATAGTTACACCGTTGCCATCATCGACACGGACGGTTAAACCGCATACCTCGAACGTGATTGTACGATAATACCCTAAACTACTTCGCGCCACATTTGTGCTACAAGTGCTCGACCAGTACTCGTACGTTTTTACTTCAAAGCAGTGCGTAGGTCGGTCTCACAACGCCGAACGTCTTCCTTTCGCTTCAGTAATACTCCAAGCCGCACTTAGCGCACTGACTGGCGGGACCGCTGTACCGTGGTCGCTACTGAACGTTTATCACGACAATAGGTTTATACTTCGATATATGTCAAAAGAGGTATTCGTGGCAACGAAAGCCTCTCTCCCCGCGTAGTCTCAAACCTTACGTAACCGACGAAAAATCCTACGTGTATATTTCAAAGCCATTCTTCCCATAAATAGGGCCGCACAAAACTGTGTTTGCGCCCCCATGCAAAAACGGACCCCTCTCAAATCCCGTAGTTGGTATTCCCACAAAACGGGGTGCAATTGAGACCAACAGCCATGAATAGGGATGGGACTGGCCGTGGCCGTGACCATTGACGTTTTTATATTAGGGTCATGTCGCCGGATTGTTCGCTTCAGTGAAAATAATATGTTTCTCCACAATCACTGTTTAAGTATGATAAAAAAAATCATCAAGTGGCGAGCTTGAATACCCAGGTAAAAGGTACCTGCAGCAGATGCGACCCTAACTTACACGAAAAGAAGGAGGGCAAACAAAAGTTGAAAGGAGTTAAAAAAACGCGATCGGGGTGGGCGCGGGGGTTATCGGATCTTCACGGGCCAGTGACCACGCTACGGTTGTTTGCGTTATACAGAAAGCATATTTTCTGGTCAGCTGACGGTCCACCCTGTAGCAAAATTCCGAGCATTGATAATGATGGGGATATATACATTGAGTATGCTGCTGATCGACGATACGGAGCCAAATCAAGTCTCGCCGCATATTTCATTTGTTTTGCATTTAGAGGTAACATGGTCAGTATATTCGTGCGAATTATCTGTACACTAGGATATAAGGATATCGACATGAACAGTACAGTTTGTTGTTTGTCCATATCAAGACGAAGTACATGATTCGAGAGTAGTGGCCGAAAAGTGACCGTGGCCCGGGACCTTTGATCCCCAGCACCCAACTGTTTGACGCGCACATCATTTACTACCCTGGTCTCGCTTTTTGATACATCGAACCTCAGCCGTCCAAATCGACCCTGTAGCGATTCCAAAGTAGGTAGTGTACTGTTGGCCGTAACATACTGTGGATGAATAGGACTCACGAATGGAATATACATGTACGCGATAAATATGTATATAGATATTTGCATCGCTCTATACCTAGACGTGCTCCTTGTTCGAAGTGTCAAAGCAAGCTTGCACCAAACGAGCTTTGAGGGAATGTTCCATGTCGCAGCTGACGTGGTGATGTTGTCGTTTTCGAAGTTAAAATATACACAATGTGATTCGTGGTGTATCGTTGTTCAAGTCAACGACACGCAGTCGTCCGTGGGAATTGCGCTTTGACTGTTTCTCATTGCAGGTTGGTTTGGTTTTGAGGGTATTAGACATAGCTATTACATAGGTACAGAAGCGATACGATGTCCTCTGCATGTGCTTCGGTCGTTGTGTCACAGGAAAATTTCTTTGAACTCGTACAGGGCGCACTTACCGGAAATATAAAGAAGATTGGCGGCTCAAATACAGTGCATATTTTTTTCTCTAGACCGATAGGACCTCTAGCAACGTTTTCTCAGAGACGAACCTATTAACTCCCACCGCTGGAGAGACTTCGCATGTGATTTTACACACCGACGGGCAAATACAAAGCGAACTCAATCACACGATTTCGAAATCATCGTTGTCTGGAGGCAGGGCAGGCGTTCATTGCCCCGTACCCAGATCATAGTTATTCAGATACGGGACAGAGCATCCGTTGTACGTCACAAGGCGTACACCGTTACGGCTCCCGTGAGCTTAGTATCTCCTGACTAACAAAAGTTTCAGCTGGATGTGTAACACGAGCTGGCGAATGACTGTTGCAAATGCAGCGGACAAATGTTTGGTGGAGTACCATGTATAGGCGTAAATGTGTTCTGTGCACCTTTTGGCTGCTGCAGAGATCACCTCCGATACTGGACTGTAATGACACAAACGTTAACCCCAATGGGAACCTCTGGAGAGTATGACATGTTTGATGCCTGAGCAAGGTGATATATTTGGACATAAATGTAATGTTCACAGTTGTCGCCATGATCATAAGGCGTGACGGATGGGGGGATAAATATCTGACAAAAGCGCGACACGCAGCCGAAACAAGGCGATAGTGAACAAGACGGCGACACAAGCCAAACCATGACCGGCGGTGGTGGGTGCTTCTGTAGCTCGATGAGGGTACTAATTTGACTAGGACCTTGGCGACGTGGGCAGAAAGCTCAGCCGAGCGAGGCGTACGCGTTACAGCCATTAAGCCCATCCTTCGAATACCCAGCCGGGAGTCAACTCTAAACTTTTGCCCTTTGTTGTTTCATCTACCGAAACAATAGGTAACCACTATCTACTACGAATTATTTCGCCGCTGACGGTATAACGTCTGGAAACTCCGCACGTCGCGGTGGCACGCACCATGTGGGTATATAAGAATGCTAACGTTTGTACCACGGCTAAGGTGATTGAACCCAACATCTGAGTCGGTACTGCCGTTTGTCCTCAAACAGACGGGTACAGCCTTCTAAAACGATACTCAAGAAGTAGCCGTAACACACGCCAACACCATCCTAAGCTCGATGCGACAAGTCGTAAGCGTTGATTATCCCGCTAGTTTATGTGCATGTATTTATCATTCTTGTCTTGACGCCAATTCATCGCTATCGCATTAGTCAGAAACAACGCATGCTTTGCACGTCCAACAAAGTCTTGCCTCGTTGCTCTGTCAAGGTAGGCTGGATGAGATTCGACCGAGCGTTCCACAGAGTGCAAGTCGAGACGAGTTGAAACAGGAACTTACTGCAAACAGAACCAAAGGCCTTTTGATTCACTAACCGGCCAAGCTGCAGTTGTTCTCACGAAGAAAACATGAAAAACCCCTGCCGCCGTTTGTCTACATTAGTGGTTCTCAGCCACGACGTATATGTGAACAACAACGCACAATGTCTACCGCTATACAAGAACAGGCAAATGATGGTGGCAGATACAGTCATATAGAGCCCACCAGGAAAGATGGGCAGCTTCCAACTTCGGGCGCATTGCTCATGCAAACGTAACCAGGCATTCCACATACATTGCACGTGCAACCTTCAGTAATTTCTAAAGTAACGTTACCCTTGAACCCGTAACAAAGTCGAGTACAGCCGTGGGTATACCGCATCGATCCCCTTGAATCCAACAATCAGGTTACCGAAACGCTGCAAAACATTGGCAGAGCTTCCATCAGAAAGGTAAGCCCCTTCGGCAAACTTCTTATGAAGAATTTCGTGTAAAACAAACTGTTTCTCCGAGGACCAAATCATAATTACCTACTTGGATGGTATCAACCGCTTCTTCCTTTTCCCCGGACACCTGGGGCCTGGCACCTTATGAAGTCGCTCTACTCGGGCAGTGGTGTCCTGCGTGATTAATTAATACCCCAAAACTAAAACTCAACAGTTTTTGCCGAAAAGTGAAAAACGCTTTTTATGGGGCACGTAATCAACATATACGCAAGCAAAAGGTTGGACGTCAACCTTGAGACGACGATAACTAAATTGACCACGTACAAACCGCCTTGACGTTCAGTCCTGATGAGGCTCGACGGCGAAGGACGTTCCACGTATAGTTTTTTTTTCCGCACACGGGAATACAACGCTGGGTGATGCCACAGAGCTCCACGCCGTTGTGGCATATGCCCTAGGATCCACCCCGTACTCTCGAAACGACATTGCTGCAAAAGAACGCGGACCTGATATATCGTCTAGCCGAAACAGGGTGCCTCTGAGGATATACGATTTCAGCTCAAGCCCTCCTGATCTTGTCTGCGAAATTAATCAAGCCGACGAGGGAACGAGAGGTGAAGAGCGGATGCCGGGGTATGAAGGAGGTACGGGAATTACAGGTCAAAGAAAAAACGTGAGTGAGGGCTAGGGCGTGCAGAAATACGGGGGTTGTCATTAATTTTCATCACGCAAATCGAAAGGACAAATGCATCGACCGTTTTTCGTTCCTTTATCTGTGCACGGTATGGTTTATTTTAGACCGCCGGGTTCAATACTAGGCCGATACAATTTGAGCGGTACAACGATGTGCCAGAGCAACCAGTAGGTATTGCATCGCGATCTCAACAAATCTACACCCAATGCATTCCACCACAACGAAGTTACATGAACCCTCCTTTTTAGGACCACCAACTAAACGCTTTACAGCACAGGCCTCAGCATCAATAGTGGGGGGACGGTGCATTTGATGTCAGTACTGCGATGAAAGCTTGGCTCGAATGACACTTCAACTCACGATATGACGACCTCACGCTTAGACTACAGTGCTCGTGAATCGCTTCGCATCGCTTCGAAAGCAAGAAGTAGATTGGTTATAGAGGATTTCGCTGGAATGATTACGCACTGAATGGTAACACCAATGACAGAGATGAAACCCTCACCTATCAGACAGAGGATGGCTATAAAAAGTTCGTAGAAGATATCCTCTTGGAGCAAAATCGTTTGTGCACCACGGACCATGCAATTCAAAAACCTCCACACAAAGACACACTCATTGCGCAATACGTGCATGTCTTCTACATACCCCGAACAACAATGCTACCGTTCGTGTAGCAACGAACTTACCGCAGCAGAGATGCTTGGTACATCCAGAATCGGGGCACAGTAGAGTGGCGGCGCGTTTCACGGGGACGAAGCCATTGGGGCATGCGAAGTACGAACAGAACGCCTCGCAGCACTGGGAAACCTCGCACACGCCTTCTTCGCACTTTGTGGTTTTGGCGTCCTTGATGGGAGTGAAGTTGTCTGGGCATCCGATAGAGTTGCACTTCGACTTCGTCTTTTGAACTCCTAAAATACGAGACGATATCGGACCGAACCGATCAGGGAGAACCTACGGTTCGAATATTGAAACGGTATGGATGGATCCAAAGTAGAGGCTGGGCTCGACAGTGAAATCATACACAGGATGTCAAGACAACTGCAAGAACCGATAGCTCAAGGGCTCATGGTTGAAAAGTTGGACGGATTTTCGAATGGAAATGTCGACCAGGGACAAACGACCGCAAGCAGATATACTGGAGATACTGGTGTTAAGCTGTTTTCAATGCGAATCGATTTCGAGCGTCAGGTTAGTACTTTTCGATCTCAAAGTTTAAAGAGTCTGCTTATGCAGTCCGAATTGAAACAAAATATAATGCAGTCCGAAATTGTTCGACTTGAGGACCATCTGATGGCCCAAGTCGAGTCGTCAGACTTTGTCCGTCGTGGGCTATCCGTTTTTCATTTCGAAAAGTGGGTCGGTTTCTTCATTCAGGATGCCATCCACGGCAGCATGCAGCAGCAGAACGATCGATAAGTGGGACAGTGACACCGCTACGTAGAGACATTGCGTCACGCCCGACGCACAGTCGGCGAGCGGCGCGTCTCTCTATCGTTAGACTACAGTCGGCTCGTGCCGGCTCGGGCCTACATACCAAGAGAATCCCACCCGGCCACCTCTCTATGAGTACTCGAGGACTACAACATCAGCAGCAGTCAGTAGCATTGTGAAATACAAACACCAAGACATGTTGACTCTAAAGCACTCGGCAAATCTCTTCGCCGGCAGACAAAAATAGTTCAGCGTGGGCTCAGACGCTCGTATCTTACGTGCAGTTCAGGCGCCAGACTACAACAACAGCACTATCTCTCGGCGATAGCTCGGATCTCTGCACTCACAATATTTATTTCCTTTTGCATCAGAAAACTGTTCCATTTGCCAAGTTCATATCTGGAAATGCGATTGGGTCAAACTCTGAAGGTCAACAATCGAACCGCACAGGAAACAGTCTAGTGGTGCAGAATTTATTATTTCGTGAGTGAGGATTTACCACTCGGCTTAGAGCATTCCCAACACTATATACAGTAGGATCACTGTCAATGTTGCTCGGTTGAGTAGCGCTGTTTCACCCAGCATTGTTTCTAGCATACCCGGATTTTACCCACCCCATTCTCCCCCCCCCCCCCCCAATTCCGTCGGATGGGCCTCGTGCTTCTTTAATTCGCTGAGCAACATATTCGTTAGAGTAAGAAACGCACATGCTTTGCAGCGATAGAGTTCTATCATACTTAACCCTACCAGGTACAACCGACGTTGCAGAACACTGTAGACTAATACCGACCAAATTAAAATCACATTACCATGGGTATCCAACGAATAAGCTAAACGTTCAGTTCAGACACGTGCTGCGATAAGGGGTGATGCACCTTCTCACTCGAGGGGGCTCTTTGCTTCAAGCATGAACTTTGCATCAGAAACCGAGAACGTGCAACCCGACGGTTTTATGTCATAAAACGAATAAGCTGTACGAACTGAAATCAAGTTCCGAAATGAAGTAGTTCCTTGATAATAATGTCCTGTTCGAAAGACGGGCCACTGAGAATAATTTCAGTGGCTTGATTCTGTCACAAGGCTGGAGTTCGGAAACGGTTAAGGAGTCATGTACGACAGTCCGATATTTTTTCGGCCAAAAGGTGCTGACCCTGAAGTGACGTGCGTCATCGAGTCGCCCAATTCTGGATAACCGCCCGGTTGAGGAGCACCGTAGAGTGAAACGGTTCGCATCTCACCGAGTGCGATTCCCACTGTAGCACGTGCCTCAACATATATCTGGTAAAGCCCCCGGTCGAGACAGACTACAATGCCGGCGTCTGCGCACAGCCCTCAAGCTAAGAATCCCGAACGAAAGGGAGTCTCACATTCGTTCAACCCGTTGCTGCAGAACTACTATCATGTGTGGTACTACTGTGTCACTACTAAAGTAATAGTGCTACTACAGTACTACCTTTACTACTGCCGCACTGCTGTAGTTCTGATACTTGCCGCTGCTACTACTCAGGCTACGTTTTCTACAACAACTACTACTACCACTACTACGCCTACTACTACTACTACTACTACTACTACTACTACTACTACTACTACTACTACTACTACTACTATAACTACCACTACTACTACAATACTACACTATACTATACTATACTACTACTACTACTACTACTATTACTACTACTACCACTACTACTACTATCACGGGTGACCATAGTAAATAGGACCAAATATTGTTAGTAAAAATAGGCAAATATATAGGTTTTTATGTACACCATAGGTCCTATTATCTATGGACCCCCGTAATACTACTACTACTACTATTACTACTACTACCACTACTACCACTACTACCACTACTACCACTACTACCACAACTACTACTACCACTACTACCATTACTACTACAACCACCACTGCCCCTACCTACTACAGAACTGCCTTGGTGGGCATGTCAAACACCGAATCGACGCCGACCGCATTCGCAGCAAAACATGACGACGCAATTCTATTTATGACAGAACAAGGCCAGGGCGTCAGCGTCCAACTACAAGAAAGACATTTTATAACCATGGGAGAAGTATCAAAAGTCGTCTGTATTGTTAGTGCAGACCTACTGACTCTATGTTCCATGTGTGTTGTGTTTAATAAAGCCCACCGTATTCGCAGCAGTGCCTCTTCGAGCAGCCCGTGTCTGGGCAGAGTATCGTGGCGGCGTCCTCCACCTGGACAAAGTTATTTTTGCACGCGTAGTAGGAGCAGTACGCCTCGCAGCACAGCCTGTCCGTGCACCCGGAAGCTGCGCACATGGTGGTATTGGCCTTGGGGATCTGGGTGTAGTTGTCGGGGCACGCGTGGTACGAGCAAAACGCCTCACAGCACTGGGAAACCTCGCACGTGTGGCCTTCGCACGCCACGTTCATAGCGTCTTCGATGGGGGTGTAGCCGGCCGGGCACCCTATGGAGTTGCAGTACTGCGCCTGCCACACGTCGAAGAAGTGAAAACAGAGGCACCGACCGACGTTGTGTGTTTTTCGTTTCCGGCATCCTACTATACGACGCTACCACAAAGCCTTAGTAGAGTTGACTTCAGGTAACGGCCAAATGCTATTCCGGTATAGCTGCACGAAACCTTTTCTTTCTGTATGTTATCTCTCCACCCAAACCACAAGTAATTAGACAATTTTTGAACGCGGAGGAGTGGGCTTTATCCGTAAAACTATTTTGTTAATGAATCGGTTTCTTGACCCCAAAATATCGACAGAAAGTTTTCTTTTCGGTAGTACTATTTGTACGTATGAGTCATGGGACTGTTCGTAGGATTTTTCTTCGTATTAGGTTTCCGTGACGTCAGGTTTTGGGTACCTACTAAGGGCCTGCCAGTATAATATAAGCCGTAGAAATTGTAAAGAGTTCCTCAAGCGAACAACCTTCAAAGCAAACGGTTGCAACGTCTACCTCATCATGTGTCCATGGCACGCGATCCACAAACCCATGGTATTACGGGGGTCCATAGTTAATAGGATGTATGGTATACATAAAAACCTATACATTTGACTATTTTTACTAACAATATTTGGTCCTATTTACTATGGTTCCCCGTAATATTAATAGTAATAGTACCGTTAGATTCGAACGTGTTGGGTATTCTCGGTGAGAAAACGTATAGCACGCGTGTGCCCTTAGTACACATCCCGTGGCATGCCTCCTAGGTCAGAGGCATATGTCACGGGAGGGGCACCCGACGTTATGGCTGCATGTATGTGCAGTTGGCCGGTTGGGAGCTCCTAAAATGCTTAAATATAACGTTCACTCTGACACCGGCTGGCGCATTTTGTCTTGGAGAGTGACACGTAGTAGGTAGGGCATAGAGAAGTTATCAACCAGGTGGACGAGGGGAAAAATCAAACAACACTACTAAGTACTTATTTTTAAAAGCCATCACGACACAATTCGGGTGTGATGTTGAGTTCATCAAATGAGAAGCCTAAACCGCCAGGCACCATGCCTACCGCGGCGCTACTACCAGGTGCGTTCGGGCATGTCATACCGAACAGCGACACGCAAGATGACACCCCTCCTCTCTCCGACCAAATGTAATAGCTGTGCTCTCAGACAACGGGGAGAGCGCGAACGACGAGCGACGGGTCTATACAACATCTCGAAGGCAAGTTTCCTAGTGCGTCTACCCTTTTACGACAGCAGTCCTTTGGTTTGGAAAACCTGTAATGAATTTGGGTGGTTCGGCCTCAAAACGAGACCGCAGTCCTCAGACGGTGAATACCATATTTCGGCATTGGCATCCCCATGGTTGGCAGACAATCGGACTCTTAAAGCTTTACAAGGAAAATGGTCATGTGTACATAAATATCGTACGCGGTACGTGTGTGTTCTCCGCATTAAACAGTTTTTGCTACCCGTTGACAGCCAGCGCAACCACTGTCCGTGCGTCCGTGTCGATTCTTCAATCCTAGAGATACAAGTTATGTGGTCACGAAACTACGCCACAGAGACATTACGTTGCTACGTATGCAGTAGGGACAGTGGGCAATGCAATGCCATGTCATCATAGAGTATTATTTACGATCAATACAAGCACGACATACACATTCGATGAAAAGAGAAACAAAACAAAGCGAAAAAACAAAACAAAACAATAGACAAATCCAAACAGAAAAATATATAATTATACAAACAATAAAAAATCGAAGAAACAAACTGTCGTGCACCCCCGCAGGGGATGTGGCAGACACACCTGCACAACATCGACACCACGGACGGCATGACCCAGAAGAAGTGTGTGAACTGTTTTATCGAGGCAAGTAAAGTAGCGACGAGCTCGTAGATAAGAGGGAATCTGCGAACGCGCGAGATTTGACAGTTCATGATTCACCTATTATTGCTGTTGTAGTGTCGTCAAGCATGAGCGAAGAGCCCTACGCTGCTTCGGTGAACTGCTGGCTGGTGCTAAATGGAATCGCATACCCACGAAGCCATATTCTCACCGCCGCCGGAATGTTTGTAACATGGTGCGCCAACCGAGTGTATCCCCCCATCAAGTCTGCTGTTATTGAGATGTAGGGGAGGGCACAGACAAAAAATATAGAATACTATATCATAGATAAAGCATAGAGAGAGGGAAGTAGACACGGAAGGCGGATACTTGTAAACCTTGTGCATAGGTTTCCCTTGTTTCCGGGGATTTCTTCTTGCATGAATGTTTTTGAGTTATCAACGTGTGTCTTAATACCCTCCAAAGCGCATGGGAACGAGCGGAACGGAACGAGGCTGTTCGTGGTCATTCGTTGAGTGCCTGTCTAACAAAGCGTATTTGGGTCCACGCAGAATCCTCGGCCTGGCCACCCTTATCAGTTCGAACGGTATCTTTTGCACAGGCCACATCACATTGGTGTCTACATCTATCTTCGGTGGTGTCCATCTACATCAAATAAATATCTTGAATGTTCCCGTTCGGTCGGGCCGTTCTTGAGCGGGCACCTCGTGCGCCGGGTGATGCGCCGCTAAATCTTGCTATGAGGCGATGGAGCAAAAGAAGAGATCAAGGTGTTCTTGTTACTGTTATCGGGCAGTTGCATTTTGTTGCAGAAACGACTGAGGTCAAGGGGCCTCTCATTCTTCTTCGTCATGACCTTGGAAAACCATCCAAACATGTTGTATGCAACCCATTCGGGAAAGCACAAAAAACCCCGCGTATGCGTCTTGTACAATTTGCAGCTACATAAATCACACCAACCAGCCAATCAGAATACATCAAACATCGGCGCGGCCGTGAACATCTGCTATGACTTACAGCCTCCCCACTCCCGGCACTGTCATGATCATGGTGTCAATTCCGTACTGTTGCGGGTATACAATGATCCAATTCATATACATAGGTGCCACTACACGTGAAGCGGCGGTAGCTGGGGGGGTGCTGCGCTGGACTACATCGTGCGCAAGGAGGCTCATGGAGACGGCGCACAGTTCGGTCCTCCCAAACAAGAAAAAGGGGAGCAACACTTCTTCTTCATGTTCCTAGATATACTGTTTTCCTCGGGCTGCACTGAGTCTATCCGTTTCTAAAATGCAAGCAGCATCAATTAATTCATGCAGAAAATAATATTCCATGAGATTCGTTCCAATCATCTCTGGGGGGTGTTAAGACACACCCTACAGCTCATCTGATATTCCGACCGATACAGTGGTTGATACCCAAGTTTCCAAGAGATATTGTAGTCTAGTCCTTGGTTTTTACAGGTAGAGACTCGCTCGAGCGGCCCCACCCGCCGTAACGTCAGCAACGACGTTTGACGAGTTTCAAACTCGTTCTACTAAAAATTGTACAAAACCCATTTTTTTCGAGAAGGAAGTAGGGCGTGTGTCAGCACAAACGCTGGTCAATGGGACGAGAAGAAATCCGACTATCACACACAGCACTTCTTACCGTGTTATATTTGTTTATTATTGCTCTTTGCAGGCATCGCGCGCCCGCTAAAAAAAATCGGTAGAAATAATGGGACAGTTCTTCATCGACGACCACCAAACAAACTGACACAGACCTATGTAGGGTTGGGTACCGATCTACGTCAACTCCCATACAATGGGACATACAAGCATAGCCTGGACTCGATGTACTCAAACACTTTCGTTGCAGAGTACTTGACCTTAGACGCCAAATAATAAACGTTTCGTGCTATAAATAGCGCCTACTATAACAGCCTCAGCATACCTTGCCATGAAGGACGCGCTGCCCACGGAGGCCTACGTTTTCCACCGCCTCGGTTGCCCCTGCTCAAGGACGCGGCCGGAGACACCATGCAACGGAAGCGGAGAAACCTCGTGATTCATAGCACGTCGAATGGATGATGAGCCTCCTACCACACTAAAGGCTCAATAACACAAGCTATGCAAATACGTGTTGAATTCATTTCCCCTTACGAATTTGTATCTCTCTGGGTTTGAAGAATCGGCACGGAAACTGACTGGTTGTGCTGGATATCGACGGGTAGAAATAACAGCCATTCAATGTGAAGAACACACCGACGTGATGTACGTACTATTACGGGGGTCCATAGTTAACAGGACCTATGGTGTGCATAAAAACCTATATATTTGCCTATTTTTACTAACAAAATTTGGTCCCGTTAACTATGGACCCCCGTAATAGTTTAAGCAAGGCACACTTTGTATACGCCTGAAACCGTACAGGTTTTCACCTTTTTAAGAATTGTCTCTCATCAGTCCCGTTGGGAGAGTGACGAATCGTCATGACACAAAGTTATGCAAAATATTGTACACATCGGGAGATGAATACTTCGGTGCATTGGTATTAATGATGGTATTTTAGTAAAAGTGGCGCAAGCAACCAGAAACATCCACACGCAGCACAACGTTCATCTTGGTACATAGGTGGACAGAGGGGGAGTACGTATAGCTTTAGGCCTTCAGATATACCGGTATATATATTTCCTGATTTTAGTTTACATGTATACTTTTGTCTTTGTTCTCTTTAAACTGTCATCGTTGGTTTGGGAAATATATATATTTGTTTTACGATCGTATGTGCATACATGTACCATCGATCTATGCGATATGTAACACAAAGGATATGACGGAATCGCCCATGTTTTGTATGTCATGTGCCGATACCTAAGATGTGTCTGTATTTTCATATTGGATTATAGTCTACTAATATTGTTGAATGAACAACAGTACCTGGTACGCGAAATTACAAACATTATGAGTTGCAAAATTTTGGACAGACGCGTCAACCAACCCATTCATGTAGTGCTGCTGCCGCTGTTGCGCAAATGTCGTGAGGGCCACTGTTAACGGTTCATTAGCCGACAACTATTATTGTGATTGAGCGTCACATTATCGTCTTGAAAATGCCACTTAGTTATTATTGGTTCATTCTTGTCGGAGAGCTATATTTCATAATTTCTTAAGTTTGGAAATAGTTGGGGATATGTATCAATATACGGAGGCGTTTTGTCATTATTCTTGAAAATTTCCATAAGCAAAAATATTATGTTTGTTATTTTTCACATATATATTTATTTGGGAAAAAATATGGGAAAATTGGAAGATTAAAAATTATGGTGAGACAAACATGGAAAGTATGAAAAATAGCTCTCCGATAAGAATGACCCTTACTGGGGGAAACGGTTGATACTCACTATGCTGTCTCCGAGACGAAAAGGGGCTACGCATAGTGTCGTGTACTGGTATGACTTTGATGCCGATCGAAGCTGGTGACCTCTAATTCCCCGACATCTACGTATGCGTGTTGCTTGCCGCACGTCTCACACCACAAAACATTAAACAAAAAAACAAAATTCAAACCGATCACGACGCATACTGATGATGTATTATACATATTTCGCGCTGTACCCCAAGATAAGCAACCGGATAGAGTTATTAATAAGATTGATACAAAAACGGATACTACGGATAATTTAGGGAAGACAGGGGTTTAAGTAAGTGCTATTACGGGGGACCATAGGAAATAGGATCTACGGTACACACAATAACCCATACATTTTCCATTTTTTTCCAACCATATATTTGGTCCTGTTTACTATGATCCCCCCGAATATCACCCAACAAACTCAGCTCTCCTTCGTATACCTGTGCCGTTGATGTTGGTGCCTTTTTTGAAAATCTGACAAGGTAGATGTGTAGCGCTTTGGTTATTCTAATCACTCTATCCAGAAGTAAAACAGAATCCAGGACCCAATAACCTCAGACATAAATAAATGTCACCACAATCATGCATGGTGGCATACTTAATTGACTAATCTGCGCACACCAAAAGCGTAAACCTCCATAAATATCTCTGATGCAATCAATTTCATCATTGTTTGCGTTTTCCCCTCACTCTATGTAATTTCCACCGCCACCCTGCACCCATATACCTATCCTATACTACTCTGCCACCCGCCGCTGCTGCAAAACGTCATTTATCTATCGGGATGTCGTATGCGGAGTAGATCGCCTAGATTATTTTCGCCCACCCAGCATATCAATACCAAATGAATAACATGTCGTGGTAGGACATACCCATGAGAGGGAAGCCGGTGAAGGAACTAACACAGCATATATAGTTTTTTAGTGGGTGTTCCTGACGAAACAGACAGCACGCTAAGAGGATAGGCCAGTTAACAAGTTCGCTACTCACTGCGCTGTACCAGCCTGGTACACTGATGCATTCCTACTTTCTTACTTACTTGCTTACTCTATTTTCAAGCAAATAATTGCTGTGCCCGACGACAGCGCAAGTAAATCTTCTATTGACAGAGGCTAAGGGAGACCCGATCGGCTGGACTCACGTACACAAATACATAAATGTAGCTGTTGGTGTACATGCTTCGAAAGTGCACTGCCATCACTACAATATATATATACATAGAATTTACGTCGTCGTGAGGGGTGTTGCGCGGGCCCGCATTCCCATTATCCGTTTCTGGACGATACGTGCCCGTGCCATGAATGAGTCACTTTGCGTGGCATATTATAGGCATGCGTACAGTAGTGGGAGGTCGATTGGTGTAGTAGATTCCTAGGCAGCCGATGATGGCGTATTGGAACACGCAAGGAATTGTGGTATGTAGGAATGATGCTGTGCTTAAAAGAAAATAAGACTAGTTTGCTGTCTGCACCATACATGCCTTTCGTACGTCGGGATTGTCTACCGCTGTTCGCGCGTCTGCAATCTCTCTGAATTCGGTGCCAACGTGTCTTTCGGTATGTAAGGTGGACCACGAAATTAAGCTACCTCGTATTACAGGGGTATATAGTTAATAGGACCTATGGTATACACAAAAAAATATATATTTACCTATTTTTACTAACAAAATTTGGTCCCGTTAACTATGGACCCCCGAAATAGTAACCACGTAGTATGACGTGGCCTGATTGTAGTACGTATGCGCCCGGGCTTCGGCCCCTTGGCTTTTCGTCCCTCTACATTCCAACAATTGTTATATATGCCAAACAACGCCCGATCGTCCCGACCCTTCAATGCTTTTGTTCTCCCATACTCGGATAATTATACAGCTCCGTTGACTCTTCGACTAAACGCACCTCCACGCTATCACAACTATCTGTGCGACTCGAATGTCAACCCCACAACAGGATTCGACGCGTTCGAACCTTAAGGTGTATGGTATGCTGCTGAGCACCTGTTTACTCGAACATATGAAGTCCAGATCACGAATTCACTACGATGGAGGTTCCAGGGCAAGTCTCCGACGAACGACCAATGTGGTGACAAAACGCGACAAAGCTACACACGGTGGTAGTTTTTCGCCGGCGACCAATATCGGTAACGAGAACAATAAATTCAATTGGAAATCAGAGCAACAGCCTTCAATCCGATGTACGGGCTACAAAGAAAACATTTAGGAAAAATATTAGTTATCTAACTCACAGGTACATGGGATCTCCCCTCGATTCATTAGCCCGATCTGCGACACATGGTTAGGCTCACACATGGAACCCCCCATGCGTACCGCACAGGCACCGGAGGTTATCGTCACTTTTTGGCTTCTATATTTGATATTCCTTTTTTTTCGCTGTTGAGATCAATGTCGTCGTATTCTGTTCCTCGCGGAGAAAGCCTGTAAGTCTAAGGAGAAATAACATATTTTTCTAGCTTTGGTAGCTTTTTGTTCATGGAAACATCGTCTAAACGCTTAATCGATTACGAATGGTCTCGACGTTCTGTTACTTCATTTAAAAAAAAACAATGGTTTTGTTTTAGACGCGCACGTTACACATTGTTAGGTTTCAAACGAAAAAATGACATCATCCACTATTATTATTATTTATTTATTTTTCAGTTCGATCAAAACGGCCGCCTTTCCAATTTAAGTGTTTTTGCTTTTCCATCACGTGCGATCTTGACAGACACTGGGTGGGGTGCCACCTCTGCCATCCTCCTCTTGCCAGAAACAGAGCCTCAATACACCTCAATCATTCCGACCCCCCCCCCCTGAAGTACCTGCGACGCTGAGAGTAGCCAAGACTGCGACGATCAATAGGGGAGCCATAGTTCTGGTGGGGTGTCCTTGTCGACTCGTCTCCTCGTGCCGCGGAAGAAACACACAAATATCACGGCAATGGATCGCTCACGCTGTCTGCGGAAGAATCCACGTTGGAGAAAACGATGGCACGCACACGAGTTAAGGGGAACAAACGGCCGACACATATACACAGACAGAAATAACGTGCGTAGGAATCGAAATACTTCGTAGTCGTGTGACATCACTAACGTTTAGTTCGGTAGATACGTTGGGATTGCTCGAGGTTGAGCCCAATCCACATTCTCCACTTTGATTGCTGGGTGGCAGACGTGTCAGCTCTCTTGCGCCGACGCATGGTGCAGCAGATGTTCACTATTTTATTCTGAGGACCCTTGTTCGAGGATCTCTGTTATATTTATAAGTAACTCAAACATGGACATCTAGAAAACGGAGTTGCAACCGGGTGAATAATCGCTTCACCCAAGGTTTTGAAACATAATTTTGCAAATCAAGAATGGAATTCCGACGAATCCGGGTTAAGGCCCCCCGTAATTCGAGAAACATCCCCTTATGTGGACAACCTAGTCAGGCGATAAGTAACTAGTCCCATAAATGGGATTGACTGTAGTCCGAAATGGGTTAAAATCAAGCAATATATTCTTTAACTTCGCCCATCCTAATTATTCCCTCTTGAACCCCTTTAGTACATGTACCTCAATGGACTATAACTGCAAGCGTTTCCTTATCCGCGATGGGAGTGCTGTCTTGAAGGGGTTGATACCCTCTGATGCAAAACGAACATCGATGTTGTTTTTTGTGTGGTTTCGTCTTACACATTCATCCTATTGTTTTGTGCTTCTTCAGTGCAGTTGGGGAAGGGCGGTGGGAGGGGGTGGTCCCTCCGGCACTAGATGCGGTGCCGATTGAACGCTATGAACATATACATACGCCGTATCACGTTCTCGATTTGCGTGAGTAGACCATACCATCAAACTCGACGACTGTGGCAAGGGCTGCTGCGTGATTGGCGGACAATGGAACTTGGTGTACGAAATATCGACGCAAGGAGTTGTACGTGAATGGCACAACGTTCTCTTATACGCGTAGTGTCTGTACGATCACGCTGCTCGTGGGGCGGTCGATAACACTACAGGTGTCATTGTGTGAGCTGCCATCAACGTGGTTCCGAAGGAGATAACCTCTCGGAAGTCTGCACTCGAGTCTCCTGTTGTGGGGGGTGTACCATGGGTACTTGAAAAATATGTAGGTTTCGGTGGGTACAGTATGGTACCAAAACAGTCAAACGGCACAGGAGTACACACACACGTGGTTTGATGTCAGACGAATAACCTGAGCATAGTATAGTACGTAGACGCGTTTAGATGCAGTTAGGCAAAGGTCGACGTTGGAAACCTTCGTCGTACTTCCTGCGACCTTTATATCTCAGTAGGGGTCGGCCGTCAAGAGTCACCCGACCTGAGCTAGACATAGAACCTTAGGGAGGGGGGAACGGGGGCGTAAATTCGCGTTCGGGCGCGAGATGTCTCTCTGTAGGACTCCAAGAAGAACGTCTTCGACGAAATAGGAGCTGATAAATCCAGATTGACTCTCGTTACCCTATCGTTACGGGTAGGTTCAATGTAATACTATTTTGTTGTTTCACTCTTCATAATATTGGTAAATATTTTCACTGCCGTACCCTGTGTACGAGTCTTAGCACACTCATACGTTTTCATTGCGAATGCGTGTGAAAAGCATACATACATCGTCGGTGCTCTGCGATGACGACGAATATTCTAATTTGTTGTAGTGCATGGTTTCCGTTGGTCGCGTGCGTGGTGGGAGCCCTGTCGTCGCAATTTTCGAGGTTACGCCATGGTTTCGTACAAGGTAAGAATACAGTTGGTTTTCGGTTCGACAGGCTGCTGCTGATAATTCGCGAGTCACCGGGGACAAAGTCCGAGAGTTTGCCAGTACTAATATGTCGGTCTAATGCAATTTTCCATACTTTCGTGAAGCGTATGCCGCCCACCCCTCCCCACCCCCCCCCCCCCCCCTCGACGCAAACGCCGCGAAAATCTCGCACTCTTACGCTAAAGGCTGATTGGTTCGGCGGCTTGTCTTTTGTCCTATCTCCCCGCGTGTGTGAAATCCCTGCCGTTTGTTGTTGGAGCAGTTGTGTGGTATATACATGCGCCCAACAACCGCTCACTGGTGCCCGTGCGGAGCTGTGTCGACGCTTCGTCGGTTTTCTGCTTGACAACAAGAAATTAGCGCACGACAAATACTAATTATATCAACCATCTAGTCGCTGTCTGGCTAAGATGACAGTTGCCAGTACTTCATGGCGCGCTGTCCGCCTAATCCTCGGTTATCTGCACACCTACTTATTACGCGATTTTTTTTTTCCTCGCTGTCTTATTTCTTATCGCGACAGTCACCTGTCTGAACGTCATTGCTGCCGAGCAATGCATTGTGTGTCTCCGGAAGTTGAAACTACAGTCAGAGTGAATAATCTGCACCATCTCGAGTCATAAATTTAACTACGTCACCCACACTCGATGAAAATAGACATGGTACATGAGCAACCTGCTGAGTGCGTTGTCTTGGTCCACCTTTGTTGGGCGGTCGACAGACTGTAGAGCATATCGCTCACTCGGAAACCCCACTACACGAGTGCGCACCTTTAAAACATGTCAGGATGCTTCAATTCGAAGTGGTCCTTGTGCGTGTACTATTCTGTCGCCAGTTCCGTGGTCGACAATTTCACAAGATGAAATGAAAAGACCGCGAGAGAGTGCGATTTCTCCCTGGCTACTTAAATCATCGACGAACGCCACACTACTAACTCAACCAATCGCTTGTCGACCCACCGGCTTTCGGCGATATTGATGCTTGGGTGCGCGTGGACGTTGCCGTTAATGCTTGGCGCTCGTTCCGCTCTTCGAGCAATCTCAAACGCGCACTATTGACACGGTCTAAAAATACATTCAATTTGAATTATTCATTGCACGCATATAAATAAGCATGGGCATGCCACAACACCCTGGTGAACGCGCACGATCGTGCGGAGAAAGCCTTCTGAAAATGTGTGACCCAACCACGCTTTCAGCTACCTTCGCGATTACGGTGTCAGTGAGACAACACCACGGATTCCAGTTGTCATTTTCATTGAGCGTATCAAAAACTAAGCCACACTCGTCACCACATTTCGAAGTTGACATGAAGATATGGATGGTGTGTTTTTTGTTGGAAATGAAACACAAAATATTATTTCGCTTCTTGATTTACTTGAATACGGTATACCCCTCCTCGTGCCATGGACTCCAAAAAACTCAAGTGGTGTGTCCATTTGCGTATTAGTAGGACCTAGGGTACATACAAAGACCTATACATTCACCTATTTTGGCCAACAACATGTGGCCGTATTTACTATGGTCCCCTGAAATAGTGTTTAGCCTTGTATTTGGACTCAAGTATATGTTTCCTTCACCTCGGCGTATTGTGAGAGCTTCATTCGCATGACTCACCTTGATGAGAAATTGGAGACGCGACGGGAAGTGGTGTGGGAGGGTGCTAGTGGCGGCCGGGTGGATGCATGCGGCGTATCGGCGATGAAAATAGGCTTGCTTTTGTAGGGTGAACGGGGACAGAGGGGAAAAAAAAGGCAACTAACCGTTAAGAGTCTATTACTACGGCCCGGCAAGCAACACAATTCAGGAGTCTTCATTGAAAACGTAACATCTCGTCACCCGATAAATTTCGCGCAGGTTTACAGTAAGTAGTAGTGGTATCATTACCACATATTTGTCGTTGGCTGACTGGATTGCCTCGTGGCCCACCCTTTCTTCTGCCTACGTTATTTGGCACGAGGTCGGAATAATGGCGCCCGTGCCAAATATCTGGGCGGATGGATGACCTCTACGGGCCATCTAACAACGGGTCCACCACTAGGACGGACGTGGCAAGCGACAAATAACTATATCGTCTATGTTTGTATAGGTGGTAAGTACTACTACTGTACAGTAGAACTAAACGACATACTAGATTCGTGCAGACCCCACAGAGTGCAAAACTAGAATATATAGTCCCCTCGTATCCGCTACTGCTACTACTTTAAACATACGAACAGGAACGCTATATTTTGGTACAGGGAGGCATAGCAGGCAGGACCCCACGATGGATCCAAAGGCAAGGCCGTGTAGATGTTCTCCTATCATTCAGCATCAACCTTCGTAGTGTTTTACTTGCTGCTCGTTCGCACAAAATATTAGCGGCTGTGAAAGAAATAGCCTCGGAGACGATGTGGGAGAATCCTGGTAAGAGCTACTACTGCTGTTACTAATACTATTATTATAGTACAACTATTAACAGTAGTAGTGGTGATCACGACACCTGTCAACACCAAGAAAACGAGTACCTCGAAAGGCTATAGCCTGTGATGTACAGGAAAAAGAGCAAACTCGGGAGTCGTTCTGGTGAAGTCAGTGCAGAATACACCCTTCCACAAATACGAAATCCAGCCTTGGTCAGAGGCGTGCGACCATAGGCTTCACACTCTTTGTTCGAAAATTGTCACCGGGACTGATCGGGTTCTCAGCCGAGGAGTTGTGGTTTTTCGCTGAATCCTGTGCCCGAGCTTTTGCTCATCGGGGTGCACGTTCGTGATTCTCAAGGTTAGGATATGGGCATGGGAGTGTATGAGTTCATCGACTGTCGCTCCGAAGCAAAATAGTATATATAGAGTTCATCCACTGTCGAGCCCCATTTGATGGAGGGTGCATCTCTATCATAGATTGCATCGTCACCCTCCTTGTTTTTTATGAATACTACATAATATGTGTTCGTTGGTGTACTAGAGGTACTACATCAGTATCGACCCTCGAATACGAAAGAACCTCGAGGCAAAATTATTGGGTTTATTAGGCCGTTTCCCATGCTGTTCGATCTTTCAGCTTCAGATTTTGACCCCATGGCATTTTCATACATGAATTTGGCAAATCGAAAGAGTCTACCTATGCCGAAAAATTAGATTTATTGTGCGTGTAGAGATTCCAGCAAACGCCGAGACCAACTGCTGTTATTGCGGTTTGGCGCCACGAAGAGACGCGCTGGGTGCGCTGCCCTGCGCGTAGGACCCAAGCGTCCGAGCCCACGCTGACTACCTCTGGCCTGGCAGCGAAGAGACGTGGCGAGTGAGCTAGAGTCGAAATGTGTTAGTATTTGGTGTTTCATTTTGTGACCGACTACTGCTGCTGTTGCTGCTGTACAGCAGTGTAGTCTACGAGTATGTATCCACGGAGAGGCGCGTGCCGAGTGAGCTTCTCTTCGTCTCTAGGTCTGAGCCCGCGCCAGCCGACTATAGTCTGGCCACAGAGGGACGTGCCGTCTGCGCGTCGGGCGCGAAGCAACGTCGCTATACAGCAGCTGTATCACCATCCAACTCATCGATCGTTCTGCTGCTGTTTGCTGTGACAGTCGTGGATAGCATCTTGAATTTAAATAGCATGCCATTTTTCGATTTGAAAATCTGATGACCCAAGTCGTTGGATTTTGGGCACCCAAAATCCAACGACTTGGGTCATCGGATTCTCGAATCGAAAAATTTCCGGTCGCATTTTGCATATTTGGACTGCATAAGCAGGGTCATTCATTTTTTAGATCGAAAAATACCAATCTGAAGCTCGATATCGAACCGCATACGAAACGGCCTTTATATTTATTAGGGACGATAAGAACATTTAATTAGGAAACTGAGCTCATCAAGAGGATATTTCTACACGAAACTCGTTCTGATAGTCGGCAAGGCCCCAGGTTAAATAAGGGTGGTTTTGCAAGAGTCCGAATATAGGGCTTGCTTAGAGTAGGTGTTTTTTGTTAGCAGGCCCATACTGCAGTCAAGTAGTACACTGAATATATTGAAGGTGAAACGTTTCGCCTCCGGGCAACGAGACAACGCCGGCACCTGCGCCTACCCAAAAAATACGATTGAGATTTCTACCGGAGCCACGTAACAACGCTTGACTTTCGTAGTTTCGAGAACTTCGTCCACGAAACACATGCATGCATGCGTGTACGCTGCATTCGGTCTGCGTTTTATCGATTTACGTCATTTTCCGCTCCGACATGTGTTGTAAAGGTTAGCTGCGTTTCATTATAAGAGTACTATATAAAAGCCACTCGCCCTAGCTGCCTACAACGCGGAAGGCCCTCTGACCGCAAGAAGCCCAGGTTCATCAACTCGTCAATGACCACCGACAGTGGAGTCTCCAGTCACTCCATCGACAACTTACCAGCTTCAGCAAGGGCTCCAAACAAGAATGGTACTCCACATACATGTAGACCCGCCGGTGACTTTCGTCGTCGTCGCCGGAAACAGCCCCCGCCGCTTGCTTACTGGTAGATTTAGCACGGCACAGGATAGTTACGGTTTGGTCGACTCCGACCCGCGCTGCGGTACACGCAGCAACGTAAATCATTAGGTAAAAGAGTCGGCTGTTTGTTGCTCTTGAAATTGAAGCGTCCGGCGATATGTTTCTACCGGCGTTTCTCGTTTGCAATTGCTTGCTGCTCTCGCTAACACACGTGTTGCCACGCCCAAGCAATTTCGGCACAACAATAAAGGATCGTTGCGCTATCAAGTTAGTGGAATCGAAATCCTTAGGGCTGGTACCGAGGAAAAAAAAAAAAACGAAAAAAAAAACGAAGAGGAGAACTATAGGGCAGGCGAGTACTAGAGCGCAAGTGAAAAAAATATTCAAAGTAGAGATCCCGATGCCTCCGTTTCCACCCTTCATTTTTTTTCCCCAATATTGTTTCTACTACCCTTTGGCGAGCGCACGATGGCCGAGGTAGCGAATGTGGCTGTCAAGCGGCTTGTCTGTTGACGGCGCGGGCATATATGGGTAGAGAATCACCGAGGAAGGGGTGCCCTCGAAATAAACCAGGGGATTTGGAAGTGGCTGTGGCGGTGTACGTTTTTACATGGGTCCACTCAATATTCGAACGTCTGCCATCGAACAGCATCAGCAGATCTACAGCACTCCGGAGGGAGCGGGTTGGGCCGCGAGAACCTCCTGCTGTGGAGGGTGCCTTGCGTGTACGAGTTGTGTCTATCCACCGTTGCTGTCGAACGCTATGCCCGGGAATCACTTGCTGTGGCGGTTGAACCATACTGAAGCGTTGGACCGCGTACACAATCGACTCGGCTTCTTCTTTTAGTTTTTTCTTCGTTTTCTTTTTCGTTAAAACTCAACATGCTGTTTATTGCGAAATTCGAAAGTCTGTTCAATATTTCGTTGTTGTTTTTTTTTTGTCATTTTGAGGACCGGCCCTCCCGAACGAACTTGCAACATCAAATTAGTCAACGGTACATGAGGGAGACCCAGGTATTTCTTACCGCTGACGGGACTGATGCAACCGAATAGCTACCCAATATGTTTCATCGTCTCAATTTATGTTCAGGGCAGTATATTTGCCGATCGACATATGCACGCTTCCTTGACTTGAGTGTTGAAGTTTGTCTAAACCAACCAAAGCTGTTCAGGGTGAGGCATTCACGACCTTATCAAACCAGAAAGAGGCAGGAACATCAGGTAAGGCACATCCGATCTTGCAGTAGCATCATGCATGCATGCATGCATGCTGCGTCGTCCATCGATACGCTTCGATAGAACTGAAGCCGAGGTCGGTGGACCGCCTATTGAACCCCAAGTGCCCAAGGCGATGATCAACGCCGCCAATAGGGAACTGCTCGGGCACATAACCGGTTTCATGTACGGCACTTTGTGAGGTCACGATATTTTGCGCCGCAGTAGGTAAGAGCACATAAAAGCTGAACCCATTAGGGCCGCAGTCCCATTTTGGGGACAAGCTACATGAAATTTGGGCGGTTTGTCCCCCAAATGAGAGTGCCCTTCTAGTGGTTCACGGAGAAACGAGCAAGTTGGAGCCGTTCAAGGAGGACTCCGGCGGAGAAAAGCTCATGGAATAGGCGAAAAAATGATGAACGTTTTTACTAGAGTGAGAGAGGCGGACACGCTCGGCCGCCGATGACGATTCTCCACTGAAGATCTACCCGATATACGAGTGGCCTCTCTGCAGTGCCGGTTAAGTAGTGCGGGCTGCCCGCTATAGCGCTGGTTAAATCGCTTGGTGCATACATATGTGATTATCCAGTGTTGCAGTGCGCGGAGTTATGCCGGTTGCCGCTTCATGGCCGGTATCGTTGGCTGGCGCGTCCCAACACTCTATAGGGGCCACTAGTGCTGTACCTTCGTTCAGTATCATCTGTTTTTTATGTGTTTTCAACAGACATACTGTACTCGCTAGTCCCCCTCTTCAATCTGTCGGTATCCCTCTCTTGTATATGTGGTCGACAATATACTGCACTGGACAATGGGACGGTTCATCGCGTCGACACGCACGTTTTGTCCAAACCAAAATAAACGGTGCTATTATCATACACAGAAGGGCTACCCCCTTTTTCGCTGCGTACCGCGTTATCACTACTTGGACGAGTGGCTCCGGACGACACTTTAAAGTTAGAGCAAAACCAACAGCTTTTGTTGGCGAAGCGTAGCACAAATGACTTGGTGATGGAATTATTTTTGAAGAAACAAAGAGGCTTGTTTATCAACAGCTTCTGAAGTTGCGAAAAAATAGCGACGTCATTTTAGCTGAGTGGGCCTGAGTGCTCATCATACAGGATCTAAGGGTCGCTCTTACCGTACGTCCAGTCAAACTGGCGTAGTCAAATGAAGTTATGACGACTTGGTGATATGAGAAACACGAAATGTACCCCTTCTGCACAGCAGTAGCATGCATGCATGCTATTACGGGAGAACGTAGTAACTAGGACTGCTATTATCATACATAGAAGGACTATCCCCTTTTTCGCTGCGTACCACGTTATTGCCACTTCGACGAGTGGCTCCGTACGACACTCTGAAAACAGAGCAAAATGAACACCTTTTGTTGTCGAAGCGTAGCACAAAGGTCTTGGTGACGGACTTATTTTTGAAAAAGTAAAGAGGCTTGTTTATCAGAAGCTTTTGTACTTGCGGAAAAATAGGGACGTCACTTTAGCTGAGTGGGCCTGAGTGCTCGTCATACAGGATCTTAGGGTCGCCTCCTCTTACCGTACGTCCAGTCAAACTGGCGTAGCCAAATAAAGTTATGACGACTTGGTGATCTGAGAAACACGAAATGGACGCCTCCTGCACAGCAGTAGCATGCATGCATGCTATTACCAGGGAACGTAGTAACTAGGACCTATGGAACACTAAAAATATGTATATATTTCCTTGTTCTTACTACTAATAATAACATTCGGTCCTATTTACTATGATCCCCCGTAATAGGTTTGCTTATCGCGTGGAACGTTTCGATAGATCGAAGTATATAGGGCTTTTCTCATGCTTATTCCCCTTGTCAAACGTTGCGGCATTCCACGGGATACGGGACAACACCGAGATCTCGTGGAACGTTTCGAAAATCCCGTTCCCGTCCAAACTGATCCCATGGAAATGTTCGAGATCGGGATCCCGTCCCGTATTTTGTTAAATATCGATCTCGTGCAACCTAGTCACGAAAGAAATCATACAAACTTCTAAAATCCGTGCCTCGTTCCGTTAAAACACGTCAAAATATTACAACACATGCTAGTCCTTGTCAGAACGATTGCAAGATGGGTGTACTCATGATACTATGCTAAATGCGGTTGTGCATGACCACTGAGTCATAACTTACGAAAGAAAAGCGTAGAAAAGTATTTGCCGTACTGGCAACGCGCCCCTTTACTCGAATGTTACGATAGAGCTACAGAAATAGTCCCCTAACTTGTAAGAAAGTATAGACTCGGCGGGTGTATACCCCGACAAAAGTAACGTTGCACTTATATTTCCGGTACGTAATAACACTCAATTGTCCAGCAATCAACAGCGGATAGTTGAAGAGCCACTTAAGGAAACAGCGACGTACGTCCAGTGCAATATATATACTTGTGTTGGCACTAACTCACATGACTGCAGAGTAGTACCTAGCATATGCAAAGTCAAGGAAGAAAACAAATGGTGGTGTGATGACCAGCGATGTGCACTCAAAAAAAATAGCGTTAACCCGTCTGTTGTGTGTTCAACGCGCGCCTCTCGATTGGAACCTAGAGCAACATGAAATCGAAGAATTAGAAAACTGTGGGCGCTCGTCCAGGACAGCGAAAACGCGTACAAAAAAGTTTCGTGCATGTACGTACGTACTCGAACGAAGTACAGAAAGTACGGCGGTGGGCATAATCCTGTCACAAACGATACTCGTGGTGGTGTTTTGTTGACCAACGAGTTCTATCCTACAATACAAATCGTAACAAAGTATCTGTGTATGCGTTCATCGCCCCTCAATGGATTCCAGGACAACAATAATACGTAGTCGTAAGAAATCGAATCGAAATCGAAGAGAGGCCGCTGTAGACGTGTACATACTGAAACGTACGTGTAGTACATTCAGTATGTTTTGAGCGAGTATGTATGATACGCACTCGAATGAAAGCTATGAAAATGTACACCTTCTCTACAAACGCAAAGTATGAAATACAGTAAGAAACAACCTGGCGCGTATTTCTGGAGGCTCTTGTGCTCCCTGGAGCTGTGCTGCGTCGTTGTTGGTGTTGCTGCTCGTGATGATATTCATGTTCAAGACGAAGCAGAAGAAGAGAGCAAAACGAAGTCGCTTGGAGAAATGGTAGAGAAGTTCTGCTGCTAGTGATGACGATAGTCCATGCAGCTCAGATGATAATGATGAGTTGGCTCGGTTCGATGCCGTGAAGACCCTTGAGCATGCTCCGAGAAGGTTTCCGAGGTTCCACCTGTGTAGCACTGCCCACAAAAATTGCTGATATCGCCAAACGTCCCGACAACAAAGACAATGGAAGCTCGTCTGCTGCCGTAAGTTTTCATCAGGACATTTCGTTTTTCTGCTCAACCCCGACCGTTCCTTGCGGGCGAAAATTTAACCGACCATATATGAGCTCTCCTTGGTGCACTCCCGTGAGTATGCCACAGCGTCAGCACTTTTTGTGTCCTCCTTCGGGGCGGACCTCTTCGCTGAAGTTCGAAAATGTGGTTCCAGGCGCTTGACTGTTTGGTTTCATGTACTGTAGCCAAGTATTTTGTTTCTGCTGAAGAACGAGAAGGAGGATCGTATTCATTCCGACTTCTGGGTCCCGCCTCCTCGTTCTACAGCAGAAAATAACGCTTGACTACAGTACAAGAGATCTAAAATTTAAGCGCCTGGAACCACATGTTCAACCACTAGCGACGACGTCTGCCCCGAAGGAGGGCACTTAACGCTCTGTCGCTTTGGCGCACTCACGAGAGTGCACCAAGGAGCTCGTATCTGGTTTGATAATTTTTGACCCGCAAGGAACGGTCGAGGTTGAGCAGAAAAACGATATGGCTTTTATGAAAAAAAACGGCGGCAGACGTGCCTCCAGTGTCTTTGTTGCCGAGACTTCTATTGTGATTTTTGAGCAGTGCAACAACGTAGGATTCCGCAAGAAACTGGAGTTTTGTGAGGCGGGTTGAAATCGAGTCACGGAATAGTTTGAATTAGGCCGACGTACGAGGGTGCGACGCACTCGTCCAGTATCCAATTGGCGTAGGACAGCAGAGGCAACGAGCTCGATGGACAGAGTTGGCACGTTCTGTCGCAGCTGGTGGTATCGTGGTATCACAACCTTCGCGTGGTAGAAGACAGAGAGACCAATTAGATCGATCAGATTCCCCGTCGGCCTCGTAGCTGGGGTCTTCGGCGGGCCTGGGGTGGTCCCGGGCCACAACGCAGAGTGCGAAGCCCAGCCCCCCCCTCTGTTCTCGACGCCGCTCTGCAACATCTGCAGGCCATAATCGCGAGGATGGACGTCCTCGAAGCCCGTATCACCCACAGCGAGCGGGTACAAGCCAAGCAGCAGGCACAGCGGCAGCAAAGCTGGTCCCACACCCAGCTCACCAAGGCCTTCAACCCGCAGGGGACATATTCGCGGGTGGGCAGCCTCTACTGGGAGGATGTGGCTAGATCGCAGCTCAACCATTCCCCCCGCCCCAAGGACTCAGTGAGCAAGCCGCGCTCAGCGCGGTGGTTGAAGCCCATGGGACACTCACGGCGGACATGTGGCGGTCCTGGGATATACCGGCTGAGGTCCTCTTCGGCATCTTCATCGCCGCATGTATGGCCGTCCTCGAGTACGTGATGAAGAACGCCCCGGTAATGTGCACACACACTGTCAGGAGCGTAAGGGATGCGCTAGGGAGTTCGAGGAAGAACTACGGGCGTACATACAGTTTCATCGCCTGGTCCTCGCCCCGCTCAATGCGCAGGTGCGGGACGTCCTCGTACAGGCCATCAATGCGGACATCAAGGATGCCATGTACATGCTCGCCGCCGACGCAGCAGTCGTGCGGAGGTAGCACCCTCTAGTGCCACCTCTGACGGGCGGCGGCCCTGTCTTCCAGGCGCTCGCCTGCAAGCAGCTAAGGGCGCTCGTAGAGGAAGGCAGCACGAACAGTCTGGTCATGCGCTCAGAGATTTGGTGCCGCACCCGCGTGACCGCAAAGTGCGGGGGAGCGGGGAAGTGTAAGTTCCCTCCCGACGCCAACAGATGGAAGGCCTCCGTCGCGAAGGGCGGGATGGGCTCGGGGGGGGTAGGGGAGAACTCCCCCAAGCCGCGGCCCGCTGCCCTGGGCAACCTGCCCCCCCACGCGTGTCGCTAAGTGTGGAGCGGCGACGCCTCCGCCAAGCCCGCGTGTCTGTTTGATCATCACCTGGTCTCCCCATCAGCCCCCGGGGGGGGGTAAGGCCAGGTGCGAAACACGCCCCTCTCCCCTTTTCCGCCCCCCCCCTCCCCCCCCGCCCTAGCAGTCGCAGGTCCTCGGCGCCGGGGGAAGCGACGCGGCCTGGGGGGTCGGATGACGGCCGCTGAGCGTCGCCCGGTTACGCAAGTGGTTCATGGGGGGCGGGAAAGGTACGGCCGCTTCGGGAGCCGGAGCGGCCAGGGACGGAAGCGGCAACTGACAATACAGGCTCTGCCGCCAGGCAGGGCCGACCACGGGGGGGGGGGCCGGGGAGGGAGGCGTACTCATTTGTTGCTTGCCGTAGTCATTTGACCATTGGCCACGCATCCCTTTCGAGACGGAGCATAGCCATGGGGCGGGGGTGTACTCGATAGGAGAGGTGTACTCGATCTCATGCATGCCCGTAGTCGTATGACCATAGACCCTCGCATCTCTATAATGCCGGGACGGAGCATGTCGGGTTTTCGCCGATCGAGCACACATTGCTTGCACCAAGCGCGAAGCGTCGTGAGGTGTCTGGCGAGTCGCCTGAAGGGCGAGCTTCATTTTTCTAAGAACTGGTGAGGCGGACTTGCATATGGGTGACATCTTCAATGAGTTAGTTTAATTTCCGGTGTAGCCACTTCCAGAGACAGCAATGAGAGTACTATGTAACTGCCTCTTGGGTGCCTTACCCTGAAAACTACGTGATACGATCAATTCCCTAGTGCAGAGTAAAGGTTCTTTACCTCGCTCAAATGTTCTAACTCGTCGACCAGCTGTGGGCAACCGACAAAACAAACAAAAAAAAAAAAACGGTACCCTGGATGTCTAGCTCACGTAGTGAGCGGTATGTTTACAGTGTCGTTGCTACCCGACGCCAACCCACACCATGTATAATATAACTAATAGGGGGGGGGTGGCATAAGCAAGTGCGTTTTTGCTAACGCCTCAAGGTCCGTTAGACTTCACCGCGTTCCCAAACCCGGATCGGTTTCACTGGCCCTGTTTCACGGCGAGTTTTTGACGCAAACAATGGTATGCCAATACGAATTTCGCATCGTAGAGAGTGATTGCGGGTCACGAACGGGTCGGTGATATGAAATGGAGGACAGCGGCGCCGGCGGGTTCGTACTGCAGTGTCGGTGGGATGCGAAGAAAACAAACAAACTCGTCGCTTCCCCACCCTACATTGGCTTGAGCACTCAGACGCGTTGGTTCGTGGCCGTAGCAGGACACGAGTGGGCGCGTGACAGTCAAACCACGAGGGCCAAGTTTCCCCCTTGTGTTCCCTCTTAGATATGGCAACCGTGCATAATATACAGCTACCCGAGGGCGAGGGCTTGGCCTCCTCTAGGCTCGGTTCCCCCGCCCACGCGCGTGTCGACGTTCCGAACCGCGGAAGGCTTGTACAACTGTTACCAGAGGGCAAGGACTAGGTCTCCCCGGGGGTAGATTCCCTCATCTGACCAACAGAACAAATGTTTCACAGCCTGCAGTGGCTTGGGTGCCAGGGCTAGGTCCCTCCTCCCGCGAATGTCGGTTGTGCCGACATCGCGAGAGACTCATGCATCTCGGGTGTTTTGTTACTTTCCGGGTCTAAAGGCGGGGTGCCCTATCCCCCCACGTTCAGACCGGACAATTGTTCGCAGACGGCAGCCGCTCAAGTTAAAGGGCTAGATTCCCCAGAGCTACGTCGTCAGAGACTCATTCAGCCTGCGTGGGCCTTTTGCCGAGGGCTGGGTTCCCTCTTTCCCGTTTAAGACTAGAAAATAGTGCACATCGCATCGCTGCTTAAGTGCAGGGGCTAGGTTCCCCAGGGCCAACTTCCCCCTCCCGCGAGCGTCAGACGTGCCGGCATCGCGCGAGGCGCAGTCACACGTTTGTGGCGTTGGATTCACAGGGCTGGATTCCCCCGTTTGCGTGTGTCGGCCGTACCGACTAGCAGAAGTTTATACAACCATCGCCAGCCTACACGGATTAGGTTTCCCGGTCGCTTGGTTCCCCTTATAGTTAACATAACAAAGTTTCACATCCTGCAGTGCGAGGGCTGAGTTCCTCTGGGCTAGGTTCTCCCTCCCTTGAGCGTCTGTGGTGCCGACATTGCCCGACACTCACGCAGCGCTGGGTCGTTTCCGTTCGTTTTCGTTTCCGAGGACTCCCTCCCTCCCCCCCCCCCCCCGTGCAGACGGGACACCGGTTCACAACCGGCAGCCGTTCGAGTGCGAGGGCTAGGTTCCCCAGGCCTAGGCTGCGCGAGAGACTCGGTCGTCTAGGTGTGCTCGTTTTCCGAGGGCTGGGTTCCCTCCTTTCCCCTGTCAGACGGGTCAACAGTTCATGGCCCGCAGGCGCTCGAGTACGAGGGTCGGGTCCCATAGGGCGGGGTTTCCCCACTCGCTAGTGTCGGCAGTGCCGACATCGAGGGGACTCATTCAGTTGTTGAGGCGTTCGCTTCCGAGGGACGGGTTACCTTTCCTATTTCTCTCAGACGGGACAATCAGTTCACCGCTGCTCGACGGCGAGAGCCCGGTCCCCAGGGCTAGGTTCTTAAACCCGCGAGCGTTGGCTGATTCAACATCGCTCGGGGGGCAGGCAGCGGTGGTGGGTTGGTTTTCGGGGGCTGTCTCCCCCCCTATTTTCTTTTGATTTTGGTTCCTTTTTGGATCGGACAACAAGCCACAGCCCGCTGGTACCCGAGTGCGAGGGCTAGGTCACCAGCGCTAGATTCCCCTCCTGCGCGCGTTGGTCGTGCCGACATCGCGAGGGGACCATCCAGTTTGGGTGGTCTTCTTTTCGCGTGTCGAGGGCGGCGTTTTTCCATGTTGTCCCCTTCCGACGGGGCTAGTAGGGGGGCCGGTCACACCTCACCGCACCCCGACCGTACCCCGAACCAACACACAACAGAACATAAGGAAAAAAACAGAGAACGAAAATACTTGCACAGAAGGACAGGTAACTTCCGTACGGCAGCGGTTTCCCAATCGTACCGCAGCTGCAGCCAGAGGGCCGTAATCCACCTGTTGATTGTACTGAAGAAACACGACATATAAGATCCATGGTAGATTGGGGAGTTCCATGCTGGAACGGGATTCCGGCAGTAGGGTATTGGGATATCGGAGTAACGTGTACCCACCAATGCCACTCGTCAGGTGGAACCCTACACTGCATGTGAGGCGAGTCAACTCTACAGCGAGGATGTAATATAAGAGGAGTTCGTGTTCCATGTCTGGAGTCAGCCACGCGTTCCCGTGCCAGCTGCGCCTATACCTTTAGGGATCAATCAACACACTAGTGAGATACCGGTGATCTTCTATTGCCAAGCGTAGCCCAGGCCAACCCAAAGAGGCGGGAACCTGCTTCCAGCATATCTATTATTTTAAGATTATGTGCTTCTTGAGGGAGCCAGCGTGTGTGGGTATTTTGAAGATAGATAGTGGTCCTGGAGGAGAGGACGTGTGTGTGAGAAGAGTCAGGAGATGACGCACCAGAAGAGAAGCAGCGATCCCAGCGGGGCCAAGTTTGAGCCGGACCTGGTAGAATCGCTTGGCACTGGTGGCGAAGGCGCTGGAGAGTAGTAGTTGCAGGGACAAGAGCAGCTCCAGCAGCACCGTCAGCAACGGCAGCAGTCAGAGGATTGCTGCACTTTTGTTGCGACGATGAAGCGCATGCAGCAAGCACCGTTACCGCCGCCGTCGTGTCGACCGCCGCGTAACCGTCGCTGCTGCAACACCCCGGGATAGCCAGGCATCTGCCTGAATCTGTGGGTTCACTGCACCCTGGCGACGTAAATATAGAACGTATATGTTGATTGATCTCTAAAGGTATAGGCGCAGCTGGCACGGGAACGCGTAGTTGACTCCAGACAGTAACACGGAACTCCTCTTGTATTATATCCGAGCTGTCGAGTGACAGCTCATGCATCGTATGCAGATTATTATTCAACATGACGCGGGAATAACCCTCCCGTTAATCCCCCCGAATATCCGACTAAATATCCCTCTCCTATAATCCTATGTCAATATATGGAACTCCCTAATATTAGATGTAACGTCTCCGTCGTGTTTCTGAGCACAATCAATATCCCCCCTGCTCATTATACACGACCATACTTTAATATCCCCCCAGCTCTGTACACTACAATTTACGACTCCGCTGGGTGGAAACATCTCAATATTATGACCAACTCAAAACGAAATTCCGAAACATAATTTCACTCCAGAACCAAAAATCAAACTCTCAATTTCCAAAATACTATCCAAACTCTCCAATTCAGAAAACATTTTCTATGGACCGCACACGCCCCCAGGCACTTCATAGTCTCTCTTCAACCTTATCCAAAAAAATCTCCCTCTATTTCATGAGGAATTAATGCAAATCATATAAAACATCACAGTAGTCATACTCATCAGAATAAAAATTAAGCCAAGAAAATAAATGCCAGAGATCGCAAGGAACCCCGTTCCCTCGGACAACGGTCTCCCCTTGCCCCCTACTCCCGCCATAGATACACAGATCGCGACGGTAATGCGAGATAGCATACATTCCTTCGCTTGAATTTTATTTGACGTGGGGACTACTCGAAAACACCAAAAACTCTCGAAATCCATCACCATGAACGAAATGGTATCATCCTCGGAATTAGCCAGGGAAAAACGGCAGCATCTTCGGATTTATACGTAGTTCACACAAATCCTTCACTCAAAAATAACATAAAACCTTCCACCTCGGAAAAACCCCGTCAAATATTCATCAGAAAATCCCGGTGGTAACGAAACACCGTGTTGTTGAGCGGCTTTGTCAAGAAGTCTGCATGAGGTTTCTCCGACTCTACATGGGTAATAACAAACTCCCCCTTAAAATTAAGCTCGCGCAAAAATGGTGTCGTACGTCGATGTGCTTCGAATTCGACGTGCACACTGGATTTTGTGCCAGGTGCCTTGCCCCCTCGTTATCCTCGAAAACCGTAATGCATCTCTCCCCAAACCCCGGAAAAATAAAACTCCATACATAGCGCATGAACATTGCCTCCTTGATGGTGTCTGCCAGTGCTACATATTCGGCCTCAGTGGTTGAGAGTGTGACGCATTTCTGCGTCCTAGAAAACCAGCACACACACGCCCCAGCACACATGATGGCCCCACCGGAAACTGACCTCCTGTCAGTGGCTTTGTTGGCATAGTCTGCATCTGCAAACGCTACCAGCTCAAGCCCGCTACCCTTCTGGAACGTAATGCCGAAATCACTCGTAGAAAATACATACTCTAAAATACCGACTGCTGTCTTCCAGTGTACTTCCCTCGGCCTATTCGTGTACCTCGCTACCGCCCTCACCGCGTTCGCAATATCTGGTCGTGTTTGGTTCGCAAGCCACATCAAGCACCCCACCAACTCGCGGAAAGGCCAATCACCCACGGGTTCATTCTCGTCAAACTCCTCGAGCTTCACACCAGTCGAAAGCGGGTTATTCCTCCCAGAACTAACACCAAACCTCGCCGCGGTATTTTCAGCGAACGCCTGCTGCGAAATCGTCAAAGTACCAGCATCCCAATCCCTCGAAAACCAACAACCAGCATACCACCGCAACTCGCCCAGATTGTTGATCGGAACAAGGTTGTTCAGGTCGTCACAGAACTGATCGCATCTAGCCTTGAGTCCTACAGCAAAAATATCATCCACATGAACTACCGTTACAATGGAGACAGAGCCCGACTCGACCAACCTCATGACACACGCGTCAGCGGGGCTCTGCTCAAATCCTAGACTCTTCATGTGAGTGAGAAGGTGGTTGTGCCACGACCTCGACGCTTACTTCAAGCCGTAGAGACTGCGATTCAACCTGACCACCTTACCAGACATTTCGCCGCAGCCGGGAGGTAGTCGCATGAATACATCCTCATCCAAACTCGACTGCACGAACGCCTGCTCAGCATCAAAATGACACAAATCCAAACCCAACTCGCACGCAATAGCACCCAACAAACGGAAACAAGACGCTGCAGGCGTCGGAGCAAAAGTCTCAAAGAAATCAATACCCTCACGCTGGTTGAAACCTCGTGCCACCAGCCTTGCTTTCGCCCGCACCACGTCACCATGCTCGTTGGACTTCCAGGCGAACACCCACTTCGCCGAGATGACGTTGAGCCCCTCTGGTTGCTACGTCGCTCCAAATGTCCCCGCGTCCGCCAGCCCATGGTACTCCTTGTCCATCGCCTGTCTCCAGATGGCCGAATACTCGTCCGCACACGCTTCAGCATACGAGTTCGGCGTCGAAAGCTCGCTCGCCGGGCGTGTGGGAAGGGGAGGGTTCTCGCGCGGTGGGGCTTGGTGGAAAAGTACATGGCCTATACCTTCCCGCGCTGCCATCAACGACAGCAGCCCATGCCCCATAGCCTCGCGGTTCCGCGCAGTCTCCCCTCTTGTCCGCCCCCTCAGCACATCTCCACCTTCCGGATGTCGCCCAGCTTCCCCCCCTGGCCCGATCACCCTGCACACCGCCACCACCCTCCTGGTCTCGTGCGGTCTCCCCCCTAGTCCGCCCTCTCTGCACAGCGCCACCGCTCTCCTGGTGTCGTGCAGTCTCCCCCCTTGTCCGCCCCCTCAGCACATCGCCATCCCCCGGGTCCGGGATATAATAACCCAGTGCCCGGGCAGCACGCTGCGAAAGCTGTGGCTGCGGTGACTGCTGCGGCGGCGACGGCGATGATAACGGCGGCGACGGCGGCGGCGGCGGCGGCGGCGGCGGTGGCGACGGCGGCGGCGGTGACGGTGGCTGTAGCGGCGGCGGTGACGATGACGGCGGCAGCGACGGCGACGGTGACGGCGATGGCGGTGGCGACGGCGACGGCGGCGGCGGCGGCGGCGGCGGTAGCGGCGTTGATGACGGCGGTTGCGGCGGCAGCAGTGGAGATGGGGACGGTGGCTCGGGCCATACGTCGGGGCCCCTCAGAGGCTCCGGCGCACCCGGCGGTGGTGGCGACGGCGACGGCGGCGGCGGGGAGCTCTCCTCCTCCGAAGGCAGTAACCTCACAAACGGTTTCCTCGGGTGTTCCCAAGTGACGTCACGGGAGAACGACCTTCGGCCAGACATCAGCAGGATCTTGCTGCAGTCAGCTGCGTGGTGGTTGCCGCCGTTGAGGTAGAAGCAAGCCTCCGCCTTCGGCTCGGTCTTCAGGGTCCTTCTGACGTGGTGGAAACCCGGCTTCAGAAATGGGAGCAGCCGCGCAAACGGTGGTCTCCCGTAGAATTTGCGGTACGGCGAGTGCATTTCCGGCTTGTCCCTTACCCTCGCCGTCATGTTGATCACATCGCTCGCGTACACGCATGACTCAGCCCAGAGGGGGCTGCGTCGCCGGCATCCTTGCATCGCCGAACAGGCGGGTGGCCTCCAGGCGGGACGCCATTGCAAGCTCCAGCGTCATGGCGATCCGTCGCTCGACCACCCCGTCATGCTTCGGATAGTCGTCGGGCGTGTACTCGCGGCGGATGCCGTGGTGGTTGAGCAACTCCACGAACTCCGCCTTGGTGAACTCGGTGCCGTTGTCCGAGCGAAGGCACTCCACGATGGACGGCACACCCTTCGCGTTGATGTCGGCCAGGAAACCAGCGAAGACCTTCGGGACGTCGGACTTCCGCTTCAAGAAATACGGCCATCCCAGTCGCGAGTAGTCGTCGACGATCATCATCAAGTATGACGCACCGCCAGCAGACGTAGGCTGTTGTCCCGACAGATCTACGAACAGACGCTCCAGAGGCCTGGTAGAACGGCACTCGGTCGTCCACGGCACCGCCATCCTCCTCCCTTTCGCCTCAGAACACCCAGCACACGGAACCAACTCCCCAAAAACCTTAATGTCCATCTGGCGTGCCGTCTCACGGAGAGTGTCAGCATGGGAGTGGGCAAGGGCAACGTGAAGGTCATTAATATCGATCCTCCTCATTTTTCCAGGAGCCAAAACAGCGGCAGCAATCGGGGTCTCTACAATCCGCGTGGCGTCTACGTATGAACCCGCGTCCCTACGCACGAAAGACAGCTGTCCATTCAACGTGTGAGCTCCCTGAGCATCAAGTGTCACCGGGCATTTCAACATTACTGCATGAAGCGAAAATAAATTGAAGCGAACACCGGGTACGTATGCTACGTCCATCAGCCTAACTTGAACGTCACCCTGAGAGCTGTGCATCACAATTGGAATCTGGCCGAAGTACTCTATCTTCAGTGACCTCATGTCACCGACCACCAAACGGCTCTTACCAGGGGGGGGGGAGTACAGTTTACCATACCAAAAGGGTTGCCAGTCACACGAAAAGTTGCTCCCGAATCCGCTACCCACTCTTATCTACCATTAACCCAAAACAAATCATCATTCGCCTTGCCTTGGTGCGCAAACTGCGCGGTGAGGAGATGCGGATCGAACGTAGGCGTAGGGTTGCCGTTGTTCGCTGGGCCAGGGGAGGGGGAAGTGCTGAAGGAGGGTTGCTGTGGCGGGGAAGCTCCGGCCGAGGTATACCCACCACTGCCGTAGGGCGTCTCCTGCAGCTAGCCACCTTGAGGAGAAGCGGCACCCGGGAAAGCGATATTCATTTGCGCGGGAGCTGCCTGGCATTCCGCGGCGTGGTGGCCCGGTCTGCCGCACCGGAAGCAGGGCCCCTTGCGCCTCCATGTGTTGTTCGGTGGGGGACCCCAGCCTGCCGGAGTCGCTGCGGGCGGTGGGGGCATCGGCGGCAACGTCCCTGGTGGTGGGTCGGTAGGTACCCAACCCATGGGGGGGACTACTCCACCCGTACCGAAGGGGTCTGGGACTGAGTCATCCCAACAGTACCTGCAGGCCACGGCATCCCAACGCCATTTGGGGCCGGTTATCCCCCCCGACGAAGCTCCTCCCCGGTTGCCACATTGCTGATGGGGACGGTGCTGCTGCTGCTGTTGAGGACGCTGCTGCTGCCGTTGCTGCTGCTGCTGCTGCTGAGGCTGCTGCTGCTGATATTGCTGATGCTGCTGCTGATATTGTCGCTGGAGCTGCTGCTGCTGCTGCTGCTGCTGCTGCTGCTGTGCTGGGGCTGCTGCTGCTGCTGCTGTTGCCCATCCTTGAGCCTCCCACCTCTCCTGTTCCTCCTTCCCCCTCCTGGACCCGCACCTCCGTCACCGGCAGGCTGCGCACCTCCGGCGTACAAGGCATGCTGATCTACCACTCCCTGCACGCCCAACGCCCTAGAAACCATCTCCTTCTCTACCTTGTCGTTAGCATACGCGTCACGGATGATCTCATCGATCTCGGAGCGGGGGATGGAAGGGCGGGAAAGAATGGACTTGCTTTGAATAGTATACAAAGATGAGAGGTTGTTAACAATGTGGCGGTTTACTTCCTCTGCACTCTTGCCACATCCTAACATCGCCAGCTCGTCTGCTGCCTTGTCCACCCTTCCGAGGAACAGCAAGGGGTTTTCATCCTCAGCCATTCGGATGGTATCAAACTCCCTCCTCAATCTGTGTGTTGCTGCTATCGTCTTCGGCATGTAATAGTCTTCCAACTCCTTCCAAGCACCACTCGGAGACATTGCCTTCTGCATTCTAAACTCAGCCATATCGTATCCTGTCATGGCCTCCATCATCAATCCATACACCAATCTCGCGTCCCTAATCTCCTGGGGGGAATATCTGGAGGCTAATTCCTCCGGCGAAACCCTCATGTCACCCACCATAACTGGGTTTGCTGTGCTACTGAGTACATGCAAGCACCCAAGCGATGATAGGTATGCCAAAAAACTTACTACGCCACATGCTAAAGTGGGCCTCTACGTTATCGAACTTCGGGGGTCTCGACTGGGACAAACTTGGGCGGTACAAAGAAGGTAGTGACATGCCTGATCGGGCCTCCAGCCCAGGTGTCGGCACCGTCGACGCTGCTTGTTGTCTTCCACCAGTTCCTTCTCCTCTCGTCCCCCCACCGGCCCCCCCTTCCTTTCCTGCTCCCTGCGCGTCCCTCTCGGCGCGCAGTCTCTGCTCCTCCATCGTCCTTTCCAGGACCTCTATTTTCTTCTTCATCTCCTCTATGGTCTTTTCACTCTCCACGCTGGCTTCTTGACTGGGCATGTCCTCGAAACTAGGCATGCCGAAGCAGGTTCCCACCTCTCTAGGTTGGCCTTGGCTACGCTTGCCAATAGAAGATCGCCGGACTCACTAGTGTGTTGATTGATCTCTAAACGTATAGGCGCAGCTGGCACGGGAACGCGTGGTTGACTCCAGACAGTAACACGGAACTCCTCCAGTATTATATCCGAGCTGTCGAGTGACAGCTCATGCATCGTATGCAGATTATTATTCAACATGACGCGGGAATAAACCTCCCGTTTATCCCCCCGAATCTCCCACTAAATATCCCTCTCCTATAATCCTATGTCAATATATGGAACTCCCTAATATTAGATGTAACGTCTCCGTCGTGTTTCTGAGCACAATCAATAGTATATTATTATATGAAGGAGGGTGTTTGGCCGGCAGGAGCCGGGAGGGAAGGTGGAGACCGCGGGAGCGACGCTGAAAGTGTTTTGGCAGAATCCGCCTGGACTGCTGAAGCACCACGCCTGCAGGTGGTTGATGGCAGAGGACGTTGCCCCCGAGGAAGGAGACGAGGGAGAGAGTGAAGATGGGCACCGGGGGAGGAGTCTGCTTCAGCGGTTCGGGATGCGCTGCCCCAAGAGCGAGGATGAAAGAGAAGAGATCGAGGCGCCACGAGCAAGGACTTACGTACGCACCAGGCACGTTTGATTTTACTTTGTTGATTGACTGCTGTGGTGACTACCGTTTTTAGAATGATTGTGTATCGATTTAAGAACGGTAGTGAATCTGCGAACAATAGAGATTCAGATTTATTAGGGAGTACTGGAAATGAAATGAGATGCGCAGACACATACGTATACGATACGTATACGTGTACGTATAGCTTACCTCACTAAAGTTTTTCTGTAGACGCACTGTAGGACTATGACGTCTGTCTGTTTTATGGTTGACTGGTCGAGGGCTCTGGTTGGGCATCGACATGAGTACGAGTAGGAAATGAACAGGGTAAAGAAAGGTACTCTAGAATTTTGTTGGGATACGTGCGAATGATGTGAGCTCAATGACTGCACGAAGACCCTTCGCCCATGTGCACCTTTTTGACGCCATTGCGTATCATATATAGTAAGAGGATTGATATTCCCACCCTTTTGCTGAGTTTGGCATTGCGTTGGTGAGGTCTGATGCTGGCAGAACCGAGCAAGTACAGCAGAAAGAGCTGTATGTGATGAACCCTTGTGCCCAACTACAGCAACACGTCTGTTTGCGGCATTTCACATATATCCATCTTTGTATGCGGGTATATCGTTTTTGAGTTGTTGGGTTGGTGTGTAGCTGTGTAGCATGACCCGCGCCACTTGTTACGTGCCAAAGGCAAGATATTTGCGGACGGAGTCATATACTATACGAGTACAGCAGCAGCAGAAGTAGTATGGTGCTGTGAGCTGAGACGAAACGGTATACTTGGCACTGCTGTATTTGGTCATCAAGTACGTACTGCAGTATATAGTGGTCGAGGAATAAATGGGTTTGATGTGGGACCAGATATTCTCGTTGACAAGTAGCTGTTTATTTGCAGTAGCATCCGAGAAGTTGAACTATACTAAAGAGGACTTTGCAAGCAGTGCATGCGTGAAAAGAGTGAAACACTCAATGCAGACCTAATCGCTCGAATGCACGTCCCATCCCTTCTGTATGCCGGGTCAATGCTGCGGAGGCGACGTTTGATTTCACCCAGGAGGAATAGCTGGATGACCCTAGCTGCGGTGACGGCATGAGACCGAACGGAGAGGCCGCCGCGACGGAGGCAACAGCAGTAGTGTTCGGGGCTTCGGAGTGAGTCTTACTGAAATGTGGCTGCCTATGAATCTCGATGAATATTTTCATCGCTTCTATTTTGGAATTGTTCTTGTGGTCGATTTAGATTCCGCGAGAGTTGTGGGAGTTTTCGAGTAGTTTCAATATGATATAAAATTCAAGTGAAGGAATGTATGTTATCACGCATTACCGTCGCGATCTGTGTATATATGGCGGGAGTAGAGGATAAGGAGAGACTCTTGTCCGGGGGAACGGGGTTCCTTGCGATCTCTGGCAATTTATTTCTTGGCTTAATTTTATTTTTGATGAGTATGACTACTGGGATATTTTCTACGATTTGCATTAAGTTCCTAAACAATAGAGGGAGCCGTTTTTGGCAAGACTAAAGAGAGACTATGAAGCGCCTGGGGGGGGCGTGTGCGGTCCATATGAAATGTGTTCTGATTTGGAAGGTTTGGGTAGTATTTCGGAAATTGAGACTTTGATTTTTTAGGTTGTTGAACATTTGTGCTTTTGTTCAAAGTCAGTACTGACTGAGTGGTCTAGCAGGTAGTGCTTTATAATTCCCTAGGGTGGGTCGGGGGTTGAAGTCTCGCCGAAGTCGTAAGTTGATATTTTCGAGCGTGCGCGCTGGAGACAATACCAATGATTAAGATAGTGTGCCTGTAGACACCAGTAGCGTTTGTCGAGGGGAGGGCCTCCGAGATCACTGTACGAAGGCGACGAGATTCCACCGAATATCTTCGGACCAATTCCGCAGAAAACGCCGTTTTACCTGACTGAATCCGAGAAGAATACTGTTTTACGTGGCATTGGATTTCGAGAGTTTCATGTGTTTGTAACAGAGAGGCTGGGGGGTTTGAACATTTGAATACTGATTTGAGGATTAGATTGTTGATTCAAGAATTTTATTTTCGAAATTCAGATTGGATTTTAGACTTTCTGAGTTTGATTCGAGTTGGTATTTTTATTAAGATGTCGTACATTTTCATGTACCGAGGTGAGGGGAATATTGATCATGCTCTAGAGCAGGGGGGATATTAGTATGGTCGTGTATATTGAGTAGGGGAGATGTTGATTGTACTCAAGAACTACGACATATAAGATCCATGGTAGATTGGAGAGTTCCATGCTGGAAAGGGATTCCGGCAGTAGAGTATTGGGATATCGGGGTAATGTGTACCCACCAATGCTACTCGTCAGGGGGAACCCTATACTGCATGTGGGGCGAGTCAACTCTACAGCGAGGATGTAATATTAGAGGAGTTCGTGTTCCATGTCTGGAGTCAGCCACGCGTTGCCGTGCCAGTTACGCCTATACCTTTAGGGATAGATCAACACCACCTTTCACGCGGGCTCACCGTCCGGACCCGGCGTACAGATCGCGCGACAGAGCTAGTTCGCGCCGTACTTCTTTCATATGAAACGTGGAATGCCAAACGAACCCGTACGCTCTCGAACCCATGAACATGACAGGATCGAAACAGTGGCCGTCGAAGTCGTGGCAAGGCGAAAAGCGCCGGCCACGAGTCGACAAGCACACGTTCGATCCGGTCGAGTCGCGGACAAGTAGCGGGTCAGCACGCTCGCGGCTTCCAGATGGGGAGTGGCTTCGTCGACCGCAGACCGAACTCATCGTGCGGACCTGGCATACAGAAATAATCAACGTTGGTAAAGAAATCTTTGATGCACGCGCCAAGCAGGAACTGCTGTACAAGCTTGCCGACATTAGCACGGACCTGACGAGACACTAGCGCGGCGTCGTGGGCGACGTGGACAAGGCGCTAAGAAGGTCTCTGATAGCACAACCGGTAGATGCCACTGCCAAAACAGCGGAAGTTTGGGAAATACAAGGTTTTGGTGCCATGGATGAACTAATCACTATAGTTACCAGAGGGGTCCCGGTGCAGGCAGTACCCCACAGGCAGGGTCTGAAGCGCGCCTTACGGTATAGTGACCACCGCAGCGTCGCCAGGCAGACGTCAGTGATTTGGGGCAAGCTATGTGAAGACGTAAGACGCCAAAAAGGCCGCGTGATAAAAAAAGAAACTGCGCACGAAATCCCAAACCTACGCGTGTCACCGCTGGGAGCAGTCGTCACACACAACGTTCGGAAACTTACCGACTTCTCCTTCGAGACGCAGAACAGTAAATGTTAGGAAGGGTTGAATGCAGACACTGACTTGATCGGTGTGCCTCCATGCCTGTGCGCAGAGGCCGTTCCAAAGTTCCTCGCGGGACTAGTCAGCAGAGAAATTCCCGACTAAGCGTATTTTGATGAGCAAGGCTGACGTGTCTGATGCCTTTGGCAACGTCATAAGAGAGCCCTAGGAGGCTCATTTTTGCTGCACGGTAGGCGACTTGGTGGTCATGGATTTTCGCTTAACGTTTGGTTGGTCAGGGTCCCCCGGGTTTGGAGGCGTGATGTCGGCAGCCGCTGAGCGCGCTCACTGTAACACTACGGTGGCGTCGGCCCAGATACTGCAAGAAGGGGCAGAGATAATGACTCGTGTGAAGGTGGTAGACCGTCCGCAAGAACGAAACCCAACGACCGTACCGGCAGACGTAGGGATTTATGGGAAGCGTGGGGGGGGGAGTCGAACCCCTTCTTCGCTACCGTATGTGTGGACGACAACTTACCAGTTAAGGTGAAGAATTATGACGTAGACTCGTCCGCGTTAATCGCCTCAGCCTCTCTAGTCTTCGATCTAGTACGTTTGTTCGGGCCGGGCAAGGCAGGCGCTTCGCCGATCCAAGCACCCAAAAAAAGTACAGATTGAGATTCGAAGATTGATGTCCTGGGATTCACCAGAAAGTCGCACACCATGAGAATTTCCTTGACACGTACTGTAGAATAACAGAAGCGATCAGAAGCCGTTAGGACGATTACTGGCATACGCACAGACGACACGCCAAAGAAAGGGCCGTCCTCAGTATGGCAGGGAAGCTCTGGAACCTGACATGCGTAGTACGCGCCGGTAGGTATTTCGTGTCGAGACTGCTGAGGCTTACAGAGTTGAAGGATGGGCGAAACCCTAGGACTCAGCACAGTGTGAGACTAGGCAGGAAGTTCCACGCCAACTTCTCCTTTTGGGACTGGGTGATTAATCGCACGTTTCTGCAAGTAGGCGAGGCACCTAGTGTCGACTGCTCCATCGCGCTCAAACGACCGGCCAAACGGTTCTTTTTTTCCGATGCCAGTTCTGCAGCGGTCGGTGGGTACTGCGTCAAAAACAAGGTTTTCTGGAGTTACGATCTACCACCCGCACTACCGACAGAACTGAAACGGGAGGCCTAACTGCGTGAAACTTGTACCATCACGATCAACTTGCCAGAGTTACTAGGGATCGTAGCGACAGCATGGTTAGTGCTCGAATTGACAGAGGACAGACTAGTGTCGGTAGGAGATCCGATCGCGATGCGGGGCGATAACGTGACCGCCGTCACATGGGCTAATACGTGCAGCGGCGGGGAGAACGAAAGGAAGGCGTGTTTACTTATGAGCATGCTCGGCTGCCTCGAAATCGAACGCAGATGTAGTCACGCTGCCAAGCGCTTACCTGGCATTCATAACACCTTAGCAGACGGCTTATCGCGCTGATCCCGAGCCGAACTGGGAGAAAACGTTAGGGACACGACGGGTAGTAACGGCTGGGTGGAGCAGGATGTCGGCCGCCAGACGTCAAGGATTTTTTACTTCGTTTTCGGAACCAAAAACGTTTCTAACCGGCATGACGATCGGTTGTGGGACATCATAATTAACGGACGGCACTCTTTTGGACTTTTCGTGTGCACGACGCCACGCGAGAATCATACATCACCCTTTCCCCCCCTCGTTTCCTCCCATTTACTCTACGTTTAACCGGTGGCGCCCACAGGAACAGGGCAAAAAGTAATGGAGGGATAAGGAGGAGGTGGCGCGTCTGGCGGAGACGCTGGCGCTTGGGTCGGTCGGAACAATCACCCAGAATAATTTATTCTGCAAGAGGAAGGTCTGGTTCGCGGAAAGGGCAGCGCAGGGCAAGCAGCCCTGGCTGCAACGTAAACTCTACAACCCTAACCTGGTGCGTTCGGAGTTGATGCACTTCATGGCGAGTCGGTGCTACGTGCACAACAACCAGCAGCCCACCGCGAGGGGGCATCTTCCCTCTATCAAGATCTTCCACAAGATGTGTGCAAAGTGGGAACTCCCCACCTCGAACTGTATGATTGTTGCCGTGGGAAAAGGGATTGACTGCGCGCACTGTGCTGCACGAACCCGGGCAGGTTAGGTTGCCACTGACCTAAGGGCCCTTTAGCCCACCGTAAGCAAGTAGTCACAAGTATGGCAGACGGGGGAAGGGTCATCTAGTTGAGTGTTTAGTTTGTCGTACTTCCTGCTGTGTCGCGCGTCGAAGTTTTGGGCATACGCGAACGGAAAGGTGCATTCCGAGCTTTTCCTGACGCGAAACTGTCTCACCTTTATTCGAGAGGGAATTCAGTTCGCGACGGAAAACAGATCGATCGCGGACTCGCTATAGATGCGTTTTGTGTCGTCGAAGCCCGACCTGAAGAGGACGGGGTGCACGATTACTCGAACGCGCATAGCAAAAGTGGGTGACTCAGGCGGTGGTCCAGTGGGCGCTTTCGAGGTGCTGCTGGACTTCCTCGCCGTGCACCCGCTGATTCCGGAAGGGTCACCTTTGGTGGTTAGGTATACGCCACAAGGGTGGATACCGTTTCACACGGACGGAAGCTGTAGCAGCGTTGAGATTCATGATCGGGAGTAGCGGGAGTGACCCGGCGCAGTACGCGCTACACTCGGGAAGATTCGGAGATGCAACCCAGTTGGCTGCGCAGGGAGTGCCAGAAAAGCAAAGTCAGCGCGCACGCAGATTGAAGTCGCGAGCGTTCATGACGTATATGCGGGAGGCGGGGGAAGGGACAGAACTTGTCGTTGATCTACTCGGGAAATCGGAGTAGATTGGATAACGGCTAGGGTACGAGTAGATCGGATGACAGGCTAGGGTACGAGTAGCACGGGACGTATTATTAATGGTAAGGATAGCCTTATGGTTTGAGATGTTACTTCGCCCCGCAGGGGGGGAGACGCGAGGCATACGCTGCGAGTTAGCCTGTCTATTTAATCTTCGTGGGGATTTCGTAGCGGGTAAAATTAACGGGGATCCCACGACGGGTCCAGGGGTTTGGTGGCCGGTGTTAACACTGGCAGCCCATTTTAGCACGTCAGCGGACAGGTCTTGCCTGCAGTGGAAAACCTAATGCGAGAAAAAGCTATAACAAAAAGTAGTTTTCCGTGGGAAAATGGCGTTTGTGAGGCGGGTTGAATTCGAGTTATGGAATATTTTTGAATTAGGCCGATTTACAAGGGTTCGACGCATTCGTCGAGTCTCCAGTCGGCGTAACGCATCGGAGGCAACGAGCTACGAGCACGTCGGAGCGGACAAAGGAAGGAGCTGGCTCGTTCTGTCGCAGTTGGTGGTACCGTGGTATCACCACTATCGCGTGGTAGAAGACAGCGAGACTAATTTGATCGGTCCATTTTCCCACCCGCTCGCTCAAGAGTGGACGGGAATCAGGTTGCAAAAACTCGGTGTGATTATTGGGCTGTACCTAGCTGAAGGAGGTTTTATTGTAGGTCGGAGTGGTGCGAGATGTTTCTCAGCCCCGCAGGGGAAGATGTGGGGAATAATCTGCGGGTTAGCCGGTCTCATTAATCATGGTGGGGGTTTTGTCGATGGTATAATCAACGGGGACCCCGCGACGGGTCCAGGGGTTTGATGGCGGGTTTTGCCACACCAGTGGCAGGTCACTTTAGCACGTCGGCGAACGTGTCTTGCCCGCAGTAGAAACACCTAATCCGAGAAGTATTGAGCTATAACAAACAGTTGCTTCGTACATGAAATGATGCGGGGCAATAATATGTTAGCGTTTTCAAGAAGATATTGCAGCAAAAATTAACAAAAAACTCCCTTGAACTCCGAATCGAAGCTTGGATTGAGAAAGTGGTGCGCAGGCATTGTCGGGAAGCTCGCGAGGAAAAAAGCTGGTCCATGCCTCCGCTGAGATATTGGTGGCGAGATGCTTGATGAAGGCTTCGGTGGTGGTGATGTGGAACCTACTTCCGGCGAAAGCGTAGGTGGCGATGATGTAGTGTCATGGCCTGTGATGATGCGTTTTGAAAAGCAAAAGTTGAAATAATTGGCGTGAATAAGTTGCTGTCGGTAAGTCCTGATCTCAGACCCCCTCGTACGTCCGTTGATAGATAAGCGGGCGTTAGTTCGATCGTGGAGTTGTTTCCTTGTTCGTCAGGTAAACCACGTCGATGTTGCCAGATGTTTCCTCCGGGTCTTGGTGTTGGCCTAGTACGGGAGTAGACATTGCTGGTACTCCCGCAGAAGCCCCACGAATTATCGTAATAGTACCGAGTTCAAGTGCCTTCTGCAGGTGCGTAGGTCATGATGTTGAACTCGTAGTCGCCGCCATGAACAAGACGCCAACATGCCACCTTAAGATCGTAGAGATGAAGCCGTAATGGTCCTGCGAGTAGTCCATTTACAACGCGAAGTTTTCGCGGTAGTCGCAGCAGGAATCGACAAGGCTGATGGAGTAGATGCAGCTGGGCGGTGTGCCTCCATTGCTCTTGATGACGTAGAGTCTGCAAGGGGAAATCGGCCGTTTAGTTGACCGTAGCCGAAGTGATGGCTAGTGCATGCTTGCTCTCCAGCTGTTGGACGATGTATGCGCTATTGTCGTGTGGATTTGTCCGGTGTGGGTTACACTTGGAGTGCTTGTGTGCAAGGAAAAGCAATTTCCTCATCAAGTTTATGCCTGCAGAGCAATTTGCAACACGATAACCAGGCTTCGTGCAGTGTGAGCAGATCAGTACTGCTACTCGTACTCACATTCATAGGCGCCTTTTGGCTATGCTCAAAAACTCGTTACGCAGGAGAAATGTTAGAGTGTAAACTTCGAGTCTAAGCTTGTCTCGCACTTACAGCGTGAAGAGCCGTTGCTGGAAATAGATGCCCCGTATAGGCGTGAAAGCCCCGTATAGGCAGGAGGTGGTTCTCCCGATACTACGCAGAGTAGCCGATTCGTCAACGACCTGGCTGCGTGTGTTACAGCGCGTGTAGGTTTTGAATAATGCACTTGAAGAAGTGGCTTTACCGTACTTCGCGCTCGATGGCGTGAAAACTGGCTGGACTCTTTTGGATCTGCAGTTCTGATTTGGGGACAGACCTGCCAAATTTCAAGTAGTTTTTTTTCCCAAACGGGACTGCGGTACTAAAGGGGTTTACATTAACTTTGCTGAGGATGGCGTAGAATCAGTCTTGTAACGTTCTTCGTACTCTACAGCTCGGAAGTTGTGTAGAAACAAGCTTCGCGTGTGATGAGCATATAAAGTTGTGTGACGTGTTCCGCGCTTACAGCTTCAGAGCAGGATTTAAAAATAGTCGCGTGACTTAAACAGCGCTTACACCGTAAAATCAATACTGTACACACGTAAGAATGCGATTTTCCTTCATGGAAGCGTGAAACCAGACTCCATACTCGTACGCGCTACGCGCGTGAAGGCGCTCCAGCAGTCGCCTTACCTGTTTTGCACATGGGAGCGTGAACGAAGTCCTCCTTGCAGAACCGTCCCGAGCAGACTTGATGAAATTCGATGTGGATATCTTCGGGTCGATGATAGTCTTCTGATGGTTGGATGAAAACCCTATCCCTCCGTGCTTGAAAACCTGATGGACGTTCTTCGGAATTCTTGTAGAACAAGAGGAACTGATGGAGACGACGTTCCGTGATGTCAGTCGATGTGAGAAGTTGAGGCTCATCTTCTAAATGAACGATGCATTTGTCAAGGCTCTGCCTCTGTGAAGACAGATGGTAAACGTGGCACCGAAGTGCCTGTAAAGAACACTTGTAAGTAGAAGAAGATGATAGATGGTTTGAAAGTGGCGCTTATGTGGCCGTTATGGAAGGAATCTTGATCTCAGAGATCAAGAGAAGAGAAGAAAAGCAGTATGGACAGGAGTAGGGGAGTGTGAAGGAGAAGTGGAAGAGTGGAGGAGAAACGGAGGGGACAAGAGGACAGGAGAAAAGGTGCAGAGGAGGGGGAGTAGGAGTGATAGAGGTAGGGTTGGCCTTTGCCTGATCGTCCGGTACAATGCCCATGCTACGGGCAGACACAATTGTCTAAGGACTTTTGTACTGGCTGAAAGTTCGTCCTATTGCAGCATTCCTAATAATGAGCTAGTCCGCTTAATAGCAACATTCCTAATGGTGACGATCCAATAGCAACGTTGGTACTTGTAATTTAGCTGCCCTGCTGTACGTACGGCCAACGTCTCGACAGAGGTAAGTTGAACATACAATAAACCGTACTACGAGTAAGACATACTGTTGCTTGTACTCAGAAACACGACATATACGATTCATCGTAGATTGAGGAGTTACATGCTGGAAAGGGATTCTAGAAGTAGGGTATGGGGACATCCGGGCAATGTGTGCCCACCAATGCCACTCGTCAGTTGTAGCTCCATATGAGGCGAGTCGACTCGACAGCTCGGAAGTAACTTAAAACGAATTCCGTGTTATTGTCTGGAGTCAGCTACGCGTTTACGTACCAGCTGCGTCCATACCTTCAGAGATCAATCAAGACACTACTTATTATTGAAATCTGGATATACTATTTTGGCAAGCGTAGCCCAGGTTAACCTAGAGAGGTGGGAATCTGCTTCCAGCAAGTCTATTCTTAGATTACGTGCTTACTGATAGGCAGGGAGCCAGCTTGTGAATATAAAATAATATATCGAGGTCCTGGAGGAAAAGAGATGCCGCACCAGAAGCAGCAGCAATTCCAGCAGGGCCAAGGCTGAGCTGGACCTGATAGATTCGCTTGGCACCGGTGGCGAAGGCGCTAGAGAGTAGCAGTTGCAGGAGCAGCAGCAGCTCCAGAAGCACCGCCGGCGACGCCAGCAATCAGAGGATTGCTGCACGTGTTGCGACGATGAAGCGCATGCAGTAACCACCGTTACCACAGCCGCCGTGTCCACAGCCGCCACAGCCGCCATCTTAGCTACCGCCGCTGCCGCCGTCGTCTTTTCGACCGCCGTGCAACCGTCGCTGCTGCAACAACCCGGGATATCAGGCACCTGCCTGAATCTGTGGGTTCGCTTCGCGCTGGCGACGTGGAAGTTACAAGTATTAATATAAGAGAGCATAAAGGAGCGAATTTGGCTGGCAGGAGCCCGGGGGGAAGGTGAAGACCACGGGGGCGAAGCTGAACGTGTTTTGGCATAATCGTTTGCCTGGACTGCTCAGGCACATCGCCCGCAGGTGGTTGATGAGGGAGACGTTGCCCCCGAGGAACGAGCGGAGGGAGAGAGTGAGGTTGCGCGCGCAAGGGGAGGAGTTTGCATCGTCTCTTCGGGATCGAGGCAATGGCGCGGCAGGATGCGCTGCTCAAAGGGAGAGGGGATGAAAGAGAAGGGACTGAATCGCCACCAGCAAGGACTTATGTCCGCACCAGCCACGTTTAACTTTGTTGATTAATTGCTGTAGTGATGTTCGTTTAGTTATTTCTTGTGTTTCGATTTGAGAATGGTAGTTATTCTTCGAGCGCTGGAGATTGAGATATGGGAATGTTGGAAATGGAATGAGATGCATAGACGTATACGTACATAGCTTCCCCAACTGAAGTTCGAGTTATCCTGTCGACGCACTGCAGTCCTGTATCGTCTGTCTGCTTTATGGATTATTTGTCGAGGGCTCTGGCTTCGCATCGATTCGAGTACGAGTATGAAATGAAAAGGGAAAAGGTACTCTAGATTTTTTTTTTTTTTTTTTTTTTTTATCCTCCGGCGGATTGGTAAAAATAAAGCTTAAGCTCACCACACTTCCACGTTCCCAATTTCGTGTCGTGTGTCAATTTAGCCCAGGTGGGCACGTTGACCCGACCTGACCCCCGAGAGGAGCAGGTGCGGTGGAGATAGCCACCCGGGACAGTCATCCCTCCCGGGTAGTGTGGGACTTGCTCGCGCTCACCCACTAACAAAAACCAAGGCTATGAGGCCTTCCCGCCGGACTCGGACCAGTTACGGTCCACCCTACCCGTTGGGGCGTAGAATTTAGTTGGGATACGTGCGAATGATGTGAGCTCATTGTCTGCACGAAGACGCTTCGCCCATGTGCACCTTTTTGAAGTCGTCGCGTATAGAATACACTAAGAGGGTTGATAAGCCTACCCTATTACTGAGTTGGGCATTGTGTTGGTCTGGTGCTGGCTGAACCGAACAAATACAGCAGAAAGAAGTGTATGTATGTGTTGAACCCTTGTGCCCAATTACAGCAACACATGTGTTTGCGGCATTTCAGATATTTACATCTTTTGTATGCGGGTAACTCGTTTTTGAGTTGTTGGGTCGAGGAGCATCTGTGTAGTACGACCCGTACTACTTGTTACGTGATAAAAAGGTAGGATAATTTTTGAACGGATAAACATATTATACGAGTACAGCAGCAGAAGTAGTATCGTCCTCAGAGCGAGAAATCGGAGTATACGTTGCACAGATTTGAATAAAATACTGACTGGACTGCAGAGTAGGCCACCCCCTCGTCCGGCGTTTGTTTCCCCGGTAATACTGCTGACGATGGTACAGTTGTGAGTATGAGCCGAGGCGAAAACAGTTTGCTTGGTGCTGCTGTATATATTCACCAAGTACCAACTGCAGTTTATAGTAATGAAGCAATACACGGGTTTGATGTGGGACCAGGTGTTCTCGTTGACAAGAAGCATTTGAAGAGTTCAACTATAGTGGTAAGGAGTAGTTTGTAAGCTGTAAATGCGAGATAAGAGCGGAACACCCAATGCAGACCTAATCGCTCGAATGCACGCCCCATCCCTAGTGTGTGCCAGGTCAATGCTGCGGAGGCGACGTTTGATTTCAGCCAGGAGGATAAACTGGATGAACCTAACTGCGGTGACGCCATGAGACCGGACGGAGGGGCAGCCTCAGCGGAAGCAACCGCATTAGAGATAGGGAAAATGGAATGATTCTTATTGAAATAAATGTGGTTGCCTGTGAATCTGGATCAATATTTTCATCGTGTTTTTGAATTGTTTTTTGGTCAATTTGGATTCCGCGAGAGTCGTTGATATTTTCGAATAGTTTCAACGTCGAATAAAATTTAAGTGAAAAGAGATGTATACTACTGTATAGCATTACGGTCGCGACCTGCGTATCTATGGCGGGAGTAGGGGGCAAGGTGAGACTCTGGTCCGGAGGAACGGGGTTCTTTGCGATCTCTAGCATTAATTTTCTTGGCTTTATGTTTTTTGTTATGAGCCTGACTACTGTGATATTTTCCGTGATTTGCATTAACTTCCTATAAAACAGAGGGAGAGGTTTCGATAAGCTTGAAGAGAGACCATGAAGCGCCTGGGGGCGTGTGCGGTCCATACCATATGTTCTCTGATTTGGAAGGTTTGGGTAGTCCTTCGGAAATTGAGAGTTTTTTTAACTTTATTCTTGAACATTTGTGCTCCTGTTCTTCAGAGTCAACGCTGACTGAGTGGTCTAGCAGGCAGTGCTGAATAATTCTCTGAGGTGGGTCGGGGGTTCAAATCTCGCCGCATTCGTAAGTCGTTCTTTTCGAGCGTGCGCGCTGGAGACAATACGAATGAAAATGATAGTGTGCCCCTAGACACCTGCAGCGTTCGTGGAGGGGAAGATCTCTGAGATCCTTGCTACGAAGCCGACGAGATTCCACGAAAAACTGTGGACCAATTCCACGGAAAATGTCGTTTTACCTGACTGAGTCCGAAAAGAATGCCGTTTTACCAGGGTTTGGATTCCCAGAGTTTTGTGTGTATGCAACAGAGAGACGCTGTGGACTTGAGCATATGTAAATGATTTGAGGATCTGAGTCTTGATTCAAGAATTTGATTTTTGAGGTACAGATTGGATTTTTGAGTTTCTGAGTTTGATATGAGTTGATTATAGTATTGATATATATCAGCCCTGCGATGTCGTACATTTTCATGTACAGAGCTGCTGGGGATATTGATATGGCCATGCACAGGAGCAGAGGGGATATTAGTATGGCCGTGTGCAATGAGTAGGGGGGATGTTGATTGTACTCAGAAACAAGACATATAAGATCCATTGTAGATTGAAGAGTTCCACGCTGGAAAAGGGTTCTGGTAGTAGGGTATTGGGACATCGAGGTAATGTGCGCCCACCAATGCCACTCGTTAGATGTAGCTCCATATGAGGCGAGTCGACTCGACAGCTCGGATGTAATACAAGAGGGGTTCCGTGTGATTGTCTGGAGTCAAACACGCGTTCCCGTGCCAGCTGCGTCAACACTTTAGAAATAAATCAATACAGACTCGTAATTTATCCGCATATTGCATGTACTTGAATAACCAAACTACGATGCTCGCATACACGTATCAGTACGTATTAAGTGTACATCACAATATATACATAAGGATCTCAACATCATTCGCTAACATAGGTTTCCGTTCTGGGTGATCGTATGTCACCCGACTTGCGTCGGCAGTGACTCACGATCATCGTGTCCAGTTTGACATTGTCTGTTCGGTAAGAAGATTCTGTTCACGCAGTCACCACGCCGCCGAGAGCTCAGATATTTCGAGGCCATGGGCCGGTTTTGACTCAGGACTTTGCCTGGGTTTTCACCCGACTGACGTCAATATTGATCCACGCTCATATTGCCTAACTTCATTGCACACGGTTGCAACCGCCGGCTGGTACGATCATCCATACGCGCAAGGTGTGCCCACTGTTGCTGCTGCTGGGCAGCAGGGTTTAAACCGCTGTGGTGCTGTAGGAAGCTGGATGTAAGCACACTCTGTGCACTGCTGTGGCAACTGTTTTCTGGGCGGTGGTCTGTGCTCCGTGCAACAACACCAAAAACTGTACAGGGATACACGTCATTATGGGCACATCCGGATAAAGACGTATATGCTAGACGATGGAATGCAAAAGGCAGGCTCCGACAAACACAACCGACCGCCACAACGACACTGCGCATATAGGATGCGTGTAAAACACGCACGACGTGTGGGCGGCCAAAGATGGGATCTGTGCAAGTTGTCTGTTGTGTACTTGGTACATGTCTGAGCTGTGTAATAACAGCTCATGAGAGCCAAGGGGATAAAACAGATAGCACGACATATGAACCGATACGTACGTACAAAATAAGGCCTCTCGTACTGAAACCAGGGAAATCGTCTTGTACACTCCCGCCGGGAAAAATAAAACCTCGAGTGGCCGCCACGCGCTCCAGAGTGCACGGATCGCGCCGAGACCTCGACCAATGTGTCCGGCCGGTGTTCCTGTGTCCGAGCATTTGGTGTTCTGCCGAAAAGTGGTTTGTACGAAGAGAAAAGTTGGCAAAAATACGAAAAATTGACAAACATAAATACACGTATACCAAGGTAGGTACCTAATTGGTAAGATCTCGATATATGATGCGTGAATGGAAACTTGTATTCAATACAGCAGTGTCTGCAAATAAAATATTCATCATTATTGTCGGAGAGTTTTTTTTTCCATAATTTCCATATTTGTTTCGAGCATTTTTTTAGTAGTCCAGATTATCACTATTTTTTTTCCAAACATGTGAAATTTTAACTTTCCTAATTTTTTGCTTATAATGAAGAATTTCATGGATATTGACAGAACGCCCCCGTATCTTGATACATATCTCCAGTTATTTTCAAACTTTGGAAAATCTGGCAAAAAGTCTCTCCAACACGAATGTATAACACGGAGACGCCAGGAGAGGGAAGTCAAAAACACGTTCGAAACGATTTACATACATTTAATTAATCAAAGATTGATATTTCGATAAATCGCAAACTTCGAAAGTGTTTCCAACACCAATAATACCTACCAGGTACAAATTTAACTACACGGTAGTTGTGGTTTATTAATTTCCTGGCGTTTGCTCGTTGCGCTTGTCGTGCCCAGCGGGGCTGATGACATTGCGTTGTTCAATCGTCTTGCGGATACTGCATTGTGATTTAATATCTCTGTGTCGTAGTTTGGGGCCACAGAGCTTGATAATTGGGTATTATCTGTTTATTTAGTAGGGTGAACACTTATCACGACGAAGACTTCTGTTGGACATCAACGAGTAGAAAAAATTGTTCACACACACTCACGAGGCAAGAGTATCCCATCCAGCGGTCTTTCGGCATGCCGTGTACAGCAGTAGCCGCAGTCTCGTCTGCAACGAGTTACACAGGCGGCCACTGGAGTACATTGAGAGCGTACTCTAGTGGACGACCTCGGAAACAAAAAAACACCTCAAGCCACAAATCTCAAGTCGATCGCCGCCCAACGAAAACGTTCACAACGTCCCCGGATTGTCGAATGTACGCGTCACATCAGTTGGGAAACGTACCGGGTAACAAAAAAAAATGGTGTGTTTTTTGTTACGGCTGTCGTACTGCTGCAGTATTTGACGGCACAGTTGAACAGAGATTGGAATCATATGTAGGCTCACCTCCCAGGGATAGGGACAACTTTTGTCAATTAAACGATTTTGAGGCGTTTTGGTCAATTTTCGCCCGCGTCAATGCCAGTGGAGCAACGTTTGCACAGCAAAAGATGTAGGCGGCGTGTATGGTGTGGAGACAAAGGACGACCACAGGAACTATACTCCTACTACTACTGCTGTGCTCTCAAGTGGTTGCAGGGGACACCCTGCTACTGTGACGCAGCTTTTGGGTCCACTATATACGTCAATGAAGTTGTGATGAGCTTGTCGATCCAAAATACCAACCGCACAGCTCGAACAACAGTAGAGACGGCGGTGCGTGGTGGTGGTGCAGGCAAACGGTGGCGACAGCAAGCACATGCGTACTGCTGTCCTCTCGATTAGCTGTGAGAATTGCACTGCTGATCAGAACAACAGCAGAGGAGTACATCACTTTTATTTTCCTGGTGGCGGTTGTTGATCGTTATGGTCGGTGTCATTTGGAGTCGGGATGTCATTCATGCTCTACATGCGCCCGCGCCCCTTGCTCTGCCTACTATCCATCCTCGGTGCTGCATCGTAGACTCCGATACATGCAACTAGTCATAAAGTACACCCCAGAGGTGCCACCGTACGCGCATGATTCTGCCTGCTGCTGGTGTGCTGCTGGGTGCCTGCTGCTACTGGAGGATGTGTAGTTTTGTATGGTGGCAGTTGATAGTTAATCGTTGCCGTGGGCGTGGTCGGGAGTCAGGTTACATGGATACATAAATACATACATACGCCCGCACCCCAAGCTCTTCCTATTTATCCTCGATGATGCATCTCAGGCTCCGACACTTGCAACTACAGATACAGTAGTAGCCAAGAGTATACCCCGGATCTATCACCTCACGCAGCTTTGCCTCGGTGGCAGTTATCATAGTTGGTTGTTGATCGGTGGGCATGTTCGGGAGTCGGGTTACATACATGCCCCCGCACACCAAGCTCTGCCTATTATCTATCCTCGATGATGCGTCGCAGGCTCCAACACTTGCAACTACAGGTACAGTAACCAAGAGTACACTGCGGGTGTGCACCTCGCGAACTGGTTTGACCTGTTACTACGCTGTTGGGCAACAACAGCAGGTGGCGGTTGTTGTGTTGTTGGTCGTCGTGGTGGGTGTGGTCGGACTTCGGCATACATACTTGCGCCCGCACCCCAAACTCTATATCTATTCATCCTCCGTGATGCATCGCAGTCCCCGATACAAGCCATAGAGTATACTACTGCGGATGTGCCACCTCACGCGCATGGTTTTGCCTGCTGCTGCTGCTGCTGGGCGGCATGGCCGCAGCGATGTACATCAGCCTGCTTGTTGTACTCGTATCACGCTCAATAATGCGATATTTGTGCTCAGCAGCAGTTGTAACGGCACTGTTGGCCAATCAAGGCCATTTTGCAAGTCATACAGTAAGTCATAGCTCTGCTTTGATTGGTGCAAGCTCGAAAAGTCTAGTATGTTTTTACGTTGTTTTTTGCTTGTCATAACTTTGTACCTATCCCTTGGCCCAGTGCCTATGTAAAGCCTGATGGGCTTCTATATACAGCATGAGTGCCCTTCTTTGAACCAACGTACGCTCGGCCCATCACGTTATTATGGGGGTCCATAGTTAACGGGACCAAATTTTGTTAGTAAAAATACGTGAATATATAGTTTTTTAAAATGTATACCATAGGTCCTGTTAACTATGGACCCCCGTAATAGTGACTGCTCCGAACAAAGGGCGCGCAAAACGGCAGTCGTAGGCCGCCAGAAACGACTTACAACGTATTTCGTGTGGTCGAAGTTGCGAGCGAGAAGCACAATCAACTCCTAAACACGATCAAAAGGTTCGTTTTGCGCAAGGAAGCACAATGGATACATTGCCGGTGGAAGAAATGTGTCGGTAATTAGTGAAAGTACTTCTACCACAGCAGCAGAAGGACTACAGTAGGTCTCTGCTGAAGTAAAATAGCTGTGAGTACAGATGTAGCGGTAGCACAGCGCGGTGTATTCCATACAAACCTGAAGTATCAGAAGCAACTGTTGCCAGTACGTGCCGTCGTGTACTGTCGGTATTCTTAGCCAGCTGTGACGACAGCAGCAGTTCCGTAGTGCGAATAACAGTATATGAATCCTCGCAATAGTAGTCGTGCGGTTATTTGTCGTAGGAGTACGATGTCGGTCTGTCAAACGTAACGGTTTAATTATAGGGAAATGACGGTTTTCATCTCGGGAAAATCCCACCGACCCCAGGGTCCCACGATCCACGAGTATAACGTCGCAGTACAGCAGTAATAGACGGGTTTTATTCTTGTTTGGTATTTTGGGGCGTCCTTTGCAGCTAGTCGAGGTGCATCCATCAGGCACCACCATGTCTCATCCGATCCTTCTCATCAGCTGCTTCCGTTTGACGAGCGCCACTGATGATAAATAACATCACCGAGCTAGGGTCCCCAGCACAATATCTTTTTCAGAGCTAAGCTCATATCATATCACCAAACCAGCCTAACCGCAGTCGGGCAATTATACGATGCCTCAGCCACAAGCCAATCAAACACCAACAGGTCATTTGCCTGGATACGTGCACATGTGCCACTAGACAGCTGAGCATCGTTCCAAGTTCGACGGAAGCAACGTAACTGGACGAGCATGGGTTCTAGGATCAAGGCCGCTGTTCGTCGTTCACCCTCGATGGAGTCAGCTTCAAGAATGTGCGTGATCGAGTACAAGTTCCTATGACAACCCAGGGCCAACACTAGGATCGAGGATTATAGTGCTGTTCGTCGTTCAAGTTCGACGGAAGCCTACTACAATACAGTCAGCAACAACGTGATTGCACGAGTATAAGCTCTAGGATCAAGTCTGCTGGTCGTCGTTCACCCACGACGGAGCAAGCTACAATAATCTCTGTGAACGAGTACGAGCTACTACAACGTCTAGAAATCCCGCAGATAGACAACGCCGCCGCCATTAAAACGACCGCCAACCTGCTGTGTCTAAATAATTCAAGACTAACATATAAGCGGCAGCCGGCGGGCCAGACTGCCTGCCGCTGCACGTCGTGATGTACGGCCAAGTTACGTCGAAGGCAGGTAGTCTAACCTACTGCGGAATTCGTTGGTATGGCCCGAGCAACAACAAAAGAAACATGTAGTCTAACCTACTGATGTAAGCCTTGGTATTGCCCGATCCACGACATAAGAGACAGGCAGTAAAACCTACTGCTTCAAGACTTGGTGTTGTCTGAGCAAAGACAAAAGAGACAGGTAGTTAAACCTACGGCTGTAAGCCTTGGTACTGCCCGAGCAACGACAAAAGAGACGGCATTGCCCGAGCATCGACAAAGGAGACAAAGTAATCTGCCCCATTTCCATAAGAGTTGGTAATGCATGAGCAAATAGCAAAAGAGACAGGTGGTCAAACCGTTTGCCGTAAGCCTTGGTGTAGACCGAGCAACGACAAAAGAGACAAGGTACTTCTAACCTACCGCTGTACGCCTTAGTATTGCCTAAAGAACGACAAAAGAGACAAGGTAGTCAACCGACTGCTTACCTACGACTGTACGTCTTAGTCTTGATATTCAGCACGCAACGATACCACTAACGGTAATTTTAACCCACCCTGTGAGCCTTGGCATTGTTCGAGAAACAACAAAGAAGACAGGTAGCCGACCGACTGCTTGCCTACCGCCGTAGGTCTTGCAATTGACTCGACGCCCGCGAAACTACTATGGCTACCATTGGGGACTCCAACAAGGGGGGGGGAAACCTCGTCCACATCACGAAGTGTCTCAAGTGCAAGTTCAGCGGTCACACTCCCGCAGATGTAAGGACTAGCGGAAGGAGACCTGCCTGATCTCGAGCATCAACCGCAAGGACTTCGTTGGCTTCATGACGGAGAACCGCAGGCCACAGAAAAGGGAATCACTCCGACCCATGAATCAGCGACAGCAGCCCAAACTCTGAACAAGCATACGCTGAGTACGCCAAGGCTTCATAGGACCTCTACACCAGGAATTGGTATCACAGTTCCTGAAGATCATTGATGGGGTCATCCGCGCCAAGCTTGCAGAACTAGCGGCGACTTTCATTAAGCCCGGGCAAGACCCAAATGTCTACTTCATAGAAGCCATGTTCAAACGCGATGAAGTGACGGGGATAGGAGAACTGATGACCGACCGACGTTTTAAGGATATCCTCGTCCAAGGAGTACGATGCCGTTGAGTTTCAGATATATCGGAAGTCATTGATCGCTCTCGACGACATACAGAAAACAATGCACCATTTGTACCTCGACGCCAAGTCACGCCGAGCGAAGCCAGCGGGAGGATCGCCGGACGCGGCGCTGCGATGTTAACAAAATCAATCGCCTGCCGTAATCCCAACTGTGATCAGCACGTCCCGCGTGGCGTCGTATGTCCGCTGAATCGGATGTATGCCACCATTGCAACAAGAAGGCGCACAACAAGCGTAATTGCTCTGAGCTAGCGACTGGCAAAGACACGCGTGAGAGGACCAAGGTACGCTCGAGAGAAAAGGATAGAGCTGGAGGCGGTGCTGGATAGACGTGGTGCTCATTCCACTACGCGACGACGCACACCGACTCCGTATGCGCGAGGGGCACCACGCCCACAGCAGGGCAGCACTTGCATAGCTTGTTCGACGCAGTGCAGAGACCTTGCTCCTCCTGATCGGGCAGGCAGGAAATCGGAGCTCAGCTTCGGCGACGACCTCCGCGGGGGTTTTGTGTTCACGAGCACAACTTCTCTACAGAGCTTCCTGCCCAACGGCCAACAGAAAGCAATACCGGTGACCGCCTACACCACAGATATAGAGGCCTCGAAGTTCCAAATACTAGTCAGGGCAGCAACCAGCATCATCATTATCGCCGTACCGGCATCGTCATGATCGTTCGGGGTCTGTGGGAACTACTCCATCACAGGGACACACATAACTAGGAGAAACTCCCCACTGACGACGAAGGATCCACGTTCACGACCTCGACCAAAACGCGGCCAGTTCAGCGCAACAACAGCGAAATGACGATGCTGATGGACAGCGGCGCTACGGAGCCTTTCCCGGACGACGAACGGATCTCGGGAGTGAAGGATCACCTTACGAACCCCACGCCGCTATACGTGCCTGAGACGAATAACCGCCGGCAACAGACAACTGCTCGGGGCTATGACCGGGACCATCTACGGCACCATCACCGACCAAAATGGTAGGGGACGTCGAGAACGCTTTCCCAGCATACTCGTTTCAGGTCTGCGACGACACATTGTTTCTCCCATTACTTCAATGGAGGGGGGTATCACCACCACGCTCGTGGCTGGGAACCCCCACCTGAGGACAGGTGACATCGTGGCATAGCTGAAGCAGAAGCCCGGATAGCAAGGTATGAGCTCGTTCAAGGTGAATCTAGACACAAGAAGCAGCGCGGCCAAGACATCAACAACGTGGGCCGAAGCGCTGACTGCAACGCCCCAACGGGACGGGGTGTCTGAGCGGGACGGACAGACGCTTGTAACCATGTTTATGTGCATTTCTAGAGACAGCAAAGACTCGCCTGAGAAAGCCGCTGTCACTCACATGGAACGCCAACGTGCGAACATCCAGGTCAGACCACAGCATCATGCGTGCAACCCTCCGCAAGAGGACAAGCCATCGACAACAGCCGGAGCGTAATCAACAGGACCTGGAATATCGTCACCAGGAGTGGCAGTCTCATCACTACGGGCTCATGAATTAGCACCAGGGACCGGAGCGTTATCACCAGAGACGGGAGATTCTTCATCAGGCACCCGCACGCGATCATCAAAGACTGGAATACTAATATTGCAAGAGACTGGAGAGTCATGTTCAGCAGTCAAATCTTCTGCCTCGGCCGGATTCGCACCTGAGGCTTTACCCGGGGTCGCACCTTCTATTTCGGACTGCGATCGCAAGGGATACACCGCATCACGAGATCACCATTATAAAACCCTATCCAAGCATCAGGGAGACCGTTTGTTCAAGGTGCTCTCGTACTTGATGCATGAATTCATGTGTAACGGTATTCGGGAGTTCCACACAGGAAATGTGCGTGTTCCTGAGTGGAGTGGTCAGCTGGTTGCGACGTGTTTCGTCCGCCACTTGATGTTCTTCCCCTTCCTTCCTTGTCTTGTGTGTCCCACGTAGATTATATATATATACCCGGAGGGGCTTCTAGGAACTGACTCAGGTTTGGTCCATTATATCAGTGAGTGCACCGAACACGCTAGCAAGATCGCATCGTATCTCGTTCGCTTTGTGATAATTTTAGCGGCGTCGGGGATGCTTAGCAGCCAAAGGGAGGGAACGTGGTATCGGCCAAGTGGGTGTTCACTTGGAAGGCACATGAGCACGGTAAGGCGAAAGCGCGACTAGTGGCGAGTGCATTTAGACAACGCCCCGGAGTTGATTTCTCTGAGACGTTTGCCCCTAACCCCCGCCTGGTAAGCCAAGACTCTTCAGTCGGGTGACCAAGGGTCTATGCCATGGTTTCGACGCCATATAGGCTACGATTCAAGCGCCGAGATCCTGGCATAGACCTTTAGTCACTCGCCTGAAGAATCTTAGTTGCTGCAGAATAGAGACTGGGAAGGGAGAAGTGGTGTTGTAGACTGGGTGGTATTCACCGCGACGTGGCTCTGGTAAGCTTCGCGGGTTGGGTTCGGGTCATCTACCAACGCCACGAATGCGCGGCAGTTCGCAACAGAAAGGCCTATCCGGCCGCACCTGTAACACCTTGGGCGAGGGTTAGCGGCGTGGATTCCCGGATATGTGCCTTGAGTCCGAGGTAGGCTAAGGAGGTACCCGGCGGCGTCGTGCATTCGGTCGTTACCAGGTGGGTGTCGTTCGGGCCCGAGGTGTTTGACGAGGAAGAGCCCACTGGTGACTGGCCGTATCGTGAACTGGTAAACAGTTTGCTGTGGCTAACCAGACGAGACAGGGTATCTCGAATTGCATAAGGGCAGTCAATGTCCGGCAATCTCCTTTTCCATGTTTTGGGACCAGTTGGCATGGTATGGCGAGAGCATTTAGAAAACGCCCAAGAGTTGATTTTTATCAGACCTTTTGCCCCGACCCCCACCAAACAGCACAGCAGTACGCACAGCTACATCCGCCTGAGGTAGCTTCGTGTTGATGAAGATGCCACAGGGCTGTAGCGATGTGAGTGGCAACGATATTGATGTCTATTAATAGAATCGATTTCGGGTTTCCACAATGGAGGTCTAGGGCACAGACGACTTCCACACTCTCCACGAGTAAAGCAGAGTACGTTGAGATAGCAGAGGGTTTCAAGGAGACCCTTTTTAGACGGTCGGTGTGGTGTTTCTGTTGCCTGAGTTTGGGGATCCGCACATCCAAGTTTTTGAGGACAACAAGGGTGCGATCCAAATAGCGGTCGTCTCCGTAACGAACTCTAATTCGAAGCACACAGATGTCCGTCACCACTTTCTGCGAGAACGCATCGAGCAGGGAGAGTTAGAAATCACGCATGTGAGGTCGGAATACGAACATGTCGACTTCTTGACGAAGCCCCTTGCGAAAGACGCTTTCCGCTTCCTGAGGAACTTCAGCATGAATACGAATTTTTTGTCGTTGTTGTCGCTTAGTTTGATGAGTCAATTTTTATATCTGGTCAGGGCTGATATTCCCCCAGAGGTACCGCTACCATCACCCCCGGCAACGGCGACATAGTAGATACTCCCGGCGTCTTCACCGGTTGTACCGTCACAGGCACCGGCGCACGAGGGGGAGGGGGGGGGGGAGAGCTTGCAACACCGGTGTACAATCCATCGCTACCCTCGGGGACCCTCGTTTCCTCCGCGCTGTTTGCTGCACCGGATTCGTCAGACGGCTTCTCCTCGGCTGCAAGCACGACAGCGATGCCGTACTGCTCCGATGCGCGTCCCTTATAACCTCTCGTGTTGCCTCGCCTACTCTCGTAAGCGACGGCTCCTGCCAGTCAACCAGGCGTCCTTGCGCACGCGTACGCTCAAGTGCGCTCTCTCGCGCGCGCGGGCAAGTCCCTCCCGCGTCGTCGATATTCGGCAAGGTTGGGGGAGCATTCAACTCTGTCTCACCGGGCAGCTGCCTCTACATCGCCCGCATCTTGTACTCCAGTTTACTTCCGCGCCGTGTGTACCATCTGGCGCATCTTCTCTCGGTGCTCCAGCCACTGCTTCTCGAGTTGCTGCTTATGTTGCTGTTGTTGTTGAAATTGTTGCTCGGAGCTGCGGCTGCTGCTGCGGCTGGTGATACTGTAACTGCTGCTGAGATCTGAGGAGTTGGATCGTTTATACCTTGTTTGGGATTTGACACCTATTGTTTTTCGATCGCTATTCTACAGGGGTTGATGCTCTAACTTCATGCGGTGCTATGATTTGTGATATATATATTTTTGGTGAAGACAAGGGAGTGAATCGGGAATGTCACCATGTAATATTTTAATTTGAGACGTTGGTGATCTTGACTGGTTATCGTTAAGAATAGTATCTTGGATTTTATTTTGATTTATTACCATGGTATTATATGTTTAGCGATATTTTGTTATCCCATTCACCAAGTAGAGAGCAGAGAGGCTGTTCGGAGTGCTCACGTAGTTGGTGCATAAATTCGTATATAACGGTACTGGTGAGTTCCTAACAGGAAATATACGTGTTCCTGTGTGGAGCGATCTGCGGGTTTCGACGTGGTTTGTCCGTCATTTAATGTTCTACTCTTTTCTTCCTTGTCTCGTGTGTTCCACGTGGAAATGTATATATATATACCAAGAGGGACTTCTATGAACTGACTAAGGCTTGGCCCATCATATCGGCGAGTGCACCGAACAACTTCGACAGCACGCACAATCATGGATTATCGAGCGTAGACCCCCCGAACACGTGCGTCAATTTCGCCCACACCGATATAGATTGGATATTGCTCTCGGAGGAAGAAAACAGGGTGATCAACATCTCCAGCAACGCCCTGATATGTCATCCATTCTCAGGACTAGCAGCATCCCGGATCCTCGGAGCATCAGCGCCTGGGATAACTGGATCTCCATCGCACATTGAAGCATCAGTGCCTGAAATCACAGCATTTACCATATATGGGGTCGCCAGATCAATGCCATCTGCCACCACCGGATCATCAGCTGGATCGTCCTGACGTCGACGGACCGGCACCTCCGGCTTGCCAGGGGTCGCGCCAGGATATTGTACGCTGTGCCTGACTATCGCCTCCATCCGAGCCGAGTTCAGCACGAAAACCTACCATCAGCTGGAAGAGGTCCAGACGCTCCTGATAGCGGGAGGGAAACCGCAGACAAACCCCGCGGCGAGGTCTGCGGGTTCAACACACAGAGAGCCACTCACGGCATCCACACCCTCAACGAACGCAATGGTAACAGCGAATCCATAAATCCTCAACGATTACGACGTACGCGTGTGTGACGCAGAGGCAGCGCAATAAGTAGAGGGAAAGCGATCAGTCACGATGGCACGTCGGGCTAAACTTCCAGCGGAACCCGCCACAGCGCTTCGGTTGGGAGGCCCTGCTCGATATCGAGACTTTTGATGTTCTGATCGTCATGTCGTTTGAGCCAGGCGGTGAAAGGATGACCTACAGCAAGACGACAACGGACGGCTTCTACCGTACGATGCTGGATCAACAGCACCATCTTCAGGGTTTTTACCGCTACATGTCTGAGCAGCAGCACCACCGCGAGATGTGCAGAATGAATGCCGAACATGAATCGGAAATTGGCCAAGACGTAATAGTACTAAAACCAACGCGAAAGGTCGATTACTACTATTGATTGTAGTCGATCCTCACAATATATCTGGAGTTTTCGGGGAGGGAGGGTATAGTAGGAGCACTACTTCCCGTCAGATTACCGCACCGTCCACGTTTGTCTGATATAGGATACCTGTGTAGAATCACCGTCGTACTTTTTCAATAACACAAGTATGTTTGGGAATCCAATCCACTCATCAAGTGCCTGGTATCACTCACGTATTGCCCGCATCGAGGAGATAGCACCGGTGGATCCAGGAGAGGGCGTCGGTGGACCGAGGAGAGAGCGCCGGTGATTACCGCACGCAGTAGTACAGCAATTAGATGTTTTCACCGTAATAGGGGCAGCAGCAGTAGGTTGGTTTCTCGATGCACACGTGTACATTATTATGTCACCTGCATCGAAGAGAGAGTGTCAGTGATCATCGCGTCTACCACAGCAGTAGAAGGACTACAGTAGGTCGCAGCTAAGTAACATAGCTGTGAGTACAGAGGTAGCGATAGCACAGCGTTGTGTATTCCGTACAAGCTTAACGCATCAGAGTCAACTGTTCAATTATGTTGCCAGTACTCTACGTGCCGTCGTGTACCGCAGGTATCCTTAGCCAGATGCGACGACAGCAGTAGTTTCGTAGTACGAGTAACGGTGCATTTATCCTTGCAATAGTAGTTGTGCGTACGATGATCTTGTGTCTATTCGACCTACGAGCAACATGTCGGTCTGTCAAACGTGGCGTATTCAACAAAGGGAAATTATGGTTTCATATCCGGAAAGGCTCACCGATCCCACGGTCCCACGACCCCACGAGTACAACATCAGAGTACAGTAGTAGACGAGTTTTGTTCCTGTTTGATGTTTTGGGGTCGTCTTTTGTAGCTCGATAAGGTTCATCCATCAGGCACCACGAGGTATAGTCACATTGACGGGTCAGTGCACGCGGGTGCTAGATCTCTTCAGTAGTCCTCGTCGAAGATGCCGCGGGAGGTACAACTACGTTTCCACAGTAGGTAGTAAGGCATTGGGCCCGTAAAAGGGCAAAAAAATACTAAAATAGTCGTGTGTCTGCATCAACTATTCTACAACTCCGAAATACGGATTAAGGTTGCAAATCTCGTACTCTAGTTCCAAGTTCTATTATAATAGATGTTGCCGGAACGCGTACGCGCGGGTACTTGACGACGCATTCCTGAGGGTGCTTCTCGTACCAAAGCGGCAGTGAAAACTGTGATTAGGCATTCTACGATAGAGGTTCAACCTACTTTGTCTGAGGCTCCCCGCTTAAGTCTTAGAGGACCCCGGTCTCGTTTTGTGGACAAACTACTTGAAATTTGAGTGGCTAGTCCCCAAAATGAGGCTAAAGTTCTTAAAGGGTTAAGGAGCTCCATATCCCACCCGAAAATTGACTTCAGCAAAAATCGAATTGCATCCCGATAAATGGCCGAAATATAGAAAAGTGGGCCGCAAGCCCATGGTCTTACCTGGAGCCGGCGTCTAAATTCAAATGGCGCGAAGTGCCGAAAACTAGGGAGCAAAGCGATCAAAGATTGTTTTTGCCGATGGGCGAAAAAAAGCATGTCGTATTGCGGTGAGTACAGGCTTCGTATGTCTGTAGCTAAAGTTGTGTTTTTGTAATACTGATTACGAGAGCTGCACCTAACCCATTTCCACACACTCGACATCTGCAGAAGCGCACGATCGTGGGCTAGTGCGCTGCACAAGTTGTCTCAAATTGGTCACGGTCAGAGTGCTACTATGGTCTTGGTGATGGTTTGGGAGCTGGGCTATTTCGTTTGTAGTTTGAATTCGTTTCTTGTGAACGCACACAGCATACGGCCTGTAACAGACAAAATCGCTTGCTCTATCCATCTACTGGCACTGACCGACAATACGAGTACTACAGCTTGTGGGTCTGTTTACACCTGTCCACAGCACAGATGCTGGGTGCGTTTGCCTTGATATTCTCCGTCTATGAGATACACTTCTTTCTTATCGCCTTTTCTCTGGGTATATTTTAAATAGATCAGATGATGTTTTTCTGCAGCGACCGGTTCCTTTTGCCGATGACAATTCCACGATCACTTACGTACCGTGCGTAGGCAGTTAGCCCGGCCGGATGAAGTCAATAGTGAATACCTACGTACAGGTGGAAAAACGTGCCCATGGGAAGTCATCACCGGCCTTACAGGTGTGCGCATCGTATCTTCTCTTGCGTCTAAATCGAGTGGTTTCTCAAACAAAACGTTCTATCGTTACGCCCGTGAGTCCTCGTTGGAGGCAACACGCAGACACATTCATGGTCGCTCACTGCTCCTACAGCCCCCCGAAACATGTAAACCCAATAAGTTCTTCGCATATATCTCAAACGCATTCGGCTCTCAGAAGCTGTGCACCGCCCGTAAGTGTCGAATGTAGTTTGCAAGCACAGCATGCTACATTTCTTGTAGAATAATCAAGACACGCGAACCATAAGTTGATTAACAGAATGCCCAACACAAGAAGCCAACCATCCTCGTAACATCAACGGAGTAAAAACGTCGTCTACACGCGGCGGCAAAATCTATCCCTGACGTATGTTGAGACAGTGCACATGCTGCACGCATCGTACGTCACAAGACTTAACATGAACAGTATAATTCGGGCCGCCCGCAGTCTACGTGCGCCATCATTGTGAGCTAGAATTGCAGCCCGCCTGACACATTTCGTCTCGGGCGCAAACAACTCGCACTCCCCACTGAATTTCGAATTTATGTTCGTCTCCTTCGGATGCTTGAAAGTCCCCGGAAAGCTCGTCGGGTGCACAGCACTTACTACACGTTTCACCTTGGTGCTGCTGCCAACGGTGATTATGATGGTCTTCTATGCCCCCACTGCCATCTCATACCCCCTGGCAAACGCGCGAAAATCTGGATGTCATTGACCACAGCACAGCTACCCTCTGCCCCCCCCAGCTTGATGGTCTGCATACTATCGGCTCAAAATGAAAGACATCAGCAATTCAAGCAATGTCTTTTCCACGAGTGGTTAGGGCTTCCACTACCGACGAAAGCGCGGCAGTTGGTCTTGATGGGTGCACCTTTTGCGCAAACAGTCCTCAGCGGTTCCCTGGTGTTGATGTGGCCGTGATGCCTGCGTCCCCACTCGTGAGACGTCGAAAATGGGAAGGACGTGCCATATAGGCTAAATGACGCGAGGAAATTACCGGAAATATGCAGGCCCTTACTCGAGCATCCGAAGCCATAAAACACGAAAACAACCTGGGTTTCACTTGATGTTTGAACAGTACGCGTAGAAGTGGCCGGCCTTGTCGCTCAAACTGGGAACAACGACGTTCTTTACCGCTTCCATATCCGCGACGACATTCCTTCCGTTTCGCACCATTGCAGCTATCCTCCGGCTCGTGTTAACATAGCGACACCCGCCCCGTTCCAGTGTTATCTCTACATCATCTTTGGGCCCGCCCTACTGACCGAGGGGCGGTTTCACTATCGCGAAGGTTCATGGCGAAGGGTTGCCTCCGCGATATCTTTTGGACGGAAGTTTGAAAAATAGTTATTCGCCAATCATAAAACATGCGTACTATTGCAGGCGCCGTTGCAAAGTAGGATACTGAATCGCATGGGAACCTCTAGGTGCATGCACACCCCGGCCGACGGCGATGGCAGGGGAAACCAGAGTCACTCATTACAACAGAAACTACACCCATATTGCTGGTACTGCTGAAGCATAAACGGCACGACCTGCCGTACCCTACCTACTGCTTTGGCACGGCACGCGAAGGCACAACGGTAGGCTCATAGCTCACAGAGGTGGTGTGCAGCGTCACTCACCACGAACAAGAAGATAGAGGTTGGGGGAAAATCAGAAGTCTAATATACCCTCAAAGTTTTATACAAAGAGCGCAAAACCATGACGAAAAGAAGAGCCGGTGACTACTTAGTCCCAGTGCTGCTCACCTCAATCGAGATTTCCTCCCTACCTTCTGCATAGAAAACGCCGGCGTTCGCGTTAACACCAATGGGCCCTTGCTCTCCGTCGCCGTTCGGGATTGGCGTATCGTGCACGCCTGCTCCCCCCCTCTCGCCCCACCTCCACACCTGCTACGACGGGTGTGGGTTCAGTGGTGAGAGCTACGGGACCGTGGAGTGCTTTACCCAGGGAGTGAATCCGGCGACAAGACGAGTTCCCTGTGCCCCATCTCCGTCGCACGTAGCTCACTCGCCGCGCCGGGCAGGTCTGATGTCCTTTGTTGTCCACCAAAACGAGCATCGTTGTCGGTGGCGTTTTCACTACAGCGTGCGGTTCCGGACTTGGGTGTTGCCATGGGGTTGAGCGTACAACACTTACTACCCTCACCCGGCGACCCTGCTCCTTGCGCCGACTCTCATGCATGACTATTCCTTACTACTGGTTGGCTTGTAGTCTTCCCGTCATCTAATTGACTTCCTCGGCAAGCAACATCTGTGTTGGCCTTCCTGCTCCCTCTCCGTCGTCGCCGCCGCTGCAAGGGCGTCGATTTCGGCCGCGTGCAAGACAATCGCACGACAAACACCACGTGTATGTTGCAAGTATACGACACCACTTTAGCATATATTATTTTCCTCTTTCGGGTCAGGCTCTATTTCTTTTCATGTGAGACGGGGTGTGTCCTAATCAACTTCCAGTGTAAATAGTGCCACATTCTTATACTGTCTAAATCTCGAGCCTGAAGCTAAACCTCCTGTCGCGTACTGTAGTTGTTGACTCTGGTGCCAGCATACCTCCTGGTGTTGCACTTTTTCTAGAGTGAAGGAGAGGCATGAATGCACAGAGATAAGCGAACAAAAGGTGCTACATCGTCAGTGCCAGCAGTGCTGCCAGTACCACCACCCCTCCGCATTGCTCTCAACATGATTTCGAACGCCATCTATCGTTCGACTAATCATACCAAACGTACAGCACGAAAACCGTATTGATCACTGCTCCTGTAGGTACATATATAACCAGTGCGGTGCCCAACAACGACGATATGAGTTGGATGGACTGTTGCGCAAGTCTAAACCGGTGCACCGCCGGATGCGTGTAGCAATGAGCCTCGCAGGCAGTTCGTGTTACAGCTGTTAATACTACTGCTGTAGTAATCCAGGGCTGTAGCTCTACATGTCACTCTGAACGGAAATATAATGATTTTTTCGTGTCTATATTATTATGTACAAGATACCTATATATCCGTTCAGAACGGTACCGGGTAAAAGTATTCGAGTACCAGGCATAGCTACATCAACACCCAGCTGCTGCTGCTGCTGCTGTGGGGGAAGGTGCGAGTACAGAGAAATAGGCGAAGCTTGTGGGGTGCAGGCAATAGGGGTCAATCCTGCCCAAGTAGTAGCGCACCAAGAGGTAGAGGCCGTTCAGCAGTACACGCACCTTGTACTAGGTACGTACGGCTGTACCTGGTACCTGGTCGGTCGGAGGAAAAGTCTACAGCAGCAGTGGTCGACGTACATACTCTGTATTCATCGCCACTCATGTACAGCAAGACGACTTTACAGAAACAGGCTCCTGGTGTATAGACGTTTCCTCCTTTGTATCGGTCCAGGAGGCAAGCTGATGGTGCTCTAATATTAATAACGAGGCGCGCGAAGCGCGCAAAAAGCGGGCGAGCCCTTTTTTTCTTGGAATTTTCCAAGAAAAAAAAGCCTCTTCATAGCGGCTCGGATACGAGCGTGGGGTGCCTTGTTTTGAGTCTGTCTGTATGTGTGTGTGGGTGTGTGTGATTCAACATATTTTTGGGCAACGTTTGACCATCGCCCTCGACGCACACCGCATCAATTCCAGTGCCGGCGGGCTCTGTGGACGCGCAAACACAAAAGAGACCTCCTGGTACTGGTGCGGTGGTAAGTCGTTCACAGTAGCTCGAGCTAGGTGTGGCAACGTGTGTAGGCACATGTTGGTGCTGGGCCATGTTGAAAAAACACAGAACCAACAACGCATTATATTTTGAAACCCAGCTAGCTCTACTACGAGTACTGGTATAGGTATAGGCCGGCACCTAGGCAGACTGTGCCTGTCCACAGCAACGAGCGTTCGGGCTATGTCCCCGAGACATGCTGCAGGCCCACCTTCCTGCTGATGAGGGGACTGAGAAGCAGGAGAGTATCTGCTGTATAATAGTTGTTGGACAGCACAAGTAGTAGTGGGGACACTGCTAGAAGAAGCTCTGCTGGACACACGTGAGATTGTGATTTTTCGTCTTCAATTATTTGTTCGGGACCAGCAAACACGTGTACGAAGGGTTCACACACAAGCCGAGCGTACAGCGATGCTGACCTGGCCTCGTGTGTCCTACTGCTGCTGTTGTTTTGCTGTTGGAGAAGCTCTGCTGTAGATGTCGTACATCATTAGTAGCAGTAGCGGTGGCACCTGCTACCTGCTACGAGAAGTTCTCTCTTGGACAGAGCACTTCGAGTGCAGATTTTTCGTCTTGAAATTATTATGCCGAATTTCGAGTTCAAAACCAACACAGGACAAAATCGAGTACGTGTACAAAGGGTTCAAGGGTTTGGATTGACAAGCCGAGCGTACAGCGACGCTGTGACCCTGGCGTCGTGTGTCCTACTGCTACTGTTGCTTGCTGCTGTTTTGTTGCTGGAGAAACACTGCTGCTGCTGTACCTTGCTGTTGGATTAACAGAAAAAGAAAAAATATATAATCAGGTGTGTGTCTATTTGTCATATTGTTCTTTCCACCCGTCGACATCCAGCACAACCAGTCAGTGTCTGTGCCGATTCCTGAATTCCCGAGAGATCCGATACAAATACAAGTAATAACTTCTGTGGTCACACAGCAGTAGTACATATCTTTCGTCTTCAAATTATTATGCAGGATTTCGAGGTGGAGATACCAGGATACACACGACAAAATCCAGTACCTGGTATTTGTTATAGGTGTGTCCGTACCGCTGTGCTGTCTGTGTTTTTCACGAGCAGGATATGATGCCAAGAATATTTACGGTTATGAGATTCACCGACGATGGCGTATAGGTAGTAGGTACAGCAGCAGTAGATGTTCGTTCGTGTTGATTCAGGACAAATGTTTTGCATGATGCATCGCAGATATGACTATACTGCAGGTATTGCTGAGGTCGCGCCTCGTTACCACCAATTACTAGTAGAGCAGTCTCCTACCCGGCGACCAAGTCCTGCCTGCCGTGTCAGGATCTCAAAATGCGACCACCAAGGGCCATATCATCGTCATTCCAGCTGATTACCCACCCTGGGGAAGATATATCAACTCGATCGCCAGTAGCTTACCCATCCAGTATTTACCTTTGTGCTGCTGCAAGTCTGTAATTCGGTTCTACATCCCTCTGGCCGCGCTACAGCACTACAGCTGAGACGGTCGTCCTCTCGAGTGAGAGCCACTTGAGGTGTAAATGCGGTACAGAGCGTGGACGACCGACGGGATGATGGGTTCCACCGCCACACACTACCCGTTATCTTCTCGATTGGTCACATCCCTCCGATACTACGGAGCGTATTATGGGAACACCCTCCAATGGCTTTTTTTGTATTATTATTGTCATTCATTGGTCAAGAAAAAAAGTAGAATGCTGATTGGTTTGTACCAAGGGTGTGTCTTAACCCCCCCCCGAGAGCATTGGAACGAACCGGATGGAATATTATTTGCTGCATGAATTGATGCTGATTGGTTGTGGGAAACGAATAGATTCAGTGCAGCCCGAGAAAAACTATGTATCTAGGAAGAGGAAGAAGAAGTGTTGCACCCCTTTTCCTTGTTTGGGAGGACCGAACGGCCCGACCGAACGGGAACATATATGATCTTATTGGATGTAGATGGACACGACCAAAGATGGATGTGGACACTAAGGTGCTCTGGCATGTATGTGCAAAAGATACCGTTTGACAATTGTACTGATTCGGCTGGCGAGGGCCAGGATTCTGTGTGGAACACGTTTTTTTTACACAGGCACGGAACGAATGACCACGAACAGCCTCGTTCCGTTCAGCTCGTTCCCATGCTCTCAGGGGGGGGTTAAGACACACCCCAAGGGGCTCCAGGTAAGACCATGGGGCCGCCCTCCCCGGCAAGAGGCAGATTGTCTCCTAGTTTTTTTATACAAACACTCTGCTGTTCCAAATGTATAAACAATCTACCAGGTATCTATATAGAGCTTCGTGTGGGGACCGGCTACTTGGCTTCCCATTTTTATTTATTTATTTGGGATTCTTCTCATGTTTCTTTTTCGGTTTGGTTTCTTCGTTGCTTCTCTTTATTTATGTTTTGTATTTTGGTTGCTGGCGTATGTATGTATGTTGTGTCGGCCGCACCTAGTGCGAAGGCATGGTATTGCGTAGGCTATTAATGCTTTACGGTGTGTTATCTCTGTGTCGTATTCTGTGACCACAGACCTCGTATCTTTCTAGGGTGAAGAATCAGCACGGACATTGGGCTTGCTGGGTGTCGACGAGTAGAAGAACGGTTTAATGTGAAGAACACACACACATACGGAATTTTAGGACTTGGAGGTGATCACTCAGCATTCCCGCCGCGTTTGGGGACCACAACCTTCCCCCACTCCCGTCGTTCCTCCCAATGAGCACAAAACCTCCGCAAAAGAAGCGAGACCGTCTATCCGTCTATCGAGCAAAGCAAGCCTTGACCACGCGCGACTCGGCGGGGCCATGGTGCAGCAACTGCAGACACGTGGCCCAACGCGTGAATCCTGGTGTATGCTTGGAGACTTGCGTGTTTGTCGTGCATGAGGTAAGAGTTATTGTTGCGAATACAAACACCAGCCGTATATAATGCACAGGTACGGGTGGTACCAAAAACAGTATACCCACCAGGTACCTCTGGTATGATACTACAGTAGTAGCAAGCACACCAGGTACCTGGCAACTGTTGCTATGGTTGAAGCGGCCAGATGAGTTGAAGTAGATGCGGCGAACGGTGTGCACAAGAGTAGAATCCGCCATTTAAGTGCACCCAAACATCTATCCTCGTTGCACGTACATCCTACGTGGAGGTCCTGGAGCAGTAGTGCCAGCAGTATATACTGCTGTCAAATACATACGAGTAATTTGAAGAAAACAACAACAACAGCAGTACGAAAATATAGAGATGTGTTAAGCTACTCTTGTAATAGGGTTGTTGGCAGTACGTAAAGGAGTAGTACCGCGGTGACAATGGGAATGAACTGGCGCCTTGACTTGTTGGGGGTGATGCTTTTTGGCAAGATGGATGACCGGCAGCAAGCAGTTCCGTGCAGCTTAAGGAGTGATGATACCGCGCGGGGCTTGGAAGGGCGAAAGCGGTTGGTCTCTAGGCCGCAACCGCGTTTCGTCGACCGCGATGGGCCTCGCTTGCAGGAGGACTCTGTACATACGTCTTTCGTGCTGGGCTCGATGTGTACGGCACGGGTGCACTTTTGTGCTCAGTGTTCATGTACTGTGTTCGTTGCTGCCGATTGTGCCTCGAAGGATATCCATTTTGCTGGACCAGGAAATGATATTCTGGAGTTGGGGTACCCGACGGCAGAGAACCTCCAAGCGGGGAGTGATATTGAACGTACACCCTGTGACCAACGGTACTGGTATTCATGGAAAATAGCGGTGATGACCTCTAAGGGCGGTACAGCGCCTTAGGCAGCATGTGTAAATTAACGTACCTGGGGTACATAGGCCCACCACCTACCGGAGTTTTGTTGCATCGCCATGTACCATATTTACACTGCTGGTGTTCGTTTTTGGATTAAGCGTCTTTGTTTCAGCTCGTGTTTCGAGACCTTTGGTGCCCCCTCTTGCTGCCTGTACCTCGCATGCTGCTGCTTGCTCTATTGCCGTTGTTGGTCAGTGCGCTTGCATTATTTTGTGTTTGTTTGAGTGGCGCTTCCCATTCTGCCTTTTCGTGCTGCTGTTTCGCCTCCTGCTGTCTTTCCTGTTTGCTGCTGCTGCTGCTGCTGCGTCTGCTGCTGCCTCCTGCGGAGTGTACTCTGCAGCACAGTGTCCCGTTTGATTGAAGAGCGGACCTTGACAATGGAAAAACTGCTACTACTGCAGTACGAGTGCAGAGCAGCGGTTCTGCGACTGTGCTGCGACTGTACATTTATGTGATACATGAAATGTTTTCTATATGTACGTGGTTCATGTTACGCGTCGTCGGGTCTTGACTGGTAGCTTCTGTTGTGCAGTAGTTGTACAGTACACGCGTGTAACGGTAGAGGCTAATAGTTGTGTACGCGCGCACCGGTTGAGGGTATTATTACGTTGATGTGCATGCGTGCATCAGTTGAGGGTAGTACAGGGAGCATCTTGAACAATGGTCAAGTCAAAAACTGTCTGCCCTACCTTTTAGTAGCGCAGTCCCGTTTTGGGGACAAATCACTTGGAATTAGGCTGGTGTGTCCCCACATCGGGACTGCGGTACTAAAGGGGTTCACCTTTCCTGTTGCGTTTTTTCTGATGGTTTGGTTTTTTTTTTTTTCCCTCGCCCTTGAGGTTGGTGCATGCACTCTGCGGAGAGGTGAAGGTTGGGTCCTACCTGATCGCTCACCTGCGGAACCACATGAAGCAAACAATACAAACTCATAGCTGACGTGCTTTCATAGTTTTTGTTTTAAATAAGGACAAATCCTTCTACTTTTGTTTCCCTTCTTCAATCATGGTGCGTAGTGCTGAAGAGAGCAGTGGCGAATTTGTTAGGGTTGTTGGGCTGTACACCACGCAGGTATTTGTAGAGTGTGCAATGAGTGTTTTCGAGACGGTGCCAACGGCTATGGGCTACGTTCAACTGCGTCATAGAAGTCCTCGTACGGGTAGTATTGGACGTGTCATATAACTGTATAGGTGTTTCCCCTGTGTACAGTTGCTTGAAACAAGCGCTCACAACTAACGGCCTACTCGTGGTTTCGAACCACCATCAACTACGGACAAGTACGACGTCACATCATACGTGAAAAGCTTGGTTGCTGAATACTGAATATTGGAATAGAGTGTTTGCGATAGAGGTAAAAAAAAAAAAAACTTTACTTCCGCTAAAAAAAGTGAATTTCCTTCCCTTCCTGATTTCGGTGTGTTTGCGAGTGAGGTAAATTAAATCCTGCAGGCGACGCCTCCGAAAATAAGAAGGGAAGTGGGGAGGTGAGGCAACGCGGCAAACAAAAAAAGAACGAACGCTGTGAACGGAAAAAAAAACAGCGTGCGAGTAGCAACGGCAGCCCAGCAACGTTTCGGCGGCACAGGTGGCCGCAAAGCCACCACAGCCATCCCACGACTACAAGCAGCAATAGCAGCTAGCTGACGCTAGACGCAGCTAGGGGCAGCGTGAGCAACCAAAATAAACAGCGCGTCAGCACCAGCACCAGCACCAGCACCAGCAAGCACCAGCACCAACCAGCTTCCATTTTTGGATTGCTGTTGCTGCTGCTGCTGCTGCTGCTGCTGCTGCGCTCGGCCTACGCACGCCACAGCGCCGGCGCGCTCCGCTCCGCCGCCGCCACCGCTGCTGCTGCTGCTGCTGCTGCTGCTGCTGCTGCTGCAGCAGCCGTAGTATAGTGAAATCGAAATGATACACGAGCTGTCATGCTGTCGCGCTCTCTACGAGCACGAGTACGAGTACGAGTGTGAATACGAGTCCTTTTTTGGGACGACGCATCCTCCACGTCGTCACCAAGCGGGCGAAAGTGTGTACCGTAGCAGCGGCGGCGACCCGCTGGCACGATCCAACGCCGCTCGTGCGCGCTATACTCAAGCTACACCTCTCGAGCCTCTGTGCTCCCAGCGGTTGTCGTGATGTGTACGGCAAGCAGCATGGTGGCATGGAAGATGCTCGGTGTTTTGATCCTTCGAGATTTGAGTTGCGTTCTGCGTCGGGATAATGCTCGGTGCGTGTAGGCCAATGAAACAGAGAGCCAAAAGTTACCGTAACTTTCGCTGAAATCCTTACTTCGCTAAAGTCTTTTCCGGCCGTTTTTCAGAAATGTACCTCAAAAATTTAACTCGGGAGAATTTTTAGAGAAGTAAAAGTAAAAAAAAAAACATCGCAAACACTCCAATGTCTGGCATAATATTTTTGTGTATCAGGGATTTCCGTCGGAAAGATAAACATAAACAGAGGCCTTCCGGCATGCGCGTAAATTAATGAGAGACGAAAAATAGCTAAATATTGGATTCTTCTGTTGAAAAAAAAACACTTGCAGCAGCGGCAGCACTTTTGCAGGAACAGAGTCGTGCGAGCAGCAGGAGTAGGAGCGCCTACCTGCAGCAGCAGCAACAGCAGCAGCAGAATAAATAAGTACAGCAGCAAAGCGGCAGCAGGCACCAACGGGCAGATGTGCGATCTGTCTTGCGCTCCTCGACACTCGCTGTGCTAGCAACGCAGCCACAACGATAATATCGCCCTCCTTCGTTGTCCTCTCTGCCCGAAAATGGATCGTAGCAGCGAAGATCAGAAGCGTCGCGGCACCGGTGCCCGCGCTCGCAACAGCAGCCGCCGAAAACAGCAGGAGCGCCTGCAACAGCGCTTAAAGCGGTGCATGCTTGAGGCGGCTCTCTTGCTTGCAGCACAGCAGCAGCGCTTGCTTGCAGCAGAGCTTGCGCCTGCAGTCGCGCTCATCGCTTGGAGCAGCGCTCTTGTTTGCAACAGCGGGGCCTGCTTACCGCAGTGCTCGCTGGCCACAGCGCTTGCTGCAACAACAGCACTCCAGCGAACAGCACACTTACTTGCGGCAGCAGCAGCAGCACACTACATACATGCAGTAGTAGCAGTAGTCCGTGGCGTGCAGCAGCAGCTGCAGCAGCACTATCTGCTGCAGCAGTAGGTGGCAGAGACATGCAGGACCAGCGCCAGCAATTCTTCTCGCAACCCCCCCCCCCCCCCGGTAGCAGACAAGGTTCGAGGTCTCTCTCGGGGCAAGCTTGGCCAATGCAAAGCGTCCGGAAAGTTTTCGGCGAACAGAATGCAGCGAGCGGTGGAATCTCATATCACACGAATATGGCTCTAATAAAATATACCTGGTACTTTCCAAATATGCATAATTTCGTCATTTTCATACAAATTTGATTAGGCTTTTTGGTTAGTCGTCGGAAACGGGGGAATATATAAGCAAAATTCGTAATATTTTTTATTTTGCGCAGACAATCTGTTGTTTTTCTTGTAGATTATCCGTTTTGTCGGGACTGCGCACAAAAAGAACGCAAAACGAGTAAAATAAGATAAGAAGATGTCCAGCAAACAAAGAAATACCTACATGATGTATGTGGTATAATAATTGGGGTACAACATACAAGAAAAATATTTGATGAAATAATGGTGAAATCAGCATACGTACGTGTACTAATATAAGGGTGCACTACTGCTGTACCTGGCAAGAGTGTAATAACTCCTCTTGCTGTACGTGGTACAATAGAGCGGTGTTCGTACATGGTACAAGAACAAAAAAAAAATTGTGATAAAAGAGAAAACAGCGTTCTATAGGTGGTATAACAATAGGGTGTACCATATACAGCGTAGAAAAAAAAAAACTGATGTAAAAAAAGGCGAACCTTGATACTATATACTGTACGTGGTATAATAGAAGAACAAAAAATAGGAAAAAAAACAAGTCTCGGGCATCGGTAAGGCTCGAACCAAGGAGACGAAGCTCCACAGAGGGTAGTGGTCCCCGTATCTGGAGAGGTGGTCAACAAATTTTGGGGACTATAGTCCCCAGGCAATATTCAAGTTATTTTTTTAAAATTTTGGAACATCAAGAAATATTCTTCGTCCAAAAATGTCAGTTTTCGAAACAAGATTATTGGCTTTCCGACGACTTGGGTTTAGAAACCAGTCGTTCAGAAAAGGGTTTTTGCCCAAAATCAGGTATACCTGGCCACTTTTGTGCCAAAAACAGTTACAAACATGCTGAAATCAACCACAAAACACACACCAGGAGCCCTGTTATTCGTCAAGCTGACAATAGTGTAACTGATGTTGGCACGAAAAGGCCAAGGTACACCTAATTTTTTCTACTCTGTCCATCTTTCAACTGATTTTGGCCAACTTTGAACCAATCAGAGAGGCCATACGTACACTGTGTTTTCTCCCCGTATGCGTCTGCCCTCCCTCGGTTCAAATTCTTCTGTATTGACGTACAAACTCTGTACTCGCGCGTCGTACGTGAAAGTACGTGTATCCATGCACACATGCGTACGCTGGTTTCACTTTTTCTCCTTTGGGGTGTGCGATGTGCTTCCATGCTTGAGTTAGTTGTTGCGTGTACTCTGTTGTTTTCTATGTTCACAGCAGTCTTTACAGCACCATGGACACTCGGCGTTTCGTCTGCACCACCCCGCGTCGAGGTGGTCTCAGGGTACGGCAAGATAATTTCGTGCCGAGCAGGCGGTTCCGCGAGGACGGTCTGGAAGCGTTAAGGCTGTCAACGGGGGGGGCGGCGCCAGAGTAAATACTCTTGGCGCTCCCGCCGTGGCGAAACAAACGAAGCCTATTAATAGTGACTCTTTGCAGGTCCAGGTCGAGCCCGTGGTACCTACACCCTGAAGAAAACAAAACAATTCAGATTTTGGAGGCCATATGGCACGTTTAATGCTTTAGGCGCATTCTTTTTTTACCGGATTGTCATGGACATGACACCGCTCGAGGCACGCGTTTTTTACTTGGTTTTAGTATGTACCTGATTTTGGCTCAAACGGATCAGGTATACCTGATTTTGGCATTTGCCCTTCAGAAAACGTTTTTAACCGAAATGTGCTACCTCTATTGTAAAGCGCGTCGAATAACGGTTGAAAATACTCTCGATTTGGAGTGTACGCCACTCTTATGAAGGCGAGCCTTGCGTGTACAAGGACCAATGCGAATCGAGCATGCACTGCAATACAAGACGGACGACGCATGCGTTTTGAGGCATTGACCATACCGATATAGTGAAAACACTATTGGTACGTGATACGACTTTGATGCTTGATATTTCGTCGGCTTGAAATATACAGTGTCGGCTTAACTAACACGGGAGATGCCAGGGGATAGAGTACCAACAACGTTCGATACCACAGCATCGAAAGTTCGGTGTTTCCAGGGCTTCCCTCGGGACCGAATTTTCGTCTCGGGACGGGGTCCCTCCGGATCGAGATAGTCCGAAATTCCCCGGGACAGGATTTGGAGGGATTCAACGGGAAAATTAGGACGGGATGGAAATGTCACGGGATAGCGCAGGCCTGGATTGAAATACCACGGCATTTAACGGGACGGGATTCACGGGAGGAAAAAAAACACGGTACTCCACGGGGCAGTATTGATATATCACGGGGTGAGTATACTGTAGTATTCTGTCTCGATGTCCTGAGTTATTTGCTGTAAGTGTTGGATTTTTTATGAGGTCTCCCGCGCCGGCAGGGGTCCTCGTCTGGTATGTTGCCCCGCGCTGAGTGGGCGTTCCTATCGCCCGCGGGGTATGTCCCTGCAAATGATCTGGGAACCCTAGCCCATAAATACTCATTCTACTGCAGGGTGGGTGGGATGGTCTCAAAAAATATTTTTGTGCCCACTTCCGCTCACGAGGTTTAGGGAACGAAAATGACGAGCGATCGTGAGCGACCACTCCACAACACAAAATCCAAGACGTTTTTGATGGCATCCATAGTTGCATGATTTGTGCAAAATAATTTATTTTGTTGTCGTCGACGTTTTTACTGTCTCGATGTCCTGGGTCATTTGATGTAAGTATTGGGTTTTTGGAGGAAGCCTCCTGCCCCGACTCGTCATCTCGCCTATACTTCGTTGCGTCGTTGGATAGTATTTTGTTTTGTGAACTTATTGGGCTATTGCTCAGATACGTAGTTGTCGCACCCACACTTCCTTACTCTAACCTCAACCCTTTCTTCGCACATGCTGCGAAATCTTTCTCAAACTCGGGCGACAGAAGAAGCCGGCTAGCATCCGCATAGTGCTGGCGGCGTTTTCTTTTGCCACCCCGGACCCGGCCACTAGAAGGTGCACCGAAGTAGTACTTTGCAATTAAATATGTGCATGGGCTCGAGCGCGTACTGGTGCTGTTGGCATCCGACGTTTAATATGAAAGAAGTACGGCGCGAACTGGCACTGTCGTGCGATCCGTACGCCGGGTCCTTACGGTGAGCCCACGTGAAAGGTGGATTACGGCCCTCTGACTCCCGCTGTGGTACGATTGGGAAACCGCTGTCGTACGGAAGTTACCTGTCCTTCTGTGCATGTATTTTCGTTCTCTGTTTTTTTTCTTATGTTCTGTTGTGTGTTGGTTCGGGGTACGCTCGGGGTGCGGTGAGGTGTGACCGCCCCCCCTACTAGCCCCGTCGGAAGGGGACAACATGGAAAAACGTCGCCCTCGACACACGAAAAGAAGACCACCCAAACTGAATGTACCCCTCGCGATGTCGGCACAACCGACGCGCATGGGAGGGGAACCTAGCGCTGGTGACCTTGCCCTCGCACTCGGGCACCAGCGGGCTGTGACTTGTTGTCCGGTCCAAAAAGAAACCAAAACCAAAAGAGAATAGGGGGGGAGACAGCACCCGAAAACCAACCCACCACCGTTGCCTACCCCCCGAGCGATGTCGGCCCAGCCGACGCTCGCGAGTGTTGGAGCCTAGCCCTGGTGACCGGGCTGTCGCCCTCGAGCAGACGCGGGCGGTGAACTGATTGTCCCGTCTGAGAGAAAAAGGAAAGTTCACCCGTCCCTCGGAAGCGAACGCCTCAACAACTGAACGAGTCCCCCTCGATGTCGGCACTGCCGACACTAGCGAGCGGGGAAGACCCGTTCTATGGGACCCGACCCTCGTACTCGAGCAGCTGCGGGCCATGAACGGTTGACCCATCTGACAGGGGAAAGGAGGGAACCCAGCCCTCGGAAATCGAGCACACCCAGGCTACCGAGTCCCTCCCAGCCTAGGCCTGGGGAACCTAGCCCTCGCACTCGAACGGCTGCCGGTTGTGAACCGGTGTCCCGTCTGCATGGGGGGGAGGGCGGGGGGAGTCCTCGGAAACGAAAACGAACGGAAACGACCCAGCGCTGCGTGAGTGTCGGGCAATGTCGGCACCACAGACGCTCATAGGAGGGGGAACCTAGCCCAGGGGAACTCAGCCCTCGCACTGCAGGATGTGAAACTTTATTCTATTAACTTGGCCGACACACGCAAACGGGGGAACCTAGCCCTGTATTCTCAACGCCACAAACGTCTGACTGCGCCTCGCGCGATGCCGGCACGTCCGACGCTCGCGGGAGGGGGAAGTTAGCCCTGGGGAACCTAGCCCCTGCACTCAAGCAGCGATGCGATGTGCACTATTTTCTAGTCTTAAACGGGGAAAGAGGGAATCCAGCCCTCGGAAAAAGGCCCACGCAGGCCGAATGAGCCTCTGACGACGTAGCTCTGGGGAATCTAGCCCTTGCATTGCAGCGGTTACCGTTTGCGAACAATTGTCCGGTCTGAACGTGGGGAGCAGGGAACTCAGCCTTTGGGCCCGAAAAATAGCAAAACACCCGAGATGCATGAGTCTATCGCGATGTCGGCACAACCGACATTCGCGGGAGGAGGGACCTAGCTCCGGCACCCAAGCCACTGCAGGCTGTGAACCTTTGTTCTGTTGGTCAGACGAGGGAATCTACCCCTGGAGAGACCTAGCCCTTGCACGTTGAGAACAGTTGTACAAGCCTTCCGCGGTTCGGAACGTCGACACGCGCGTGGGCGGGGGAACCGAGCCTAGGGGATGCCAAGCCCTCGCCCTCGGGTAGCTGTATATTATGCACGGTTGCCATATCTAGGAGGGATCACAAGGGGGAAACTTGGCCCTCGTGGTTTGACTGTCACGCGCCCACTCGTGTCGTGCTACGGCCACGAACCAACGCGTCTGAGTGCTTAAGCCAATGTAGGGTGGGGAAGCGACGAGTTTGTTTCTTTTGTTCGCAGCCCACCGACACTGCAGAACGAACGCGCCGGCGCCGCTGTCCTCCATTTCCTATCACCGACCCGTTCGTGGCCCGCAATCACTCTCTACGATGCGAAATTCGTATTGGCATATCATTGTTTGCGTCAGAAACTCACCATGAAACAAGGCCGGTGAAACCGATCCGGGTTTGGCAACGCGGTGAAGTCTAACAGACCTCGAGGCGTCAGCAAAAACGCACTTGCTTCTGCCCCCCCCCCCCCCCCCCCCCTATTAGTTATACTATACATGGGGTGGGTTGGCGTCGGTTAGCAACGACACTGTAAAACATACCGCTCACTACGTGAGCTAGACATCCAGGGTGCCGTTTTTTTTTTTTTTGCTTTTTTTTGTCGGTCGCCCACAGCTGGTCGACGAGTTAGATCATTTGTGCGAGGTAAAGAACCTTTACTCTGCACAAGGGAATTGATCGTATCACATAGTTTTCAAGGTAAGCTACCCAAGAGGCAGTTTCATAGTACTCTTATTGCTGTCTCTGGAAGTCGCTACACCAGAAATTAAACTAACTCATTGAAGCTGTCACCCATATGAAAGTACATCTCATTAGTTCTTAGAAGGATGAAGCTCACCCTTTAGGCGACTCACCGGACACCTCACGGTGCTTCGCGCTTGGTGCAAGCAATGTCTGCCTGGTCGGCAAGAACCCGACATGCTCGGTCCTGGCATTGTAGGGATGCGAGGGTCTATGGTCATACGACTACGGCCATGCATGGGATCGAGTACATCTCTCCTATCGAGTATACCCCCCTCTCTTGGCTATGCTCCGTCTCGAAAGGGATGCGTGGCCAATGGTCAAATGGCTACGGCAAGCCACGAATGACACGCCCCCCCCCCCCCCCCCCCCCCCGCCCCCCCCCGTGGTCGGCCCTGCCTGGCGGCAGAGCCTGTATTGTCAGTTGCCGCTCCCGCCCCTGGCCGCTCCGGCTCCCGAAGGGGCCGCACCTTTCCCGCCCCCGATGAACCACTTGCGTAACCGCGCGACGCTCAGCGGCCGTCATCCGACCCCCCAGGCTGCGTCGATTCCCCCGGCGCCGCGGACCTGTGACTGCTAGGGCGTGGGGGGGGGGGAGGGGGAAGAGGGGGGAGGGACGTGTTTCGTACCTGGCCTTACACCCCCGCGGGGTCTGATGGGGGAGACCAGGTGATGATCAAACAGACATGCGGGCTTGGCGCAGGCGTCGCCGCTCCACACGTAGCGACACGCGTGGGTGGGGAGGTTGCCCAGGGCAGCGGGCCGCGGCTTGAGGGAGTTTTCCCCTACCCCCCCCCGAGCCCATCCCGTCCTTCGCGACGGTCGCCTTCCTTCTGTTGGCGCCGGGGGGGGACTTACGCTTCCCCGCCCCCCCGTACGTTGCAGTCACGCGGGTGCGGCAGCAGATATTTGAGTGCACGACCAGACTGTTCGTGCTGCCTTCCTCTACGAGCGCCCTTAGCTGCTTGAAATCGAAAGGCTGGAAGACAGGGCAGCCGCACGTCAGAGGTGGCACGAGAGGATGCTATCTCCGCATGACCGCTGCGTCGGTGGCGAGCATGTACATGGCATCCTTGATGTCCGCATTGATGGCCTGTACGAGGACGCCCCGCAGCTGCGCGTTGTGCGTGGCGAGGACCAGGCGGTGAAACTGTAGGTACGCCCGCAGGTCTCCCTCGACTTCCCCAGCGCATCCCTTACGCTCCTGACGGTGTGTGTGCACATCACGGGGGCGTCCTTCATCACGTACTCGAGGATGGCCATACATGCGGCGATGACGAAGCCGAAGAGGACTTCAGCCGGCATATCCCAGGACCGCCACATGTCCGCCGTGACTTTCCCATGGGCTTCAACCACCGCGCTGAGCGCGGCTAGTTCGCTGAGTCCTTGGGGCGGGGGAAAGGGTTGAGCTGCGATCAAGCCTCATCCTCTCAGTATAGGCTGCCCTCCCTCGAGTATGTCCCCTGCGGGTTGAAGGCCTTGGTGAGCTGGGTGTGGGACCAGCTTTGCTGCCGCTGTGCCTGCTGCTTGGCTTGTACCCGCTCGATGTGGGTGATACGGGCTTCGAGGGCGTCCTTCCTCGCCACTATGGCCTGCAGATGTTGCAGGGCGTCGTCGAGAACAGCGGGGGGGGCTGGGCCTTGCACTCTGCATTGTTGCCCGGGACCACCCCAGGCCCGCCGAAGCCCCAGCCACGAGGCCGACGGTGAATTCGATCGATCTAATTGGTCTCGCTGTCTTCCACCACGCGAAGGTTGTGATACCATGGTACCACCAGCTGCGACAGAACGAGTCAGCTATGTCCTTCGAGCTCGTTGCCTCTGCTGTCCTACGCCAACTGGATACTGGACGAGTGCGTCGCATGCGTCGCATCCTCGTACGTCAGTCTAATTCAAACTATTCCGTTACTCGATTTCAACCCGCCTCACAAAACCCCAGTTTCCTACGGAATCTTACATTGTTGCACTGCCCAAAAATCACAAAAAAAAGTCTCGACAACAAAGACACTGGAGGCACGTCTGCCGCCGTTTTGTTTCTTGAAAGTCACATCGTTTTTCTGCTCAACCCCGACCATTTCTTGCGGGTCAAAAGTTGGCAGACCGGATACAAGCTCTTTAGTGCACTCCCGTGAGTGTGCCAAAGCGACAGCGCTTTAAGTGTCCTCCTTCGGGGCGGACGTCGTCGCTTAAGGTTGAACATGTGGTTCCAGGCGCTTAAATTTTAGATTACTTGTAATGTAGTTTTTTTTTCTGCTGTAGAAAGAGGAGGAGGGACCCAGAAGTCGTAACGAATACGATCCTCTTTCTCGTTCTTCCCCAGAAACAAAATACTTGGCTACAGTACATGAAACCAAACATACAGGCTTTTGGAACCACATTTTCGAACTTCGGCGAAGAGGTCCGCCCCGAAGGATGACACAAAAAGTGCTGACGCTTTGGCACACTCACGGGAGTGCACCAAGGAGAGCTCATATCCGGTCTGCCAAATTCTCGCCTGCAAGGAACGGTCGGGGCTGAGCAGAAAAACGAAATGTCCTCATGAAAACCAAATGCAGCAGACGAGCTTCCATTGTCTTTGTTGTCGGGACGTTTGGCGATATCAGCAATTTTTGTGGGCAGTGCTACACAGGTGGAACCTCAGAAACCTTCTCGGAGCATGCTCAAGGGTGTTCACGGCATCGAGCAGAGCCAACTCATCATTATCATCTGAGCTGCATGGACTATCGTCATCACTAGCAGCAGAACTTCACTACCATTTCTCCAGGCGACTTCGTTCTGCTCTCTTCTTCAGCTTCGTCGTGAACATGAATAGCATCACGAGCAGCAACACCAACAACGACGCAGCACAGCTCCAGGGAGCAGAAGAGCCTCCAGAATTACGCGCCAGGTTGCTTCTTACTGTATTTCATACTTTGCGTTTGTAGAGAAGGTGTACATTTTCATAGCTTTCATTCGAGTGCGTATCATACATACACGCTCAAAACATACAGAATGTACTACACGTACTTTTCAGTATGTACACGTCTACAGCGGTCTCTCTTCGATTTCGATTCGATTTCTTACGACTACGTATTATTGTTGTCCTGGAATCCATTGAGGGGCGATGAATGCATACACAGATACTTTGTTACGATTTATATTGTAGGATAGAACTAGCTGGTCAACAAAACACCACCACGAGTATCGTTTGTGACAGGATTATGCCCACCGTAGTCTATCGCCGTACTTTTTGTACTTCGTTCGAGTACGTGCGTACATGCACGAAACTTTTTTGTACGCGTTTTCGCTGTCCTGGACGAGCGCCCACGGTTTTCTAATTCTTCGATTTCACGTTGCTCTAGGTTCCAATCGAGAGGGCGCGTTGAACACACAACAGACGGGTTAACGCTATATTTTTTGAGTGCACATCGCTGGTCATCACACCACCATTTGTTTTCTTCTTTGACTTTGCATATGCTAGGTACTACTCTGCAGTCATGTGAGTTAGTGCCTACACACATATATACTGGGCACTGGACGTACGTCGCTGTTTCCTTAAGTGGCTCTTCAACTATCCGCTGTTGATTGCTGGACAATTGAGTGTTATTACGTACCGGAAATATAAGTGCAACGTTACTTTTGTCGAGGTATACACCCGCCGAGTCTCTACTTTCTTACAAGTTAGGGGACTATTTCTGTAGCTCTATCGTAGCATTCGAGTAAAGGGGCGCGTTGCCGGCACGGCAAATACTTTTCTACGCTTTTCTTTCGTAAGTTATGATTCAGTGGTCATGCACAACCGCATTTAGCATAGTATCATGAGTACACCCATCTTGCAATCGTTCTGACAAGGACTAGCGTGTGTTGTAATATTTTGACGTGTTTTAACGGAACGAGGCACGGATTTTTGAAGTTTGTATGATTTCCTTCGTGACTAGGTTGCACGAGATCGATATTTAACAAAATACGGGACGGGATCCCGATCTCGAACATTTCCATGGGATCAGTTTGGACGGGAACGGGATTTTCGAAATTCCACGAGATCTCGGTGTTGTCCCGTATCCCGTGGAATGCCGCAATGTTTGACAAGGGGAATAAGCACGAGAAAAGCCCTATATACTTCGATCTATCGAAACGTTCCACGCGATAAGCAAACCTATTACGGGGGATCATAGTAAATAGGACCGAACGTTACTATTAGTAGTAAGAATAAGGAAAATATATATATATTTTTTAGTGTTCCATAGGTCCTAGTTACTACGTTCCCCGGTAATAGCATGCATGCATGCTACTGCTGTGCAGGAGGCGTCCATTTCGTGTTTCTCAGATCACCAAGTCGTCATAACTTTATTTGGCTACGCCAGTTTGACTGGACGTACGGTGAGAGGAGGCGACCCTAAGATCCTGTATGACGAGCACTCAGGCCCACTCAGCTGAAGTGACGTCCCTATTATTCCGCACGTACAAAAGCTTCTGATCAACAAGCCTCTTTACTTTTTCAAAAATATGTCCGTCACCAAGTCCTTTGTGCTACGCTTCGACAACAAAAGGTGTTCCTTTTGCTCTGTTTTCAGAGTGTCGTACGGAGCCACTCGTCGAAGTGGCAATAACGTGGTACGCAGCGAAAAAGGGGATAGTCCTTCTATGTATGATAATAGCAGTCCTATTTACTACGTTCTCCCGTAATAGCATGCATGCATGCTACTGCTGTGCAGAAGGGGTCCATTTCGTGTTTCTCAGATCACCAAGTCGTCATAACTTCATTTGACTACGCCAGTGTGACTGGACGTACGGTAAGAGCGACCCTTATATACTGTATGATGAGCACTCAGGCCCACTCAGCTAAAATGACGTCGCTATTTTTTCGCAACTTCAGAAGCTGTTGATAAACAAGCCTCTTTGTTTCTTCAAAAATAATTCCATCACCAAGTCATTTGTGCTACGCTTCGCCAACAAAAGCTGTTGGTTTTGCTCTAACTTTAAAGTGTCGTCCGGAGCCACTCGTCCAAGTACTGATAACGCGGTACGCAGCGAAAAAGGGGGTAGCCCTTCTATGTATGATAATAGCACCGTTTATTTTGGTTTGGACAAAACGTGCGTGTCGACGCGATGAACCGTCCCATTGTCCAGTGCAGTATATTGTCGACCACATATACAAGAGAGGGATACCGACAGATTGAAGAGGGGGATTAGCGAGTACAGCATGTCTGTTGAAACACATAAAAAACAGATGATACTGAACGAAGGTACAGCACTTGTGGCCCCTATAGAGTGTTGGGACGCGCCAGCCAACGATACCGGCCATGAAGCGGCAACCGGCATAACTCCGCGCACTGCAACACTGGATAATCACATATGTATGCACCAAGCGATTTAACCAGCGCTATAGCGGGCAGCCCGCACTACTTAACCGGCACTGCAGAGAGGCCACTCGTATATCGGGTAGATCTTCAATGGAGAATCGTCATCGGCGGCCGAGCGTGTCCGCCTCTCTCGCTCTGGTAAAAACGTTCATCATTTTTTCGCCTATTTCGTGAGCTTTTCTCCGCCGGAGTCCTCCTTGAACGGCTCCAACTTGCTCGTTTCTCCGTGAACCACTAGAAGGGCACTCTCATTTGGGGGACAAACCGCCCAAATTTCATGTAGCTTGTCCCCAAAATGGGACTGCGGCCCTAATGGGTTCAGATTTTGTGTGCTCTTACCTACTGCGGCGCATAATATCGTGACCTCACCAAGTGCCGTACATGAAACCGGTTATGTGCCCGAGCAGTTCCCTATTGGCGGCGTTGATCATCGCCTTGGGCACGTGGGGTTCAATAGGCGGTCCGCCGACCTCGGCTTCAGTTCTATCGAAGCGTATCGATGGACGACGCAGCATGCATGCATGCATGCATGATGCTACTGCAAGATCGGATGTGCCTTACCTGATGCTCCTGCCTCTTTCTGGTTTGGTAAGGTCGTAACTGCCTCACCCTGAACAGCTTTGGTTGGTCTAGACAAACTCCAACACTCAAGTCAATGAAGCGTGCATATGTCAATCGGCAAATATATTGTCCTGAACATAAATTGAGACGATGAAACATATTGGGTAGCTATTCGGGTGCGTCAGTCCCCTCAGCGGCAAGAAGTACCTGGGTTTCCCTCATGTATACCGTTGATTTATTTGATGTAAATTCGTTCGGAAGGGCCGGTCCTCAAGATGACAAAAAAAAACAAAAACAACGAAATAAACGAACAGGCTTTCGAATTTCGCCACAAACAGCATGTTACGTTTTAACGAAAAAAAAACCGAAGAAAAACAAAAAGAAGAAGCCGAGTCGATTGTGTACGCGGTCCAACGTTTCAGTATGGTTCAACCGCCACAGCAAGTGATTCCCGGGCATAGCGTTCGACAGCAACGGTCACACCTCGCACACGCAAGGTACCCTCCACAGCAGGAGGTTCTCGCGGCCCAACCCGCTCCCTCCGGAGTGCTGTAGATCTGCTGATGCTATTCGATGGCAGACGTTTGAATATTGAGTGGACTCATGTAAAATCGTACACCGCCACAGCCACTTCCTGATCCCCAGGTTTATTGCGAGGGCACCCCTTCCTCGGTGATTCCTTACCCATACATGCCCGCGCCGTCAACAGACAAACCGCGTGACAGCCACATGCGCTACCTTTGCATTCGTGCGCTTGCCAGAGGGTAGTAGAAACTATATTGGGCAATAAACTAAATGAAAGGTGAAAACGGAGGCATCGGGATCTCTGCTTTGAATATTTTTTTCAATTGCCCAGTAGTACTCGCGTGTCCCATAGATCTGCTCTTCGTTTTTTATTTCGTATATTTTTTTCCTCGTTTCCAGCCCTAAGGGTTTCGATTCCACTAACTTGACAGCGCAACGATCCCTTGGCGTTGTGCCGAAATTGCTTGGGCTTGGCAACACGTGTGTTGGCGAGAGCGGCAAGCAATTGCAAACGAGAAACGCCGGTAGAAACATATCGCCGGACGATTCAATTTCAAGAGCAACAAACAGCCGATTCTTGTATCTCATCATTTACATTGCTGCGTGTACCGCAGTGCAGGTCGGAGTAGACCAAGCCGTAACTATCCTGTGCCGTGCTAAATTTACCAGTAAGCAAGCGCCGGGGGCTGTTTCCGGCGACGACGACGAAAGCCACCGGCGTGTCTACATGTATGTGGAGAACCATTCTTGTTTGGAGCCCTTGCTGAAGCTGGTAAGTTGTCGATGGAGTGACTGGAGACTCCACTGTCGGTGGTCATTGACGAGTTTACGAACCTGGGCTTCCTGCGGTAAGAGGGATACCGCGATCTCGCCTTCCGCGTTGTAGGAAGCTTGGGCGAGTGGCTTTGTATAGTAGTCCAATAATGAACCGCAGCTAACCTTTACAACACATGTCGGAGCGGAAAATGACGTAAATCGATAAAACGCAGCCCGAATGCAGCGTACACGCATGCATGCATGTGTTTCGTGGACGAAGTTCTCGAAACTACGAAAGTCAAACGTTGTTACGTGGCTCCGGTAGAAATCTCAATCGTATTTTTTGGGTAGGCGCAGGTACCGGCGTTGTCTCGTTGCCCAGAGGCGAAACGTTTCACCTTCAATATAATCAGTGTACTACTTGACTGCAGTATGGGCCTGCTAAACAAAAAACACCTACTCTAAGCAAGCCCTATGTTCCGACTCTTGCAAAACCACCCTTATTTGACCTTGGGCCTTGCCGGCTATCAGAACGAGTTTAGTGTAGAAGCATCCTCTTGATGAGCTCAGTTTCCTAATTATATGTTCTTAGCGTCCCTAATAAATGTAAATGCCGTTTCGTACGTATGCGGTTCGATTTCGAGCTTCAGATTAGTATTTTTCGTCTCAAAAATGAATGACCCTGCTTATGCAGTCCAAATATGCAAAATCCGACCGGAATTTTTTCGATCTGAGAATCCGATGACCCAAGTCGTTGGATTTTGGCCCAAAATCGGACGACCTGGGTCATCAGATTTTCAAATCGAAAAATGGCATGCTATTTAAATTCAAGATGTTATCCACGACTCTCACAGCAAACAGCACGATGAGTTGGATGGTGATACAGCTGCTGTATAGCGACGTTGCTTCGCGCCCGACGCGCAGACGGCACGTCCCTCCGTGGCCAGATTATAGTCGGCTGGCGCGGGCTCAGACCTAGAGACGAAGAGAAGCTCACTCGGCACGCGCCTCTCCGTGGATACATACTCGTAGACTACACTGCTGTACAGCAGCAGCAGCAGTAGTCGGTCACAAAATGAAACACCAAATACTAACGCATTTCGACTCTAGCTCACTCGCCACGTCTCTTCGCTGCCAGGCCAGAGGTAGTCAGCGTGGGCTCGGACGCTTGGGTCCTACGCGCAGGGCAGCGCACCCAGCGCTTCTCTTCGCGGCGCCAAACCGCAATAACAACAGTTGGTCTCGGCGTTTGCTGGAATCTCTATACGCACAATAAATCTAATTTTTCGGCATAGGTAGACTCTTTCGATTTGCCAAATTCATACATGAAAATGCCATCGGGTCAAAATCTGAAGCTGAAAAATCGAACAGCATGGGAAACGGCCTAATAAACCCAATAATTTTGCCTCAAGGTTCTTTCGTATTCGAGGGTCGATACTGCTGTAGTACCTCTAGTACACCAACGAACACATATTATGTAGTATTCATAAAAAACAAGGAGGGTGACGATGCAATCTATGATAGAGATGCACCCTCCATCAAATGGGGCTCGACAGTGGATGAACTCTATATATACTATTTTGCTTCGGAGCGACAGTCGATGAACTCATACAATCCCATGCCCATAACCTAACCTTGAGAATCACGAACGTGCACCCCGATGAGCAAAAGCTCGGGCACAGGATTCAGCGAAAAACCACAACTCCTCGGCTGAGAACCCGATCAGTCCCGGTGACATTTTCGAACAAAGAGTGTGAAGCCTATGGTCGCACGCCTCTGACCAAGGCTGGATTTCGTATTTATGGAAGGGTGTATTCTGCACTGACTTCACCAGAACGACTCCCGAGTTTGCTCTTTTTCCTGTACATCACAGGCTATAGCCTTTCGAGGTACTCGTTTTCTTGGTGTTGACAGGTGTCGTGATCACCACTACTACTGTTAATAGTTGTACTATAATAATAGTATTAGTAACAGCAGTAGTAGCTCTTACCAGGATTCTCCCACATCGTCTCCGAGGCTATTTCTTTCACAGCCGCTAATATTTTGTGCGAACGAGCGGCAAGTAAAACACTACGAAGGTTGATGCTGAATGATAGGAGAACATCTACACGGCCTTGCCTTTGGATCCATCGTGGGGTCCTGCCTGCTATGCCTCCCTGTACCAAAATATAGCGTTCCTGTTCGTGTGTTTAAAGTAGTAGCAGCAGCGGATACGAGGGGACTATATTTTAGTTTTGCACTCAGTGGGGTCTGCACGAATCTAGTATGTCGTTTAGTTCTACTGTACAGTAGTAGTACTTACCACCTATACAAACATAGACGATATAGTTATTTGTCGCTTGCCACGTCCGTCCTAGTGGTGGACCCGTTGTTAGATGGCCCGTAGAGGTCATCCATCCGCCCGGATATTTGGCACGGGCGCCATTATTCCGACCTCGTGCCAAATAACGTAGGCAGAAGAAAGGGTGGGCCACGAGGCAATCCAGTCAGCCAACGACAAATATGTGGTAATGATACCACTACTACTTACTGTAAACCTGCGAGAAATTTATCGGGAGACGAGATGTTACGTTTTCAATGAAGACTCCTGAATTGTGTTGCTTGCCGGGCCGTAATAATAGACTCTTCACGGTTAGTTGCCTTTTTTTTCCCCTCTGTCCCCGTTCACCCTACAAAAGCAAGCCTATTTTCATCGCCGATACGCCGCATGCATCCACCCGGCCGCCACTAGCACCCTCCCACACCACTTCCCGTCGCGTCTCCAATTTCTCATCAAGGTGAGTCATGCGAATGAAGCTCTCACAATACGCCGAGGTGAATGAAACATATACTTGAGTCCAAATACAAGGCTAAACACTATTTCAGGGGACCATAGTAAATACGGCCACATGTTGTTGGCCAAAATAGGTGAATGTATAGGTCTTTGTATGTACCCTAGGTCCTACTAATACGCAAATGGACACACCACTTGAGTTTTTTGGAGTCCATGGCACGAGGAGGGGTATACCGTATTCAAGTAAATCAAGAAGCGAAATAATATTTTGTGTTTCATTTCCAACAAAAAACACACCATCCATATCTTCATGTCAACTTCGAAATGTGGTGACGAGTGTGGCTTACTTTTTGATACGCTCAATGAAAATGACAACTGGAATCCGTGGTGTTTGTCTCACTGACACCGTAATCGCGAAGGTAGCTGAAAGCGTGGTTGGGTCACACATTTTCAGAAGGCTTTCTCCGCACGATCGTGCGCGTTCACCAGGGTGTTGTGGCATGCCCATGCTTATTTATATGCGTGCGAATAATTCAAATTGAATGTATTTTTAGACCGTGTCAGTAGTGCGCGTTTGAGATTGCTCGAAGAGCGGAACGAGCGCCAAGCATTAACGGCAACGTCCACGCGCACCCAAGCATCAATATCGCCGAAAGCCGGTGGGTCGACAAGCGATTGGTTGAGTTAGTAGTGTGGCGTTCGTCGATGATTTAAGTAGCCAGGGAGAAATCGCACTCTCTCGCGGTCTTTTCATTTCATCTTGTGAAATTGGCGACCACGGAACTGGCGACAGAATAGTACACGCACAAGGACCACTTCGAATTGAAGCATCCTGACATGTTTTAAAGGTGCGCACTCGTGTGGTGGGGTTTCCGAGTGGGCGATATGCTCTACAGTCTGTCGACCGCCCAACAAAGGTGGACCAAGACAACGCACTCAGCAGGTTGCTCATGTACCATGTCTATTTTCATCGAGTGTGGGTGACGTAGTTAAATTTATGCCTCGAGATGGTGCAGATTATTCACTCTGACTGTAGTTTCGACTTCAGGAGACACACAATGCATTGCTCGGCAGCAATGACGTTCAGACAGGTGACTGTCGCGATAAGAAATAAGACAGCGAGGAAAAAACAAATCGCGTAACAAGTAGGTGTGCAGATAACCGAGGATTAGGCGGACAGCGCGCCATGAAGTACTGGCAACTGTCATCTTAGCCAGACAGCGACCAGATGGTTGGTATAATTAGTATTTGTCGTGCACTAATTTCTTGTTGTCAAGCAGAAAACCGACGAAGCGTCGACACAGCTCCGCACGGGCACCAGTGAGCGGTTGTTGGACGCATGCATATACCACACAACTGCTCCAACAACAAACGGCAGGGATTTCACACACGCGGGGAGATAGGACAAAAGACAAGCCGCCGAACCAATCAGCTTTTAGCGTAAGAGTGCGAGATTTTCGCGGCGTTTCCGTCGAGGGGGGGGGTGGGGGGGGGGGGGGGTGGGGGCGGCATACGCTTCACGAAAGTATGGAAAATTGCATTAGACCGACATATTAGTACTGGCAAACTCTCGGACTTTGTCTCCGGTGACTCGCGAATTATCAGCAGCAGCCTGTCGAACCGAAAACCAACTGCATTCTTACCTTGTACGAAACCATGGCGTAACCTCCAAAATTGCGACGACAGGGCTCCCACCACGCACGCGACCAACGGAAACCATGCACTACAACAAATTAGAATATTCGTCGTCATCGCAGAGCACCGACGATGTATGTATGCTTTTCACACGCATTCGCAATGAAAACGTATGAGTGTGCTAAGACTCGTACACAGAGTACGGCAGTGAAAATATTTACCAATATTATGAAGAGTGAAACAACAAAATAGTATTACATTGAACCTACCCGTAACGATAGGGTAATGAGAGTCAATCTGGATTTATCAGCTCCTATTTCGTCGAAGACGTTCTTCTTGGAGTCCTACAGAGAGACATCTCGCGCCCGAACGCGAATTTACGCCCCCGTTCCCCCCTCCCTAAGGTTCTATGTCTAGCTCAGGTCGGGTGACTCTTGACGGCCGACCCCTACTGAGATATAAAGGTCGCAAGAAGTACGACGAAGGTTTCCAACGTCGACCTTTGCCTAACTGCATCTAAACGCGTCTACGTACGATACTATGCTCAGGTTATTCGTCTGACATCAAACCACGTGTGTGTGTACTCCTGTGCCGTTTGACTGTTTTGGTACCATACTGTACCCACCGAAACCTACATATATTTCAAGTACCCATGGTACACCCCCCACAACAGGAGACTCGAGTGCAGACTTCCGAGAGGTTATCTCCTTCGGAACCACGTTGATGGCAGCTGACACAATGACACCTGTAGTGTTATCGACCGCCCCACGAGCAGCGTGATCGTACAGACACTACGCGTATAAGAGAACGTTGTGCCATTCACGTACAACTCCTTGCGTCGATATTTCGTACACCGAGTTCCATTGTCCGCCAATCACGCAGCAGCCCTTGCCACAGTCGTCGAGTTTGATGGTATGGTCTACTCACGCAAGTCGAGAACGTGATACGGCGTATGTATATATTCATAGAATTTAATCGGCACCGCATCTAGTGCCGGAGTGACCACCCCCTCCCACCGCCCTTCCCCAACTGCACTGAAGAAGCACAAAACAAAAGGATGAATGTGTAAGACGAAACCACACAAAAAACAACATCGTTGTTCGTTTTGCATCAGAGGGTATCAACCCCTTCAAGACAGCACTCCCATCGCGGATAAGGAAACGCTTGCAGTTATAGTCCATTGAGGTACATGTACTAAAGGGGTTCAAGAGGGAATAATTAGGATGGGCGAAGTTAAAGAATATATTGCTTGATTTTAACCCATTTCGGACTACAGTCAATCCCATTTATGGGACTAGTTACTTATCGCCTGACTAGGTTGTCCACATAACGAGATGTTTCTCGAATTACGGGGGGCCTTAACCCGGATTCGTCGGAATTCCATTCTTGATTTGCAAAATTATGTTTCAAAACCTTAGGTGAAGCGATTATTCACCCGGTTGCAACTCCGTTTTCTAGATGTCCATGTTTGAGTTACTTATAAATAGAACAGAGATCCTCGAACAAGGGTCCTCAGAATAAAATAGTGAACATCTGCTGCACCATGCGTCGGCGCAAGAGAGCTGACACGTCTGCCACCCAGCAATCAAAGTGGAGAATGTGGATTGGGCTCAACCTCGAGCAATCCCAACGTATCTACCGAACTAAACGTTAGTGATGTCACACGACTACGAAGTATTTCGATTCCTACGCACGTTATTTCTGTCTGTGTATATGTGTCGGCCGTTTGTTCCCCTTAACTCGTGTGCGTGCCATCGTTTTCTCCAACGTGGATTCTTCCGCAGACAGCGTGAGCGATCCATTGCCGTGATATTTGTGTGTTTCTTCCGCGGCACGAGGAGACGAGTCGACAAGGACACCCCACCAGAACTATGGCTCCCCTATTGATCGTCGCAGTCTTGGTTACTCTCAGCGTCGCAGGTACTTCAGGGGGGGGGGGTCGGAATGATTGAGGTGTATTGAGGCTCTGTTTCTGGCAAGAGGAGTATGTCAGAGGTGGCACCCCACCCAGTGTCTGTCAAGATTGCACGTGATGGAAAAGCAAAAACACTTAAATTGGAAAGGCGGCCGTTTTCATCGAACTGAAAAAAATAATAATAATATTAATAGTGGATGATATCTTTTTTTCGTTTGAAACCTAACAATGTGTAGCGTGCGCGTCTAAAACAAAACCACTGTTTTTTTTTAAATGAAGTAACAGAACGTCGAGACCATTAGTAATCGAATAAGCGTTTAGACGATGTTTCCAAGAATGAAAAGTTACCAAAGCTAGAAAAATATGTTATTTCTCCTTAGACTTACCGCCTTTCTCCGCGAGGAACAGAATACGACGACATCGATCTCAACAGCGAAAAAAAAGAAATATCAAATATAGAAGCCAAAAAGTGACGATAACCTCCGGTGCCTGTGCGGTACGCATGGGGGGTTCCATGTGTGAGCCTAACCATGTGGGCTAATGAATCGAGGGGAGATCCCATGTACCTGTGAGTTAGATAACTAATATTTTTCCTAAATGTTTTCTTTGTAGCCCGTACATCGGATTGAAGGCTGTTGCTCTGATTTCCAATTGAATTTATTGTTCTCGTTACCGATATTGGTCGCCGGCGAAAAACTACCACCGTGTGTAGCTTTGTCCCGTTTTGTCACCACATTGGTCGTTCGTCGGAGACTTGCCCTGGAACCTCCATCGTAGTGAATTCGTGATCTGGACTTCATATGTTCGAGTAAACAGGTGCTCAGCAGCATACCATACACCTTAAGTTTCGAACGCGTCGAATCCTGTTGTGGGGTTGACATTCGAGTCGCACATATAGTTGTGATAGCGTGGAGGTGCGTTTAGTCGAAGAGTCAACGGAGCTGTATAATTATCCGAGTATGGGAGAACAAAAGCATTGAAGGGTCGGGACGATCGGGCGTTGTTTGGCATATATAACAATTGTTGGAATGTAGAGGGACGAAAAGCCAAGGGGCCGAAGCCCGGGCGCATACGTACTACAATCAGGCCACGTCATACTACGTGGTTACTATTTCGGGGGTCCATAGTTAACGGGACCAAATTTTGTTAGTAAAAATAGGTAAATATATATTTTTTTGTGTATACCATAGGTCCTATTAACTATATACCCCTGTAATACGAGGTAGCTTAATTTCGTGGTCCACCTTACATACCGAAAGACACGTTGGCACCGAATTCAGAGAGATTGCAGACGCGCGAACAGCGATAGACAATCCCGACGTACGAAAGGCATGTATGGTGCAGACAGCAAACTAGTCTTATATTCTTTTAAGCACAGCATCATTCCTACATACCACAATTCCTTGCGTGTTCCAATACGCCATCATCGGCTGCCTAGGAATCTACTACACCAATTGACCTCCCACTGCTGTACGCATGCCTATAATATGCCACACAAAGTGACTCATTCATGGCACGGGCACGTATCGTCCAGAAACGGATAATGGGAATGCGGGCCCGCGCAACACCCCTCACGACGACGTAAATTCAATATATATATATATATATATATTGTAGTGATGGCAGTGCACTTTCGAAGCATGTACACCAACAGCTACATTTATGTATTTGTGTACGTGAGTCCAGCCGATCGGGTCTCCCTTAGGCTCTGTCAATAGAAGATTTACTTGCGCTGTCGTCGGGCACAGCAATTATTTGCTTGAAAATAGAGTAAGCAAGTAAGTAAGAAAGTAGGAATGCATCGGTGTACCAGGCTGGTACAGCGCAGTGAGTAGCGAACTTGTTAACTGGCCTATCCTCTTAGCGTGCTGTCTGTTTCGTCAGGAACACCCACTAAAAAACTATATATGCTGTGTTAGTTCCTTCACCGGCTTCCCTCTCATGGGTATGTCCTACCACGACATGTTATTCATTTGGTATTGATATGCTGGGTGGGCGAAAATAATCTAGGCGATCTACTCCGCATACGACATCCCGATAGATAAATAACGTTTTGCAGCAGCGGCGGGTGGCAGAGTAGTATAGGATAGGTATATGGGTGCAGGGTGGCGGTGGAAATTACATAGAGTGAGGGGAAAACGCAAACAATGATGAAATTGATTGCATCAGAGATATTTATGGAGGTTTACGCTTTCGGTGTGCGCAGATTAGTCAATCAAGTATGCCACCATGCATGATTGTGGTGACATTTTTTTATGTCTGAGGTTATTGGGTCCTGGATTCTGTTTTACTTCTGGATAGAGTGATTAGAATAACCAAAGCGCTACACATCTACCTTGTCAGATTTTCAAAAAAGGCACCAACATCAACGGCACAGGTATATGAAGGAGAGCTGAGTTTGTTGGGTGATATTCGGGGGGATCATAGTAAACAGGACCAAATATATGGTTGGAAAAAAATGGAAAATGTATGGGTTATTGTGTGTACAGTAGATCCTATTTCCTATGGTCCCCCGTAATAGCACTTACTTAAACCCCTTTCTTCCCTAAATTATCCGTAGTATCCGTTTCTGTATCAATCTTCTTATTAATAACTCTATCCGGTTGCTTATCTTGGGGTACAGCGCGAAATATGTATAATACATCATCAGTATGCGTCGTGATCGGTTTGAATTTTGTTTTTTTGTTTAATGTTTTGTGGTGTGAGACGTGCGGCAAGCAACACGCATACGTAGATGTCGGGGAATTAGAGGTCACCAGCTTCGATCGGCATCAAAGTCATACCAGTACACGACACTATGCGTAGCCCCTTTTCGTCTCGGAGACAGCATAGTGAGTATCAACCGTTTCCCCCAGTAAGGGTCATTCTTATCGGAGAGCTATTTTTCATACTTTCCATGTTTGTCTCACCATAATTTTTAATCTTCCAATTTTCCCATATTTTTTCCCAAATAAATATATATGTGAAAAATAACAAACATAATATTTTTGCTTATGGAAATTTCAAGAATGATGACAAAACGCCTCCGTATATTGATACATATCCCCAACTATTTCCAAACTTAAGAAATTACGAAATATAGCTCTCCGACAAGAATGAACCTATAATAACTAAGTAGCATTTTCAAGACGATAATGTGACGCTCAATCACAATAATAGTTGTCGGCTAATGAACCGTTAACAGTGGCCCTCACGACATTTGCGCAACAGCGGCAGCAGCACTACATGAATGGGTTGGTTGACGCGTCTGTCCAAAATTTTGCAACTCCTAATGTTTGTAATTTCGCGTACCAGGTACTGTTGTTCATTCAACAATATTAGTAGACTATAATCCAATATGAAAATACAGACACATCTTAGGTATCGGCACATGACATACAAAACATGGGCGATTCCGTGATATCCGTTGTGTTACATATCGCGTAGATCGATGGTACATGTATGCACATACGATCGTAAAACAAATATATATATTTCCCAAACCAACGATGACAGTTTAAAGAGAACAAAGACAAAAGTATACATGTAAACTAAAATCAGGAAATATATATACCGGTATATCTGAAGGCCTAAAGCTATACGTACTCCCCCTCTGTCCACCTATGTACCAAGATGAACGTTTTGTGCTGTGTGTGGATGTTTCTGGTTGCTTGCGCCACTTTTACTAAAATACCATCATTAATACCAATGCACCGAAGTATTCATCTTCCGATGTGTACAATATTTTGCATAACTTTGTGTCATGACGATTCGTCACTCTCTCCCAACGGGACTGATGAGAGACAAGTCTTAAAAAGGTGAAAACCTGTACGGTTTCAGGGAGTGTCAGGCGTATACAAAGTGTGCCTTGCTTAAACTATTACGGGGGTCCATAGTAAACGGGACCAAATTTTGTTAGTAAAAATAGGCAAATATATAGTTTTTTTTTGTACACCATAGGTCCTGTTAACTATGGACCCCCGTAATAGTACGTACTTCACGTCGGTGTGTTCTTCACATTGAATGGCTGTTTTTTCTACCCGTCGATATCCAGCACAACCAGTCAGTTTCCGTGCCGATTCTTCAAACCCAGAGAGATACAAATTCGTAAGGGGAAATGAATTCAACACGTATTTGCATAGCTTGTGTTATTGAGCCTTTAGTGTGGTAGGAGGCTCATCATCCATTCGACGTGCTATGAATCACGAGGTTTCTCCGCTTCCGTCGCATGGTGTCTCCGGCCGCGTCCTTGAGCAGGGGCAACCGAGGCGGTGGAAAACGTAGGCCTCCGCGGGCAGCGCGTCCTTCATGGCAAGGTATGCTGAGGCAGTTATAGTAGGCGCTATTTATAGCACGAAACGTTTATTATTTGGCGTCGAAGGTCAAGTACTCTGCAACGAAAGTGTTTGGGTACATCGAGTCCAGGCTGTGCTTGTATTTCCCATTGTATGGGAGTTGGCGTAGATCGGTACCCAACCCTACATAGGTATGTGTCAGTTTGTTTGGTGGTCGTCGATGAAGAACTGTCCCATTATTTCTACCGATTTGTTTTAGCGGGCGCGCGATGCCTGCAAAGAGCAATAAACAACAAATATAACACGGTAAGAAGTGCTGTGTGTGATAGTCGGACTACTTCTCGTCCCATTGACCAGCATTTGTGCTGACACACGCCATACTTCCTTCTCGAAAAAAAAATGGGTTTTGTACAATTTTTTAGTAGAACGAGTTTGAAACTCGTCAAACGTCGTTGCTGACGTTACGGCGGGTGGGGCCGCTCGAGCGAGTCTCTACCCGTAAAAACCAAGGACTAGACTACAATATCTCATGGAAACTTGGGTATCAACCACTCTATCGGTCGGAATATCAGATGAGCTGTAGGGTGTGTGTTAACACCCCCCAGAGATGATTGGAACGAATCTCATGGAATATTATTTTCTGCATGAATTAATTGATGCTGCTTGCATTTTAGAAACGGATAGACTCAGTGCAGCCCGAGGAAAACAGTATATCTAGGAACATGAAGAAGAAGTGTTGCTCCCCTTTTTCTTGTTTGGGAGGACCGAACTGTGCGCCGTCTCCATGAGCCTCCTTGCGCACGATGTAGTCCACCGCAGCACCCCCCCAGCTACCGCCGCTTCACGTGTAGTGGCACCTATGTATATGAATTGGATCATTGTATACCCACAACAGTACGGAATTGACACCATGATCATGACAGTGCCGGGAGTGGGGAGGCTGTAAGTCATAGCAGATGTTCACGGCCGCGCCGATGTTTGATGTATTCTGATTGGCTGGTTGGTGTGATTTATGTAGCTGCAAATTGTACACGACGCATACGCGGGGTTTTTTGTGTTTTCCCGAATGGGTTGCATACAACATGTTTGGATGGTTTTCCAAGGTCATGACGAAGAAGGATGAGAGGCCCCTTGACCTCAGTCGTTTCTGCAACAAAATGCAACTGCCCGATAACAATAACAAGAACACCTTTATCTCTTCTTTTGCTCCATCGCCTCATAGCAAGATTTAGCGGCGCATCACCCGGCGCACGAGGTGCCCGCTCAAGAACGGCCCGACCGAACGGGAACATTCAAGATATTTATTTGATGTAGATGGACACCACCGAAGATAGATGTAGACACCAATATGATGTGGCCTGTGCAAAAGATACCGTTCGAACTGATAAGGGTGGCCAGGCCGAGGATTCTGCGTGGACCCAAATACGCTTTGTTAGACAGGCACTCAACGAATGACCACGAACAGCCTCGTTCCGTTCCGCTCGTTCCCATGCGCTTTGGAGGGTGTTAAGACACACCCTGAACGTTGATAACTCAAAAACATTCATGCAAGAAGAAATCCCCGGAAACAAGGGAAACCTATGAACAAGGTCTGCAAGTATCCGCCTTCCGTGTCTACTTCCCTCTCTCTATGCTTTATCTATGATATAGTATTCTATATTGTTTGTCTGTGCCCTCCCCTACATCTCAATAACAGCAGACTTGATGGGGGGATACACTCGGTTGGCGCACCATGTTACAAACATTCCGGCGGCGGTGACAATATGGCTTCGTGGGTATGCGATTCCATTTAGCACCAGCCAGCAGTTCACCAAAGCAGCGTAGGGTTCTTCGCTCATGCTTGACGACACTACAACAGCAATAATAGGTGAAGCATGAACTGTCAAATCTCGCGCGTTCGCAGATTCTCTCTTATCTACGAGCTCGTCGCTACTTTACTTGCCTCGATAAAACAGTTCATACACTTCTTCTGGGTCATGCCGTCCGTGGTGTCGATGTTGTGCAGGTGTGTCTGCCACATCCCCTGCGGGGGTGCACGACAGTTTGCTTCTTCGATTTTTTATTGTTTGTATAATTATATATTTTTCTGTTTGGAGTTGTCTATTGTTTTTTTGTTTTGTTTTTTCGCTTTGTTTTGTTTCTCTTTTCATCGAATGTGTATGTCGTGCTTGTATTGATCGTAAATAATACTCTATGATGACATGGCATTGCATTGCCCACTGTCCCTACTGCATACGTAGCAACGTAGTGTATCTGTGGCGTAGTTTCGTGACCACATAACTTGTATCTCTAGGATTGAAGAATCGACACGGACGCACGGACAGTGGTTGCGCTGGCTGTCAACGGGTAGCAAAAACTGTCTAATGCGGAGAACACACACGTACCGCGTACGATATTTATGTACGCATGACCATTTTCCTTGTAAAGCTTTAAGAGTCCGATTGTCTGCCAACCATGGGGATACCAATGACGAAATATGGTATTCACCGTCTGAGGACTGCGGTCTCGTTTTGAGGCCGAACCACCCAAATTCATTACAGGTTTTCCAAACCAAAGGACTGCTGTCGTAAAAGGGTAGACGCACTAGGAAACTTGCCTTCGAGATGTTGTATAGACCCGTCGCTCGTCGTTCGCGCTTTCCCCGTTGTCTGAGAGCACAGCTATGACATTTGGTCGGAGAGAGGAGGGGTGTCATCTTGCGTGTCGCTATTCGGTATGACATGCCCGAACTCACCTGGTAGTAGCGCAGCGGTAGGCATGGTGCCTGGCGGTTTAGGCTTCTCATTTGATGAACTCAACATCACACCCGAATTGTGTCGTGATGGCTTTTGAAAATAAGTACTTAGTAGTGTTGTTTGATTTTTCCCCTCGTCCACCTGGTTGATAACTTCTCTATGCCCTACCTACTACGTGTCACTCTCCAAGACAAAATGCGCCAGCCGGTGTCAGCGTGAACGTTATATTTAAGCATTTTAGGAGCTCCCAACCGGCCAACTGCACATACATGCAGCCATAACGTCGGGTGCCCCTCCCGTGACATATGCCTCTGACCTAGGAGGCATGCCACGGGATGTGTACTAAGGGCACACGCGTGCTATACGTTTTCTCACCGAGAATACTCAACACATTCGAATCTAACGGTACTATTACTATTAATATTACGAGGAACCATAGTAAATAGGACCAAATATTGTTAGTAAAAATAGTCAAATGTATAGGGTTTTATGTATACCATACATCCTATTAACTATGGACCCCCGTAATACCATGGGTTTGTGGATCGCGTGCCATGGACACATGATGAGGTAGACGTTGCAACCGTTTGCTTTGAAGGTTGTTCGCTTGAGGAACTCTTTACAATTTCTACGGCTTATATTATACTGGCAGGCCCTTAGTAGGTACCCAAAACCTGACGTCACGGAAACCTAATACGAAGAAAAATCCTACGAACAGTCCCATGACTCATACGTACAAATAGTACTACCGAAAAGAAAACTTTCTGTCGATATTTTGGGGTCAAGAAACCGATTCATTAACAAAATAGTTTTACGGATAAAGCCCACTCCTCCGCGTTCAAAAATTGTCTAATTACTTGTGGTTTGGGTGGAGAGATAACATACAGAAAGAAAAGGTTTCGTGCAGCTATACCGGAATAGCATTTGGCCGTTACCTGAAGTCAACTCTACTAAGGCTTTGTGGTAGCGTCGTATAGTAGGATGCCGGAAACGAAAAAACACACGACGTCGGTCGGTGCCTCTGTTTTCACTTCTTCGACGTGTGGCAGGCGCAGTACTGCAACTCCATAGGGTGCCCGGCCGGCTACACCCCCATCGAAGACGCTATGAACGTGGCGTGCGAAGGCCACACGTGCGAGGTTTCCCAGTGCTGTGAGGCGTTTTGCTCGTACCACGCGTGCCCCGACAACTACACCCAGATCCCCAAGGCCAATACCACCATGTGCGCAGCTTCCGGGTGCACGGACAGGCTGTGCTGCGAGGCGTACTGCTCCTACTACGCGTGCAAAAATAACTTTGTCCAGGTGGAGGACGCCGCCACGATACTCTGCCCAGACACGGGCTGCTCGAAGAGGCACTGCTGCGAATACGGTGGGCTTTATTAAACACAACACACATGGAACATAGAGTCAGTAGGTCTGCACTAACAATATAGACGACTTTTGAGACTTCTCCCATGGTTATAAAATGCCTTTCTTGTAGTTGGACGCTGACGCCCTGGCCTTGTTCTGTCATAAATAGAATTGCGTCGTCATGTTTTGCTGCGAATGCGGTCGGCGTCGATTCGGTGTTTGACATGCCCACCAAGGCAGTTCTGTAGTAGGTAGGGGCAGTGGTGGTTGTAGTAGTAGTGGTAGTAGTGGTAGTAGTAGTAGTTGTGGTAGTAGTGGTAGTAGTGGTAGTAGTGGTAGTAGTGGTAGTAGTGGTAGTAGTAGTAATAGTAGTAGTAGTAGTATTACGGGGGTCCATAGATAATAGGACCTATGGTGTACATAAAAACCTATATATTTGCCTATTTTTTTACTAACAATATTTGGTCCTATTTACTATGGTCCCCCGTGATAGTAGTAGTAGTGGTAGTAGTAGTAATAGTAGTAGTAATAGTAGTAGTATAGTATAGTGTAGTATTGTAGTAGTAGTGGTAGTTATAGTAGTAATTGTAGTAGTTGTGGTAGTAGTAGTAGTAGTAGTAGTAGTAGTAGTAGGCGTAGTAGTGGTAGTAGTAGTTGTTGTAGAAAACGTAGCCTGAGTAGTAGCAGCGGCAAGTATCAGAACTACAGCAGTGCGGCAGTAGTAAAGTTAGTACTGTAGTAGCACTACTACTTTAGTAGTGACGCAGTAGTACCACACACGATAGTAGTTCTGCAGCAACGGGTTGAACGAATGTGAGACTCCCTTTCGTTCGGGATTCTTAGCTTGAGGGCTGTGCGCAGACGCCGGCATTGTAGTCTGTCTCGACCGGGGGTTTTACCAGATACATGTTGAGGCACGTGCTACAGTGGGAATCGCACTCGGTGAGATGCGAACCGTTTCACTCTACGGTGCTCCTCAACCGAGCGGTTATCCAGAATTGGGCGACTCGATGACGCACGTCACTTGAGGGTCAGCACCCTTTGGCCGAAATAATATCGGACTGTCGTACATGACTCCTTAACCGTTTCCGAACTCCAGCCTTGTGACAGAATCAAGCCACTGAAATTATTCTCAGTGGCCCGTCTTTCGAACAGGACATTATTATCAAGGAACTACTTCATTTCGGAACTTGATTTCAGTTCGTACAGCTTATTCGTTTTATGACATAAAACCGTCGGGTTGCACGTTCTCGGTTTCTGATGCAAAGTTCATGCTTGAAGCAAAGAGCCCCCTCGAGTGAGAAGGTGCATCACCCCTTATCGCAGCACGTGTCTGAACTGAAATTTTAGCTTATTCGTTGGATACCCATGGTAATGTGAGTTTTGTTTGGTCGGTATTAGTCTACAGTGTTCTGCAACGTCGGTTGTACCTGGTAGGGTTAAGTATGATGGAACTCTATCGCTGCAAAGCATGTGCGTTTCTTACTCTAACGAATATGTTGCTCAGCGAATTAAAGAAGCACGAGGCCCATCCGACGGAATGGGGGGGGGGGGGAGAATGGGGTGGGTAAAATCCGGGTATGCTAGAAACAATGCTGGGTGAAACAGCGCTACTCAACCGAGCAACATTGACAGCGATCGTACTGTATATAGTGTTGGGAATGCTCTAAGCCGAGGGGTAAACCCTCACTCACGAAATAATTAATTCTGCACCACAAAACTGTTTCCTATACGGTTCGATTGTTGACCTTCAGAGTTTGACCCGATCGCATTTCCAGATATGAACTTGGCAAATGGAACAGTTTTCTGATGCAAAAGAAAAGAAATATCGTGAGTGCAGAGATCCGAGCTAACGCCGAGACATAGCGCTGTTGTTTTAGTCTGGCGCCTCAACTGCACGTAAGATACGAGCGTCTGAGCCCACGCTGAACCATTTTAGTCTGCCGGCGAAGAGATTTGCCGAGTGCTTTAGAGTCAACATGTCTTGGTGTTTGTATTTCACAATGCTACTGACTGCTGCTGATGTTGTAGTCCTCGAGTACTCATAGAGAGGTGACCGGGTGGGATTCTCTTGGTATGTAGGCCCGAGCCGGCACGAGCCGTCTGTAGTCTAACGATAGAGAGACGCGCCGCTCGCCGACTGTGCGTCGGGCGTGACGCAATGTCTCTACGTAGCGGTGTCACTGTCCAACTTATCGATCGTTCTGCTGCTGCATGCTGCCGTGGATGGCATCCTGAATGAAGAAACCGACCCACTTTTCGAAATGAAAAACGGATAGCCCACGACGGACAAAGTCTGACGACTCGACTTGGGCCATCAGATGGTCCTCAAGTCGAATAATTTCGGGTCAGATTTTGTTTCAATTCGGACTGCATAAGCAGACTCTTTAAACTTTGAGATCGAAAAGTACTAACCTGACGCTCGAAATCGATTCGCATTGAAAACAGCTTAACACCAGTATCTCCAGTATATCTGCTTGCGGTCGTTTGTCCCTGGTCGATATTTCCATTCGAAAATCCGTCCAACTTTTCAACCATGAGCCCTTGAGCTATCGGTTCTTGCAGTTGTCTTGACATCCTGTGTATGATTTCATTGTCGAGCCCAGCCTCTACGTTGGACCCATCCATACCGTTTCAATATTCGAACCGTAAGTTCTCCCTGATCGGTTCGGTCCGATATCGTCTCGTATTTTAGGAGTTCAAAAGACGAAGTCGAAGTGCAACTCTATCGGATGCCCAGACAACTTCACTCCCATCAAGGACGCCAAAACCACAAAGTGCGAAGAAGGCGTGTGCGAGGTTTCCCAGTGCTGCGAGGCGTTCTGTTCGTACTTCGCATGCCCCAATGGCTTCGTCCCCGTGAAACGCGCCGCCACTCTACTGTGCCCCGTTTCTGGATGTACCAAGCATCTCTGCTGCGGTAAGTTCGTTGCTGCACGAACGGTAGCATTGTTGTTCGGGGTATGTAGAAGACATGCACGTATTGCGCAATGAGTGTGTCTTTGTGTGGAGGTTTTTGAATTGCAAGGTCGGTGGTGCACAAACGATTTTGCTCCAAGAGGATATCTTCTACGAACGTTTTATAGCCATCCTCTGTCTGATAGGTGAGGGTTTCATCTCTGTCATTGGTGTTACCATTCAGTGCGTAATCATTCCAGCGAAATCCTCCATAACCAATCTACTTTTTGCTTTCGAAGCGATGCGAAGCGATTCACGAGCACTGTAGTCTAAGCGTGAGGTCGTAATATCGTGAGTTGAAGTGTCATTCGAGCCAAGCTTTCATCGCAGTACTGACATCAAACGCACCGTCCCCCCACTAATGATGCTGAGGCCTGTGCTGTAAAGCGTTTAGTTGGTGGTCCTAAAAAGGAGGGTTCATGTAACTTCGTTGTGGTGGAATGCATTGGGTGTAAATTTATTGAGATCGCGATGCAATACCTACTGATTGCTCTGGCACATCGCTGTACCGCTCAAATTGTATCGGCCTAGTATTGAACCCGGCGGTCTAAAATAAACCATACCGTGCACAGATAAAGGAACGAAAAACGGTCGATGCATTTGTCCTTTCGATTTGCGTGATGAAAATTCATGACAACCTCCGTATCTCTGCACGCCCTTGCCCTCACTCATGTTTTTTCTTTGACCTGTAATTCCCGTACCTCCTTCATACCCCGGCATCCGCTTTTTACCTCTCGTTCCCTCGTCGGCTTGATTTGTTTCACAGACAAGATCGGGAGGGCTTGAGCTGAATGTATCTCCTCAGAGGCACCCTGTTTCGGCTAGACGATATATCAGGTCCGCGTTCTTTTGCAGCAATGTCGTTTCGAGAGTACGGGGTGGATCCTAGGGCATATGCCACAACGGCGTGGAGCTCTGTGGCATCACCCAGCGTTGTATTCCCGTGTACGGAAAAAAAAACTATACGTGGAACGTCCTTCGCCGTCGAGCCTCATCAGGACTGAACGTTAAGGCGGTTTGTACGTGGTCAAGTTAGTTATCGTCGTCTCAAGGCTGATGTCCAACCTTTGCTTGCGTATACTGTATGTGGATTACGTGCCCCTTAAAAAGCGTTCTTCACATTTCGGCAAAAACGGTTGAGTTTTAGTTTTGGGGTATTGATTAATCGCGCAGGACATCACTGCCCGAGTAGAGCGACTTCATAAGGTGCCAGGCCCCAGGTGCCAGGGGAAAGGGAAGAAGCGGTTGATACCATCCAAGTAGGTAATTATGATTTGGTCCTCGGAGAAACAGTTTGTTTTACACGAAGTGCTTCATAAGAAGTTTGTCGAAGGAGCTTGCGTTCCTGATGGAAGCTCTGCCAAGGTCTTGCAGCGTTTCGGTGTCCTGATTGTTGGGTTTGAGGGGATCGATGCGGTATATCCACGGCTGTCCTCGACTTAGTTTCGGGTTCGAGGGTAACTTTACTTTAGAGATTACTGAAGGTTGCACGCGCAATGTATGTGGAATGCCTGGTTACGTTTGCATGAACAATGCGCCCGAAGTCGGAAGCTGCTCATCTTTCGTGGTGGGCTCTATATGACTGTATCTGCCACCATCATTTGCCTGTTATTGTATAGCGGTAGACATTGTGCGTTGTTGTTCACATATACGTCGTGGCTGAGAATCACTAATGTAGACAAACGGCGGCAGGGGTTTTTCATGTTTTCTTCGTGACAACTATCGCAGCCTGGCCGGTTAGTGAATCAAAAGGCCTTAGGTTTTGTTTGCAGTAAGTTCCTGTTTCAACTCGTCTCGACTTGCACTCTGTGGAACGCTCGGTCGAGTCCCATCCAGCCTACCTTGATAGAGCAACGAGGCAAAACAATGTTGGACGTGCAAAGCATGCGTTGTTTCTGACTGATGCGATAGCGATGAATTGACGTCAAGACAAGAATGATAAATACATGCACATAAACTAGCGGGATAATCAACGCTTACGACTTGTCGCATCGAGCTTAGGATGATGTTGGCGTGTGTTACGGCTACTTCTTGATTATCGTTTTAGAAGGCTCTACCCGTCTGTTTGAAGACAAACGGCAGTACCGACTCAGATGTCGGGTTCGATCACCTTAGCCGTGGTACAAACGTTAGCATTCTTATATACCCACATGGTGCGTGCCACCGCGACGTGCGGAGTTTCCAGACATTATACCTTCAGCGGCGAAATAATTCGTAGTATATAGTGGATACCTATTTTTTCGGTAGATGAAAACAACAAAGGGCAACAGTTTATAGGTTACTCCCGTCTGGGTATTCGAAGGATTGGCTTGATGGCTGTGACGCGTACGCCTCGCAGCTCGGCTGAGCTTTTTGCCCACATCGCCAAGATCCTAGTCAAATTTTACTCTGATCGAGCTACAGAAGCACCCACTACCGCCAGTCATGGTTTGGCTTGTGTCGACGTCATGTTCGCTATGCACTTTAGATGCACGTTTCAACGCCTTATTTCGGCTGCGCGTTTCGCTTTGGTCAGATATATATCCCCCGATCCGTCACGCCTTACGATCGCGTCGATAACTGTGAACAATACGTTCATGTTCAAATATAACACCTTGCTCAGGCATCAAACATGTCATATTCTACAGTGTTCCCATTGAGGTTAATGTTTGTGTCATTATAGTCCAGTATCGGAGGTGATCTCTGCAGCAATCAAAAGGTGTACAGAACACATTAACGTCTTTACATGGTACTACATCTGTCCGCTGCATTTGTAACAGTCATTCGGCAGCTCGTGTTACACACCCAGCTGAAACTTTTGTTAGTCAGGAGTTACTAAGCTCACGGGAGCCGTAACGGTGTACGCCTTGTGACGTACAACGGATGCTCTGTCCCGTATCTGAATAACTATGATCTGGGTACGGGGCAATGCACGCCTGCCCTTCCTCCAGACAACGATGATTTCGAAATGGTGCGATTGAGTTCGCTTTGTATTTGCCCGTCGGTGTGTAAAATCACATGCGAAGTCTCTCCAGCGGTGCGAGTTAATAGGTTCGTCTCTGCGAAAACGTTGCCAGAGGTCCTATCGGTCTAGAGAAGATAATATGCGCTGCATTTGAGCCACCAATCTTCTTGTTATTTTCCTATAAGTGCGCCCTGTACGAGTCCAAGGAAATTTTCGTGTGACACAACGACCGAAGCACATGCAGAGGACATCGTATCGCTTCTGTACCTATGTAATAAGCAATGTGCAATACCCTACAAAACCAAAACAACCTGAAATGAGAAACAGTCAAAGCACAACTCCCACGGACGACTGCATGTCGTTGACTTGAACAACGATACACCACGGATCACATTGTATTTATTTTAACTTTGAAAACGACGACATCACGACGTCAGCTGCAACATGGAACATTCCCTCAAAGCTCGTTTGGTGCAAGCTTGTTTTGACACTTCGAACAAGGCGCCCGTCTAGGTATAGAGCGATGTGAATACCTATATACATATTTATCGCGTACATGTATATTCCATTCGTGAGCTCCATTAGTCCACAGCATGTTGCGGCCAACAGTACACTGCCTACTTTGGAATCGCTACAGGGTCGATTTGGACATCTGAGGTTCGATGGGAGGCCAGTGCATAAAAAGCGAGACCAGGGCAGTAAACGATGTGCGCGTCAAACAGTTGGGTGCTGGTGAACAAAGGTCCCGGGCCACGGTCACTGTTCGGCCACTCCTCTCGAATCATGTACTTCGTCTTGATATGGACAAACAACTAACTGTAATGTTCATGTCGATATCCTTATATCCTGGTGTACAGATAATTCGCACGAGTATACTGACCATGTTTGCTCTAAATGCAAAACAAATGAAGTATGCGGCGAGACTTGATTTGGCTCCGTATCGTCGATCAGCAGCATACTCAATGTACATATCCGTATCATTATCAATGCTCGGAATTTTGCTACAGGGTGGACTGTCAGCTGACCAGAAATAATTCTTCCTGTATAACGCAAACAACCGTAGCGTAGTCACTGGCCCGTGATAATCTGATGCCCCCCGCGCCCACCCCGATCGCTTTTCTTCACCCCTTTCAACTTTTCTTAGCCCTCCTTCTTTTCGTGTATGTTAATGTCGCATCTGCTGCAGGTACCTTTTACCTTGGTTTTCAAGCTCGCCACTGAATGCTTTTTATCACACTTGAACAGTGATTTTGGACAAACATCAAATTTTCACTGAAGCGAACAATCTGGCTACATGACCCTATTATAAAAACGTCAATGATCACGGCCACGGCCAGCCCCACCCCTATTCATGGCCGTTGGTCTCAATTGCACCCCGTTTAGTCGGAAAACCACCTAAGGGGTTTGAGAGGGGTCCGGTTTGGCATGGGGGCGCAAACACGGTTTTGTGCGGCCCTATTTATGGGGAGAATGGCTTTGAAATCTACAAATAGGATTTTTCGCCGGTTACGTAAGGTTTGCGACTACGTGGGGAGAGAGGCTTTCGTTGCCACGAATACCTCTCTTGACGTATATCGAAGTATGAACCTATTGTCGTGATAAACGCTCAGTAGCGACTACAGTACAGCGGTCCCGCCAGTCAGCGCGTTAATTGCAGCTTCGAGTATTACCGAAGCAAGAGGAAAACGTTCGGCGCCATGAAAGCGACCTACGCACTGCTTTGAACTAAAAACGTACGAGTACTGGTCGAGCACTTGTAGCACAAATGCGGCGCGAAGTATTTTAGGTATTATCGTACAATCACGTTCGAGTTATGCGGTTTAACCGTCAGTGTCGATGATGGAAACGGTGTAACTATCGATACCTGAAACGTTCATTCCAACCGATGCTAGGACATAGCGGGTGGCACATATACGGCGGGAAACAAACTTGTAGCATTGCGGTACAATCACGTTTGAGTTGTACGGTTTAATCGTCATTATCTGGGAACGGTGCCAATTATCGATGCGTGAAACGTTCCTAGGATTTGGCGAGGAACGTTGCTCTAGGTAGATCTGCACAACGGCCAGTGGAAGTCAAGACGGTCGTACAAGGGCACACCCTCACGTTGTTGTTGTCTCCGCTGCTTTTTCGTTTCGTCTGCGTTGGCCTGCAAGCGGTAACTTCGACATGAAACGTCTTCGTTGTGTTCCAGACACCAGCCGCACAGTCTGGGCACTATCAACGCAAGCCTGCGCTACCACCTGTTAAGGGTGCACCAACTCGATACCGGAATAGAGCTTGATTCTCCACAACACGGTGCACACATAAAGGTACTCGAGAAGACGTTCCTGGAAAACAAAACTGGCAAGAATCTACCCCGGATAGGGTGGCTACTGCATCGTCATGAACATGCAGGCGAGACTGCTGAAAGGCTGGCACAAAATCATTTGTTTTCCAAGTTAGAACAACAACAGAGTCAAGCCGGGCTTTAGCAATCAGTCTACTGCTGGTGAGATACTGTATTGTTTTTGCTCTATTAATAGTGCGAGCGCGTGTACCGCATATGAGACGGCATCTTTTTGACCTACGGAGCAGTTTCCGACTCGAAGCACGACGAGTACTTGCATTCGAGTTTCATATCGGTAGATCGACGAAACCGTTACTTTAGAGGCAATACTTGAAACAGAGCGTTGCCTCCGTGAACCAAACCCCCGAACTCGTGGCTGAAGCTAGCACCAGATGGATCAAGTACGTACTAAAACTGTACAGTATCCAGAACCGGCAAGTCCGGCAAATGTTCGCAGCAACTGCAGGTTAGGGAGTACACGAAGGCGCGGCCCACTTGTAATAAATACGAAATGCCGGCATACTATCAATAAGAGAACTTTCCGACGAAGTTCGAAACTTCCCGAACAAATGCTGTTCGATTGCACTAAGCGCGTAATAAACAACGCACAGAGCAGCATTGTTTGTACCAGGTACGGCAGATATGTACGGTAACCTTACATTATTATCCAAAGCCGACACGCGTAGGTGAAAGCTCATATCAAGTACAGCGAAGGCAATGGGCAAGTTTCGCACGCTTGTACCAAGTGGGAGTACGTAACGCACAGAATTTCCGGAGTAATACCCGAAATCTTGAAGTCGCTGTTCATCCGAAGTGCGGTAAGACTTGACAGCGGCGCGCCACTGGTAAATTAACTTCGTTTGAAACGACCACTGGCCTAACATGGACGACAACAACACGAACGACGCAGCGACAACATGGCAACGAGGTTTCTGCGATTACCACAGGGGAGGCAGGCACGCCCTTTGCGGCCAGAACGGGCGGGTGGTGCGAGTTGGGCGACCGGATCTTCCTAGCTAGGGAATCACTTTTGTCTTGCGGGATCCCCTTTTCCCTACGAGATCCCCAGTCGTGTTAGGAGATCACCTCTCACCGTAGGGGATCCCTTCTCACCGGGGCATTGTCTAGGAAGTGGAGCGAGTGGGTTGGTGCTCCTGCGGTGGGGGAGACAGGGAAGGGACCAATGAGTGGCGGAGGTACTCTACACGGGCAGCTCGTTGGGGGAACTCCTCCCGCTTTGACTTGCGTCCCTCAACTCACCACTAAGTGCACTACATAGTGACCGCTTGATCTTCAGCATCAAATTAGGGCCATAATGCTTTTTACGATGAGGAGGTCCTATTTGCTTTGCAGGATCTCCAACAGACGTAGGGGACTTCCTCTCTCGCCCTCAGCGTATAGCAGTTTGAGAACATGGTTTGACAAAATGATATAAAAATATCAGATTTGGGTGATGTTAAATATCACTCGCCTGGTTTGGGGGAATCTTCTATTCCTCATTGTACTTTAAAAATAATGATTTGTTTGTCTTGCGGGATCTCAAACAGGCTCCGGGTATATCCCCTCTCATAACAATTCAACAACATGGTTTAACAACGTGATGTCCAATATCACATTTGGATGATATTCAATATCACTCGCATGGTCTTGGGGAATCTTCCAGTCCTCCTTGCAATTTCTGAAAAATAAATTGAATAGAAACGCTACATCACATACGTTTCTTACATGTTACGGGTACATTCAATACGTACATTGTGGGGATCCCCCAAGGCCCTTGGGGGTCTCCTAACCAAGTTGACGACCCAACAATCCTGTTGGGGATCCCCTAAGGTCAGAGGAGATCTCCCAAGGCGAGAGGGAACCCCCTACGATAAGAGAGGGTTCCCTCAGTCACATGGAGATCCCAGAAGGCAAAAGGGATCCCCTAACTCGAGGGATCCCCTGATTCACGACAACGAGGTCAAAATCAACCTCAACACATCCTCTCGTGCGTGTGCAACATCATGCTCACGGCATCTAAAACAACGTAGTTACGGAGGAGGAGAAGCACATCATGAGAGTCGGTAGCAGCCTGGTTCAAGTGGCAGCGCATCACTGCAAACCTCTACACTGCTATTTTCCTGTCCAAGACTGGGTTTGTAACGCTGTACGGCATCACAAGGGCAGAAGCCTGAACAACAAGCAGCTTGGAATGCGCTCGAGCCCTATGAACACCACCACTCGGAAGCTGCACGAAGAACTCTAGACGTTCTTACAGACTACGATTGACACATGACGAAGACACCACGGGATGGTCTTCACGAATTGGGCAAGAGTCTGTTTCGCCGTCTGGCGACTAGGCTGGCCCACGAAGACTGAAGACTAGTTGAAGGGGTGGGGCTGGGTGCCGACAATTCGAATCCCATTCTATTCCAAAGCGATGTGACGACCTGAGGCGGCTTGTAAGGCTTTGCACTGACTAGGATATGGGAGTCTGGACTGGAGCAGAACTGCTACATGTACATTATCTTCTATCGAAAAACTACTTGTGAGGCTGCCCCAGCTGCTTCGAGTTTTACGCAAATACTGTAGTACTCCTTTGTCATTCCATCAGGTAGTTCCTATCGATCGCAGCGACATAATCAGAACACACACTAGAGCAAGCCAGTCAGGTAGTCTAACTGCCACTATTAATAGAGCAAACCTGTGTTACCGCCTGCCGAGGGTGTGCGAACTAGATTCTGGGATAAGCTCCGTGTTTGCACCTTACGGTGTGAGAAAGGAACTGTCTGAATGAAGTGAAAATTGACTTGTCCTGTTCGTACAGTCCATTTTCAACGGATAAATGCTGCTATATGAGACGAATATTGAAAGTACCTTTCGGAAAAGCGACGGCATAATTCCGTCAAACACCAATCACGGCTCTTAACTTGCGGAAGGACGCTTCACACGACTGAACTTCGCCGTCGGCAATGAAGGATTTCCTTTCGTCTAGTTTATGTTGGACAGAAAATATATTGTAGATGTGGGTACATCGCCGCTTGAGGTTAAAATTGTTCGCGCCATGAGACATATCATTGATACCGTGGTATGTATGAATATATGTATGTATGTACGTATGTATGTATGTATGTATGTATGTATGTATGTATGTATGTATGTATGTATGTATGTATGTATGTATGTATGTATGTATGTATGTATGTATGTATGTATGTATGTATGTATGTATGTATGTATGTATGTATGTATGTATGTGTGTATGTATGTATGTATGTATGTATGTATGTATGTATGTATGTATGTATGTATGTATGTATGTATGTATGTATGTATGTATGTATGTACGTATTGTAGGCGCGGGTGCACGTCAGATTTTCCGTTTCAGGTGATCTCTATCATTCTAATTGGCTCTTCGAAAACGTGTGCACTTGGCCCAAATAGCGACCCGATGACCGATCGTACTGCTTTCATGTACAAATCGTAGCTCCCAACCGAAAATTATTGGTGAATCAAACTAAAATATTGGAACTTCCGCAGACAGTTGGGAAGCTCCGTCCGCCAGATTTGGTTTTGGCCTAAATGACTCTATGTACGTAAATACACCCTCTCGTAACACCCATACAGACGTGATTAAGCGCATCGGCAGTTTTGCCGCCATTAGAGAGAAATCCTCGGTTGGGGGATACGAAAATAAAATAGTGTGAAAATACAGAAAACTATTCGATGAAGGCGTTGACTTGTACGCGTTTGCATGTATTTTGCGTGCGTCCAGTTCCGATCCTGTTCACACAGCCGTTCGCGTATCGCTTCATTACCCCGTTCAAATTGCGATGCCTATTTTCTGATGTTGTGCAGTGTCACAGGCCTCCCTTTGAGTGCTGCGCTGTTGCGCAACGACGCAACGTTTGGCGGGGAATTCAAAATACACACAACACGGGCCGAAGGCATGTTGTGAAGTGCGCAACACTTTTCCACGCTTGCCATAACTCTTCTTGCGGAGCTTTTTGCGCCGACAGTGATGTGTAGGGGCCTGTTTTCAGCCACAAGGTCAAAATAGTTAGCATGTAGTGTGCACAGTCGCGTTAGAACTACTGTAGAACCGTACCTTTTTTTGAGGCAAACAGCATGGAGCTGGTACAGACTCGCATATACGGTAAGGGGTACGTTCTGGTTCCCTCAAAAACTGTAAAGGGTTACTCCCGACGTTCGATTCAATAATACCTCCAGCGGCCCGTTCACGGGGAGCGACTTCTTGGGTGCCTCTTGAGCCTCTGCGGGTTGCCCAGCACGCCTTCATATGTTCGTGCTGCTCTAAGCGCAACAACAATCACTGGCGGTCCGCCAGAGGCGCCCTCGAGTTCACTACAAACATAACGCCTCTTCTTCGAGCGGTGGCGTATTTAGGGCGGGTATACAGGGGCAATAACGTCGGTGGGTGTGGAAACGGCGGCGGAATGGGAAGACAACGCACAATACGTACTGTATACACTACTTACCACTAGAATTCCTTTGCTAGATTGCGTTGTTTCTCGATATACGTTTATCGCAGTTGCTTAGTGTAGTGTTTCTAATAGATTCAACGCAATATAGAACAAGCGAAATGTCGTACAGAAAGTGTCTTGCCCTTCATCTGCCCTGGCACCTTCCGTTGTATGGAACAAGCGAAAGATCGTACAGAAAGAGCCTTGCCCTCTTTATCTCTTCTAGCACCCCCGCTCGTGTGCTAACACCAAACGGAGACTTTGGTGTACCTAGGTCTATCATAATGAAATCGTACCGGGTCAATCTTGTCGGAGAGCGTTTTTCAGTAAGTTTCCATTTATGTTTTCGAGCAATTTTTGTTATTTTCATTTTTTTTTTTCCTGATTTTTTTCCCCGGCTATGTAAACTGCAACAAACCTGACATATCTGTTCCTTCTAAAGAATGTCACGAATAGTCACAGAACACCTCCGTATCTTCATACATATCTATGTTTATTTCCAAACTTTAGACAACCTGGAAAAAAAGCATGCCGATTAGAAAGACAGAGCGTCTCCGTATCTTGAAACATAAGATATTTTTTTCAATTGTTTTTTCAAATTCAGGGGGAAAACCCCTCGGATAAGAATTATAGGCCACGCTGTGGCACCCAAGCGTCTTCTGGTCCCCGGGCTACTAATCACTCTATTGTCCAAGGGTTCCGTCCCAAAACGAAAAAAAACATCGTTATTTTAACACGGTGCGATTGGAACTTCGGCTGGTTCCTTCTTACCGGAGAGCGACCGTGACTTGAGCGAGGTTTATCACAGTGGCTTGTGTTTCTCTTTCGATTTATCCTCCGCAGGTTCATAGCAAAGATCTACACCTCCACTTAGAGGTGCTGCTTGCTGCAGTGGTCGAAATTGGTCGGAATTTATGGGTGCACGAAATGAGATCAAGATCAACCCCCAATTAAACGTTTGCACTCACTTGCTGACAGGTGCAGATCTCCACAGAAAACTACAGCCTACTAAATTAAGGGAAGCTCCTGATGGGATGTGTGAGGGCGTCGGGTGTGCCAGACGGCAGTCGTAGGGACGCAGAACCGACTCACGAGGTGCTTTTGTGTTCTTGACGTTGCGAGCGAGTAGCACACAAATAGATCGCAAAAGCTGAAACATGTTTATTTTCCCTCAAGGAAGCAACAAAGCACAAAGTATGCATCACCGGTGAAGGAATGACCTCCACTAACAAAGAATTGCCGCGCTCAAGGCGGAAGATATTCCTATTCAGTAGCGTGTCGTCGAAGATGTTGCGGGAGGCGTAACTACGTTCCCATGATGGGTAGAACGATATCTTGGGCCTAAAAAAGATTATAAGGGGCTTGAAAACTCAGTGTTCTTGTACTTCGTATATCTCCAACAACTGTTTTTATTCTATACATGTCGTATGAAATAGGGGTCACGGCGGCGAATGCTCAAATCAAATTCCAAGTCGTACGTATATGTTGCCGAAACGCCTACGCGCGGGTACTCGACGCATTTCTAAGGGTCGTAACGTTCCCTGAGTTATCGTTTTGTTTTTCGGTATGGTATCGCGTGGACCCCGATTCTCGTTCGATATCCAACATCACCACTACCACTTACTGCTGCTGTTGCTGCTTCTATTGATATTTCGGGTCAGAAACGTTCGATCATCCAGCAGCCTGAGCCCTAACTGTCGTCTGTCGCCTTCACGGATTGGCGAATCGTTTTGTATTGGTCAGCCAGCCTGTGTTATTGAGTGTCGAAATGTGCCGATCTTTTTGTAACCCATTTTCCTGATTGCTGAGCAGGCTTATACTACTGCTACGTCGCAGTTCAAACCTTTTACTTACCTGTCTTAGGGTGATAATCCACGGACACTGGGTTCGAAGGGTGTCAACGAGTAGAACGGACATTCTACAAACAGTTCAACGCAGCAGTGTCATGATCACACTACTACACCGTTCCGTATACTCCGGATTGAATAGAGTGCCGGGGTATCCTTCGCAAGTTGAAAACAAAAATAGAAATAACAAACGAAGAACAAAACTTTTAAGGTTGAAGGCCCTGGAAATAAATACGCAACTGTTTTATTGTACCATGATATATCGGTGGCTCTCATCTCTTTTTGAGAAGTGTGAGCCTGCTTTATAAAAAAACGCAAGAATAGGGAGTTATCGCTTGTGAACAAGTGGCTAAATGAAGGTGACTGCCGCGTGCACGATGTACGAGAATACTGAAAGAACTACGGTCACACAAACACCACCAGCCAATCAGACGCAAACGGTTATGAACAGTAGGAGCAGCGTATTTTTACATTGCCTGTTGAGAACTGCGTTTCCGATTATAACCATAAGCGAAATAATAGTCTGGCTGTAAATCCTTCGAATTGCCATGTTGTTATTATTATTCTCTACGTTGGGGGGGGGATCCACTGGAGTGGTACGAGAGCCGCGTCACTGGCCGCTGACTCTCGTTGCCTATCCTACTGCCAGTACCCGGGAGTTCCCCCCCCCCAGCCGACTGGCCGGGGCTCTAACAAATGCAGTATCGGACGACGGAAACCTCCAATGATAGTAAACCATTGGCATTACACATCATTCTAGTGAGAGGCCCGAATCGCAACCTGTTAATCGCAATCAATGATAAATGTATAATATGGTGTGGCCAGCACCATGTGGCCGCTCCGTTCCACCCACCTTCGAAAGAAGAAAGGGGCGGGTGGCCGGGAGAAACCACAACAGTAGGCCTAGCCTTTAGACCAATCAATCGGCAGCGAGCAGTGCCGTGCTCTACTCGTGCACCTATGACGAAAAGCTAGGAGAAGGCACGGGGCGAGTTTGGTCGTGCTTCTCTTCCCTCTGCCTCTGAAAAAAATTAGCCATTTAGTTTCCTGCGGTAGAGCCCATGACTACAAAAAAAATAATAACTTCCGTCGATTGTAAACAAAACAGGCATCTCACGTGAACGTGGAGATACTCCGCTTTGTTGTATATCCTTCGAAATGTCATGTCATTGTTATGATTCTCTGCGACGTCGAGGGGGGGATCCACTGGCGTAGTACGATAGCTGCGACACCGGCCGCTGACTCTCGTTGCCTATCGTACTGCCAGTACCCGGGAGTCCCCCCCGCCCAGCCGACTGGCCGGGGCTCTAACAAACACACTCTCGGACGACCGACACCCCCAAACGTAGTAAACCATTGGCATACCCCAATTTCGAGGTCGTGTCGATACTACGGTGTTAGGCCCCAAACAGTCCCCTGGCCTGGCTGCCTCTGCCTTGACTTTCCCGTCTCTGCTAGTGTACGAGATACTAAACCCGCGTTCTCTGCGTTATTGCGGATGGACGTCTGGGGAAACTGTGAAGACTTCCATCTACCTTCTCTTAGATCGCCCTGTACGGCACTTCCCCCTGGCCCCCAGCGTATGCGCGATACGCAATGAGTGGAGGCCGACGTCGCTGGCATCGTCTCCTGCTTCTGCAACCACTTCACGAAGTGCCCCGAGAGCCTGCGTGTACCTCCCCACTTTGACCTCCTCATCGTACCGGTACGATGACAGGGGGACGCTTGCGGGCAGATTCGGATATCCCGACAACAACTCCACCATGAGAGCGACAGCACCACTCGTGGCTCCTACCCCGGAACGCGCCCCGAAGGCGTCGTCGGGTGTGCGCACGATACCCGGTATTTGCATAACTTGGACCTTGTTTGGACCCGAAGCAGGACCTTGATGCTGGTGGCCTGATGCAACCGCAACGAGGTCAACCGCCGCTCCCCCGCGAATAACGCTTCATCTCCCCTCGTCAAGCAATGCGCGGGGTGTACAACTCCGGACGAACAAGTGAGTATTTCGTCTGACTTAGCCTTGAAAAAGCATAAACAAGTAGCCCAATGGCAACGATAGCCAAAGAACACGGCCACCCGGGCCCCACGGCACGGACAGGCCCTGTCCTTCCAACAACGTCACCCACGAAATAGAGCGACGTATTCATTGTATGAGGTACCGGCAGAAATTTGCGACCGTGCCCCCCTTGCAATGCACGTTTAACAAGCGGCGACGACATGGGAACTCCTTTTGCAAGTTTATGCGGTGGAACGCGGCTGATAGTGTACTGGCAACAGTACCGGCACACCATGCTACGAACATAAGCAACGCCTGAATCTTATCCGCAGTGGAGGCTGACCTGTCGAAACACGCAGCCACCCTTGTTACCCAACCAAAAACAAATACCCGATTCGAGGCCGGAGACCTGATGTATAAGCTCGGTGGGATGACGGTGCAACAGACTGGCGGATGAGCTGCCCAACAGCGCTCCTGAGCATAGCGCAACACCCGCTGGCCCCAAGACCTGGGCTCCCAACGGACGCCGACCCCGGACGTACAAGCTGTGCAACCCACGCTGCTATTTCCATACGCCCTACAATCGGCCTCGCCCCCACTGAGGGGCGAGACCCATCCCCCTATTCGTCACCCTTGGAGACCGCCGACCGAGTGAAGGCTCCCCCACTGGACGCCCCGCTGCCGCTGCCCCTGCAGCTGCCACTGCCGCCGCCGCCGCTGCTCTCGTTAGTTGCGCCGCCACCCCCAGCCCCCGCCTGCCCTTGCTCTTGGCCCTCTTGGCCTGGGTTCCCCAAATACAGCGCCGCTGGCTACGACGTCGGTATTGGCCGAACCCCCCTGCCGGTAGCCGCCTTGTGCTTATTGCCGCAGTCCGTCTTGCAAGTGGAACGTACCGACGTGGGAGAACACGCAGGTGTCATCGAAGCGGCACCTGCCGGTCGTCCCCATATGCCGGCATTCACCACCCCCGGCCCCTGCCGCCGGGGTAGAGAAAAGGCGAGGTTGCTGGACTTCGACGATGACAAAGCCGCCGAGGGCGACGCACCCTGAAAGGCGGGGCCAGTACGGCCCCGGAACGGCGGTAAAGGGACTCCGTCGGCGGGGGTTGGCCCAAGCGCGGCCGCAGCAGTCAGGGACACTACGCCGGTCGAGCGTGAAGGTCAAGAAGTCTTTGGTGACCAGAGCCGTCAGCCTGGCCTAGTTTGCCGGGCGATCGGCGACCGCGAAGTGCCCCATATCGTGATCGTTGAGGATCGTATCCACCGCGCTGAAGGCTCGTCCGAGCCTTTTCAAGTGAGCCCGCGCTAAATGGAGGTCCGCGCCATTTTGTGGGAGGCCGCGGGACAGGATCGGAACGATTACGTACCCCAAAATGCTCTGGTGTCGTGCCAGTGGACAGTTGATCCCAGCCTCCCGCGCGCCGTGCAGGCCAGAAAGTCGACGTCGACCAACCCTACACCTGAAATGTTGGCCGTGGCTCCCACGTATCCTTGCACGACCGCCCCGCTGCATTAACGCCAGGCGGCCACCGCATATGATCTGCCATAGCCCGAGTCGTGGGGCTGGCCTACGATGCCACTGCGAGGATGGTCATAATGTGGTTGACCTCTAGGCCCAAGGCGTAAACAAGTTGCTGGCGCTGCCGTCACCGTCAAGTGTCCGAGCCGACCTCAATCCCACTCGGCCCGTCGCGGATCGCGTGGCCGAGTGCAATCGATGGCGCGACGTTGGCTCCTGCTCCGCCCGGGACGTAGCCAAGCCGGCGGCGTGCCCGGCTTCCTGACCGGAGAAGGCGCCGGCACCACCGGCGCCGCCCACATAGCCCCCGTAGCCGATCGCTCGCCCCCCGACCCACTGCGACCCCGCTCGCCTGGCCGAGTTGGGCGCGGGCGGTTTAGGTACCGGCCAAAGCGCCACCGTAGCTGACTCCTCCAGCTGGGCTCACGGTGTCCCCATAACACTACCGTAGCAAACCTTCCCGGGACCACGGCGAGCGGACCTGCCTGTCCGAGAGGGGCGCCGCCTGGAGTACTTCCGTGGCTGAACGCCTGGCCCGGACATACGGCGAGCCTGCCCTGCTCGGGGTTGGGGCGCCCATGCAGACCCGCTCGGGCGCCCGTGGCCCCATCGACGGGTTCGCCAGCGATGTTGGCAGTCGAGGGGAGGACCCCAGCGACGGGGCTTCCGAACGGCTGTCCGGCCGGTGGTCCAAGCAGGCTGGTGTTGGGGGAGTGGTCCAGCAGGACGGTCCCGGCAGCTTTCCAAACTTGGTGGCGCCGCCCCCCTGCCGAGAGCGGGACGGCGGGAGGCTTCGAGAATGTCGTTCAGCGATTTCTGGAGCGCCGCCTGGAGCTGGGCGACCTCGTTCGCCATCTTCTGCATAAAGATTGCAAAGTCGGCCAGCGACGCGAACGCCTCCTCGTCGCCGTCGCTACCCGTCGTTGTCCTAAGTCCCCCCTCCGCCGTTGTTGTCGCTGGGCCTTAGCAAAAATTGAACTCGGCGAGACAGCGTGGACGCAAAACAGAACACAACGACGGCAACAACGGACGCGACGACACGGCGCGGAAGTGGAACGGGGCAGCGCGACGGGAACGATATTGGATAGAGGCGACAGTGAGCACTATCCATGCACCGGCCTGGACAAGGTTGGGGCTTGGTTGTCTCCATGCTGACGTGGGCCGGCACACCATTAAGACACGTCGGCTATGTGTTTAGCCGCGGTTGTTGACATGCACCGACATCTTTCTATCAACAACATCCGCTATCTGGTGCACTACACTGCGTATCTACAATGGAGGCGACGGTGAGCACTATCCATGCACCGGTCTGGACAAGGGTGGGGCTTGGTTGTCCCCGTGGTGGTGTGCGCCGGCATACCATTAGGATGCGCCAGCGTTGGTTATAGCCGCGGTTGTTGACATGATCTGAAATCTTTCTATCAAAAGCATCCACTATCTGGTGCTCCGCACCGCGTATCTCGTGCACCGGCCGAGAGCGTTCCTTGGGGTGACACGTGCTTGTGTCTTTGGCACGAATTTAGCGCTGGTGGGACGGGGGTTACGCATGCTCTGGCATGCATTCCGCTCAATCTCGACTGAACGCCGGTGCGCCAGTCACGAGACGTAGACCGGCGCCTACTCCGCCACTGACGACTGCCGAATAGTGCACCGGCACGGCATCGTTGTTGTGCGTCGCGACGCGTTTGTTAGGTATCGATAGCGAGGGGCAGGGCCAAAGGTCTAAGCCGGGACCGGCACATAGTCCCTGACCGTCGACTGCGTACTGGCACAGCGGGGTTGTTACATACATCGTTCGTTGTGTACCGTAACGTCTAAGACTTCTATCGTTAGTGAGAGACGGGCCGCCGGCCGACGTGTTGGCGCCGGCCACGAGACCTGTACCGGCATATCTTCCCTCACCATTGACCGCTTTTTAGTGCGCCGGCACAGCGTTGTGGGGTCGTGCAACAGTATATTTTGTCAGACGACGTGTATGATATATATCCCTTTATATTCATCGCGACGTGTATGATAACTACCGTTAGTGAGGAGCAGGGCCAAGGGTCGACGCATCGGCGCAAACCCGAACGGCACGTAGTCCCTCACCATTGACCGCGATTTAGTGCGCCGGCACAGCGGTGGTGTTACAAACATCGTTCGTTGTGTACCGCGACGTTTATTATTTTTGTCGTCAGTGAGGGACGGGCCAAGGGCCGATAACTTGGCGCCGGCCACGAGGCCTGCGCTAGCACACAGTCCCTCGCCATCGACCACTTTTTAGTGCATCGGCACAGCGTCGTTGGAAAACACAGCAGTACATTATTTCTCGCAACGTGTACGATATATATCGACAGTGCAATACGGGCCCCCGGCCGACGCGTTGGCGCCGGCCGCGAGACGTGCACCAGCATATCTTGTCTCACCATCGACCGTCTTTTAGTGCACCGGCACAGCCTTGTTGGTACGTACAGCAGTACATTGTGTCTCACGCCATGTATGGTATATACCCCTGTATATTCATCGCGACGTGTATGATAATTATCGTTTGTGAGGGGCAGGGCCAAGGGTCGACGTATCGTCGCCGGCCCCAAGCTGGGCGCCGGCACATAGTCCCTCACCGTCGACCACCGTCTAGTTCGCCGGCACACAGCGGTATTATTACCGCGACCTTTATTGTATGTATCGATAGTGAGGGACAGGCCAAGGGCCGGCGCCAGCAAATAGTCCCTCACCATCGATCGCCATATCGTGCACCGGTGCGACGTCGTTGACACTCACAGCAGTACATCTTGTCTCTCGTTAGTGTGGGGAGGGCCAAGCGTTGACGCATCGGTGCCGGCCCCAAGCCATTCACCGGCACATACACCATCGCACGTCTTCTTGTGCGCCGACACAGCGGTCGTATAGTTCGTTGGGTACCGCGATATTTATTATATGTATCGTTAGTGAGGAACGGGTCAAGGGCTGACGCGTTGGCGCCGGCCACGAGGCCTGCGCCGGCACGTTGTCCCTTACCATCGACCGCCTCTGAGTGCATCGACACAGTGTCGTTAGAACATCAGGAGTACATTATGTCTCGGAACTCGCAACGTGTATGCTATGTATCGTTAGTGAGATACGGACCACAGGCCGACGCGTTGACGCCGGCCCCGAGGCCTGCACCGGCATATCTTCTGTCGCCATCGACCTCTATTTAGTGCACCGACACAGCGTTGTTTGTACGTACAGCAAATGTATGTCTAAACGTGAATGATATATATCGCTGTACTCGACACGATGGGTATGAAAGGAATCGCTATTGAGGGGCAAGGCCATGGGTCGACGCGTCGGCGCCGGCGCCATGCCGTGTATCAGGATATAGTGCTTCATCATCCACCGCCTTTTAGTGCGCCGGCACAGCGGTGTTGTTGCCTACATTGTGCGTAGTGTGCCGCGACCTACATTACATGTGTCGCTAGTGAGGAAACGCCAAAGGACGACGCGTTGGCGCCGGCCATAAGGCCTGCGCCGGCACAAACTTCCTCACTATCGACTACCTTTTTGTGCGTCAGCACGGCGTCGTTGGAGCATACAGCAATACATTGTGTCTCGCAACAGGTGTGATGTGAATCGTTAGTGAGGGACGGGTCAAGGGCCGACGCGTTGATGCCGGCCACGAGGCCTACGCAGGCAACATAGCTTCTCGCCATCGACCGCCTTCTAGTGCTTCGGCACGGCGTCGTTGGAACGTACAACAAGAGATTGTGTCTTGCAACGTGTATGATAGGTAAAGTTAGTGAAGGACGGGCAACAGACAGACGCATTGGCGCCGTCCATGAGGCCTGCACCGGAAACAATTCGCTCACCATCGACTGCTTTTTGGTGCCCCGGCACAACATTGTTGGTACGCATAGGAGTTCATTGTGTCTCAGGACGTGTATGATATATATCGCTACAGTCGTTGCGTATCGTTAGTGAGGGGCAGGGCCAAGAGTTGACGCATCGGCGCCGGCCCCCAAGCCGTGTATCGGCACATACAGTAGTCCCTCACAATCGACGGCTTTCTAGTGCGCTGGCGCAGCGGTGTTCTTGCATACATTGTTCGTTGTGTACCGCGACGTTTTTTATATGTATTTTTAGAGAAGGACATGCTAAGGGCCGACGCGTGGGCGCCGGCCACGAGGCCTATGCCGGCAACAGAGTTCCTCGCCATCGACCGCTTTTTAGTGTTCCAGTACAGCGTCTTTGAAACCTACAGCAATACACTGTGTCCCGCAACGTGTATGGTATGTATCGTTAGCAAACGGTGGGCCGCAGGCCGACGCGTTGGCGCCGGCCACGAGACCTGCACCGGCATATCTTCCCTCAATATCGACCGCCTTTTAGTGCACCGGCACAGCGTTGCTGGTATGTACAGCAGTTTATTGTGTCTCACAATGTGTATGATCTAAATCGTTACTAGGTATATATTTTCGCGACGCGTATGATAGGTGTCGTTAGTGAGGGGCAGGGCCGAGGGTCGATGGATCGGCGCCGGTCCCAAGCCATGCACCGGCACATAGTCCCTCACCATCGACGGCCCTGTAGTGCGCCGACACAGCGGTGTGTTACATACATCGTTCGTTGTGTACCGCCACGTTTACGTTTTGTATCGTGAGTGGGGGACGGGCCTAGGGCCGACGCCTTGGCGCCGGTCACGAGGTCTGCGCCGGCATATGGTCCTTCACCATCGACCGCCTGTTTTTGTGCACCAGCTAGCGTCGTAAGAACACTATTAATATTACATACAGCAATACATTGTGTCGTGTAACGTCTATGATAAGTGACGTTAGTGACGGAGGGGCCGCAGGCCGACGCGTTGGCGCCGGCCACGAGACCTGCACCGGCGTATTTTTCCTCACTATCGACCGCATTAGAGTGCACCCTCCCAGCGGTGTTGGTACGTACAGTCGTACATTGTGCCTCACGACGTGTATGATATATATCGCCATTCATAGTGAGGGACGGGCCGAGGGCCGACGCATTGGCGCTGGCCACGAGACCTGCACCGACCCAAAGTCCCTCACCATCGACCGCTTTTAAGTGCATCGGCACGACTTTATTGGTACATACAGGAGTACGTGGTGTCCCGCGACGTTTACATATGACCTGTATCGTTGGTGATGGACAAGGCCAAGGGCCGACGGCACTGGCAAAGAAGCGTTGTGCATATATATCAGAAAAATAAAGACGCCAGCTGTGAGACCAAGGATACAAGGTATACGTCAGTTATATGCTGATACATACGACCATGCATTACCATTCTTGGGTGCGGCATGTCTGCGAGAAGAAAAAAGCAACCTGGTATGTGCTCGTACAGCACATATGCCCTCCGTTCAGGTGTCATCAGTACTACGTACTATTGCCAAATACTCTTGTGTGCGGGTATGTATCTCCATTCCTGCGCATGGCCTCTTAGCGGATATATCGTGATATCTGGTACAGACTTTGTTCTCTCTGTCCTGGTCTTGCGGTGGTACGTCTCGATCAAATATATCTACTGATATACCAGTCCTGTCTATGCTGTTGCAACTATCACCAGATGTTCCCTCCTGTGAACGGCCGATTCGCGAATTCGCTTGTTTGACAAAAAAAACTAAGAAAGCATGCCAGGAACGACACCGAAAGCGTATTCGAGTGTCTACCCGTATTACCCTTTTATGCGTGTGCAAGCAACTCTTACCCAACCACCGGAGCGAACCGGCCAAGCAAAAATACCTCATGAGAAAAATTATGGCTGTCGGCCCCAGGCGATCGAGGTAACGATGCTTCCAGGCGCAACAAGTAGGCTTGTCAGTCATTGTGCATCAGATTTGACAGCCCCACGCCCAACTGCGCTCAAGTTCAAGGTCTGAGAACTCTGAACATTCCCGGACCCTCGCTTCTTTCACACGCCTCTCGCATACGTACCGGGAAAGCGTGCATCGCCCCTGCTCATCCTCCTCCCTTTCCATGATGCTGCAGCTCGCCAACCGCCGCTGTTGTTGCTTCCTGCTGATGACGTGAAGAGGAGCCGCAACAGAGAAACCACCACAGAACCCACAACGGTAGGCCTATCCTCTAGGCCTATCAATCGGCAGCGAGCAGTACTCTGCTCTACTCGTGCACCTATAACGAGAACCTAGGAGGGGGCACGGGGCGAGATTGGTCGTTCTTCTCTTGTCTCTGCCTCTGAACAAACAAAAGTATTTAGTTTCCGTCGGTGGAGCCCATGACTATAATAATTAATTCCGTCGGTTGTGAACCAAACGGGCATCTTACGTGAACTTAGAGATACAAGAATCAATTGAAACGTACACTGCTGTTGAAGTATGTTATTTGTTGTGCAGTTGTCGATGCCAAACGAAAACGAAAAAAATGCGCGTTGTTGTTGGCCGTCTCGAAAGATATCCAAGTCCGAGAATATCGGCGTTTATGAAGGGAGCGCCTCACGACTTGACATTTTTAGAACTGCAGTCCCGTTTGGAAAAGGAACAAATCAAATTCCAAGTAGTTTGTCCCAAAAATGTGACTGCAGTTCGAAAGGGGTAATATCAACTTTCTTACATATTAATATACTTTGTCACAAGCCTGGCAAGTGGTGCGGCTGCTGGGTTTGATGGGGCGAATAACCACAAACAGGATTGTCCGTTTAGACTAAAGTAACAGGGATATGTTCAAAAGCAAACTAGAAAACACATCCCACCAGCCACGTCATTATTGAATGAATGGGCATCGTATGATACCCGTTATTAAGAGTTATTGACACAGTAAGACATATATATGGGTGCTGCGTTCTGGGCAGCTTTCGACTGCTTTTGAAAAGCCGTTTAGCTTAATTTCCAGCATACAGACTGATTCGCGTTGTCGCTGCTGTGTTGCCGCGCAACTCGTCTCTCAGCCGCCGTAAATCCGCCTGCGCAGGCGAAGTATCAGAACCTGTCAGCAAAAAACAGCACGTTATTTCCGGTGGAAACCCGCACAACTATTTGAAAAGCACCACGAAGAGCACACCGGGTGGAGCGAAGGGACATACACGCACGCGCACACTTAGTCTAGCTCAGCAGCAGAAGACGCTCGCAAAAGTATCTAGCGAAGCGGGTGTCTTTACGCTGGGTGCGGCTGGACCAGGTGCTAGTTAGTGCACTAATTTCCCTGGTTGTTTGTTGTACCCAGACGTACTCTCGCACGCACCTCACACACTCGAGCCGCCGCACCCAGCACTACAAAAGCAGCAGCAGCAGCACGAACAGGGGATAGAGTAGCGGCAGGAGCTCCCTTGCAGTCGTAGCTGCTACGGCACAGCAGGTTTGTTGCTTCGTTTGTAGTACCCCTGCTACAGCTATTATAGGTACCTACATCTAGCGAGAAACGCAACAAAACATAATCTCGTCATTTCAGAAAATGGCGCTATACCATTAATACTCGTAAAGTAAAACGGTATTTTATAGGTCGAAAGCACCATCTTTCGGTGGGGGGTGACACGTAACACTCTGGACGATAATATGATACCGTTTGGAGGCTAATATCGAAATTAAAGGCAATTATATTTCCGGCTAGGATTATTCTGCTGCACCAACGAAGGTGGTGCATGCTGCTTGCTGTGTACCTACAGCAGTACGTTTACAGCAGTAACAACGTACAATGTTGTATCAGGTATATGCTTAATCGTCGACAGCATGTCCGTTTGTTGGCGTTCCTGTTGGTTCAGCAGTACCACGCTGCGCGGAACAACGATTACTTTGGACGTTTAACTTCGATACCATAGTATTAATAGTAGACTCCAAACGGTATTTTGTTTGTGTCCAGAGTTGTATGTGACGCAGTACCCAAAACTAAGTGACAACGTACCTGGTAGCACTTTCAACGAGTAAAATACCGTTGCACTTAATGAGTAGTGTCATTCCCTGTAATAACAGGATAATGTCTTATAGGGATGTCAAATAGGAAAGATGTCGGGCCAGATGGCCTACCGGCAGAACTCCTGAAAATCGACCACCCCGCATTCGCCCAGCGCTTTCACAAGATCCTTGCCAATGGTTGGGTAAAAGGAGAAGTCCCCCAGCAATGGAAAGATGCGATCATCAAGGTCCTTTACAAAAAGAAGGAGAAAACTGATTGAAACCACTACAGAGGGATTTCGTTTGACGCCCACACAGGAAAAAAAATGTTGAAAATCGTCGCGTCCCGCCTCAGCAACTGGGGCGAGACCGACGAATTACTCCCGGAGGAACAGTGCGGCTTCCGCCTCGCACCATCAACGATTGATATGTTGCTCGTCGTGCGCTGGTTGCAAGACCTTGGACGTCAGAGGAAAACCTCCCTGTACTCGTACTTCATCGATCTTCAGAAGGGTACGACTCAGTCGACCTAGAGCTGTCATGGAGGTACTCACACGTTTTGGAGCTAGATGCTGAGAATTATCCGTAATTTCCACGATGGCATGCGGACTCGCGTGCGTACGCATGACGGCGAGCATTCGGAATGGCTTGATGTCACTCAGGGGCTGCGGCAAGGCTGTGTGCTATCACCGATACTGTCCACCGTATTCTTCGCTGCTACGTTACACGTCGTACTAGTACGCTTCACCCATGACGAAGCCACCGTAAGGAATTTGGTCCAACTCGGTGATGCTGGAGTAGTCGGAACGGAGGAGCAGGAGCCGTTGGCGTGCGTGCGAAGGGTCGTATGGGGCATGTTGTACGCGGATGACGCGGGAATTGTCTCGATGTCGGCTGAAGGGCTCGCGAAAATGATGACAGTCATCGTGACCGTCTTCGAAGCAGCAGGCCTTACGGTGTCGGCAAAGAAAACAGAGACAATGCTTCTACAAACGCCAGACCAGAAAACCCTCGCACCACCGCTCGTCATCGAAGCAGCAGGCCAGAGAGATAAGCAGACGGCCCAGTTCTTGTACCTACGTGGCATTATCCACGAAAACGCTGACCTCCCGCTCGAAATCGACCGACGGATCCGTCTCATGCGAGCATGCCTCAAACGGTTCGGCCCGGAGCTGTATGATAGAACGACCGCCCCCCTTAGCCTGAAAGTCCGAATGCTGAAGGCCGAGGTAAGTGAGACCCTGCTGTACGGGTGTGTGACGTGGACCCTCAGAGCGGAACATTTTGCCAAGCTTCGAACGGCTCGCCACCAAGTCCTGTTGCGAGTCATAGGCTTCCAGCGCCGATTTCGTATTGACCATACCACCCTCTCGTACGCGAAGGCCCTCAAGATGACACGTTGCGAAATCATCGAAGGACCATCCGCAAACGGCGGCTCTTCCTCGCGGGGGGGGGTGACACGGCAAAGCAAGGATCCATTGCCCAGTCGGGGAATGTTCGGGACGATAGCTGGTGTGGAGAACCCCGAGACCTGGCGGAGATTTAAGACCTAGCATAGATGCATAGTCGAAGACCTTAGGGAGTTCCGGGCCACCGAAGGGTCAACGGAACTTGCCCCCTTGATGTTTGGAGTTGAGACCGCGCTGTGGTCCACTGCTGCGAAAAAGGCGGGGAAGTGGTACCGGGGGATCCTCGAAGCAGCCGAACGGCTCATGGTGAATTGGCACGAAGCTGAGGCTGGGCGGAGTAGGCAGCGCCGCGCATCCGCCGTGGATGGTGTTCAAGGGAATGGGGGGAGGGGGGGGGACAAGAGGAGTGGCAGAAAACCCGACTAAGGGAATGCGGAGAGGGGGGGGGGGGAGGAGTAGAAGGGAAACTGTAGCTGACGAAAATAGGACGGAGATGGCAGACAGGGTTCGTAGCAAGGTACCGGGCAGACTAAGAAGTAGAACATGCTTAAACTACTCGTGCCACCAACTGGTGCAGCTGGTTCGCACGTGGTCTTCCTTTGTCTTTATTTTGTTGATGTTTTTTTTTGTTTTTTTTATTTTCTTCTTTTGGCGCTGGCCCTATGTGATTTTTATTTTATGTCTCTCTTCTTTTTCTCTGATGGATAACCTTGTTGAAGGAGTCGTGTGGCGTGGGTGAATGACGAGCCCGCTCAGCTTCTTTCGTATTGTCTCACGTCAAGGGGGCGGGCATAGTTGACGAACGCTGGACGGGGGCGGCAGACAGGGTAGCAAGGTACCAGGCGGACTAGCAGGGAGACCCTGGCTGTTCTACTCGTACCTTAAACTGTTGCCGCTACCTGGAGGATGATTTGGGCTTTGGTTTGCTTATTATTTTCCCTTGGTTCTTAGTGTTACGCTGTTGACGACGACTAGTGGAGTTTTTCTTCTTTTTCCTGGTTTTTCAGCTCGTTCTTTTTAAGTGTCTGCCAGATCCCATGCGGGGGGGGCACGATCTGTGTTTCTTACGTATTTTCTAATTTATTTTTCTCTTTCTAATTGTCATCATTCTTGTTGGTTTTTTTTTTTTCTCTTTGTTTCGTTTCGTTTCTCTGTGTCATGGACTGTGTACGCCGTGCCTGTCGTACGCAGTATTATAGCATTGCATTACATTTCTTACGTGGCAACGTAGTATCTCTGTGGCGTAGCTTTGTGACAACAGAACTTGTATCCCTGTAGGATTGAAGAATCGGCACGGACACTGGTTGTGGTGGATGTCACCGGTAGAAAGAACGGTGGAATGTGAAGAACACCAGCAAGTAGGGTACACGCATTGCAGATATATTATTTTTAACTTGAGAAAAGGACAAGTAGTTGAGAAAGAAACGTCTGAGCGGCTAACTTGTTCAATTCGTAAAATAATTCATGTGTGATCGGCTCAAAAACTATGTACTCCTGAACGGCATGCCAACGGAACGCACTTACTCTTGATATAATTGAACGCGTACAGACGCAGTTACAGCAACAATGAATAAATGATGTTTGCATCGTACAAGTCAAGAAGTGAGTTTGTCGTGTCCGTCGCAGTTTATGACCAAATACTCGTATTAATAGTTTGTTGGTAAATTTACAAAAACTTCTGTAATTATATTTTTAAAATCACAGTTTTATTTCAGCAATTTTTGGTTTAATGCATAGTAGGCGCGAAATTCCTAAAACTAAATACGAAGATAAGAGTGCAAACTTTTTCGACCGAACGTGGTATGTGCCGATGTATTATAGGTTTTTGTTTGATTTGAACGTGACGTTTGTCTTAGGTGGTTTTGCGTAGAGAGCATGATGACATTGTTTTGTGTTCGCCTATATTTTATGGTGTCGGTTTTTTGCCGTGCAAAATGACGAGCGAGACCAGAAAGGGTATGTTTTTACCGTACAACAACTGGCGAGTTGTTGTCCTTATTGTCGGTGTATGCATTGCACAACAATGTAGTGTGTTATCTTCCCCAATTTAATCATTACTTTTTTTTCGTGTACATATGCTTTTCAGATAACTTCAATTTTGTTTTTCTTATTTTGTTTTTGGTTTGTTTCTGGATTTCATGTTTTGCTTTGTTTTTTTTTCGTGTTATACGTTATGGCATGTTTGTCGGACTGATGCCGGGCACTGGGCCAAGGGATATGTACAAAGTTATGACTTACAAGCAAAAAACAACGTAAAAACAGACTAGACTTTTCTAGCTTGCACCAATCAAAGAAGAGCTATGACTTACTGTATGACTTGCAAAATGGCCGTGATTGGCCCACAATGCCGATTCAACTACTGCTGAGCACAAATATCGCATTATTGAGCGTGCTACGAGTGCAGCAAGCAGGCTGTTGTATATCGCTGCGGCCATGCCGCCCAGCAGCAGCAACCATGCGCGTGAGGTGGCACATCCGCAGTAGTACACTTTATCGCTTGTGTCGGGGCCTGCGGTGCATCACGAAGGATGGATAGATATAGAGTTTGGGGTGCGGGCGCATGTATGTATCCCGAATTCCGACCACACCCACCACGACGACCAACAACACAACAACCGCCACCTGCGGTTGTTGCCCAGCCACGTAGTAACAGGCCGAACCAGTGCGTGAGGTGCACACCCACAGTGTACTCTTGGCTACTGTACCTGTAGTTTCAAGTGTTGGAGCCTGCGACGCATCATCGAGGATAGATAATAGGCAGAGCTTGGTGTGCGGGGGCATGTATGTAACCCGACTCCCGAACATGCCCCCTGATCAACAACCAAATATGATAACTGCCACCAGGTAAAACTGCGTGAGGTGACACGTCGGGGTGTACTCTTGGCTCCTACTGTACCTGTAGCTGCAAGTGTCCGAGCCTACGATGCATCATCGAGGAATAATAGGATAAGCTTGGGCTGCGGGCGTATGTATTATATGTATCCATGTATCCTGACTCCCGACCACGCCCACCACAACGATCAATTATCAACTGCCACCAGACAAAACTACTCATCCTCCAGTAGCAGCAGGCAACCAGCAGCACACCAGCAGCAGGCAAAATCATGCGCGTACGGTGGCACATCTGGGGTGCACTTTATGACTAGTTGCATATATCGGAGCCTACGATGCGGCACCGAGGATGGATAGTAGGCAGAGCTGGGGGCGCGGGCGCATGTAGAGCATGCATGACATCCCGACTCCAAACGACACCGACCATAACGATCAACAACCGCCACCAGGAAAAAACAACGAACTGCTGTACTCCTCTGCTGTTGTTCTGATCAGCAGTGCAATTTTCACAGCCAATCGAGAGGACAGCAGTACGCATGTGCTTGCTGTTGCCACCGTTTGCCTGCGCCACGACCACGCACCGCCGTCTCTGCTGTTGTTCCAGCTGTGCGGTTGGTATTTTGGATCGACAAGCTCGTCACAATTTCATCGACGTATATAGTGGACCCAAAAGTTGCGTCACAGTAGCAGGGTTTCCCCTGCAACCACTTGAGAGCACAGCAGTAGTAGTAGTAGCAGTATAGTTCCTGTGGTCGTCCTTTGCCTTCACACCATACACGCCGCCTACGTCTTGCTGTACAAACGTTGCTCGACCGGCATCGAGGCGGACGAAAATCGACTAAAACGCCTCGAAATCGTTTAATTGACAACAGTTGTCCCTATCCCTGGGAGGTGAGCCTTTACATATTGTCACCGTTAAACACACAAGAAAAAACAAGAAAAAAAGGAGTGAATGAAGCAAGGCATGTCCCAACCCGCTGAATGCTCCATACAAAAATACGCATATCTCCGCGTGTGGGAGACGTCATTACCGTTACATATTAACCCCTGCACCCAGTACGTGAGCACTTCGAGCAGCCCACTTGCTCTGTACTTGGTGAATGGTAAAACAAACCATCGCTCATGATACAACAAACACCATTGTGACAAGCCAAGATCCCCAAACATTCCAAATCCAAGTGTATATTCTTAACGAGTTTCAGTCACAATCACCAACCCCTGGAATCAGACTTTCAATCCTTAACTCTTAGGCCCACTCCTAACGAACCAAAAAAAATCACGATTCGTGGTATTTTTGTCGTGAATAGTGATTTTTTTAATCACGGCAAGAAAAATCACGATTCATGACGCCAATGTTTTTAGCTTTTTTTCCCAATAACAAAACAAAATGACGATTCGTGACATTTGTCGTGTCTCAAAATACGCCTGATCAAGGCACCACGCAACCCACGCGCACCAACGATATCCAAAGGTCGGTATAGGGGCATGGCAGGACTCTGCTTGGTGCGTCGCTTGTGGACAACGGGCGGCTACCCAAAGACACCGCTGGGCGCGGGCTAACGAGGTGGTTGTGGCCTCGAAATTTCCAGGAGGAGGAGCCACTCCTGGAAGAGAAACGCGATAATGACCTGAAGATGTCACAGGCCAGGCCGGGCAGACGGCCTGCGAGATGCAATCTCGCGAACCGAGCTTGGCCGACGGTCGGTGAACTCGCAATCGCGCTGGCTGGGTCAGGCTTCGGCCCGTGAATCGAATACATCACGGGGTGGGCCAGGTGCGGACGGCCCAGCCCGGCGTGGCCGTGCCCCACTCTCCAGAGTTGTCTCCACCCCCTAAAAGCGTTGGGTTTGAAATATCGACAGTTTTGCTATTTGAAAATATCACGAAACGCGACCTTTTTCGGATTTTTTCGTTAGAACTGAAATGTCACGGATCGTGATTTTTTGGCATGCCGGAAAGTCACGAATCGCGATTTTTTTTCGGTTCGTTAGGAGCGGCCCTTTTTAGCATGAACATTTAAATAACAAATGCAGAGACCTCAAAACTCCAAATAAGTGAAGCAACTCCTCAAATCCCGACGATAAACCAATCAAGACCTCAAAGCTCAGAAAAATCACGAATTAACTCTTCAAATATCAGGTAATCAAGAAGCAGCTCCTCGAGGAAATCGCAGATCAACTCTGTTGATCACAAGAAGCTATCACTGTCAACTCGTCAGACCTCAGAATGTAAGAATCAACTCATCAAAAACCTCATAAACCTATAGGGACTCATCAAACCCCAAATAAAATTGTAGACAACTCACGTTCGTGATGAAGTTCCGGTGGAAGCGGAAAACGTCTTTCGGAAGGGATTTCGTCAAAAGGTCGGAAGGCTTGTATTTCGACTTCACATGCGAGTTTTTAAGCTTTCGGCGGCACGCCCATGGTCTTACCTTGAGCCCCATAGTACAGATCAATCAGCGTTCCATTTTTTTTTCCTGGCCAATAACAGCATTACAAAAAATAGCCTGTGGAGGGTGTTCCCATAGGACACCCCATAGTACCGGAGGGATGTGACCAATCGAGAGCACTACGGGGAGTATGTGGCGGTGGAACCCATCGTCCCGTCCGTCGCCCACGCTCTGTTAGCACCGCATTTATACCAAACGTGGTCAACTCGAGTGGACGGCCGTCTCAGCTGTAGTGTTGTAGCGTGGCCAGAGGGATGTAGGAATGGAATTACAGGCTTTCAGCAGTACAAAGGTACAGCAGGGCTAGGTAAGCTATTGGTGATCGAGTTGTTTTATCTTCCCAAGATGGGTAATCAGCTGAGATGACGATGGAGATGGCCCTTGGCGGTCGCAGTACGAGAGCCTGCTAAGGCAGGTGGAACATGGTCGCCGGGGTGGGAGACTGCTCTAATGGACCGCCATCAGCTTGCCTCCAGGACCGATACAACGGAGGGGATTTCTATACACCAGGTGCCTGTCGTCTTGTTCTATAAGAGTGGCGGTGAATGCAGAGTATGCACGTACGTCGAGCACTGCTGCTGTAGAGTTTTCCTCCGACCTACCAGGTACCAGGTACAGCCGTACGTACCTGGTACAAGGTGCGTGTACTACCGTACGGACAGTACCCTTTGGTGGGCTACTACTTGGGCTGGATTGACCCCTATTGCCTGCACCCTACAACTTCGCCTATTTCTCTGTACCGGCATTTCCCCTCACAGCAGCAGCAGCAGCAGCAGCTGGAAGTTGTTGTAGCTATGCCTGGCACTGATGTGCAGCTCGAATATGTCACCCGGTATCGTTCTGAACGGAAATATAGGTAACGTGTACACAATAATATGGATACGAAAATTTCCTTAACTTTTCGTTCAGAGTGGTACGTAGAGCTGCGGCCCCGTAATACTACAGCAGTATTGATAGTACTAACAGCTGCAAGAACTGCCTGCGAGGCACCTCTTGGCCTCATCGCACCCGGCGTTGTACCGGTTTTGACTTGCGCATATGTCCATCCAACACATATCGTAGTTACTGAACACCACACTGGATATATATGTACCTTCAGAAGCAGCACTGACAGGAGCAGTGACCGGTACCATTTTCGCGCTGTACGTTTTGGCATAATTAGTCGAACGATGAGTGGCGTTTGAAATCATGTTGAGAGCATTGCGGAGGAGTGGTGGTACTGGCTGTACTGCTGGCACTGACGATGTAACACCTTTTGTTCGTTTATCTCTTTGCATTCACGCCTCTTTCGCAATAGAAATAGTACAACACCAGGCGGTATACTGGCACCAGAGACACCAACTACAGTACGCGACAAGAGTTCATAGCTCAAGGCTCGAGACATGGACAAATGTAAGGATGTGGCATTTTTTACACTGGAAGATGAGTAGGACACACCCTGTCTGACGCGCAAAGAAATAGAACCTGACCCGAAATAATAAAATAAGATATGCTGAAGTGGTGTCGCATAGTTGCAACTTACACGTGGTGTTTGTAGTGCGATCGTCTTGCACGCAGCCGAAAGCGATGCCCCTGCAGCGGCGGCGACGGCGGAGAGGGAGCACAAGGGCCAGCACAGGTGTTGCTTGCTGAGGGAGTAAATTCACTTACGGAAGATTACAAACCAACCTGTGGCAAGCAATAGAAGCGCATGAGAGTCGGCGCAAGGAGCAGGCCCGCCGGGTGAGGGTGGTGAGGGCTGTGTGTTCAACCCGATGGCAAGACCCAAGTGAGGAAACGCACGCCGTGGTGAAAACGCCAACGGCAAAGATGCTTGCATTGGCGGACAGCAAAGGACACCACACCTGCCCGGCGGGGCGAGTGAGCTACGTGCGACGGAGATGGGGCAGAGGGAACTCGCCTCTCCGCCGGTTTCACTTCCTGGGGGAAACTCTCCACGCGGCCGTAGCTCTCAGCGCTGAACCCACACCCGTCCTAACAGGTGTGGAGGTGGGGCGAGGGGGGGGGGGGGGGCAGGCGTACACGATAGGTGCATCCCGAACGGCGACGGAGAGCAAGGGCGTATTGGTGTTAACGCGAACGCCGGCGTTGTTCATGAAGAGGATAGAGAGGAAATCCCGACTAAGGCGAGCAGCACTGGGACTAAGTAGTCACACACACTTCGTTTAGTCGCCGTTTTTGCGCACGTTGTATCAAGCTTTGAGGGTATATTAGCTGTTTGATTATGCCCCAACCTCTATTTACTTGTTCGTGGTGAATGACGCTGCACACCACCTCTGTGAGCTATAAGCCTACCGTTGTGCCTTCTCGTGCCGTCCCAAAGCAGTAGGTAGGGGACGGCGGGTCGTGCCGTTATTGCTTCAGCAGTACCAGCAATATAAGTGTAGCTTCTGTTGTAATGAGTGCCGTGTAAAATGTACCATGACTCTTGTTTCCCCTGCTACCGCCGTCGGCCGGGGTGTGCATACGCCTAGAGGTTTCCATGCGATTCGATATCCTACTTTGCCACGGCGCCTGCTGTAGTATGCATGTCCTAGGAATGGCCAATAGCTATTTCTCAAAAACATCCGTGCAGAATTCATCGCGTAGGCGACCCTTCGCCGTGAACCTTCGCGGTTGTGGAACAGCCCCTCCGCCAGTAGGGCGGGGTGCCAAGACGAAGTAGAGATAACACTGGAACGGGACGGATGTCGCTATGTTAACACGAGCCGGAGGATAGCTGCAATGGTGCGAAACTGAAGGAGAACTATGTCGTCGCTGATACGGACGCGGTAAAGAACGTCGTTGTCCCCAGTTTCAGCAATAAGGCCGGCCACCTCGAGGCATACTGTTAAACCCAGCTCGTTTTCGTGTTTTCAAGTATGATATGCTCGAGTGGGGGCCTGCACAATTCCGGTAATTTTGTTGCGTCAATTGGGCTGAATGACACGTCCTTCCCACTTTCGACGTCTGACGGGTGGTGACGCAGGCATCACGGCCACATCAACACCAGCGAACCGCCAAGGGCTGTTTTCGCAAAAGGTGCACCCATCAAGACCAACTACCGCGCTTTCGTCGGTAGTGGACGCCTCACAGGTGCCACTCGTGGCAAAGGCTTTGCTTGAATCGCTGATGACCTTCGGTTTGAGCCGATAGTATGCAGAACATCAAGCTGCCCGAGATCAGGGGGGGGCGGATGGTAGCTGTGCTGTCGCCAATGCCATCGAGATTTTCGCGCGTTTGACAAGGGGGTCTGACATAGCAGCGGGGGCATAGAAAGACTATCATAATCACTTTTGGCAGCAGCACCAAGGTGGAAGGTGTATTAAGTGCTGTGCACCCGATGAGCTTGCCCGGGACTTTTAAGCATCCGAAGGAGACGAACGAAAATTCGAAATTCAGTGGGGAGTGCGAGTTGTTTGCGCCCGAGACGAAATGTGTCAGGCGGGCTGCAATTCTAGCCCAAGATGATGGCGCACGTCGAGTGCGGGCAGCTCGAATAGTACTGTTCAGATAAAGACTTGTGGCGTACGATGCGTGCAGCATGTGCACTCTCTGAATATGCTTCAGTTATTGCTTCTGCCACCGCTTGTACGCGACGTATTTATCTCGTTGACATTACGAGAATGGTTGTGTTCTTGTGTTGGGCACTCTGTTATTCAACGTATGGTTCACGTGTCTTGATTATCCCACAAGAAGTGTAATATGCTGTGCTTGCAAACCACATCCGACACTTACGGGCGGTGTACAGCTTCTGCGAGCGGAATGCGTTTGAGACATATGCGAAGAATTTATAGGATTTATATGTTTCGGGGGGCTGTAGGAGCAGTGAGCGACGAATAATATTTCTGGGTCTTGCCTCCAACGAGGACTCACGGGCGTAATGTAAACACCTTCTTGTTTGAGACTCTGCTCGATTTAGGTGCAAGATAATATTTGACTTCATCTGGCCGGGCTAGCGGCCTACTCACCGTACGTAAGTCGTCGTGGAAATATCATAGGCAAACGAAACCGGTCGCTGCAGAAAAAATCATCTGACCTATTGAAAATATGTCCAGAGGAAAGGCGAGAAGAAAGAAGTGTATCTAAAGGATGGAGAACATCAAGGCAAACGTACCCATCATCTGTTCCGTGGACAGGTGTAAACAGACCCACAAGCTGTCGGCCAGTACCATTATTGTCGGCCAGTACCAGTAGATAGGTAGAGAAACCGAGTTTGTCTGTTGCAGGCCGTAGGCCGTGTGCGTTCATCGAAAACGAAGTCAAAATACAAACGAAATAGTCCCGCTCCCACAGCATCACCAATACCATAGCAGCACTCCGACAGTGACGAACTCGACACAACTTGTGCAGCGAAACAAGTTCCACGCGGTAGTCCTTGATCGTCCACTTCCGTAGATGTCAAGTGTGTCGAAATCGGCCAGGTACAGCTCTTGCAATCAGTATTACAAAAACACAACATCGACAGATGAAGCCTGTACCAACCGCTATACGAAATAATGTTTTTCGCCTATCGGCAAACACAAGCTTTGGTAGCTTTGCTTCCTCGTTTTGGGCGCTTCGCGATAACTTAATTTGATTATCTGCTCCAGGAAAGACCATGAGTGTGCGGCCAAACTTTCCCTGCTCGACACGTTCTCGCAGGAGGTGGTGCAGGACATCTGGTTGCTCTGAGTTGGAGTTTGTCGCGGGGTTGACCGCTATCTGGAGCACGCCCTTGATGCCTTCCTAAATCTGGATGCACGGATGCTGAAACTCAGGAAATAGAAAACGCCACACTGACCGTGCGAAAAGGGCTTCCTTGAACCGTAGTCCATCGCAATGCACTCTGCCTCACTTGTGGAGAGTGTGGAAGTCTTCTGCGTCTTAGAAAACTATTTAATGGCCGCACCCTCACGCACTACGGCTCTAAACGAGACAGACGTCCTCCTAGTAGTTCGCGGGGCATTAATCGGGTCTGCATAAACCATCAACCGTAAGGCACTGCCCGCGTGAAGGGTAAGGCCGTAGCTACTTGTGACGTCGAGATGATTCATAATCCCTATCACAGTCATCCAGTGGTTGAGAGCGAGGGCATGCCTATACCTCGCGAACACCCTCACGGCGTTCGAGATATCACTTCTTGCCTGGGTAGAAAGCCACGGCAAGCTGCTCACCAGTTTACGATACGGCCACTCACCAGTGTGTACCGCTTAGTCAAACACCGCAAGAAAAATCTCAGGCGAAAATGGGGCGTTCCTACCAGCGATGACGACAAATTGCTTGACCGAATTTTCCGCGAACGATTGCCGTGAGATCGTTAACTAACACGTGACCTTGTCTCGGGAATAGTGGCAACCGGCATACCATCGCAGCTCGCCAGGGTTCTTGTAACAGGCTAGGCAGCGCGGATCCCCGAACAACCGGCCGCACTTGTCCCTGCAGCGTACCGCAAAAAACCTATCGTCGATGTGACCCACAGCAGTGATGGAAACAGACCCAGCCAGAATTAATTAGAAAACGCACGGTTCTGAGAAGCTCTATTCAACCCTATGATGCTTCAGGCGGGTGACCAGGTGTCTATGACATAATTTCGACTAATATTTCAAGCTGTATAGGCTGCGATTCAAGCGCATTGCCATGCCGCTCACAACACTATAGCCCGGTGGCACCACATCAAAAGTAGTTTGTGGAGATCTACCTGGACAAACGCTTGTTTTCCATAGAAATGGTATAAAAGTGACCGTACACCCGGAAGTTAAAGTGACCGTAAATCCGCAGACCAAGAAACGATTGGGTGCCAGCGTCGCCTAAACTCTCAGACAAACTAGCACTAAGCATACTACGAAAAATTGTTAGGTAGAGGTGCACCATCTTGTTTCTGAGGCTCCTCACAGATATAGCTCTATACCCCCCCAACAAATCTGACAATGAATAAAAATGAAAGGGACAACCAACGAAGAAGGCAATGGCCTTATGCTATCAAGCATACAACAACAATTGCAAGAGGCAAGGATAGCATTCTAACGACTCTGCGAGCAAGGAGCCCCGTTATTCAGAATACATGTTCCATCACGAAAAGGTGCTACCTCTTTATTGCAGCACACGCCCCTACGCCCATCAGGCTCAATCAACAATCGGGTCGTCTGCCATAGTCCCCTTGTCTCGGTCACAGTAGTGGGTGCCAACCATTGTCTTGACTATGTGGTGATGACTATGGTTTCACAATAGCTCACTACCCTGAAGTTCTGCTTGTGGTCACCAAACACGCTGTAAAAAAGGATAATCTCGATCAGAGAAAGTTAACAAGTATGAAATAGTGCGCAGGGCGGCATCATACCAGTTCAGATAGGAAACGGTACTATCGAGCTGACTATGACATACTACGTGTCACTTGCAACAAAATATCACGAGGAACGTACCTAAAGCGATGCATGTATATACTGGAAAATAAAGAATAGAAAAAAGGAAAGCATGAAGAGGGTTCAACTAACAGTGAAGAAACAAAGAAAGGGAAAATGAAAGGAAACGATCTTAACAGAAACGAAGCAACCATGTGTTCAAGGGGCAGGCCGGGTCCTGAGGACAGGGCTCTTGATTTCTTGTACGATCGGTCGTTTAGCATGTCTAGCTGATGGACCAACACAAGGTTTCACACGAAGAGCAGACGACAGGCAAAAATAAGACAATAATGTAGAGACAAAGAACTAGCGACGAACAACGAAAACAGTGCTACTTCCAGTTAATGAGTCACAGACAACACAACCGACACACAGAAGACAGAGACAACGTCAACAAAATCGACACAAAGAAAACAACAATAAGGTGACGCAGCCGACGTAAATTTGTAGGGCAAGGGAGGGAGCGAATCGTCAACTCGGGAGGGAATAGGCAACACAACAAAAAAAACAAGGATTGTAAGAGAACTAGGCAGTAGTCTTACCCCACAAACAACATATTGAACGATTACGATGGGTGCACGCATCCCTATCGTAGGCCCTCCTCCATGCCGTACCAGGTCGACCTATCGCCACCGTCCGTCCGAATGCGTGCACGAATTCAATCGTGAAAGTGGCGAATATCAACGAACATATTCGGTGGTTCACCGAACTGAGCGAGCACGGTTCACAAGCAAATCTGGTCGATGGAATCGCATGCCTTCGCGAGATCGACAAAACACGTGTAAAGAGGGATGCCCTTCGATCGTGCCAATTGATGAAGTCGTCGAACCTCTATGATTAAATCAATCATTGAATCTTGTAGTCTGAAGCCGCACTGCCACTTTGGTAACACGTTCTCCCGCTCGGAGGTATGGCTCAGGCGTTTGGCGATTACCTTGAAGGTCACCTTGCCAGCGTGTGCCACGAGCAAGATCCCTCGATAGTTATCACAGTCCATCCAGTCCTTCGTCTTGTGCAGCCCTCTGACCGTGGCATCTTTCCACTCCTGCAATACGCCCCCGCCTCGCTATATGGTGATGACAATGGCGTGGAACTGTTTTTGTATACGGCGGCTACCATAGCGATCTCCATCTAAAGCGTGATAAAGCAATTCAGGGGAAAGCTCATCGGATCGAACACCCATTCGCTTAGATATGCTCTTGGTGGTGTCCTTCATATCAAAGATCGAAGGCAAATCATCGAGTAGTGTGCACGAGCGCCACATCTTGAGCTGTTCGACAAATATTCTGGTCGAACGCTGGCGACATATTGTTGAGCAACAAAGGCTGGACTCTTGCTTCCACCGACCGCGAATGCGCCCCATGTCACGTAGCAAAGTCCCCTCGGTGTCCGGGACGTACGGAGAGCTGCACGTCTTGTTCCCCTCGACATCTGTTTATTTGATGTTCTTGTAGAAACTAGATAAGTCGTCATTTTCGATGCGTCCCTCAATTTGACTGACGAAGTCCGCGAAGTATTTCTGCACAACCTCGATCATTGTGCAATTACGGCGTTTCCCACTTGTTGTTGGGAACTTTATGATATTTTGCTGCCTATATAAGCACGCATTAGCTCTTTCGTTGCATCTCTTTCATGCCACGCCGCAAAAAATTTCGCCGTTGTTCCCTAGCTAGCGCACCACCTCGCCGGTCCTTGACGTAGCGCGATCATGGCGAGAGTCGACACCACCGCTTCCGCGAACACCGTTGCCATATCATCCATATCCGAGCCAAGGGGTTGGCGCGTGCATGTTTCGGTGACGGCACTCCCCATTTGGAGATTGACCGTTGGTTGTTGCAAGTCGATCGCCCGTTTGCATTTCATCTCTCACTTACGACAATTAAGGGTGGAGCGTCCAAGCAGCCGGGTGTCTGCTGTGACCACGTTGTGATCTGCTATAGGTTTCACTAGAGAAAGTCAATGCACATTGACCTTTCGTACGAGTCGTTTGTGTCGACAAGGGTAAGTTGTTTTTTCGCTGAGAATTACAGCAGACCCCGTCCATTGTAATTCAGCGTATTCCGCTCGTATGCATTCGGCATATTGTCTTCGATGCGATCCTCCCCCCTTTGGGCCAGTACGACGTTTAGCAACCATGACGACAAAGAAGTGTTGTCTATGACGCGCTTGGGCGACGGTGGTCCCTAGTGTGATGCACAAAAGGTCTTGGTCACCGACTGACCTGCGACTATCCCTCGGAGCGTACGTAACCACGAAGGGAATTCCGTTCGGTTTCCTTTTCACGTTTACTCCTGCGTTCATGAGTGGAGCGCGGATGTACTCTACGATCCGTCCGTCCTTCTGGGCATCCTCCAAGGCCGACTCTTTGGAGGCTAGACCAACTCCTTATAGACCCTTGGCATATGTACCGCCTCCGACAGGTTCACTGCAGTACACAGTAAACACTGCTCTTCACCTATCCTGACTATCCCGTCTCGTCTCCTGCAATCCAACTACATCACAGCAGCTTTGCCTGCGGATCTCCATGATCTCTATGGCATGGACAAACTATGCCGTTATGGGCCATCGAACGGACGTGGGGTGTGCTTACGGTCACATCACTTTCTCGATTCTTTAATCTTGCGGTCTTTCGTACAGTTCGATGAACTTGCCGCTTTTGTCGCCCCTTCCTTGTCTTTTTGCGAGCAGCTCTCAACCATCTAACATTTGGCCTTCTTTGGGATTTGCCTCGCTTCCAACTTGTCGGGTGCAGCACTCTCGACCCGCCACATCTGCCTCCGTCCAGTCCTGATCGTTGCTCACTCACGTGGGATCTTCTGCCATTCCTACTCTTAATACTACGGAGCCCACGCTTTCTGCGACGGAACCCATCTTCTACGCGGGCCTGAATGGACGCGGGGAATCTAGTCTTCGATAATTGGGATGAAATTAACGTCAGCGTGACCACACCCGCGCTCCACGAGCAAAGCAGTACCATGACGAGGTCAGCGTCCCGCAAACACCAGGTACCGGTACCGGGTACGGGGTAACAGGTACTGGTATTCTCCACTGATTGTACACAAGAACCTGGTTGTGATCATTTCTTGTGCAATGGCACTCTACGGTCACATTAAAATATACACGGATCACAACAAGTAGACCAGAACAAATATACCCCCGCCAACCTAGAATCCCGAAACCAACATCCCCCCGGGGAAAATTCACCCCGATCGGCCTTGGACTCGCCATGATCCTTATACTGTCATCACTCATCCCTCGTTACACGACTTACCACCGGACCATCTTGGACCGCGTAACTTTCTTGGTGAGCCCAGTCTAGGTTCAGTACTTCATCTCCAGCGAATAATTGGACGGGCATGAGTCGCACGTTTAATTTACACAATCGCAGTGGCTCTAGTAGTGGCTGCAATCAGGTGTTTGCTCGCTTGGAGGTAGTTACAGTACGCCCTCGCTGCGTGGCCCGCATATGAAAACAACGCACACACGCACGTGATTTGCAGGCATACCTATCTACGTATATAGTTGAGGTCGTCTCGGTTCCAGGATAAACACGGGAGTGACGTTTACCTGATATTATTGTATTCCAAAATAAAAAAACATCAATACCTCTACAGTATATCAACGCCTGAATACGTTGATGATTCTGGTGCTACATATTTTGTTGTAGTTGCTACACAGACGAGGTCAGCGCTCCCCCCACATACCAGGTATCGGTATCCACGGGTGGCCGTAAATAATGTTGAAACTGTTTTCGAAGGGGTAACGGAATGGTGGGTGTCGAGATCATTTTTTTGCTATCGCCTGACCCCACGTGGGTGGAAGTCGCGTCTGCCTCGACCCACCCACCATTAATACCAACATAGGACCCATTGAATGTTTGCCCCTCGAGATATTTCAGGAACGGATGTTGTCTGTTGAATTACCGTAGGGCGCTACCAAGATCAAACGCTTGCCTGGTACAGAATATAAGCCAGTATGACATCGTCAGATGGGGGTAGTGCAATATTTGAACTGACTAGAACGTCCGGCATCACGTGCGAAGGGTGGCGCGAAGCTGTACTGAAGGTCGGCAGAGAGGTCCGATGGGTAAGGGAAGGGGCCGACGTCGTCAGGCAAAAATGTTTACGACTGAGAAAGAAGCAACCGCAGAGCAACACAGGACGGTTGCACCGACGACTCTAACGTTGACGCCGAGGGAGGGCGAGGGGGTCGTGAGAGGGGGGGTGGGCGGGTTACCCAACAGACTGACTTCTCCTTTTCCTTTTCCCTTCTTTTCTATTCCTTTTGTCCTCTCTTCTTCCATTGTCCTGTTCCATGTTCCTCTTCCTTTTGCCCTTTCCCTCCTCTTTTTTTGGCTTTTTTTCATGGTCCGTTCTTTCGTCCATCTCTTTTTCACGTTTGTTGTTCGCGTCTCTGTTCTCCTTGGTGTCGGACTCTGTCTGTGTCTCGGTCGAAAACGTCCTCGTGCGAACTGGACAGTGTGCGTAATCTTGTATTTATGTTGGTGTTTTTCAGCTCCTCTTTTCCCCCGTGCGAGTTCGAGTTCGAGTTCGTTGTCGTCGTCGATTTACTTCAGGCTGACATTTCTCGGGGGCAATATTTTGCGATTCCGTCCGTTACTGTTGCGACTCGTACAACGCGTCATATACATGTATTCATTTATTTACCTATATACCTTCACGGAGAGGCTTGTCGCGGCGGGCTAACGCCCGCCGGCGGCTCCGCGCGTGCTCATACTGGTTGGAGGCGTACCGGTATGCAGCTCGAGGCAGAATGTGCGACTGTATTGCCAAAGGGTGCATTATATACAACAGGTATTTTTGTAAAACAACGCTGGAAACACACGAAAAACAAGGATTGTCATCCGCCATCGGGCACAACAATACATAACTCGTTCGTACAGCAGCAAGTAGAACTACAATGTACTACGTACGGAGCGCTCGGCGTCCGCACTGTATACTTCGTGAGCAGATACCCAAAAAACAGTTAGTTGAAAACCAGTTGATCGAGCCTATCGGCAATACGAAGCGCAGGCGATTACGTTGTTGCAGCAAACTCTGCAGCAGCAAGCAGCAGTATAGCGTACAGGTACGTGCCGTATAAACTCTACGTTGGCACGAGACCTCCGCCAAGACGCCAAACAAACGTTAGTGACCATGCGGTACTCGTACTGCTTCCGAAGCAGATGGATCCGTCCTTCAGCTTTGAGATGCGGAGGCACATCACCGGGAGGGGTTGACCTTCTTAATGACCTTACTCCCGGGGGTCAGCTGCTAAAACATATCGCAGACATAGCAAGAGCATCAGCAGAACAGCACAGCAGCAGCACGTAGATAGCAGCAGGACCAGAGCGGTGGAATAACAGCGGCAGGAGCAGCCGAAGTAGCACATCATGCACACCCGAGGCTGCTCCTGGCAAAACAGTCGGGGAAGAGGGACCCGGTGGCGCACATGGAGGAAAGGTGTAACACTTTATCTCTGGCCGACCTACCCCGCACGGGAACTGCGTGAGCAGCAGCGGCAGCAGCAGCAACAATAACACCAGAACAACAAAGTAGCAGTATGTAGCAGCAACACCACAGCAGCAGCAATAGCAGCAGCAGCAGCAGCAGCAGAAGCAGCAGTAGCAGCAGCGGCAGTAACACAACACGGGCTCTCGAAGCCGCTCCCAGCACATCAGTCGAGGCAGGAAGTGCGGTGGGGGACGACGAGGGAAGATAAAATGGCGTCCGTGATGTAGTTACTTTGTACTGGGTGAATCTCGACCGTTCTAAAGTTGGGCGTTAGCCACGAGTCTCACCGACTGCGTTCTCATGTTGGTATGGACTTGTTCTGATGTAAAAAACTTGCCGAAAGCGTGGGAGCGTGAGTTGGTAAAACTCACTGAATATTCGACGAACGTTGGGAAGGCTGAATATTCTGTGCGTAAAAGTGACGGTACTTACAGGGAGGACGTTTTCTTGCGTATAAGCTAGACGAGCCGATGGCGCGAGAGCGAGAGTTGGCAGAATTCGATGTATAATCAATGAGCGTTTGGAAAGCTGAACCCTCTGCACGCTCAATGTGGAGGCCATAATCGGGAGGGAAAAGGGACGACACCTGTGATAAAAGCCCTTCCAGAAGCCAGAACGTACAAGTGAGATTTCAAACTAAATGACCTAAAACACACAAACACCCTTGAGGTTCAGCAACGACACATATTTCAGGCTAACCTACTGCATGAGGGGAGCTGCGTGTGCAGCAACAGCAGAACAACAAAGCAGCAGTGGTACGTAATAGCAGCAGCAGCAGTAGCAGCAAAGAGTGCGCCACACACGCACTAGGCCACCCCGGCATAGCAGTCGGGGCAGGGAAACACGGTGATCGAAGGGAACCTGTTTCGTAGGCTCTGCAAAATGTTCTAAGGTAGGAGTCGGGGAAACCTCGCCCTAGGGTCGTTAAAAATCACTTTATTTTCTTGGACGCGGATGCGCGAGATAATCCTTCCATTTATTCCATTTAACTCTACTCTACTAATGACGGGGGCGCGAAAAAAGTCATCCACATGCACTCCACTGATCTCTTCAGTAGTGGACAGAGGCAGGAGGAAGTCATTATCATGTACTCCGTTCGTCTCTACACCAGCAGTAGGTGCAAGTGGGAGGAAATTATCAACATGAACTCCATTCGTCTATTCAGCAATAGGCAAGAGAAGAAAAATAATAATCATTACGGTCGAGGGCCAGCAGCAAGCCATGCTGCAGGGTGAGCGTAGCCCGCATACGTGTTCGTTCGTAACTTTTGGTTTTTCTTGGCTGTTCATAAGAAACCACAACGCCTTCACAACACAGTCATATTCCACGATTCATGTGACACTGCCTCCCAGTGCTGCAGGCAAAAAAACAGAAAAAATCGTAGACACCGTTTGTACCTTCAGCACCGTACAGTTCCTCCCACGGCGTAGGCTCATCCGATTCGGTCGACACCAAAGACCCCGTCCTCTCTGCGTTACGGAGTCTGGCAGCCTGGCGTGCGCATCAGCTGACAAGGCTCGCGACGCTAGTTCCGCGACCACATGCTAGCTTGCAAATCACAACATTTGGTCGCAAACCTCGGACTTTCACACGTAAAATGGCCCTAATCGGAATTTCGACCCTCGTTTCTGGAACGCCTTACCCTCAACGCATAAACAACGGAGGAGCATGAGACCGGCCACCCCAGCTTGTATTCCCCACACCCTTGCTGCCACGAGCTGTCACAAGCCGCGGAGGACGCGGCCTCTCCCGTTTTGGCTAAAGGAGGAGAGGTCAAATCTGGATGATGGCATTGGGAACATATTACCTTTGCCAGCATAGATGTCGGCTGACGGCACATTTGACCTATGACGGGCAGCTGCCGAGGACATCCCAATCATCAAAATTATAGTATTCAGAAGAAGGTTTGCGGGCCAAAGGTAGGCCTGACGGGGCAAGGCTAGGTCGTCAACCGAGATCGTTGGCCACGAGACTGGGATCAATCGTGTATCGACCACTCAACTAGTCCCAAATCACAGTTGACGTTTTTATACAAGCTTCTGCAAGAAACGAGCACAACACACCTTGCCACAGCTGACCAGGATATCCCAATCGTCAAAACCGTTTGTATTTTAGAAGAGGGTTTGACGGACTGAACGTATGCCTGCCGGGGCGAAGGTAGGCCGTCAACCAAATTCTTTGTGCACACGACTGCGATAATTAAGTCTAGATCACTCAAGTGGTCCCATTCACATGTGACGTATTCACGCACGGTCAACCGGCAGCCACGGCAAGGCGCAAGCACGACCGAGTCCTCCCCCGACACAGTCGGGCCCGGGGATCACGATTAGCCAGTTTCGTCCCGTGAGGTAAACTTCCTCTCGCGCTAGCACGAACAACGCAAAAAAATCGTTTAAGAAACGCTGAAGAGCGCTCAGAGCACAGGGCCAGCAATATCGTACTTATATGGACAAGGGGGGCTTCCCGCCGCGGGATGACGCCCGGCTGCGGCTCCACGTATGCCCGTAATGATTAAGGGCGTACCGGTGTGCCACTCGAGGCTGTTTCTGGAACAGTACTGCCAAAGGGTTAACAAAAAAAACAATATTGAGTGAAGAGAAAGAGCACGCTGCAACCAAGAGGAAAACACGCATTGCCATCCGACATCCGACCCAACAACGCATTACTCGTTGGTAGACAGCAGCAAGCAGCACTACAAAGTAGTACATACGAGACGCTCGGCGTCCCTACTGTATACTTCCTGTACAAATACATACTAAACAATCAGTTGGGCTGCAGTCGATCGAGTTCATCGACAGTACGAAGCGTCGGCGATTACGTTGGTGCAGCAAGTTCAGCAGCAGCAAGAAGCAGCAGCATAGCGTACAGGTACATATCATACGAAAACTACGCTGGCGCGATACCTCTGTCGCGGCCATATAAATGGCAATTGCGAGACGGTACTCGTACAGCTTCCTAAGCAGGAGGATCCGTCGTTAAGCTTTCAGATGCGGAAATACATCACCGATAGGGGCTGACTTGCACAATGACTATTTTTAGACGGGGTTAAGCAGCTAAAACATTTCACAGACGAAGCAGCAGCCCTAGCAGCAGAAAAGAACATCAGCACGACACACATAGCAGTAGCACCAAGGCAGCGGGTGCACAGCGGCAGCAGCAGCAGCAGCACAGCAAGCACGCCCAAGGCTGCCCCTGGCACAACAGTCGGGGCAGGGGAGTCGGTGGAAGCACGACATCGTGCGGTACATGTCATGACGTTATTTGTTTCTTGGCGGTTACACGATAAAGAAGACAAAGGCTTTCACTTTACAACCGAAAGTCCATGCCTCATCTGTTACTGCTGCGCAATGGAAATCATGAGTACTCGTCTTTGCCATTGCTGGTGACTATTGTCATTCCTATTTCCCTTAATGGCAATCATTGCCATTGCTATGGCCTTTTAAAATCAATCAAAAACCAAAATCGTAGACACCGTTGGTAGCTCCACCATTGCACCGCTCCTCCCACGGCATAGACTAATCCGATTCGATCAACACCAAATACCCTGTCTTCTCTGCCTCGCGGAGCCTGGTCGCCCGGCGTGCACAACAGCCGAAGAGGCTCGTGACGCTCGTTTCCCGACCACAGCTAGCCTACGAATATAAACACGTTTGGGCAAAAATCATGCTTTCACACGTATAATAGCCCAAATCGGAACTTCGGCACTCGTTTCTGGAACGCCCAACCCTCAACGCACAAGCAACGGCGCACCATGAGCCCGGCCAACCCAGCCCGTAGTCCACACACTCTTGCCACCACCAGCTGTTGAAGGCCGCGGAGGATTCGGCCACTCACGTTTGGGAAAAATGAAGAGAGGTCTAACTTGGGTGCTGGCATCGAAAACATAATATTTTTTACCGTCGTGAGCGAGCATATATGTCGGTTGGCGGCACATTTGCCCCTGGTTAGGCAGCCGTCAAGGACATCCCAATGCTCAAAACTACTATATTTCGGGAGAGGGTTTGACGGGTCAAGGGTAAGGCTGACAGCGCAAAGGTAAGCCGCCAACCAAAATCATTGGCCACGAGACTGAAATAAATTAAGTATCGACCACTCAACTCGCCCAACTCACAGCTGATGTTCTTCTATAATCTTGTGCAAGAAACGAGAACAGCACACCCGGCCGCAGCTATGGCAAAAACTATAATTTTGTAGAGGATGGTTTGACGGGCCAAGAGTAGGCCTGGCGGGGCAAAGGTAGGCCGACAACATAATTCTTTGGCGACGTGACTGTCATAAATCAAGCATCGACCACGGAACTATTTCAACTCACAGCTGACGTATTCACACCAGCCCAGCCGGCAGCCAGGGCACGGCACAAGCACGCCCGAGTCCGCCCCCGACACAGTTGGATGGGAAGTCACGGTGAGGCAGTTTCGTCCCGTGAGGTGAGCCTCATCTCGCGCTAGCACGAACAACGCAAACAAAATACGTCTAAGAAACGTTGAGGAGCGCTGAGAACACAGGGCCAACAATATCGTATATATATGTTAAATGATCTGAAACGTACACGCGTAAGCTGATCTTAGTTTCTGTGTGAGGTGTACAACTCATTGCAGTTTAGCACAGCATGTGTTTTTTTCGCAGTCTGAATTCCCCTCAGACTGCATTGTGGTAATGAGTTAATGAGATCAAACAATAAAAGACTATCAAACGAGCCTGAAGTCCAAATTAAGATGTGTATATTCAGACTAGACTGCACCTCAAGCCAAATCTAATTAGTAGTTGAACGGGCATATTACATGTGCATAGGTGGACGATTGAACACGGAAAACGCGGCCTGTCGGTTCTGGGAAAGTCAATCGTCCACTCATTTCCATTCCCGGCTGAACGTAATGTTGCTCACGGTATTCCAACCGGCTGGGCGTCCGTCCTGAGCGTTTGCCGCAACAGGTGGCCTCAAAGATTCCGCCAACCCTAATCCTGACGAGATGCATCTAATGACTGTGGAAAGAAGACACATGTATAGTGAAAAGGCCGACGAACAAGGAATTATTTAACGAGAAAATAATGCACAACGGTTCACGAACGATAGCCTATGCGTTTGTCTTACAGCACTATGTTGTCTTCGGTATACCTAATATTACAAGAAAGCGTATGCTCAAGGTTAGCCGACGATGATATCACAACAGGATATTAAGACTTCCTTAAACTCATTACGGACGACATATAGTGGGCATTATTGAGACGTTGTACGGTTATCTAAGGGGGAAGAGGGTCATTTTTACTTGTTCGTTATGTATTCTCGTCATAACGTATCTGAATTGGTACTGTAGCATGTGAATGTTGTTCTTGTCGTATCCAGTCCGATGAACATGGCCTTGCCTTAAACAATCCCTGTACTGAGTTGCAATGTAGTGTCTCTGTGTAGTGGTGTTGTAGCCTCAGAGCTGCTTCTTCTCGAGGATGACGAATCGGCAAGGACGCTGGGGTGTGATGGATGTCGGCAAGGAGAAAGAACGGTGCAATGTGAAGAGCGCTCACACACACTCTCATAGCGTTTCTCCCTCTTGGGCCTATCATTGGGATTGCTATACCACACCAATGTGTCTCTTTTGACGAATCGTTCGTACACGTCACCTGCCGGAAAGGGCATCTTATCAACAATGGTCAATTCACTCCGTCAACAGAACAATATCAGCTATTTCATTAGAAGTAGTTACACATATTAAGTGGGGGCAACTAAACAGTTGAGACAGCCCCCCCCGTTCCGATTGGCTAGTCGACGCGTGGTAAGATGGAGGTAGCCTTTTTTGAAGAAAACAAACCATCTGAATGGCAGGCACCCTTAACGACAAGGAAAATTATATCCAATATCGTTCGAATCCCATTTGTGTTTAGAAGATTATTGCTCGGTATATCCGCAAGCCAAGGGAGTGCTCCAAACGAGAAGTTTCAAACTACTGTCACACGTGCCGCTTCTGTAGCCAGCTAGCAGTGTGGGCTCTTGTTCGAACGAGTAGCTCCAATTGAGTTAAACGGCGACTTTCTGCTGTTGCCACAAGCCCTGCGATGCCAGCTTCGTTCTATCCGATGTTGCTGGTGCGGCGCTAAACAAATAGCTCCGTTGAAGATTTCAGTACCTCGCTCTCGAATGGAAACCGCAGTCTAGTTTGAGAGGTCTTCTGGCTCGGGTATCGTGGTGGTGAACCCTTAACAGGCGGCAACACAGGCTCGCGCTGTTATCAACCTGGTGATGGCTAGGCGTTCTTGCTGCCATTAAAAACGTGACAAAGATGATTCATGTGGCAACCAGCCGCTGTGACCAACGAAGCCAAAACGGTGAGGAAACAGCAAGAGTGAACGATGCGTGCGGGAAAACCTATTCTGGACGAACTCGGCTCCACAACTTCTGTACGTAGGTCGTATCCGATGGATCGTCGAAAGGGCCTACTATAGGTAACGTTCCTTTGTAGTTCTTCGCACAAGCTCAGCTACCCGCTGCAGCTACATCCCGGTTATCAATCAACGTTGTGACATTTCGGGCATGGTTATTCGCCACGCTAGCGTTTATTCGTACCTCTTCAAGATTTCCTGTTCCGCCAAGATCGCCGGAAGTCGTCATTGGGGGATTCATCCGGCCTGGAGTGCAACGTATTCATAGCGTTCGATTGTACGTTCGGAAAAAAAGCGATTGATTTACGTTTGAATGGGGCACGAATATCGGTTGGCGATGAGGGGGTACACCGCAACGTGTGTTCCTCGGCAGCTAGGGTCAGGCACCATTGTTCAAACAAATTCTTCGTGGTCACGGCGTTGTGGGCTGATGACTGGTCGGCATGACGCATGGGTGAGCGACTGTACTTCTGCCCTCGCCCCGCAGACTACAACGATATCGTACGGAGCATGCTGCAACCTACGCATCAGATTGGGTTTTGTTCATGTTGTCCCGGCCCCTTCACTGCGAATGCTTGGGGCTCATAGGTTGCGAACCCATGCCGTATAGAGCGTGCGAATAGCCCCTCAAGGTTTGGTGACTCCTGGCGCGAGGAAAGCAATACTCACACCAGAAACATGACTTCGACGACGAGTTTTCGCGCACGTCAACCAACATTTATATGCGCGTGTCCTAGAAGACTAACAGTAGTGAAGTGTGTCATACTCTACTGTAAACCGTAGTCGCTCACGTCAAGAGCTCGAGTCTGTCAGATAATATTGAGTAGAACATGTGGAACTCCTGATACCATATTATTTCAAGGGGGAAGGGTGGTCTTGGGCCTGAAGCATTCCGATATATTGTTCTCCTAACCCGACATAATACGTACGTTGAACGAAGCACATGCTGAATATGACGCTGCTGACTTGGGGAGACTTGTACATCGATGGTTCATTAACACTTCAGGAGTAGGGGGGCTTCTTGTCGCGGTCAAAATCCGAAATACTCTATCCTTCGCTGGTAGTAGAGGCGAGTCAAGCTACTGTGTTGGTAAAGGGCTGCCATCCTATGAGGGCAACGAAAGGGAGCCATGCTAACACATCGTAGTAGAAGGGAGCCAAGATACGGTGGTAATATATAGGATGTAGTCAAGGAACGGATATAGGAGCCATGGTATGGTGGTTTGTAGAGAAGATTCATGCCAAGGCGGTAGTAGCAGGGGTCCGTGTACCGGTGGTGGATGGAAGATCCGTGATGTTGAAGGTAGGATTACTCCCTGCTACGGGAGGTGGGTGGGGGAGCTATGGTATGGTAGTACCGGAGAAGATCATGCTACATATGCCAGGGGGGGGCATCGTATTGTTAAGACAAAAGGGCGATAGTCTATGCTAATTGAAAGGAGCCATGCAAGTGTAGTGAGAGGCAGCCATGCCACAGTCGTACTCGGGGGGGGGGGGGGGTGGGACGATACCGTCTACTAAACGTGTGGAGGGGAGCCTTGCTATCGTGGAAGAGGAACAAAAGGCTACTCGACGATGGTAGTAGATGGGATCCAATACACGACGGGCGTAAGAGGGAGCCATCCGAACGTGAAGAGTTGGGACCGGTAGGCGAGGAGAACTAGGGTACGTGGTGATAGTAGGGGTGAAGCACGCTTCGGGGTCAACAGATGATGGCTATGCCACGATATCAGTTGAGGGAAACCATGCTACGCTGCTAGCAGCGGGGGTCAGGCTATGACGATAGTCGAGGGGCCGTCGAACTAGGACTGTAGAGATGAGCCATGCATTTTTAGTAGTAGACTATACTTCAGGTATTCTCCGTGATGTAGCCTAGGGGGGGCATGCTCCGGTTGCAATGCGGGAGGGGAAGGGATAATCCTGAAGTCTGTTAGAGAAAAAGCAGATTCGTACGAAGAAGGGCTCAGTATGTATACGAGAAATGACGCGTGATGTTGTAGGAGTGACGCTCAACTTCAACTTGTTGAACACTGCAGTCCTATCTTTAGGAACAAACCTCTCCGAGTATAAGTATTTCTGTACCCAAAATGGCACTACAGTGCCAAAAGTGATATTGTTGAAGAGGTTTGTTGATTGTACTCAGATACACGACATATAAGATCCATGGTAGATTGGGGAATTCCACGCTGGAAAGGGATTCCGGCAGTAGGGTATTGGGATATCGGGGTAATGTGTGCCCACCAATGCCACTCGTCAGGTAGAACCCTCTACTGCATGTGAGGCGAGTCAACTCTACAGCGAGGATGTAATATAAGAGGAGTTCCGTTTCATGTCTGGAGCCAGCCACGCGTGCCCGTGCCAGCTGCGCCTATACCTTTCGGGATCAGTCAACACACTAGTGGGATACAGGTGATCTTCTATTGGCAAGCGTAGCCCAGTCCAACCCAAAGAGGTGGGAACCTGCTTCCAGCAAGTCTATTCTTTTTAGATGATGTGCATCGCGAGGAAGCCAGCGTGTGTGTGTATTTTGAAGATGAGATCGAGGTCCTGGAGGAGAGGACGTGTGTGTGAGAAGAGTCAGGAGATGCCGCACCAGGAGAGCAGCAGCGTCCCCAGCGGGGCCAAGTTTGAGCCGGACCTGGTAGAATCGCTTGGCACTGGTGGCGAGGGCGCTGGAGAGTAGTAGTTGCAGGGACAGCAGCAGCTCCAGCAACACCGTCAGCAACGTCGGCAGTCAGAGGATTGCTGTACTTTTGTTGCGACGATGAAGCGCATGCAGTAAGCACCGTTACCGCCGCCGTCGTGTCGACCGCCGCGTAACCGTCGCTGCTGCAACACCCCGGGATAGCCAGGCATCTGCCTGAACCTGTGGGTTCGCTGCGCGCTGGCGACGTAAATGTAGAACGTATATTATTACATGAAAGAGAGAGTTTGGCCGGCAGGAGCCGGGAGGGAAGGTAGAGAACCGCGGGATAGACGCTGAAAGTGTTCTAGCAGAATCCGCCTGGACTGCTGAAGCACCACGCCCGCAGGTGGTTGATGGGGGGGGACGTTACCCCCGAGGAGGGAGTCGAGGGGGAGAGCGAAGATGGGCGCAGGGGGAGGAGTCTGCATTATCATCTGTTCGGGATGCGGTGCCCCAAGAGAAAGGAGGACAGATAAGGGATCGAGGCGCCACCGGCAAGGACTTACGTCCGCACCAGGCACGTTTGGCTTTGTTGATTGACTGCTGTGGTGATTTTCGTTTTTAAATTGATTGTGTATCGATTTGAGAGTAGGAGAGAATCTGCGAACATTGGAGATTCAGATTTATTTGGGAATACTGGATTTGAAATGAGATGAACAGACGTATACGTATACGTATACGTATACGTATAGCTTCCCTCACTGAGGTATTTCTGTAGACGCACTGCTGTAAGACTATGACGTCTGTCTGTTTTATGGTTGACTGGTCGAGGGCTCTGGTTGAGCATCGACACGAGTACAGCAGGAAGAGGTGTATGTGATGAACCGTTGTGCCAACTACAGCAACACGTCTGTTTGCGGCATTTCACATATTTACATCTTTGTATGCGGGTATCTCGTTTTTGAGTTGTTGGGTTGGTGTGTAGCACGACCTGCGCCACTTGTTACGTGCTAACGGCAAGATATTTGCGGACGGAGTAATATACTATACGAGTACAGCAGCAGAAGTAGTATGGTACTGTGAGCTGAGGCGAAAACGGTTTACTTGGCACTGCTGTATATGTTCATCAAGTATGTACTGCAGTATATAGTGTTCGAGGAATACATGGGTTTTATGTGGGACCAGATATTCTCGTTGACAAGTAGCTGTTCATTTGCAGTAGCATTTGAGAAGTTAACTATGCCAAAGAGGAGTTTGCAAGCAGTGCATGCTTGAAAAGAGCGAAACACTCAATGCAGACCTAATCGCTCGAACGCACGTCCCGTCCCTACTGTACGCCTGGTCAATGCTGCGGAGGCGACGTTTGATTTCACCCAGGAGGAATAGCTGGATGACCCGAGCTGCGGTGACGCCATGAGACCGAACGGAGAGGCAGCCGCGACGGAGGCAACAGCAGTAGTGTTCGGGGCATCGGGGTGATTCTTACTGAAATGTGGTTGCCTGTGAATCTGGATGAATATTTTCATTGCTTGTATTTTGGAATTGTTTTTCTGGTCAATTTGGATTCCGCAAGAGTTATTGGAGTTTTCGAGTAGTTTCAATATAAAATAAAATTCAAGTGGAGGGATGTATGCTGTCTCGCATTACCGAGGCGATCTGTGTATCTGTGGCGGGAGTAGGGGATGAGGGGAGACTCTTGTCCGGGGGAACCGGGTTCCTCGCGATCTCTGGTATTTAATTTATTGGCTTTTATATATTTGATGAGTATGGCTACTGTGATATTTTTCCATGATTTGCATTAATTTCCAAAATAATAGAGGGAGCAGTTTTTGGCGAGACTAAAGAGAGACTATGAATCGTCTGGGGGCGTGTGCGGTCCATATAAAATGTTTTCTGATTTGGAAGGTTTGGGTAGTATTTCGGAAATTGAGAGTTTGCTTTTTTAGGTTCTCGAAAATTTGTGCTTGTGTCCAAAGTCAGTACTGACTGAGTGGTCTAGCAGGTAGTGCTATATAATTCCCTAGGGTGGGTCGGGGGTTGAAGTCTCGCCGAATTCGTAAGTTGATATTTTCGAGCGTGCGCGCTCGAGACAATAGGAATGATTAATATAGTGTGCCGGTAGACACCTGTAGCGTTTGGCGAGGGGAGGACCCCGGAGATCACTGTACGAAGTTAAGAGATTCAATTGAATATCTTCGGACGAATTCCGCAGAAAAACGCCGTTTTACCTGACTGAATCCGAGAAGAATGCCGTTTTACCTGGCATTGGATTTCGTGAGTTTTATGTCTTTGCAACAGAGAGGCTGGGGATTTCAGCATTTAAATACTGATTTGAGTATTTGAGTGTTGATTCAAGAAATTGACTTTTGAGTTTCAGATTGGATTTTTGACTTTCAGAGTTTGATTCGAGTTGATATTTTTATTGAGATATATCAGCCCTGCGATGTCGTACATTTTCATGCACAGAGCTGAGGGGAATATTGATAATGCACAGGAGCAGGGGGATATGGGTATGGTCTTGTATATTGAGTAGGGGGGATGTTGATTGTACTCAGATGCACGACATATAAGATCCATGGTAGATTGGAGAGTTCCACGCTGGAAAGGGATTCCGGCAGTAGGGTATTGGGATATCAGGGTAATGTGTGCCCACCAATGCCACTCGTCAGGTGGAACTCTCTACTGCATGTGAGGCGAGTCAACTCTACAGCGAGGATGTAATATAAGAGGAGTCCCGTTTCATGTCCGGAGCCAGCCACGCGTTCCCGTGCAAGCTGCGCCTATACCTTTAGGGATCAATCAACAAGGTTCCTCGCTTTGAGCGCTCTGTATGTCTCACCGAAAAAACGAAGTTTCAAGTGACGCGTTCTTAGCCAAGCCTGAACCGAATTCATCCAATTAGACTATGTAGATGCAACGAATAACACGGTACTCGATCAGCGTCAAAAAACATTTTTTCGTCCCGCCTGTGGTGAGGAGCTTCGGCAGCGACTGAAACGTTTTGCGCTCGAATATGAAAGCCGACTTTTAGGGTGGACCAAGATTAACGTCGTGGGGGGTTCACGGCTAACCCCGTTTCTTCCAGTCTCTGAGAGTCACTCGGCCGAGTCACTACCCCAAATTGGTTTTTAGTCTCAACCAAATATGTTATGTCTTCTGGATTCACGACATAAGCAGCCACCTGGGATTGTTGTTTTGTCGCCACCAACAAGATATAGTTCAAGCCCGAGGTTGACAAATGCCGAGAGCCTCTTGCTCGAGTGGACTAAACGGTAGCATCCGTCCCTCTACAAGAAACGACCAAAATATGTTTCGAACCATGTTTGCGAGTTATATTTTCCAGCTGAATTCGTAGGACTAAACGCGAACGTTTCGGAGTGTACGCTGGGACCAAGGATAAGGTTCGCAAGGATGATCACGCCCAGGGTAGTCGTGGTCACACGCGAGAGTGGCTGCATAACACTTATTAGGTTTCTTATAAGTCCATGGTCAAGCGGGAGACGGAGCCAATCGCGCGAAACGAGTAACTAAAAAACCGTAGGAAGAACACGCGGCATGCCTGAACTGGCATCCCTTTCCTAGGATATATCTGCTCTTGGGCTGCATCTACAGCTCTGTGGCATGAATGGTGAAGTCGTGTCGACGTTTTACATAGTTAGGGTGAGGATCAGGGTCAGGGGAGGTACATAGCTCCTCGTGTCAACCTTCTGCAGCTGCAGATGCATTTCTCACGAAAACAATGCACCTATTCACTTTGGCAACCCCTCAAACACGAGGAGGTCTGTTACCCCCATTCAAGGCCGGACCTCGAGAGACGATCAAGTGTGAAACTCGATGAACAATGACGATGCATAGCTAGGGAGTTCGTCGATAAACTGTGCAAATGTGTACAAATAACATTCAGGCGATATTTTTTACATTTCTGGACTAGCGCCCACCTCAGCCAGACAATGTTTACGTGAACGTTGCAGCCGCTATCGTGGCACGCGTCCGACGCGCGCCACGATAGAGATAGCGCTTTGTTTGCTCGGAGACCCCTTCCGTTTAGAAGCTCTGCACACCGCCAAAAAACGTTTTTGAAGACAAGCTACAAGGGCGCGCCGATGAGCAATTCCAAGCCCGTCGGTATGTCACTACAAAAATCGCTCCAAACAATAACTTCATTCCACCGGTCAAGAAGTCTGATCGGTCGAAAATAAGCGTTGCCATAAACAGTGTTACCCTTGTCGCAGCAAGCCTCGTCTACACGGTGTATAAAACGAACATTTTTCTAAACCCACAGGTGCTCGGTCCCATATAACGGGAGACCGGCCCTGACGATATCCTCCAAAACTACGCAGGGCGAAATCCCTCTGCAGTACGTACAGTACAACCCTACCAACAAGACAGGCCAGGTACGAGCAAACCAAGTAATGCATACGTCACGCCGGTAGCGAGCGAATCCAACAACACATCTCTTGCTAAATAAAACTCAGTATTTACCATGAACGTTCGCATCGGAACGGAGATTCTTAAACAAGACGACGGATGTTGTATTACGTTATTTTCCAGGAAGGCTTTCGTCTAGCGTTTACCGCTGATGACGACATCGTTATCCGAATACCTTAGCGTCTCAGACCACGTGGGCCTTATGTCACTCTCAACAAGCGTCTTGTTCGTGGGATCATATTGAATATTCTGGCTGGAAACAACTATACTACAGTCGATAACTCCCTCTATCGCACATACAACAACGCTGGCGGGTTAGCGTGTTTTATATCATTCTCCACTATCCGCTGCCGCAAAGGCTCACGTTTTGATAGTTGGGATGCCAAGGCTGCCCTCTCCATAAATCGCAAGGGTGTCCAAAACTTTGCAGTATCCGCTCCACAACGTGGCCTCAGCTGATGAAGTACGGTAAATGGGTGCACAACACCTCCGAAAACCGGATATATGCATATATACATGTTGAAATGTCGTATGCATCGGCCTCACAACGCATCCTCGGCAGCTCTGCGATTTACAGCAGGTGCTCGACCAATAGGGGCATCCAAAGAAGTAAGCGATGCCACGCCCCGTGGTTTCATGCCATGGTAATCATCTCCCTGTGGTGTACCTCATTGATATATACCATGGTGTATCCCATCGCCCGGGGTGTTGAATGGGATGGCCGAAGGGGTCGTCCACGGAGGACCTGACGGGGCTCCAAGTGCAGCACGACACTACACCCCAAGAGATGTCACGTGGCGTGTCGCATGGTTGGCTGAATTGGCGTGAAACCAATATATCAAGTGTGACGCTTGGAGGAATGCACCGTCCGTTTGCCCATACTAAATCGCAGGAAACCAGCTATTTCGGGGAATCATAGTTAATAGGACCAAACATTGTTATTACGGGGGACCATAGTAAAGAGGAATTGCGGTACACACAAAAACCTATATATTCCCCTATTTTAAAAACCAATCTTTGGTCCTATTTACTATGGTCCCCCGTAGTAGTAAAAATAGGGAAATATGTTGGGTATTGTGTGTACTGCAGGTCCTATTTACTATGGTCCCCGTAATGGTGTGCATCCCATAGGAGTAATCTCCCGTCGGGACACACCATGGGATACGCCATGCTATGTCACACTGCGCACCCCCTTCGGGCGCAGTATACAATGAGATACCCGCGCAAAACCCTACGACGTACGCCAACGGACGGGTGCATGCTGCATGCATTGCCCATGACGGTACCCATGATGTATACCACGGCATTCCATACAGGGTTAAATGTTGTTGTCTTTGGGATATCGAATCAGAAGGTACCCCGAAGGGACAGCATGTAGAGTAGACAATTATTTCCCACTAAAACAAGAACTCGCGCAACAAGATGTTTGTAACTGATGTTACTCGTTTTCGGTAGTAGTTGTGTAACTGGTGGTGCTCGTTTTCGGATAGTTTATAGCGGTAGGTCGTGAAGTAAAGACGACGCAGTTTGTTTTGGGGAGCTTTCAATAGTAGAAACTCGCACTGTCTCGTGATCATCCACTTGCATTGACCAAAGATGAACCGAAATATGTAAGATTTCCCGCGGGGTACACCACGAAAACCGTATGTACACGAGGCATCCCTAAACAAATACCATATTTGCCTCCCCGTTGGAAATTTGGAGCTCATGGGACACGCCTTGATATTTACCAGTTTAGCGTATTCACCGTGCTCGATACTACATAGGACACCCCATAGGGTTTTCCACTAAACCCGAAGGAATATACGCACCCATGCGGTACCCGGTGAGGTGTGCTGCGGAGTTTTCCAATAGCAATACATGGGATACCAAAACGGGGTTATTCATCCCCACGAAGTGTGCTGTAGCACACGCCATGTTACCAACACTTCGACAGAGTTTCCCACGGGACGTCCGGTATGATCGTAAGGGGTTACCCATACCATATACCGAGCGAAACACGGCTCTGTTGGATACCATGGGATGTCCCGTTGTAGACTCTGTGGTGTACGGTGTACCGTAACTGGAAATACGCCTCTAGGGCATCGCACTGAAACCTCCGTGAGATTTTCTCACGACATGGGCAAGGGAGTACTCCATGGAGTACAATATGATATGATTCAGTGGGCCTTCTATCCGTCACGTAATGTTCGACGGGATAATTAAACACTGTGAGACATCACACGGGTGACACGCTGGGGATACTCCATACTCACACTCCATGGAATAGACCGCACCATAGACTACCCCGCGGAACGTTCGATCGGCCATGGAATTTAACATTACTACACGAGGGATAATGCCCCATCCTCTTACGGTACTCCATGAGATCAACGCATGTTTTCAGGAACACTATTACGGGGGACCATAGTAAATAGGACAAGTTATTGTTGGTAAAAACAGGGAAATGTGTAGGCTTTAGTCTGTACCGTAGGTCCTATTTATAAGCTGTAAGAAATATCCTATCGGTGCCCCCTGGGACATCGAGACTTATTTATCCCATGCTGTGCACCGTGATGTTTCAACGGTATGGTGCATTGACTATGTGAGATATTGCATGGTGGACGTTGGGGCAGACCTTGCAGTAAACTGTTGTGTACTCCACCCATGTTGTGACCCCAGAGTCGACGAGGGAAGAAGTGCTGAGCCCTTCTCACGATAAAGGTGGAGACGGTCGAAGGGGATGAGGGAGAGCGGGAAAGAGCCTTGATGTGTAACCCGCATCCAAGTCACGACCATGGGAAGGAGATAGAGAAACAGAAGTGCAAAAATTTGAACAGGGTGAAAAACTGCAAAACATATGGAAATCCAAACACGAAAAAAAATGCACATATTCTAACCTTGATTCGTTTTGTACCACTCGGTGTTTCTCAAACAGTTCAGGCTCATAGGCTTATCTGCGTGCGATATTCACGCTAGTAACCGGCGAGCCTTACCCCATATGAGGTATCACTGAACGATGGGCACAAAACCAAGCAGAAAGGTGTGGGTGTGCCACGAGTGTTCGTGACCACGTAGCGGTCCCACAGCGGCTCCTTGGCCACTCGGCGCTGGCTATGTAAGGTGCCTAGTTGCGGGCATTTGCCCGCCCCGGCTGCTGGCGCCGAACGTCTTCAGTATCCGGTTCCGTGCATAATGCAGACCCGATCGAAGGTCGAACGAGCTCCGACATGGGCGGAGGCATGTGCTTGCCATCACTACTCAAGGCTACGTCAGCGTGTTTATTCTTCAAGCCCCCAATGAGACCCACACAAATCGTCAACCTTTCTGGAGGTGGGAGAGGAGGCATCCCGCAATCGCATCAATATTGAGATGGCACTTAAAAAAAGCATTCAAGTTGATTCATGCTCATAACAGAAGGCGAAGGGAACTCAAGGTACCAACATTAATAGTAGTATACTCCTAATATACTCCTAATGGTAGTGTACTTGTATTGATAGCAGTATTAGTAGTATTATAGTAGACACAGGAATAGTTGTAGTAGCAGTGAGAGCAGCTGCAGTAGAAAAAAAGGACAAAAATGAAGAAGTAGTAGTACAGTAGTGGTAGCAGTAACAGTAGTGGTGGCAATACGTAATACAAATAGCAGTAGTAACCAACGTCAAGACGTCGTAACATTCGTTACACGGCATGAACCAAAGAGAAACGAGCACAATGTACGATTTTACTCAAACCCACACAGCGAACAGAAGCGAAACTTCCAATTTTTCCAACGAAACCTCTTGATGCGTGTCGAACGTTTCACGGTCTATTCTCCAAGCTGGTGCGTAGATACAATACACTAGCAATCTGACATCTACAGCCGCACTCCTCGTACAGATGGGCCTTTCGTACTACCGCAGGTGCTATCTCGTCGCAATTAGACACGAACGACCTCTCGAGATGGGTTGAAATACCTGTTTCTCGCAAACAGCGGAGGCACACATAACCGAATCTCGTGGCTTTGGAAAAACCTCGTCTACGATTGCTAGGCTTTTGCAATGGACGAACACTCGCGACGATTGAACTCTCATCGGTTTTGAATTGTTCGCGAGGTGGTTAGTTTGCTACCGCTTGCTTGCTGTACGGAAGTATGTTTGGTCTATACAGCAGCAGTGTAGGCCGAAGCCTTCGAGATAAACTATCGCAGCAACAACGTAGGGTTCATTCTGAAGGGAGACGCGGAGGAATTTAGTTCAAAAGCACGTGACCGTCCGGAAGCGCTACAATACACCCAATACAATAACCTATCTATGCTCCAGGTTTCTCACGAACGGTGTTTAGGTATGTTTTCGTCGCTTGTCCAATTAGGTGTTGCGTGTTTGACGACCGTCAATAGTGTGCTGCTCCAGCTCCCTCCCTCTCGTAGTTCAGGTCGAGAGTCGCACAGCGGGCACGCTTCGTCCATCCCTGACACTGTCGGGCATACCTTCATCAGTTTTCGTGATTCGTCGGATCGCACTGAATTGGGCAAACATATGTATGAAAGAGTGCGTTTCTGATGTTAAGGTGCGTGCATAACAAAGCTTGCTTGTGGGGTAGTCGAACTCGTGAGATAGCCATCTTACGGTTGCGAGATGTAGCCACTATACAAGAGCGTCGGAGGCACCGTTTGTGCAAGTGCAGGGAAGCAGAATCTCCCGCACTCATCAGTTGTGCTGCGACGACATTATTCGTTTTATTGCAGCAGTTGCAACGGCAGTTGCAATGGTGGCTGCACGCGAGCGTGCAGCCAGTTCCCGCGCAATTAGCAACGACTGCACTCACTTACACGCGACCGGACACGAGCTGAAGTCAAACTGCGCACGTATTTACAACTTGCAATTGCATGCTCGTTGGAACCAACATGCACAGATGTTTGAATAGTTTGAAAGCAGGTGAGTGCAAGTGTTTGTTGAAACGTGTGCAAGTGCAAGCAAAATAGTAGGCATTTTCGGGCCAGAAGGGCATGAAACTGCATGAGAAACTGCACGCAAAGCCACACGCAAAGCTGCACGCAAAGCTGCACGCAAGTTAGTTGACCTTGCAAGTTGGCCGTACGCTAACAAACAAGTTGGCCGGATGAACCTTTACAGTGAGACAGACATAAACCGCCGCAACTTTGTCAGACTGACGCTTGCTCCACGTTGGGTAAGGTGTTCACCTGCGAATGTTTTGGAGCTACTCGCTGGAGTAGCTCTGTGTATTTCCCAAAAGCGGACATTCTAAAAAGAGTGGTATTCTCCCGATTAGCAGTCGCATGGCATAGGCCTACGTATCGATTGATCGGGTGGCAGCCGAGCAAAGGGTAGATCCCTGGTTGAGAGGCCGCATCAGTCATATATATATGGGCCAACAAAGTGCTACCACTCTAGCTCGAATTAAAACAGATATTTGGCCTCGATATTTATGTGTAGAAGCACCTTTTATTTCCACCCGCGGGATGCATACCTCATGCGCTAAGGTGACACACGTCGACAGCCAAGGAAAGGAGCACATATTGTATGGCGACTACTTCTGTTTGGACGCCTGCTTCATTGGCCTTGTGTGAGGTTGGAGACTTGTGCCCCCCTGCTCCTGCCAACTCGAAACCCGCCGACACGGAACCCATAGGACGGAATTCTTCCCCATATCCAACTCGAACACTAGCCTCGTATACGTGCCTCGTTGCTGTGCTTTGGATGGACCCTAGGTCGTTGTCCACTTGAAAATATCTCGAGATTACCGCGTTAGAAAATAGCTGAGTCCGCATGAAAAATGCTCTTTTTATAGGCCGACGCGCTAGGAAACTCTCCATCTACTAATATTGAGGGTCGCCTGGGTTATGAAATATATTCGGACGACGTTCTCAAAAATACGCTTCTTGTTCGCTCTGTTCAAACGAAATAGTCTGCGGTAGGTCGCCGTGCTCAGCGAAGCAAACACGTGCAATCATCATCGTTGAGCCTTGCATGCTCTCGTACCCAGCTTGGATGGGATGCGCATCATGCAACTTGCGCGCACTTCCATGGAAAATCCAAATGTGTGCATGAGTATAAGTGTGATGCGTATTGTGCATATATGTATGTGTGTGAATATATGTCAAGTCTGGCGGGCCCCTCTCGCCCAGTCTTATAGAAGACGTAAAGAAAGTAGTACCCAGTCTCACGGTACGGATATGCCGCTTTTTGGCGCAGTATACCCCGACCAGTTCAGTCGCTCAGATGAGTAACTACTAGTATGCCAGTTGTATGATATATTCGCAGGTATGCTGTTTTTGTAAGACTGGCCCATGGAAGGGTTGGCTGGGTTGCGCGGGTATGTTTAGCCGACGGCGTGGTTTGGTGTGAGATGGTGAGCCCCTCCTCATATGAGGTGCGCAGACGAACAAGGCATCGCCCTTGCCGTGTGTGATTGCGCTAAACATAGCAAGATTTCAAAACTCGCCACGCCTTGGTTTTTATTTTTAGAATTAACTGTTCACACGAAAAAGCAAAAGGCTTGAGGAGGAACAAACCCAACCTGAATTGCACATTAGAGGAACAAAGATGCCCCGTTAACATGCGTTCGCGAACGCATCGCTCGGTGTATAGGCGCCCCCGGCGTTGCTGACAAAACCAGCTGAAACAAGAAACATGAGAGAGGGCGCGTTAACTGCTGTCCACTAAAATAGCAGCCAGGCTGGCGCGATCTGTGTCAACTAGCAAGAACGGGTCTGGCGAACGTGGCCACATGTTGAGTTGGTGTTTTTGTCGCTATCCTTCGTACCCCTGGCGTGATACGCATTCGGTTTCCCACTTCCTGAAACGATTTCCCGAGGTCGAAGGTCTTGTTTTGTGTCTCTCGCACCCAAGCGGAAATGTCTACCTAATGATATGTACGGCATCGGCCCCTTCGTATGAAGACGTTTAGGACCGCGGTCCTATTTGGGGGACAAAGCACACACATTCTGAGTGGTTTGTTCCCATAACGTGACATTGACACTTAGCGGGCGAATAAATATCACCGAGGGCTTTGAAAGGGCAGTAACCACAAACAGGTACACCCGTTTCGCTGGGAGTCAAAACCTGGTACAGAGTGAAACGAGTCAACACGCACCCCACGAGACATCACCACGAGATAGATTCGCCACAGCACCCATCGTACCAGGACAAATGAAAAAATGACCGACAAGTACACGTACCGGTTAATTTCGCACCTTAACGTACCTAGGTTCGATTTTGAGGCCTCAGGTTCGGGTGGGATAAGGTCTAAGTTGAGTCGAGATGCAGGGGGCTTCTATATACTGATTTCTGGTGCCGAACGCGTGTTTTCCATTTGGTTTGAGTATATAGCTTGTTGTCGCACCATGCGTGATGTATACGTTGAATAAGTTTTATGTAACGCCTCGGCCCGGAGTTGTATGAAACGTCGACCGCCCCGCTTAGCCTCAAAATCCGAATGCTGAACGCCGAGGCGATTCTGCTTTGCGGATGTGATCTGGACCGACCCTCACAGCAAATCAGTTTTCCAAGCTTCAAACGGCTCACCACCGAGTTGTTTTCGTGTCACTGGTTTTCCAGCGCCGACGAAGTATTGACCACGCCACTCTCTCGTACGCAAAGGCCTTAAAGATGACACGTTGCAAGAGCATGGAAATGAACATCCGTAAGCGGCGGCTCTTTTGTGTTGGGGTCGTGAGACCTGGCGGACAGCTTACGACTTGGCATAGATGTATAGTGAAAGATCTTAGCAATCTCCGAGGCATCGAAGGATCGACGGACCACTCTCGTATGGTGTTTGTATTAATAGTTGAGCGCTCGATGTTGTCCAATTTAAGAAAACAAAATTTCGGTAAATGGCATCGGGGGGTCCTTGAAGCAGCCAAACGGGTCATGGTGAGGTGGCGAGGGGAATGCGCCACAGCTAAGTAGACAACGCCGCGCATACGTCGTGGGTGGAATGGGGGGAGGGGAGTCAAACGGAGGAGTCGAACGAAACCTGATAATAGGAACGCGGGGAGGGGGGCAAGAGGAGGAGTAGGAGGGAAACCGCGGGGGGACGAAATTAGCAAGGTGACGGCAACGAGGGTAGTGCCGCCAACTGCTATATAAGTTTGTCTGAACTTGGTCTTCCAGTCTTCAGGCGCTATAATCCTCCGTGAGTTTCATATTATTGTTTCATCTTGGTTTCTCCTTGTTGCTAGCGGAATACGAGCCTGCTTTGCTTGTGTCGTATTGTCTGACGCATCGTTTCCGGAGGTGGGGAAAGTTGACGAAAGCAGGACGGACACAGCGAACGGGGGTAGCAAGCTACCACAACGACGAGTAGGGAGAACTCGACCATCTTACTCGTAACACAAACTGTTGGGGCTACTTGAAAGGTGCTGCGTGCGTCGGTTCGCCTGGGGTTCCCGTTGGTTTGTAGTCTTGGTTTGCATGTGGTGGTGCAGTTTCTTTTGCTCGGTATTTTGAAGTGTCTGCGGCATCCCCGGAGAGGAGGCATGACCGAGTTTTGCTGTTCTTTATTTTTTTTTTCTTCCGACTTTTTTCCCTACTTCTTCCGTTATTTTTCTCTTTCATCTAATGTGTATTCCATGGCTGCCGTATCGACTATGTACGATGACATGACGTTGCATTGTCCACTCTGCTTAGCTGCGAAAAATATTTGGTATGTTTGTGTCGTAGCTTTGTGACAACATGACTTGTGCTCAAACTGTAGTATCCGATTGGGATTGAAGAATCGGCACGGACACTGGTTGTGCTGTATGTGCACTGGTAGAAAAAGCGATTCAATGTGAAGAACACACAACCCGTTATACTTGTACAACTGAAAGTGTAGACGCACTCACCAGAGGTGCTCATACTGGTTGCACAGAATGAATATATATATTGAAATATGAAGGCAGATTGATGAAAACGCAACAACATACATTCCTAGACTCCGCAGGGTTAAGCAAAAGAAGTATTAAAAAAGAAATAAATGAAAGACGGCCTTAGCACGAGTCGCAGACGTATATCCAGGTGTACCTGTGTCATTGTCCCTGAAAAACCAGGTACGACGTCCATTCCTCTATTCGCGAGTGTTGTAGGTCTTGTGTCTAACTTGATTAGAGCTCATGAACCTGTACCAGGTTATTCGTTTATTGCGAGAATGTTAAAATCTGCTGATCAATAAAAACCATACGTACGCTGTACATCTACGCGTACGTAAAGTGCTTGCTATGCGTCCTACACGAAGACATAACCACAATATATATACGTATATACGATCCTCCACTGCACCGTCGTGTCGACATTCATACACCATAAACAGCACGATGAGCACGTACTCGCACACCCCGCGTCAACATCGGCTCTTTTTTGTATTTTTAGGTACAACAAAGAAGGATTTTCACGTGCAAGCGGTTCCTCGAGGATGGGCGAGGGTTCAAAGCCGGCAACGGAGAGAGGGGGGGACGCCTGGAGTACTTTGCTAGTGTGGCGCACGAGCGTTCTTCCCACTCATTCCTGATGTTGCATGTGTGGGTAACGAGCAGTGCCGATACCTCATATCGCTGTTCTGTAAGTATGCCAAGGATGGATGCTACTAAGGAACAGCAGTGAGTGAGTGTGATCACGAGATCAAATATCCCATTCAGACATTAGAGGGATACTTCGTATGCGAGCTGAAATATATGAGCAACACAAAACTGTTTGTGATATGTCACAACCAAAAACACCGCATGTGGCAACGTGGCGTGTTTTCATTTTCAACATACGTACCTTCCTGCCTTTGGCTCACACGGAACAGTGGGCCTGCTTTCAGCTCTTGGCCCCCTAAAGACACGAACGAAACAAGCGTAGGAAATACCCCAAACCAAGAGCTGGGCCACAGCAGCAGTGTCGGGGGTGGACTATTTCGTAGGACGTGTATACACACGCATGTCTCTACAGCTGTGTCCGACGCAGTATGCGAATCATTTGAGCGCGATTATACTGGTCGCTGCTACGATGGCTCGCTGGTATACACCGAGGGGATGGAGACGACAAAAAAAACGCGAAATTGATTGACGTGGTTATCATATGATCACGACAGTATACGTTTGCATGAATTTATGCACGAGAAAAACATTCGAACTTGGGTTTGGGCTTTTGGACATCCAATTCGGTGGATTTCGGGTATTCTATACCACACTGTACAATATCGACAATAATACGTGTTTGGCGCATATTCATTCTAGATTCTTCCTGGTTCGGTTTATTTTTTTCTACGCCTGTACAACACGGTTTGCGTACGGGGGGAGGGTTGTTCGATCGTCGGGTCGATGATACCAGGGTACACAACAGTTAACTGTAGTCCCGCCACAATAAGAAAGTGCCTGATAAGAGCATGATGCTAACTTTCAGGAAAACGCTGAGAAGTTGGGTTATAAAGATAAAAGGCTTAGTTGTGAACTCTACACTGGGTCCTACATATAGTAGCATATCTATGCTCAAGGTGGACAATGTTAACAGGTGGCGCCTCAATAAGACTCTCAAGGCTTGCCCAGCTTAAGTGTGTGTCTTGTTGGCGGGCCAATACTCAGCATTTATATTAAACGTATACAATGTGTGCAGGCTGCTTACTACACAGCAGTAGTCAGCAACCATCAACCCATCTACAACAATCCTTGTGTCTCTTGAGCAAGCTCTGTCCACATAGTCGCCGTAATGTAGACTCTTGAGTCACAGCGGGTCGACATTTACTCTTCGTAGGCGTTGGAAGTACCTGTACGCCTCAAAACGCCACCTGAACCCCGCTACCCGCCCGCGAAAGTCCAAGGGTTTTGAATAATGTACATACATACAGCAGTAGTAGAAGTAGTAGCAGTACTTGTAGTAGTTTATGCTGTACGTATTGACTACGTACTGGTAAAAAAAGTTGAAAAATGCAGATAGTATTATACCTACCTGGGTACACTTGCAGTTTATGCCCTCTGGTATATTGGGAGTGTATCTATCCATCTGAATTTGTTTGCACAGCATTCTTTGGAAATCAAACAGAATACGTTTCTGTCAGAAGTGAGTGGTAGTACTCGTAGCGTACAAAGTGTGTTGTGTAGCAGTGTTGTACCGGGTGTGTGCGGTTTATCCGCTTGGAATCTGACCTCCCCGCTGTTCGTTGTATCTCGCCAGTGAAATGACGCTTCTTCGCTTGCTGTTTGTGGTATAAATAATTTATTGCTGATGTTCTTGTTGTTGTGTGCCTGAAACCCTATAATGACATGTACATACGTATTATATATAAAAGTATGTATTCACACAAAACAGAGAGTAGAAACGACACGAGAAGCCGCCGCTTCTCCTTGGGTGGGTACATAATGGATTCAACTATTATAGGGGTCCATAGTTAACGGGACCAAATTTTGTAAGAAAAAATAGGAAAATATATAGGTTTTTATGTACACCATAGGTCCTGTTAACTATGGACCCCCCCCCCGTAATACCTGCAGGTATCCTGTGTATAATTGATATGTTGTGCCGGAAAGAAGAACCAGTCCAAAATATTTTGATGTCGTTTGAATAGATGGTAGATGGATGTATGATGTCGGTAAGATGTACTTGGTACGAAGCATGCAACTATATAAAATATTACCAAACAGCAGTAAACGCTCGAAAGCGCCGGGTACAATGATAATGGGATATGTTCGCTGTACGCGGAATATATCACGCATGGACGCACATATTGTTGTATACCTGATGACAGGTGCCTGGTACCTCGTGGTGCATCATAACAGTAATTTGTATTTACACATATGGTACGTACGCATTTTGCTTAACTTTTACGGCATCTAAAAAGGACATACAAACAGGTACGCGTAAAAACGAGGAGTCACTTTCAACGAAGAGTCCTGTAATATGTTCCAAGAGTCGTTGAGAATATGTCTGCCCCCTGACCCGATAGAAGAAAGCCTGCTGAAGGAAGCGCGACATTGTACTCACACACCCAGCAGCTAACACCCCCCCTCTCAGCTCACTCGTTCTCTCACCCTCATCTTCTCCATTCTCCTCTCGCGGTGAGTTCACACTGGCCACTGGCTACAAACTTGTTTTAAGTATTTAAGCACGAAAGTACGTTTTGTACTTGCGAAATATTGTACCTTGTACACACTTGGCATGTTTTCGATGCGAACTAGAGTTGCATGTGTCGTGCGCGCTGGTGGCGGCAGCATGCCCCACGAGGAGCAGTGCTACAGAGAATGCCCCACGATAACTGGTACGAAGTACTACAGCATATTTGGATTGATAGGGTTTTTATTTGCAGGTACATGTCTTTTCAAATTCGATAAGCGTCGCTCTTCGACGAAAAAGGGACCCTCACGCTACACATTGTCCTATGGCAAACGAGACAACTATAGGTATACAAGTGACAACCTTGCTGCCATAGTTGTATGTATCTATGGTTAGGGATAGTAAGGATATGCACGGTCGGTTTTAAGCGGAGAACGACAACACGGCCTTCCCAATTTGTTTGAAAGGTTTCAACCACATAGCCCACAGCGTAGGGGCTTGTCGTGTCGTCGCGCAGACATGTCATCAAGGGATGAGTGTGTGACCCCTTCGACATTTATCAAAAGGACACATCGTAAAATGTTTGACTAAGTTATTCATGTTCCGACGAATTAGGGTAGGTGTGATGTAACGTGAGGTAACACACCGTACCATCAAGACGTCGATTCATTTCTACCACCCCCGTGGCAACGCATATGTTATATAGTATAGTATATATGTATATATAATACTACTGTAAGAAATATTTATACATGTATATAATATATATATTTACATGTATTATCTGTTGTGTATATATGTAAAACGTATATATGCTCTCTTGTACGCTCCACGCACACCCGCCCCGAGGAGCAACCCAAACCCCATCCGACCTGCGACTTGATGTTTTAATGTTCAGCAGTCCCTCGCACAGTCGGTCTAGCAAGCACGGATCATACAGATACCGTGCGAGCATACATATATTAAGTGTAGTCACAGAGGGTACTAGTTGCCAACAGTTGTTTACAGTCCAACACCCACCGACGCCGAAACTGCATGGGGCATGTTGTATTCAATACAATATCATGGGGGACCACAATAGATAGAACCTACGGTACACACAAAAACATACATATTTCCCTTTTTTTACCAACAATATATGTTCCTTTTTTTTGGATAGCCTCCCGCAATAGTAGTAGAGGAGAAAATGATAACCCGCTCACTTTCTTGCCTATACATAGGTATACATGTATGCCACGCGCATTATTCCTGCTTACCTGGTATTCATGTTGGAACTTTAGCCGCCGACCCGGGCATATACGGCGGGAATACATCTGTATACTGAAAATAGTTCTAATACCAGGTATATTGTCGCGTTTTCGCCGCCGCCCGAACATTTTTTATTTTTTTTGCTTTCAGCATTTATCGCTGCAAGAACACACCCTCCTGTCGGTACTATTTAATAAATCAGAGCATTCAGTCGCCTTAATTTCTTGGTACCCCGTCGATCAGAAGCCATCTGGCGAGGCAAACAGCGACTAGTACAAGAGCTTATAACATCGTCAAGTACCTCGTACGAGAGACCATGACGGAGCCAAAGGCATGCACTTGCTAGTAGTAGTCGGGTCCCTAGGTCCATACCAACTTACACCTGGCTTTAACACGGGGTACAACATTTAGAAAAGGTCTATCTGCGAACTATACATAATAATGAGTTCATATATATGTGCGATTCATGGCGCGTGAAATGCACTGCGGCGCGTGCTCAGCACGCATATTGTAGGCTTGTGGCGCCCGTTATACAACTGAGTGGCCTTGCAGAGTCGACGCCCTCCTTTGCGGAAGTATATACCTTGCGGCGTATGTGCACCATTATTATTGCTATGTGCACCATTACTTTTCCCTCGCTGGCCTTTTCCTCCTTGGCACGCTCATTGGCTATCGACCCCGCCCCCCTGTTCCGCTTGTCGTCCGATTTGGTTTGAAGCGTAGTAGTACATTATCTGATGTAACACGAATTATTTTTTGAAACAAAACTAAACAGAAAAAAGTAAGACATGCACGATGTATTCAAAATACCGTTCGCCGCGTGTGTGTGGGGTCTCGCGAGCTGTGCCAAAAACACGACACACAATGTATATTACATACATCTCGGGCAGTCACACCGACCTGACCAGTACTCCAGTCGTGTACATTGATTGCGTGTGAACATTACCGCTGCGGCTGTGACAGAGCAGCACACAACACACTCACCCGGTTGAGAACGGGCCCAGGCAGTGCTTGCTTGTTGTTCCGAGAGGGAGAGGATTCCCCGCTACAGGAACTTCGGTATTGCATCGTCTCTCAAATTGCGATATTTGTGTTAATGAACATATCAGGTGTTCTTTCTTGCCTGGTAGAGCGGATATTGTCATGTTGTGTACTATGATACTGCGATGTGGGTGTGCTCGTGCACATACTCACATTTGTCTATTTGTCTATATATCTCTTCGCATCTCCTCCTGCACCCAAAAACCCTCTAGCTACATAAGTTTGCCCCGGCAAGGCCCGTAACACTCGACATACGAAGCTTAACCACCACGTTTGTAGATATGTTCAAAAAAAGGGTACAACATTGTGTCCGAAAAGCTAAACACGCGTGCTAAATTAGCTTGTTGTCGACCTCTTCCTTTCTTGAATGATGTCGTGCACACCGTCATTGCTGTTCGTTGTCGTTCGGCAGACCTCTGAGCTTGCCGGCGCTGTTTCATCAAAGGATCCTTCCTCCAACAACAATCAAGATGGCTCCTCTCATGATATTCGCAGTCCTGGCTACCCTCGGCTTCGCAGGTGGGGAACGGCGTGTCGGTGCTGTAACCTTAACTCTATAAAGTGATGAACTGCGTACTGAAGGTTTGACCCGACCTAGCCTTTCGACTACGATTTCAAGCATAATACGTAGCGGCGGTCTAATGAGAACCAACCATTAGTGCCGTAAATTGAGTATTAGTCTGCAAGCCTGTATTATTGGTGCTGCGTTAGAAAAGGGGGGGGGAGCACTTGGATGTGTCGGTTTCGTGACTTGCGCCGCTATGTCATTGTTTGTTGCACTGACGCCAACACAATACATAAGTGTTTGCGAGTACTGCTATGAGCGAGGCACAGAGTCACTCGCCCAACTTGCATGAATGTGGGAAAGTAACTGGGGCCGCCCCTGATCGCCCAATACTACAGAAGGCCTGCTTCCTACCCACGATGTACCAGGATGCGATATGTTTTTTTTTCTGTTCGGGTCGCATGCTACGTACAGTAGAAGTGCATCAACTTGTTTTCCACGCTCCTCGGTTGAGAAGCTCCTCTGCCTCGCCCTAAACATGCTCTCCAAAAAAAATAAAAATAACTCCGATGACCATTCCGACGGCCTAGTTCCACGACGAATTATTCATGCCGATAAAACAAGGATGCCATCATAGCATCCTGACGAGCTCGGGTTGACGACCACCGTCCACTATATATTCTAGCCAAAAGCGTGCTACGACCACTACCACCACAACACTAGTCATATATAGTTAATACATTGCTAGTTTAGTTCCAACTTATGTCCCCCCCCCGCCTCAAAGGCGAACGTGCCACCGGAAACTGAAAAGGCATTCAGGGCATTCAAGGTGTCAATTCACGTGTAAGTCCGCTTCACAAACGGTTTGGAGCCGAATACAGCTCGCTCTTATTGCGACTCGATGAACATGGCACGACGCGTCACGCTTGGTGCGAGCAATGTCTACCCGGTCGGAGAAAACCTGACGTGCTCATTCCCGATAGTGTAGGGATGCGAGGGTCTTCTGACTATGCAGCTATGGCCATGCATGATGTCGAGTATCCACCCCTGCTCCCCCCAGAAAGTGGCTGAACTTATATACTCGTATTGCGTGTCCTTCAATACACACAATATATACAGCGTGCAATATTTCTTCTAAGAGACGACTATATCAGGCACCCTTGCGGAAGTACTGACATATGACGCTGAATTGTTTTTTTTGTGCTGTTATTGATAGTGGTGGCTGTACTTGTCGTCGTACCAAGGACATCCAGCCGACCGACAAAAGCCCACTGGCGGTTCATAGCAAGAATAATACCTGCGCGCGTAGTTATCACACACTATATGTATACGTCAAAAAAATATGTTCCGAAAATTAACTGTGCAAATAAATATAAACTAGTACTTCAGTGGCAAGACACCCTTCTCCACCCCGGTACGTGCCTTTAGATTTTATCGCGCGCATAGGGTTCAGCATTCTCACTGCTCGTCGATTTTCATCAAATGTACAGCTAACTTACGCTCTCGCGCTTTCCGCTAATCATTTTTTTTTGCAAGAACAAGTCCCTACGAGCATGCACTCGGTGAGACTCAAACTCACGAAATTGATCTTGATGGGCTCGCTGACCACCTGCCTAGCCACCGGGGTACTGTAGATGTAACACGGGACACAAAACAGGAAATAGAGAATATTTATTAGCTCACAGACTACGTTAAAAACAAGTTTGTAAATTATTGCTGCAAATACAAATATATATAAATTCATACTTTAGTGGTGGTGTACTCCTAATCGTTTGAACGTACTACCACTACCAGTAAATATATGTCTCGAAAAATATCAAATCGTTTTAAACACAAAAGACACATGTAAACGTCTCATATGCAAGGACAGGGCGGTATGCATACATATACGTGAACTCGCGCGTTTATTTTTGGTGGATTGGTCATCAGAGAGTCTGATTTCGCCTCTCTCTTTCTATCGTTCACCGCTTCGTTGGTGGCAACCCCTGGGTCATCTCCAGCGAATCGGGATCTTATTAGCGATCGGCCAGTAGTAGCGTGTGTAGAGGTCGGCTCAGACCGTGCGTAGACGGCACTTTGCATGTCTTCACCATCCTTTGTTGCTCGTAGGCACGTCTGTGCTGATCATTTTTTATAAAAAAAAAACACCTCATTCTCGACGTATCGTAGATCAGACTGAAAACGAAACAACCTCCTGGTAAGCTGCGTGTTGTTCTTCCGCAAGTTGTAGTGAATAGTTTAATTCGTGACATGCGGGTTAGGAGTCAGAACAGTCATTCATAGGAGTGACCGCAGTACAGCAGTATTGGTTGAACTTTGTCCAGTGTTCAGGTTTGCTGGTTGATATATAATACGGAGGACTATAGTAAATAGGACCTACGGTAAACACGAAAAAACTGTACATTCACCTATTTTTACTCACAATATTTGGTCCTATTTACTATGGTCCCCCGCAATAATAGCACTTTCCCTGTTTCAAGCGACTGGATTCTGCTTGGGGTTTTCGTTTTTCTAGTGGATGGTATTATAGTTGGAATAACATCTGCACAGTCAGAAGGCAGATGGAATGTTACAGCAGTAGGCACCCTTTTATATGTTTGCGTGGAATCGTTCAGATATTATTACGGGAGACCATAATATTGAGACCTATAGTAAACACAAAAACCCTCTTTTTTTACGAACAGTATCTGGTCCGGCAGTAGTATTGCACATCTGCCAGTTAGATGGAAAATGGAAGAACATTCAAAAATACAAACGCACACGCGCTGCCTCTAGAACCACCATCAGGGCCCTCCGCGGTTGCAGCAACAACAGCAGCAGCTTTCCACGCAGTGGCAACAACAGCGCTGCAGCAGTTTTCGCAGTAACGCCATGTATCAACAATATATACGCCGTACAAAGTCTCCCCGCCCTGCTTGTTTGTCCTCTTCGTGTTGAGTGACCTTTCCGGGTGTGGTGTAAGCCATCAACTATGATGACCTGGTGCGCTGTACCTGTCTCCACAATACGCATATTGTGGCATTGTGGCCATTTTTAATATTGCCTCAGGTCCTATTTAAGCAACCCGCTCAAGGGCACCCGGCTGAGTGGCTTACCCTGCGTATATGAAGGATTGAGCTATTGTTAGTCTACCAATGTATGCGATTTGCACCATCTGTTATTGGTTTCGACATGGTATTGTGTTTTTTAAACTGTCCGCGAACCGAAACTTTACTATTTAAATGCATAAAGATGTATGTTGTATGTGCAGGTATGACTGGAATAGTCGCCGCAGCATAAATCAGATGGCAAGTGCAAGTATGACTACGGAAAATACTTTTGTTTCCCAAGTCCAATGCTGAGCGACGTAGAAAACTACTTTCTCGCCAGGGTGGCCAAAGCGCCCCACTCTGGGGAAAACGTGGATCGCCCCCTACAATATCCTGCGATGCGTCATCGCCGTTAAATACCTATCGTCAGCGCCGCAAGAACGACATATTCTACGTTTTAGAACATCAATAAACAAAAACTCAATTGGCCTTGAGGGATTTCGACATTAGGTCCCTTCTGACTATTAAACCACAATTTCGCAAGTTACGCAGCTTTGAACCCAGACGACATGCACTCGTTGTCGCGTCCGACTGCATTCGGGCGAAACCACAGCCGGCCGTGTAGCCCCGCTTTTCGATTGCTACCAACACAATATCTCACGATTTCTCGTTGTTTGGGTCGTCTCGTCTCTCAACGTGCAGCTTCCACCTCTGGGGAGATGGAGCAGGGCCTTCGCGGAGGGCGCCATCTGCAGGTAAACCGAATCGAAAGGCGGTGCTACGTTGTAGGGTCGAGGGGAGTGTACGTTTCGAACGGCAGCAGGACCAAGTATTCGTTGTACGCTTAATTCATGAGAATCAACGATTGGGCTGCACGAACAATAAGCGTTTAGAAGTGTGAGTCGGGTTGCGCGCGCAAACCTTCTCGATATTCCTGGTTGGCATGCCCTATCGAGCACTTCCATGCCAGGAGAAAAGAAAATACGATGCCACCCAGACCGTGACATTGCTGATCGGAACATCCTCTTGATGGCTTTACCAAAACACTGATCATATCGCGCCCGCCTCGTTCGCTTTTTTTGAATGTTGTATTTTATTTGCCGCGCGGCAGGCGTCGTACTGCAACTCCGTCCCGTGCCCGAACGGCTACACCCCAATCCCCTCCGCCAACGAAGTGGCTTGCGTGGGAGACCCGTGCGAAGTGTCCCAGTGCTGCGAGGCATTCTGCTCGTACCACCCGTGCCCCAACAACTTCACCCCCATCCTAGAGGCCAACACAACCATGTGCGCGGACTCCGGCTGCACCACCGGCCTGTGCTGTGAGGAGCTCTGCATTTCGTACGCCTGCCCCGACGGTTTCACCCAGATCAGCAGCGCCGCCACCAAAGTGTGCGCCGTCACCGGCTGCACTACCGGATCGTGCTGCGAGGCTTTCTGCTCGTACTTCCCCTGCCCAGACACCCCCCCCGTGGAAGACGCCGACACCATCAAGTGCCCCAAGGCCGAGGGATGCACTGAAGAGCTGTGCTGCGGTAAGAAACATTGCGTGTGTGGTATATACATGGGAATGTTAGACCTGTGTTGGGAATTTACACACCGATGCGGTAGGCTTCAATGGTTCGGGTTCATCGGATTTTTGGCCTGTGCCTATCCCCGCTGAATCCATGCTATATACCTGGTATCCTTCATAGCATACGTACTGTTGTTTATATTTTGGTTAAACGTGTTTCGTCAATGGAGCAATGCCTGCTACCGTAGGAACGACACCCAGCGGCACAATATTTCTCGAAGGGCACCGCGTGCACAATCCGCGTGCACAGTGCATAGTCTAGGTTGCCAAACCGAGCAGCTTTATACCGGTAGACGTTAGGAGATACCTTCGCCATTTGAACGTGACAAGTTTCTTTGTAGTACCTTCTTGGTTTGATAAATAGAAATAGCATTGGTTGTCATCGAACTGCCGTGCCGCACAACCGGATAATTCGAGTTGTTTCGATAGTCCGACATTCTTATACTGCAATGTTGCGCCTTCTATCCGCCGCACGATCACGCTCTCCTTCTTCAGAACCCTGAAGGAGCCTACATCCTTGACGCTGACGACACATACACCGGCGAGCGTCGAAGACGTCACCATAACCAGCGAAGGCCCTGGCGCGCGCGGGTGGGAGGAAGGGAGATGGCTTCATGATGCTTTCGCTCGTATTGTTGAGCACGTAGCCTCTAAATACGAAGCTGGTAGTCGTCCATCCACCATGTCGATGCCACGATTTGCAGACACTGCTTTGCTCTAATATACTTGTAGCATATAGTGAAGCAGTTCTACCGTAGATGTCGGCCGTTTCGTCGCAGTCTAACTGTTGTGGAGCGTAAATGCTGGTAAGTTGTTGGTCTTAGGAGCAACGGCAGGTTTGCTCTGCCTGCCAATCGAAGGAAGGCCTCTCACTGGAATTTAGTTCACTTTTATTAGGTAAGCTGAAGCACGTCTTGCGTGGTACTGATCACTCCCCCAGATCCCAAGGTAGCTTCTGCGTGTACCCGTACTGGTCCCTACTCCAAGGTGGGCTTATATATCGGCCTCGGCAAGCGACGTTGGGATCCCTGGCCTTGTGCCTGTTTGACGGCTCTCTTGACTTGCTTAGGCATATTTCTTGCTCCTGTTTATTCTAGGCGCCCATCGGACGGAAACGAACGGAAACAGCGCCCACAGGCCGCGTCTCGAGGGGGGGGGGAGGGTAGGTGTTTGCCGATTCGATGTAGTTGGATTGTGTCGGCGCTTGCCTGGAAACCTGATACAGTCGCCCCCCGCGTAGCCAACGCGTGCGGAGAAAGCGCCGTGTGCGACACTATGCCCTGGGATATCCTGGTATAACTCGCTAGCTGTCAGCTATGCGGTAGGGAAAGACCGCCGGGTAGTCCTGTTAGGGTCTCGTTACGAACACGAGAGACACCAGGTCCGGTCGCACTGGGGGTTCCACTAGGTGGCCGGTTTAAATGGGAGTATTTTTAGTTTTCGTTTAGTTACGCTCGCGGGCCCTAGAACGTCCGAGACCAACTTCAGGCCCACGCGAGGGAACCAGGAAAAGTGCCGCCACCGTAGAACACCCGTGTTGTTGCCAAACGCCTTGGTTCTTTTTATCGGTGTATAGCCGAGGACAAGCAGGCCGTTTAAGGGATTGAACTTAGTACCGGTGGCAGCCCCGTCGCTTAAAGAGAGTGCCGGTCGGCCGTGACTTCGAACGTCACCATAGCTCTACGATCGAGCTCACTGCACGTTACACGTGATAGCCAACGAAGGACATTTATTTTTCCGATTTTTTTTGTTTTTACTGGCAGCGCTGGTCTATCACCTCAAAGCGGGAAATTAGGAGAGCGCAATGCCGCGTTCGAGCTCACTGCACGTAACACGTGATAGCCAACGAAGGACATTTATTTTTTCGTTTTTTTTTGTTTGTACTGACAGCGCTGTTCTATCACCTCAAAGCGGGAAATTAGGAGAGCCCAATGCCGCGTTGAATGAATTGGCACCGAGGGCCATGTAATGGCCATCCCGCTTCATGCATATTGTCGGTTGATGGCTGCCGCCGCACATTTATTCGCAAACGACGCATGCTACGGGGGGTGTTCTGCGCGCTTTTTGTTTTTTGAGGCTGCTCTTTTGAGAACTTCTCTACCTCCGATCGAACCCTGGCTTTGGGATAAATGAACGGGCAACCCGAAGCACAATCCCATGGCTTGGGTATTCGAAAAACAAAAAGGGAAACATGTACCGTTGCCAGGTAGATCCCCGGTTGAAGATTCCCGTCGATCATTTTCATTCCGGCAGTAACACGTTGCTGCGTGCTATCTTTTGGCGCTCGTCGAACCTGCGAACATCCGCTGTTGAGTTATCAGTCTACTATGCCATCCGAATACCCCTGACTACTCTAAAAAAAGGCTGTGAAAACGGTGAACATACAGGTCTGGATGTTCCGAAATCCGTTATTTCTGCACGTACGCGGGGCAAGGAGAACTAAACATCACGCTAAGCGACGGTGCCGGTCATTCCCCCAAAAAACCCGACCCGCCTGATTTCCATTATTGGGCAGGCTATATCAAACCTTACGATGCGCTGTTTTTCTTTTTTTTGTCACCCATAATACGTTTTCCCTAGTGATACTCATTAACTTGTGCCTAAAGCCGAGGCCAGTCACAGGAAGCGGCAAACCTTCTTTAACACATAGACACGACTACGCTTATAGGGGCATTCACAATTGTACTTGTCAGGCTCGCTTTCTTGAGAGCAATTGTCCTATGGGCTGGCCGGTCATGTATGGCCCTCCGAGCTCGGTAGTCATATTGTTTGTGCGTCTTATACGTGTGTTCCATCTCATCTATCATCTCCGGATTTTTTTTCCTTTTTACGTCCTAATGTTGGTTCATCAGTTGGAAATATCCTAGGACCGATGGTGCCAGCAAACAGCAACCTTGTTTTCGGGACTCGGTCTGCGCCCTGAGCGCACGTTTGCTTCGTTGTTGATCTTTTTATTTTTTTATTATTTGTTTTGTGTCCGTTCGTTCTTCTTTATGTTCTCTCCTCGTTTTTTTATCACTGTGTAAACCACCACTACTGTACTGCGAACCACCACCAATGTGAGAGCATCATCATCAGTATTATCATATCTCTCCTTCCTGGTCTTACGTCTTATCCGGGGTCACAAAGCAGACTCTCGTCCCCTCTTCCCCCCTAAGGTTCTTGCCTTGCGTATCTTCGGGAAAATCATTCGCCCCTTTCTTCCCTCGTCGACTCGCATCAGATTGCGCCTACCAACGCTACTAGGCGCTTTCAGCGGTTGATTATGATTTCTAACAGGTATATGTTTTTCGCAAATAAACTTAAACCGTTCGACCCGTGTGGGATCCAGACTCCAGCACAAACGTATATTAAAATTCAGGGGGTATCACCTGTTCACTGGGGCAACCGGCCGTGACGAGACGCTGTCGCCGGCTTGGAATGGAGTCGTCTACGTTAGCGACGAACGCTAGAGTAAGTCCCGTTTAAAGTCGTCCTGCCATCCAATATACTGGTACATTGGCCACAGAACGTGGACCCAACATATCTATGTGAGGACAAACTAGCTGTTCGTGCGGAGTCGGGCGCCTCGTTGGAGAGCCGTCGGAAGACGAAGTGCACAAGTTACCCGTTGTGGAATCAGTGACGATCTCAATACTCCGACCCTCCCACGTCGCGGAATGAACGACAGAGAACCCCTCACTATATGCTCGGCATCCCCCACACCAGAGCCTTGACAATGTGTAAGGTCCTTCATGCAGGTGGGCGTTGATCTTCCATACCCCGAGAAACACAACAATCAATCCAAACCGATACAACTATCACAAATAAGAATGGATTCGTCGTGTTTTGGACAGCGTTTTAATAAAGTGGATTCTGCTATGCCGTATATCTAACGTTTGAGGAAAAATAAGAATCATTCAACAGTACCAGGCAGCTTTTCTTATCCGATGGAGAGCGTCGACACCGAATAGTCGAGAGGGTCGTTTCCACTCTTAACCAACCTACCCAGCCTCGTAACACGTCTGGCATGGTTGAGTTTTTCACCACAACTGTCATGAATGCTGTTGAGAAAGAGGTGCCACCTCCACCACGTCGCCACCACCGAAACGGTTGGTGTGGGACCCCCGAAACGGTGGCCGCTTTCAAAGTAGCATGGACAGCGAGGGAGGATGCGAGACAGCTCTTGCGTGTCTACCCCCGAGATAGTACAGCGTGGAAGAAGTTGAGATCCGCCTGTGCGAATCTGCAGGAAGTGGTCGCCGCAGGAGTCAATGCGTATTTTGAAGAGTACCTCGCTGAAACCGAGAAATTCCTCGCGAGTTCCGATCAACGAGGGTTCTACAAGCACCTGAAGAGTACGGTAAGGTTGCAAGGTACGAAAGCGAGGAGTGAACAATTATCATGGACGAGGATGGCACGCTGTTGCGGGATCAAGCGCGAATTCGTGAAAGATGGGCGGGGCACTACCACAAACTATTGAACACGAAATCGCTGAAACTTGACCCCACGATCATCGACCTAGTGCCACCACGACCGCTGAAACTATCCCTTGGAAATGAACCATCCATTGACGAGATGATGGAAGCAGTGAAGGGTATGTCAAACTGGAAAGCCGTTGGACCAGATGGTCTCCCGGTCGAAGTACTGAAACTTGACCACCCCGCTTTCGTGCAGTATTTTCACAGTATCCTTGTTAACGTTTGGGTAACGGGAGAAGTCCCCCAGCAATGGAAAGATGCGATCATAAAAACCCTTCATAAAAATAAGGATAGAACTGATTGCAACAACTACAGAGGTATTTCGCTTGTTGCTCACGCAGGCAAGGTGTTGCTGAAAATCGTTGCGTCCCGTCTAAGCAGCTACTGCGAGACCGAGCATATACTCCCTGAAGAACAGTGCGGCTTCCGCCCCGCACGGTCAACAGTCGATATGCTGTTTGTCGTGCGCCGGTTGCAGCAGCTCGGGCGGCAGAAGAAAATCCCCCTGTACATGTGCTTCATCGACTTGCAGAAAGCGTACGACTCTGTCGACCGAGAACTGTTGTGGGAGGTACTCACACGCCTTGGTGTACCAACCAAGATGCTCACATTCATTCGCAATTTTCACGAAGGCATGCGGGCTCGCGTGCGTGCGGATGACGGTGACTACTCGGACTGGTTCAATGTAACCCAGGGACTGCGGCAAGGCTGCGTACTATCGCCGTTACTGTTCAACGTGTTCTTCGCCGCTGCGATACACATCGTGCTGGTACGCCTCAGCAAAGACGAATGCATCGTAAGGGATTTGGTTCATCTCGAAGAGGACAGGGTTGTCGGAAAAGAGGAACCGTTGGCATGCGTGCAAAGGGCTGTGTGGGGCATGTATGCAGACGATGCAGGAATAGTCTCGAAGTCGGCGGAAGGCCTTGCAAGAATGATGACAGTCATCGTGACTGTCTTCGAAGCAGTAGGTCTCACGGTATCCGAGAAGAAGACAGAGACGATGCTCCTACGAACACCGCATCAGACGTTTACCACCTCACCGCTCGCGATCGAAGCTTCAGGCCAAAGGTATAAACAGACGACCCAGTTTTTGTACCTAGGAGGCATTATCCACGAGAACGCTGACCTCTCCTTCGAAATCGAGCGACGAATCCGTCTGATGCGGGCATGCCTCAAACGGTATGGTCCGAAACTGTACGATAGGACGAACGCACCGCTTAGTCTGAAAGTCCGGATGCTGAAGGCCGAGGTGATTGAGACCTTGCTGTACGGTTGCGTGACGTGGACCCTCAATGCGGACCACTTCGCCAAGCTTCGATCAGCCCACCACGAAGTCCTTCTGCGAGTCATTGGTTTCCAGCGCCGACTACGCACCGACCACACCACCCTCTCGTATGCGAAGGCGCTCAGGATAACACGATGCGAAAGTATTGAAACGACCATCCGTAAACGGCGACTCTTCTTTGCGGGGGCTGTGGTGCGGCAACACGAGGGGCGATTGCCCAGTCGGTTGATGTTCGGGACGATCGCTGGTGGGGGGAGCCCGAAACCAGGCGGGCAGCCCAAGACTTGGCCTAGGGCAATTGCTGAGGACCTTAGAGTGTTCAAAGCCACCAAGGGATCAACGGAAGACTCCCCCTTAGTCTTTGGAGTTGGGACCGCACTGTGGCCCACTGCAGCAAAACAGACGGGAACGTGGTACCGGGGAATCCTCGAAGCAGCTGAACAGTTCATGAGCTGGTGGCACGAGGCTGAGGCAAAGCTGAGTAGACAGCGCCGTGCATCCGCTGCAGGTAGTGTTAGAGGGAATGGGGGGAGGGGTAACAGCAGGAGGGGTAGAGGGAACACCGTACAAGTGTATGGGGGCAGGGGGGGAACAGGAGGAGTAGAAGGGAAACCGCGGCAGAAGAGAGTAGCAGAGAGACCGCAGATAGGGTAGCAAGGTACCAGGCCGACTAATAGGTTGGACTTTTCTTTGCTACTCGTACCTCCAACTGCTGCGGCCGTTCGGTATGCATTTTGATTTTTTTCCCTTCTTATCCTTATGAAAGAAGTACTGCATAGTGGGTGGGTGACGAGCGTATTTTGGCCTACTCACTATTGCTCTTTTTACTTAGTTAAGTGTTCACCGGGATGCATAGTCCCCTTTTTCCTTCTCGTATCTTTCCCCTTGCACGTCCCTTTTGGCTCATGCTCGGGGTAAGTATGTATGTGTCTGAGCTTTGGCTTCCCATTTTATTTATTTGTTTGGGATTCTTCTCCTTTTCTTTTTCTTTTTCTTGTTCTTTTTCGGTTTGGCTTTTTCGTTGCTTCTCTTTCCTTATGGTGTATTTTGGTTGCTGGCGTATGTATGTATGTTGTGTCGGCCGCACCTGGTGCGAAGGCATGGTATTACGTAGGCTATTAATGCATTACGGTGTGTTATCTCTGTGTCGTAGTCTGTGACCACAGAGCTCGTATCTTTCTAGGGCGACGAATCAGCACGGACACTGGGCTTGCTTGATGTCGACGAGTAGAAGAACGGTTTAATGTGAAGAACACACACACACACACCATCAGCGATTTTCGTTGTCACCGTTCAGAAACTCGCGGGCATTGCCGTACGTAGACTAAAGGACTTTTCGTAGATTGCCAGTAACAAAATGCCACGTGCCTTTCGCACACCGCACCAACTGCTGCTACTAATGAGGTTAATTCACATATGGCCATATTTCATTAAACAAATCGACGACTTCCCTTCACCTCACGGAAACCCGCAAGCAATATAATCGGTGTTTAAAGCCATTCTTATCGTTTTTGCGACCTAGTTATGAGGAGAAAAACTGTATTGAGGCGCACAGAACCAATGGTCGCCACTGGTTCATCGTCCCACACAGCGCGGATCATTTTCACTACAAGATTTAGAGAGTGTATGCTCCACTGAGCTGAGCATGCAATGTAACGTTTAAGCACAGTTTTTTTTGCGTGTTTGGACACCTCGTTAAAGACGTGAGAGCGTGGTCGGTTTTCGTGTTCATCTTTTCCACACGGATTTTAATTTTTATTGAGTTTGGTGTAGATGAATAAGACGTTGACACATACGCACGTGGACCCGACGTTCGCCGTTCGAAAGAGACCATAATATTTTCTGTTTTCTGGTCCCATAGAAGTAGGCCTATAACGCGCTCCAAACCATTCGCTACCCGGTGCATGACAGAATGGAGTCCAATACACCAAAGAGTTGAGCGGGTGTCAGCAAGGGTTTGTCCCAGTAAGTCAAAACTACGAGACGCGGAGGTATGCATAGACCATTTGAATACAATGCACATAACACAGCATTAACGCATGCGTGGTTTGATGCAAAATTGGTTCGACCCTCGATTGGTAGTCACCGGAATATCCATTCACTGTACGCCCGACAAATGTAAGGATGTGTTTGACGAAAATACACTATTTATAGGAGGTGCACAAATCACAAGATGTGTTTAAAACAAAATCCAGTCATACACCGCAGCTGTGAAATAGATAATTGACTCATGTTGGCACGCCTTGTGGGTTTAATATTTCGCACTTGCCACGGGGTGTGTCGTCTCTACAGCAGATACTGTGGTGTACTACATGACAGTTTATGTACACAGCGAACTCGACACATGTTCGCTATTTGCTGCTGCTGAGATATTATGGAGTACCTCGTCACCGCAAACCGCCTTTCAGTACACGTAATGTTCTCAAATTCACTTGGGCCGTCAAAAAAACAAACGAACAAACGAACGCGTCCGACCAACACGTGTCCGGCACTCGCCAAACTCGATACAATAAACACGAGTTCCCGGTGATTCTTACACCGGCCGAGGGCATATAGGCAAAACATGTTTGGATGAAGGCCCAGCGCAGAACATCGCATTTCCCCAGTTAGCTATCCGCGTGGCCGGTCTACCGTAATATCCTCTGTCAACGCCCCCCCTCCCTGTGTTGTTGCCCTTCCTCTCCCGCCAAACCGCAAATGGGTCATACTATTGTTGTTGCCTACGGGCATTAAGTTTCATTTACGTTTAACCAAAGTCGTCCCTAACCTTTGAGTCTCGATGGGGGCAAATTTGTACTAAACAATTATCGCTCTCTCCCAGGGGACAACACGAAAAGACGGGAAGAAGCATGCGTCGGAATATGCGGAAATGCATTTCGCCCAACCGCGAATTGCATTTCGCCCAATGAGCAGCGTGCATCTGCTTGTTGTTGCTGTTGTTTATATATCACGATAAAACCACTCCATGCTGAATTAAAATGCGACCTGCTACGAAATCCTCGGTTTTCATGTCGGCACACGACGTCCAAAACGGCATGGGAAGACAAGACCACAACCCCCAGAACCACACGAAATGACCCAAGCTTTCATAAATACGGGGGCGGTTCTCGTACGGGGCGCAGTCCTTGGCCCCGATGGGCCGCCGGCAGTCGAACAGGAGCTTGGGGTACTCTCGGGCAAGGGTGCTAACGGATTGATGCATGTATCGATGGTCTGTCCCTGTGAAGAGAGATGGTAGAGGCGCCACGGGAGGTTCTGTTAAAATCACCTGTGAAGAACAAAAAAATAAATGATTCGACATGGGCGCCCATGTGGCCATTCTGTAAAGAATGCTGCTTGCAGTGGTCAAGAGGAGAAGATACAAATAGAAGTGGTGGACAGATGAGTGAGACGCTGGACGTGAAAGGAGTGCAGATAGTAAATGGGCCTGGTCGACCCATGGTCATGTCGGGCAAACGCCCATGCTATGGGCAGATGCACTTTACCTTGCCCGTATTGTTTTATGTACTGTTCTCTACCCGTTTCAGTGAAATTGTAGCAACGTTCAGCATCGTTCCTTATGATGATCCATTGGATAGACAATTAACTGTACCACGAGTAAGACCGACTCTTGATTTATCCGCATACTGCCTTAACCCGGGTATCAAAAAACGTATACTCGTATACTTGTGTCCGTGTGTGGCGACCGCACAGATATTAACATCTATGTGCTAGCACGCTTTTGTGACGAAAATCAGCAGCCAAAGTAACGATTACAATGTGCAAACCGGATATTCAGAAAATCAAAATGCAAGATGGTACATCATACATGGTTCCCCTTCGGGATGTGGGTAATATGGCATCCGGGGTGTCGAAAGTTGGAAAGGAAGACGCAGGTAAAACCCTTGCACCTCTGCTTTCAATAAAAATGATCTCGGGGTAAAATGAGTCATGGGTTACAGTAGTACTGTAATATTGCTCAAAGTGAAGAGTAGTAGTCTAGTCTTCGATGATTTTGCATGTCTTGGCGTAAAGGAGGCATTGACTACTGTATTGCTCGAAGGAAAGCGTAGAACTCAGAAGGAAATTGACGGGATTTTGCATTTCCAGGTATTTATTGCCTGGGCGGGATCTGTATAATCGATGTAAGTGTGATCCTTGATGATTTGAAGACCTCTACCAGGTGGAGTATGCAAGATCTGCATGAGCTACACATGTTGATCGAACACACATGTACCGTGATGAAGTCATGAATAGCTTTGCGTGGGAGGGTCTGCATTATCTGAAGGATCTGTGCGATCTGCAGGATTTGTGTCATGTAGATGTATCACCTTTTGTTTTGGCGGTGAGATCTAGTTGGTATTACAATTGCATTTACGTGCCGAGTGGGACGATCTGACTGCCATGTGTGCATGATATGGAGGATATGCATGATCTCAAGGATCTACAATCTACACTCCAACTAGTTTGCCTTGGGAGACATGTACGTTCGGCACCATTTGCACTTATGTGCCAGGTGGGATCTGGTTGATCTCAATAACATGCACACGTCTAGCCTGAAGGGGATCTGTGTGGTTACAATTTGCATAGATGTGCACCCGAGCAGAATCTGCGTGATCTGTACAATCAGTACATTTCGACCGGGATAAGATTTGTCCGATCGGCCTGATCTATACATCTTGGGCAAGAGAGGGTCTGTACGATCTGCATGATCTGCGCATGGTAATCGGTGGGTGTAATTGACCTGGAGGATTCGTACAATCCGCAGGATCCGTATGATCTACCTGAGTGGAATCTGTGTGATCTATATGATATGTACACCGGGATAGGGTATGTACGATCTGCATGATATTAAAATTTTAATCGGTGGGTCTGCATGATCTGCAAGATCTGTATGATCTTAGGTATTTCTGTATGATCTGGAGGATCTGTAAAATCTTGATACTTCACACTTGTTTACAGCATGTTTAGCTGGGATGGGGTCTGTATGAGGTACATATTTCACAGGTGTATACCTGAGTGGGATCTGTGTGATCTGTACATCTTTACAGGGTGGGATCTGTATGATATGCAAGATACGTATGATCCGCAGAATCTGTATGATCTACAGGATCTTTATGATCTAGCTGGGTGGGATCTGTGTGATATGTGTGATCTGCACATCTTCACCGGGATGCGGTACGTACGATTTGCAGGATCTGTATGATCTGCAGGATTTCCGAATGATCTGGAGGATCTAAAACATCTGGATGCTGCACACTTGCTTTCAGCGTGTTTAGCCGGCATGGGATCTGTATTAGGTAGATATTTCACACGCGTGTACCTGAGTGGGAACTTGCAGGGATTCTTTTTGATCTGAAAGACATGTGAAATCTGAATACTTCACACCTGTTTACATCGTGTTTAGCTGAGATGGAGTCTGTATGAGGTAGATATTTCACACGTTTGTACCTGAGTGGGAGCTTGATCTGTTTATTCTGTACCTATGTGCAATCTGCAGGACCTGTATGATCTGTGCACATGCGTTATCTGCAGGATCTGTACGATCTACCTGAGTGGAATTTGTGTGAGCTGTATGATCTGCTCATCTTGATGGGGTCTGTATGATTTGCATGATCTGCACATGTAAATCGGTGGGTTTGCATGAGCTGAAGGAATAGTATGATCTGCGACATCTGTAATAATTGGCAGGTGTGTACCTGGGGGGGACGTTGGTGTGTGTGATCTGTACATTTTTACCGGGTGGTATCTGTATGATGTGGTAGATATTTCACACGTGCGTACCTTAGTGGGAACTTGTAGGGTTTCTGTATGACCTGCAGGATTTGCAAATCTGGATACTTCAGAATTGTTTACGTCGTGTTTAGTTGGGATGGGGTCCGTATGAGGTAGATATTAACACGTGTATACCTGAGTGGGAAGTTGATTTGTGTGATTTGCACATTTGTGTGATCTGCAGGATCCGTATGATGTGCCTCAGTGGAATAAGTTTGATCTATACAGTATGTTCATCTTCACCGGGATGGGGTCTGTACGATCTGCATCATCTGCACATGTTCATCGGTGGGTTTGCATGACCTGCAGGATCTGTATGATTTGTATGATCTGCAGGATCTGTAATATTTAGCAGGCGTGTACCTGAGTGGGATATTGGTTTGTGTGATATGTACATCTTCTTTGGGCGGAATGTGAATGATCAGCATCAACTGCACATGTTCCGTTGGGAAGATCAAAGAATAGATCAAAACAAACCAAGCTCGAAAATGAGTTGATGGACAACCCTCTACACGCGCAACGCAATTAACACCCAGTAAAAAATATACTGGTACACAAAATAGCCAGGGTATGATAAAAGCATCAGTCACGCGCACACAACTAAGTGTAGCAGCAAGGAAAGCAACCTGCGCCAGCAACAGCAGCAGTAGCTATACCGTGACAGCGTGCAGCAGCAGCGTCATCCATACTAGCACCAAGATGAGCCACCGTGTGACAGGGGCTAAAAAAAAACTTTGGGTAGCAGCATGAAATGGCGCCAACAGCAACTGTTAACAGTAGCAATAGCAGCTATACCGTGATTGTGCGCAGCAGTATGCAGCAGCAGCGGCAGCAACAACAGGAGCAGCACGAGAAGCAACCCCGTGGCACGGGCAAAATATACAGTAAGGGTAGCAGCAAGAAAAGCAACCTGCACCAGCAACAGTAGCAGCTATACCGTGATTGTGTGTAGCAGTAGCGGCCGCAAAAACAGGAGTAGTAGCAGACAAATATGCAAACCGTGGGGCAAGGGCACAATGTACAATCGGCAGTGAACTCTCGGCTCTTACACGCAACCCAATACGTGGTACAAAGATGCGAGAAATAAATGATGAATCGCACCGAGATACTACTGTAGTAAAATTCTACCAGGTACGTAGTACGTGGTAGATAGTGTATATAGCCTTTTCGCAAGTTTTATGGACGAACAGTCACGAGCACACGACCATTCAGCAGCAGCAGCAGCAGCAGCAGCACTCAGCAGCACTCGACCAACACTCGATTCGAGCAGCGCTCGTACGGCTGCTGCTGCTGTTCTTGTACTGCTGCGTACAGCTCAAGCAGCACTCGAGGGCACGAGCATGAATAGGTTTCCAAGCCTATTTCACTGCAAAAAAAGACACGGGACCACGATCTCTCGATTGCTCAAGCGCAACCAGCACGAGTCGAACACGAGCACGACGTGGCCAAGCAGCCACGGGCACACGAGCACTCAGCAGCAGAGCAGCAGCACCCAGCGACACTCGAGCAACATTCGACTAGAGCAGCACTCGTACGCCTGTTGTTACTGTGTTTTACTGCTGCAGCTCCAGCAGCACGAGCTGGAGCAGCACTGCTGTGTGCTGTTGTTGGAGTTGCAGCAAGAAGCGAGAACAACAAAATCGTTGCAGCTAAAAATGCGAAGATCCGGGTAGGTTTTCAAGCCCCTAGATGGCTTTACGCGAAATCGTACCAATCATACTCCACGGTAGACTTCCTCCAGGTCCGCGGCATATGCACGATAACTTGACGGATTTGAAGCCGAATCAACTGTCGTAGCAGCGGGGTAAAACGACGGTCGTAACCGCGGGGTAAGGGGTATGTAAGCCGAGAGCGCGTCCGCGGCCATGCAATACACGAGCCCAACATCACACAAGCGACCCGAACACGAACGAGGGGGTATGCAGCAGAATCGACATATGCGCACGAAATTAGCCGAGATTGAGAGGGAACAGCATTACCAGGCGCCGCGGCATCATGCACTCAACGCAGGTAGTCTAAGCGAGAAAGTCTACAGCAGTATCAAGAGATTAGTGAGTGAGAGGACGCGGCAGCACCAGATACCGCGGCATCAGACACTCGACTCATCAGTCAAAAGCGAGAGAGAATACGGCAATATCGAGAGAGCAGTGAGTGAGTGAGACCACAGCATCGTACAATCTATTCAACAGCCAAAAGCGAGAGAGTATACAGCAGTGTCGCACTTTAATGTGTGATGCGTGAGAGGGCACAGTCGGACCAGACCCCGTAGCATCATACACTCAACTCCGCTGTCAAACGCCAAGGAGAAAACAGCAGTATCGAAAGAGCAGTGAGTGAGAGGGTACAACGGTACCAGACACCGCGGCATCGTACACGCAACTCAACAGTCAAAAGCAAGAGAGTACTCGGCAGTATTGCACGTCAATTTGCAGTGAGTGAGAGGGCACAGCGGTACCAGACATCTCGGCATTGTAGCCCTCGCCTCAACATTCGAAAGCGAGAGAGAGTTTTCAGCAGTATCGATCAGAAGTGAGTGAGGGGGCCCGGCGGTTCCAGACACGCTTGCCTCGTACCCTCACATCAACAATGACAGCGCTAAACACGACACCATCAGTATCGAGAGAAAGCAGTGCGTGAGAAGGCACAGCCGTACCAGAGGCCCTAGCGTCATACCCTCCACTCCACAGTCAAAAGCAAGAAAGCAGCAGTATCAAAAGGGAGCAGCGAGTGAGAGGGCACCGTGGTACCAGACTCCGTAGCATCATACTCCACCGGCCGTAAACCCCACCACCGCGACGAAACAATACCGCAGTATAGAGAGCGCGTGAGGGGGGAAGGCCGTCCCAGACCCCGAAGGGCCATACTCTGCACTCCACAGTCTTAAACGAGAGAATACAGTAGTATCGAGAGAGCCGTATGTGAGAAAGCACAGCGGAAGCAGGACCCGTTGCGTCATAGCCGTAATAGAGGGCGTAGCGTCATACCGTTCACTTCACAGTCAAACCGAGAGAGAGCAGCGAGTGAGCGGGTGCAGCTGTGCCAGTCCCTGTATCGCCTTACGCTCCACTCTTCAGTCCAAAGCAATAGAAATAATTCAGCGGTATCGAGGGAGCCGTCTCGAGCAACTCGTCTGGCTTGCAGTAAGTGAGAGCGCACAGCCGTACCAGACCCCATACCATCCTACATACCACTCTACAGTCAACCACGAGAGAGAATACGGCAGTATCGAGAGAGAGCAGTGAGTGATAGGGCACAGTCGTACGAGAAACCGTAGAGATATACACCTCCCCGTACGGTCAAAGCGAGAAAGAATACAGCAGCATCGAGAGCGAGCCGTAAATTAGAAAGCACCGTCGTACCCGACACCATATCATCATACACTCCCCTTCAGACGAAGGCGAGAGAGAGAAGAGAGTAGTGAGTGAGAGGGTAGAGGCGTGCCAGACCGCGGTCTCGTACATAGAACGAGAGCGAGAAGACAGCAGTATCGAGAGAGAGTCATGAATATGAGGGGACGGCAGGAGAAGACACCTCGCCATCAGGCACTCGACTCAACAGTCAACAGCGACAGAACAAACCGTCGTACCGAGCAACCCGAGTACCATCTGCGTAAGCACGTCAATTCGCAGCGAGTGAAAGGGCGCAGCGGTATCAAACACTGTAGCATTAGGCACTGAATCCAACCCAAAAAAAAAACACAACAGTGCCGAGGGAGCAGCGAGAGAGAGGGAACCACGGTACCAGATCCCACGGCGTCATACACACGCGACTCGACCCTCAGAAGCGAGAAAAAGGATACATCAGGTTCGACGCTACTAGTACTCTTTCCGACCTGTCTGTGCCCAGCGAAAGTGACTAAACCCCCCTGTGGCACCACCTCGTGCTCTAAACACATCGGCCGCCAAAGCGAGAAGTCTTTGATACCAATCTATGTCACAGTGTAACCCACATATATTGTTGTGTTTATCGTTTGTTGTCCGGCACAGCGGCGCTAGACAACCCTATCACATATACGCGCGTAACTGGCATCCGAGGGAAGCAGAAATGGCTACAGACGTATCCGGTTCTACTCGAAACACTGTCGTACCACGAACACACGACTTAACAGTCTAAAGCGAGAGCGAATAGAGCAGTATCGAGCGAGCAGTGAGCAAGAGGGCACCGCGGTAGCAGACCCCGTAGCGTCATACACTCCACCCCGAAGTAAACAAGCGAAGAGTAGTATCGAGAGAAAGCCGTGAGTGGGGAGTCACAGCCGTACCGGAGGCCGTAGCGACACATCCTTCACTTCACAGTCGAATCGAGAGAGAGCAGCGAGTGAGCGGGTACAGCCGTACCAGACTCCGTAGTGTCTTACGCTCCACTCCACGGTGCAAAGCGAGAGAGAGAATCCAGTGGTATTGAGGGAGCCGTATCGAGCAACTCGTCCGGCTTGCAGTAGGTGAGAGGGCACAGCCGTATCAAACCCCATGACATTCTACATACCACTCTGCAGTATTCCACGAGAGAGAATACAGCAGTACCGAGAGAGAACAGTGAGTGATAGGGCACAGTCGTACTAGACACCGCAGCATCATACACCCCACTCCACGGTCAAAGCTAGAGAGAATACAGGAGGTTCGAGAGCAAGCGGTGAATTGGAAGGTGCCGACACCATATCATCATTCACTTCCCTTCAGTCAAAAGCGAGAGAGACGAGAGCAGTGAGTGAGAGGACAGAGGCGTGCCAAAAAGCGGCCTCGTACATAGAACGAGAGAGAGAGGATACAGCAATATCGAGACAGAGTTATGAATTCAAGGGGACGGCATGACCAGACACCACGTCATAAGACACTCGACCCCACAGTCAACAGCGAGAGAACATGCCGCCACCCTCCGCGTAGGCACGTCAATTCGCAGCGAGTGAAAACGCGCAGCAGCATCAAACACTGTAGCATACTGCACTGAACCCAACACAAAAAAAAACACAGAAGTGTCGAGGGAGCAGCGAGTGAGAGGACACCACAGTACCAGATCCCACGGCATCAGACACACGCGACTCGACCGTCAGAAGCGGAAATGACTACACAGCAATGTCGACGCTACTACTACTCTTTGCGACCTGTCTGTGCCCAGCGATAGTTGGTGAACCACAGTGTGGCACCACCTCGTGCTGTAAACACATCGGCCGCCCGAACGAGCAATCTTCGATACCAATCCAGGTCATAATGTTATCCACATTCAATATTTTGTTTATACTTTGTTGTCCGGCACAGCGGCGCTAGACAACCGAACCACATATACGCGCGTAAGTAGCATCCGAGGGAAGCAGAAAGAGCTACAGACGTATCCATCTAACCTTGAAACACAGCAGTACCACATACACACAATTCCACAGTCAAACGCGAGAGCGAACACAGCAGTATCGAGAGAGCTGTGAGCAAGATAGTACCGCGGTAGCAGACCCCGTAGCGTCATACACTTCACCCCGAAGTAAACAAGGGAACAGTAGTATCGAGACAAAGCCGCGAATGGGGCGGTACAGACGTACCAGAGGCCGTAGTGTCATACCCTTCACCTCACAGTCGAATCGAGCGAGAGCAGCGAGTGAGCGGGGTACAGCCGTACCACATCCCGTAACGTCTTACGCTCCACTACTTAGTCCAAACCGAGAAAGAGAATACAGTGGTATGGAGGCAGCCGTATCGAGCAACTCGTCCGGCTTGCAGTAGGTGAGAGAGCACAGCCGTACCAGACCCCCATACCATCCTACATACCACTCTGCAGTAAACCACGAGGGAGAATACAGCAGTACCGGGAGAAAACAGTGAGTGATAGGGCACAGTCGTACCAGAAACCGTAGCATCATACACCCCACTCCACGGTCAAAGCGAGAGATAATACAGCAGAGTCGAGAGCGAGCCGTGAATTAGAAGGTGTGGTGTCTGACCCGACATCATATCATACATTCCCCTTCAGTCAAAAACGATAGCGAAGAGAGCAGTGAGTGAGAGGACAGAGGCGTGCCAGACCGCGGCCTCGTACACAGAACGAGAGAGAGGATACAGCAGTATAGAGAGAGAGCCGTGAAAGAGAGGGGACGACAGGACCGGACACCTCGCCATCAGACACGCGACCCCACAGTAACAGCTAGAGAACATGTCGCCGAATCGAGCAACCCGAGTACGCTTCGCGTAGGCACGTCAATTCGCAGTGAGTGAGAGCGCGCAGCTGTACCAAACACTGTAGCATACTGCACTGAACCCAACACTAAAACACACAGCAGCGTCGAGGGTGCAGCGAGTGAGACGGCACCACAGTACCAGATACCAGGGCATCAGACACACGCGACTCGACCGTGAGAAGCGTGGAAGAGTTCACAGCAGTGTCGACGCTACTACTACTCTTTGCTACCCGGTTGTGCCCAGCGATAGTGGGTGAACCACGATGTGGCACCACCTCGTGCTGTAAGCACATCGGTTTCCCGAACAAGCTATCTTCGATACCAAACTTTGTCATAATGTACCCCACATTTATTGCGTAGTTTATTCATTTTTGCCCGGCACAGCGGCGCTAGACAACCCAACCACATATACGCGCGTATGTGGCAACCGAGGGCGGGAGAAGTGGCTACAGCCGTTTCAAGTTTCAACTAGAAACACTCTCGTACACACACACAACTCCACAGTCAAAAGCGAGAGAGAATATAGCAGTATCGAGAGAGCCGTGAGCGAGAGGGCACCGGGGTAGCAGACCCCGTAGCGTCATAGACTCCACCCCGAAGTAAACAAGAGAACAATGGTATCGAGAACAAGCCGTGAGTGAGGAGGCACAGCCGTATCAGAGGTTGTAGCGGTATATCCTTCACTTCACAGTCAACTCGAGACTGAGCAGCGAGTGAGCGGGCACATCATCTTACGCTCCACTCCACAGCACTGAGAAAGAGCGAGAATTGATCGATATCGAGGGAGCCGTATCGAGCAACTCGTCCGGTGCGCAGTACGTGAGACGGCACTACCGTGCCAGACCCCATACCAGCCTGCGTACCACTCCACAGTCAACGTCGAGAGAGAATACAGCAGTATCGAGAACGAGCGACAGATGAGAGGGCACTGTCGCACCCGACACCATATCATCATGCACTCCCCTTCAGTCAAAGGCGAGAGCGAAGAAAACAGTGAGTGAGAAGGTAGGAGCGCGCCAGACCGCGGCCTCGTAAACAGAACGAGAGAGAGCATACAGCAGTATCGAGAAAGAGTTATGAATGAGAGGGGACGGCCGGACAAGACACCTTGCCACCAGAAATTCGACTCAGCGGTAAACCGCGACAGAACATACCGCCGTATCGAGCAAACCGAGCACCATCTGCGTACGCACGTCGATTCGCAGCGAGTGAGAGGCCACAGACGTATCAAACACTGTAGCATAATGCTCTGAAACCAACACAAAAAAACAAACAGCACTGCTGAGGAGCAGTGAAAGAGAGGACACCACAGTACCAGATACCACGGCATCAGACACACGTGACTCGACCGTCAGAAACGCAAAACGTACACGGGAGCCCCGACGTTATTACTACCTATTGCGACCCGTCTCTGCCGAGCTAAGGTGGGTAAAACCCCCTGTTACACCATCTCGTGCTGTAAACACATCAGCCGCCCGAACGAGCTATCTTCAATACCATTCTAGGCCATAATGTACCCCACATTTGGTGTTTGGTTTGTCATCTGTTGTCCGGCACAGCGGCGCTAGACAACCGAACCACATATACGCGCGTAAGTGGCAACCAAGGGAAGAAATGGCTACAACCGTATCCGTTTTATCTCGACTCAGTCTCGTACCACATACACACAACTTCACAGTCAAAAGCGAGAACGAACACAGCAGTATCGAGAGAGCCGTGAGCAAGATAGTACCGCGGTAGCAGACCCCGTAGCGTCATACACTCCACCCCGAAGTAAACAAGAGGACAGTAGTATCGAGATAAAGCCGTGAATGGGGCGGCACAGACGTACCAGAGGCCGTAGCGTCAAACTCTTCACCTCACAGTCGAATCGAAAGAGAGCAGCGCGTGAGCGGATACAGCCGTACCAGACCCCGTAGCGTCTTACGCTCCACTCCTCAGTCCAAACCGAGAAAGAGAATACAGCGGTATGAAGGCATCCGTATCGAATAACTCGTTTGGCTTGTAGTAGGTCAGAAAGCACAGCCGTCTCAAACCCCATACCATCCTACATACCACTCTGCAGTAAACCACGAGGGAGAATATAGCAGTACCGGGAGAGAACAGTGAGTGATAGGGCACAGTCGTACCAGACACCGCAGGATCATACACCCCACTCCACGGTCAAAGCGAGAGAGAATACAGCAGTGTCGAGAGCGAGCCGTGAATTAGAAGGTGTGGTGTCTGACCCCACACCATATCATCATACACTCCCCTTCAGTCAAAAGCGAGAGAGAAGAGAGCAGTGAGTGAGAGGGCAGACGTGTGCCAGACCGCGGCCTCGTACACAGAACGAGAGAGAGGATACAGCAGTATCGAGAGAGAGAGAGAGCTGTGAAAGAGACAGTACGGCAGGACCAGACCCCTCGCCATAAGACACTCGACCCCACAGTCAACAGCGACAGAACACGCCGCCGTGTCGAGAAACTCGAATCCCTCTGCGTACGCACGTCATACCCTTCGTTTGACAGTCTCATCGACAAAGTGAGCAGCTAGTCAGTGGACACAGCCGGGCCAGACCCCGTAGCATCCTTCGCTCCACTACTCAGTCTAAAGCGAGATAGAGAATGCAGCGGTATCGAGGGGAGCCGTATCGAGTAACTCGCCCGGTTTGCAGTAAGTGTGAAGGTATAGCCGTACCAAGCCCCAACACATCCTTCGTACCACTCTGCAGTCAACCACGAAAGAGAATACAGCAGTATCGAGTGCGAGCAGTGAGTGATAGGGCCCAGTCGTACAAGACACCGTAGCAGCTGACACCCCACTCGACGGTCAAAGCGAGAGAGAATACAGCAGTATCGAGAGCGAGCAGTAAATGAGAGGGCACTGTCCTACCCGGCGCCATATCCTCAAACACTCCGTTTTCGGTCAAAAGCGAGAGAGAAGAGAGCAGTGAGTGAGAGGGCAGAGGCGTGCCAGACCGTGGCCTTGTACACAGAACGAGAGAGAGAATACAGTCGTATCGAAAAAGAGCCGTGAATAAGAGGGGACGGCCGGACCAAACTATTCGCCATCAGGCACTTCATTCACTCCACAGTAAACAGCGACAGCACATACCGCCGTATCGAGCAACCCGAGTACCGTCTGCATACGGACGCCCATTCGCAGCAAAAGCGAGGGCACAGCAGTGCCAAACACCGTAGCATAACGCACTGAACCCAACACAAAAACACAAAGCAGTGTCGAGGGAGCAGCGAGTCAGAGGGCACCACAGTAACAGATCCAATGGCATCAGACATGCGACTCGACCGTCAGAAGCGAGAAATAGTATACAGCAGTGTCGACGCTACTACCGTTTGTTGCGACCCGTCTGTGCCCAACGATAGTTGTTGAACCCCCCTGTGGCACCACCTTGTGGTGTAAACACATCGGCAGCCTGAACGAGATATCTTTGATACCACTCTGCGTCATTCTGTACCCCTTCTTTTTTTTGGGGTTGTTTGTTGTCGGGAACAGCGGCGCTAGACAACTCAACCTCATATACGCGCGTGAGTGGCAACCGAGGGAGGGAGAAACAGCCACAGCCGTATCCGGCTTATCTCGATACACACTCGTATCACATACACACAACTCTAAAGTCAAAAACAAGACAGACTTCAGCAGTATCGAGAGAGCCGTGAGTGAGAGGCCACCGCGGTAGCAGAGCCCATAGCGTCATACACTCTACCCCACAGTAACCAAAGGAACAATGGTGTCGAGAGAAAGCAGTGAGTCAGGAGGCACACCCGTACCAGAAGCCGTAGCGTCATACCCTTCACTTCACAGTAAAAACGACAGGAAGCACCGAGTGAGCGGGCATAGCTGTGCCAAACCCCGTAGCGTCCTACGGTCACCTCTTCAGTCCAAAGCGAGAGAGAGAATCCAGTGTTTTCGAGGGAGTAGTGTCGAACAACTCGTGCGGCTTGCAGTAAGTGAGAGGGCACCGCCGTATCAGACCCCATAACATCATACATACCATTCCACAGTTAACTTCGCCAGAGAATACAGCAGTATCGAGAGCGAGCAGTTCGTGATAAGACACGGTCATACAAGACACCGTAGTATCATACACCCCACTCCACAGTCAAAGCGAGAGAGAATACAGCAGTATCGAGAGCGAGCAGTGGATCAGAGGGCTCTGTCGTACCCGGCACCATATTATCATACACCCCCCTTCAGTCAAAAGCGAGAGCGAAGAGAGCAATGAGTGAGATGACAAGGGCGTACCAGACCTCGGCCTCGTACACAGAACGAGATAGGGATTACAGCAGTGTCGAGAGAGAGCCGTGAATGAGAGGGAATGGCCCGACCAGACACCTCGCCATCAGACACTCGACTCCACAGTCAACAGCGACAGAACATAGCGCCGTATCGAGTAACTCGAGTACCTCGGCGTACGCACATCGATTTACAGCGCGTGCGGGGGCACAGCAATATCAACCTCTGTAGCACAATGCACTGAACGCAACACAAAAACACCCATCAGTGTCGAGGGAGCAGCGAGTGACACGGCGCTACTGTACCAGATCTCACGGCATCAGACAGATGTGACTCGGCCGTCAGAAGCGAGAAAGAGTATGCAACAGTGTCGACGCTACTACCACTTATTGCGACCGTCTGTGCCCAGCGATAGCAGATAAACCCCCCGTGACACCACCTCGTGGTGTAAAGACATCGGCCGCCCGAACGAGCTATTTTCGACACCCATTTGTGTCACAATGCTCACCCCATCTTTGTTTTGAATTGTTCGTTTGTTGTCGGGCACAGCGGTGCTAGACAAACCAACTATATACCCGCGTAAGCGGCAACCGAGAGAGCGAGAAAGGGCTACAGCCGTAACTGATCTTACTCGAAGCACACTTAAACCATATACCCACAACTCCGATGTCAAAAGTGTCAGAGAACACAGCAGTATCGAGAGAGCAGTGAATGAGAGGTAACAGCGGTACCAGATACCGCGACATGGTACGCTCGATTCAACGGTCAAAATCGAGAGAGAATAAATCATTATCGAGAGATCAGTGAGGGAGAGGACGCAGCCGTACCAGACCCCGCGGCATCAAGCGCTCATTCCACAATAAAAACAGAGAGACAGTACAACACTATACAGAGAGCATTGAGTGAGAGGGTACGGCGGTACCAGACACGACGTCATCATACACTCAACTCAACAGCCTGAAGTGAGAGAGTATACAGCAGTGTTTCACGTCCATGTGTGGTGAGTGAGAGGGTACAGCCGTACCAGACCCTGTAGCATCATACATTCAATTTCACAGTCAAACGCCTGCTAGAATACAGCAGTATCGACCGAGCTGTGAGTGAGAGGGTACAACGGTACCAGACACCGCGGCATCGTACACTGAAATCAACAGTCAAAAGCAAGAGAGTACACGGCAGTATCGCTCGTCAATTTGGAACGAGTGAGAGGGCACAGCGGTACCAGACACCTCGGCATCATGGCCTCGCCTCAACACTCAAAAGCGAGCGAGAGTATTCAGCAGCATCGACGAGAAGTGAGTAAAGAGGCCCAGTGGTACCAAACACCGCGGCCCGTACCCTCACATCGACAATCACAGCGCTAAACACGAGAACAGAAGTATGGAGACAGAGCAGTGAGTGAGAGGGCGCAGCCGTACCAGAGGCCATACCGTCATACCCTCCACTCTACAGTAAAAAACGAGAGAGAAAACAGCAGTAACATAAGGGAAACGCGAGTGACAGGGCACCGTAGTGCCTAACCCCGTAGCATCATGCTCCACCCCCCGTTATCTCCACCGGCAAAACGCGAGAATACAGCAGTATCGAAAGAGCGTGAAGAGTGACATCCGTACCAGACACCGGAGGGCCATACCCTCCACCCCACAGTAAACAAGAGAACAGTAGTATATATAGAGAGAAGTGAGTGAGCGGGGACAGCCGTTCCTCACCCTGTAGCACCCTACGCTCCACTCGTCAGTGCGAAGCGAAAAAATGAATCCAGCGGTATCGAGGGAACCGTATCGAGCAACTCGTCCGGCTTTCAGTAATGAAAAGGCACAGCCGTACCAGACCCCATAGCATCCTACATACCACTCCACTGTCAACCACGAGAGAGAATAAGGAAGTATCGAGGGAGAACAGTGGGTGATAGGACACAGTCGTGCCAGACACCGTAGCATCATACACCCCACTCCAGGATCAAAGCGGGACAGTATACAACATTGTCGAGAGCGAGCAGTGAATCAAAGGGCACTGACGTACCCGACACCATATCATCATCCACCCCCCTTCAGTCAAAAGCGAGAGAGAAGAGAGCAGTGAGTGAGGAGGCGGAGGCGTGCCAGACCGCGGCCTCGTAAACAGAACGAGGGAGGGAATACAGCAGTATCGAGAAAAAACGCGAATAGAGGGCATGGCCGGACCATAAACCTCGATATCAGACACTCGACTCGACAGTCAACAGCGACAGAACATGTCGCCGCATCGAGCAACTCGAGTACCCTCCGCGTACGCACGTCGATTTTCACGAGTGCGAGGGCATAGCGGTATTAACCACTGTAGCATAATGCACTGAACGGAAAACAAAAACACACAGCAGTGTCGGGGGAGCAGCAAGTGAGAGGGCGCCACCGTACCAGATCCCACAGCATCAGACATACGCGACTCGACCGCCAGAAGCGAAAAAGAGTACACGGCAATGTCGACGCTACTACCACTCTTTGCAACCCGTCTGTGCCCAGCGAAAGCGGGTAAACCCCCCTGTGGCACCACCTCGTGAAGTAAACACATCCGCCGCCCGAACGAGCTATCTTCGATACCCAGCTGTGTCACAATGTACCCCTCATTTTATTATTTGCTTCGTTTGTTGTCAGGCATAGCGGTACTAAACAACTCAACCTCGTACACGTGCGTAAGCGGCAAATGAGAGAGCGAGAACGGGCCCCAGCCGTATCCGTTTAACTCAAAACACACTCGTACCTTATACACACAATCTCCACAGTCAAAAGCAAGAGAGAATACAGCAGTATCGAGAGAGAGCAGTGAGTGAGAGGGTACAAGGGTACCAGATACCACGGCATCGTACACTCGACTCCACAGTCAAACGTCAGACAGAAACCAGCAGTATTGAAAGAGCAGTGAGTGAGAGGGTACAACGGTACAAGACACAGCGGCATCGTTCACTCAACTCAACGGATAAAGCCAGATGGTATACATCAGTATCCCACGTCAATCGGCTGTGAGTAAGAGGGCACAGCGGTTTTAAACACCACGGCAGCACACTCAATTTGCGACAGGTGAGAGTGCAGAGCAGTACCAAATACCGCGGCATCAACCACTCAACTCAACAGTCAAAATCGAGAGAGGCGTCGGCTGCTGTTGCACTATTTGAGGTGCAAGTGGCGGTTGTGGGGCGATAACGGAGTTTTTTGTTGCTGCAGGGGTTGAAGGGCAAGCAGCGATGGGGGGGGGGGCATCTTCTGTTGCCGTAGCGGAGGTAGTATCCGCTGTTGCTACGGCGTAGGTGGTAGAAGCGGTTGTTGCTGCTGCAGAGGGTGCCGCGACAGCGGCGGCGGAAGTAGTATCTGCTGCTGTTGCGTCGGTGGAGATGGAGATGGCATCTGCTGCTGCCTTGACGGAGGTAGTATCTACTGTTGCCGCGGCGTAGGTGGTAGCAGCGGTTGTTGCTGCTGAAGGGGCTGAGAGAGACGCGGCGGTGGAGAAGTGGTATATGCTGCTGCTGCATCGGAGGTGGTAGTATCGGTTGGAGCTGCGGCAGGGGTTGAGGGGCAAGCAGCTGCGGTGGATATGGCACCTGCTGCTGCTGTGGCGGAAGTCTTACCTGCTGCTGCTGCAGCGGAGATGGTAGCAGTGGTTGTTACAGCTGCAGGGGCTGAGGGAGGCGCGGCGGCGGCGGTTGCAGCTGCTGCAGGGATTGAGGGGCAACCAACGGCGTAGATATGGCATTTGCTGCTGCTATGGCGGAAGTAGTGTCTGCTGACGTTTCAGCTGAGGTGGTAGCGGCCGCTGTTGCTGGGGTTGTTCGTGGGTGTTGTAGTTCATGTTGTGTCCTGTGGGTACTGGATGGACCTGGCTGTTCCTCAATCTCTTATGATCCAAGAGGGATGGGGACGGTAGCTTTAGAAGAGCATAACGTTATGCGACAATGGGACCTCCTTCGTTTATCGTCATGTGCTTTTAATTATACTCACGTTTTATTATGATGTAGCTTCGTAGAGGCGTTAGCGTACAAACGGCCATTCCTTTATCTTGGTTCTTGTGGTTTTGTCTAGCGTTGTAAGGAATGTTTCTATTTTGTCTTCTCCAGTACGGCGTGGCTCTGCGTGGGCATGGTATGCCAGGAGGGAAATTCGTAGTGCGTGTGTCTTTTGGTCTATCCTGTATAGCCACGTGGCCTTGTAGTTCCTTGCGCAAATGATACTCGGGTATGTATATTGATTTATCTTGATTTCACAAGGGTGGTGTGGGTCGTTTGTATGGCGGATAGCGTTGAGGATGTGGCACGTGATATAGTGGTCCTGGTCTTCCCTGGAGACGTTTACGCAGCGTTCGTGAGTGGCTGGTGGTGTTCCAATTACGTGGCGAGCCCCATAGCGATTCTGCTGTCCCTTGGTAATTTCTTACCCTCCCTTCTTTCGCAGCGACGAGTCGTTGTTGCTGAAGTGAAGTTCATTCAAAGGATAGACCCCGTGTCCAGCGTCCTCTCTGGCTCCCGTCCAGAATATGAACCCGTTACAGGAGCCGACTCCCCTTGCCCGTTATCAGTTCTGTCATTTCTTAGTACCTGTACTATTCAACTCTCCCCTATTTCGCAGCGACGACCCTTTCTGCTGAAGTGAAGTCCATTCAAGGAAAACGACCCCGAGTCCTACGTCCTCTCTCGCTCCCGTCCACAATATTACCTGTCAGAGGACCTGACTCCCTTTGCCACGTAGCGGTTCTGTTGTGGCCTTGTACTATCCCGTCTACAATATAACTTGTTACACGAGACGATTCCCCTTGCCACGTAGCGGTTCTGTCATTCCTTGGTAATAGTTTACGCTCCCCTCTTTCGCAGCGACGGCCCGTTCCTGTTTTAAATGAGTCATTATAAGGATATACCTGTACCCAACGTCCTCTGTGGCTCCAATCCTCGATCGAATAAGTTATAGCCCGATGGCTCCTCCTTACTTGCTTTCTAATGCCCCCCCCCCCCCCCCCCCCCCCCCCCCCCCCCCCCCCCCAGCTGATATGCATCAAACCCGTGTAAACGGTGGGCATCTACAGATGCTGAACCTGGTATTTGGCCGAGGTTAAAGGTTCCTCCTGCGTTTTGTCTTCCTTGTCTCCCCCTCGCTACGTGTGTTGCCCCCCACGGCGATTGTGAATTGAACTTGCTGTCTACCCAAGTCGGTGATGTTGCTGGAGGTTCCTACGTTGGTTTCCTTCTTACTGGGGGCTCCTTGTGGGGCGGGGTTCCTTGATTGGCTTCCTCCTTAGTGTTTGATTCGTCTTCCCTAGTGACTCTACGTTTCGAGGATTGGCATAGCGGAGGTTTGTCGTTCTTTGGCGCTGCGCGTTCGATAACTAGGACCAGGAAACTCTCCTCTCCTCCGTCTGGTGCGTGGTCTGCGGAGGCAACCGGCTTAGCCATTATAACTTTGTCCGAGGGGCGGATTACTGGATCGAGGATGGAGGCCTCTCGCAGGGACGGTAGGCCTGGACCCTAAAAATTGGGGGTCTTTGGCGTGAACGTCTGTGTCTTGCGAGTTTGGTTAGTGTTGGAGTTGTTGGAGTTTATGACGTATTGTGCCTAAACAAATGATGTAGTGTTGAGAGGGGTGGCGGCGTCGCATGTGCAGCGAAATGTTTCAAAGTCTGCTAACAGCTACAAGTCAGATTTCAAATCGGTGTGATAACGGTTGAGATAGGTCTTGTGCAGTGGTCGACGGGTACCATCGCTGGGGTTGACTGTGCGATGTTGGCGGAAAGTCTGGCTGTTCCCGCTGATTCAATATGAAGCGTGGGTTCAGCAAGGGTGGGGTCTCCGAGAGTTCTTTGCAGTACAATCCGCTGGGATTAGAATCCGAGAATACGTTTGGTCGTCAAAATGCATGCATGCATTCGTTGGTGAACGAGCATTCATGTGATACGCGAGGAGGCATGCATACAAGCACAGCGAGCAATAGACGAACAGACGAGCAACGAGTGTGCTTGCATGAGGATCGAGACCGAATATAGCTTGAATTCGTTTGCCAGTGGGCCATATCGTCTACAGTAGTTCCATTGGCGACCTGGCCCAGCACCCAGAGTGGTGGTGTAGTCAGAGAGAGCAGCGTTGCGATTACTGCATTCTACTCTAGGTTAAGGATATATACATACATGTATATGAGTCTCAGCTACGGTCGCGCCCCCCCCATGTATATCCTTAACCTGTCATTCGTGTGTATAATCTGTGGTAAAGGGAGAAAGACCCGCCCGGAGTACGGTGTTACAATGATAACCGTCCAATGAGTGGTTCTTGGTAAGGGGAGAGAACTGAAATAAATATATGTTCATACACATATATGTATTGTTTATTTAATAATCAGTGTTTTTTGTGGAATCGAGGGACGATTAATACATCTTGTGTGCAGACAACTTGGTGTGGTGGTGCCTTACTCTGGCGGTGAATTCGTCCTGCTCGCTAAAGATCTTGCTATATACATCACTTATAGCAATGATTCACGAAAATATAAAGGTTATTTACGTATTTTAGTCTTGTAAATGATTTTTGCGATATCTACAATTTATATATTGGCAAAAAAAAAAATAGCAAATGGTTTATTTGTTTTGTCTTGGTGTTGCCTAAAAAAACAACCTATCCCGACAGGTCTAAATAGTTGGTCTCCTGATCCGCAGGTCCCAACGTGAAACTAAAGTCTAAGGACGGTTGAAGGATTTAGAGCTAACCTACCGGCGTCTGATGGTTGTTGGTCAGTCCTGACGCTGTCCACCCACTAGGGGAGTTTTTTTTGGTACTGTAGTTCGAAGACGGGGGCATTTCATGTTTTTCAAGTGGCGTTTATAAAATCACGAGAGGATCCAACAGTAATGTCAAGTAGAACAAGACTTT